>CM035128.1:87287591-88015076 GCA_020205605.1 Panax ginseng | reverse complement strand
TAGTTCTTCAAAAGAACTATCAGACTATGTATGGGGTGAATTATTTGATCAATGAATATTCGATTCGTTCGTCAAAATGGAAACGATTCACAACAATTCTTCCGTGTAAAATATATCTCTTCTTACCATCCCCACAGTGTATGAGACAAATGTATGCATTTCGATTAGGGTCGTATTCTATGGTTACGATTCTCATTTAACCATGAAGATATGTGACGTCTTATTTCTGTTTCTAAAAAGAATAAAAAAAGAGCTCTCAAAAATAAATCTAACTCTATTTAGATTGAAAGAAGTATATGAATCCGGTGAAACTAACCAAGAAAAAGGTTTTATAATCAGTAATCAGACAATTCATAACTCGTCTGTTAAAGCTTAAAGAATTCCCAAAGGCCCGGCGTATTCAGGTCCAATACGTTGTTGTATCCCTGCAGATATTTCTCTTTCTAACCAAACAATTACTAGTACACCTATTGTGATTCCTAATACAAGAGTAAAAATAGGGATAAGCATCCATATGATCCTCTGGATTCTCGACTTGGTAGTTTCCACCTCCATCCTGTGGTTGAGCCTCGGATTTGACTTTACGACTTAAAAAGCCACCTATAGACGCTTTACGCCCAATCATTCCGGATAACGCTTGCATCCTCTGTATTACCGCGGTGCCATACCCAATCGAAAAAGGGTGTTATCCAAGTATACAGCCCTTTGAGAATGTATCACTTTGGGAATTCCAATAAAAGAAGTTATAATGTAGAATCGCCAAAAGATATTTGGCAAATATTAAAAAGAAGAAATACTCGATTAATCTGGAAATTACAGGTTTTTCTAAAAAAATTTATTGAAAAAATATACATAGATATCTTTCTATATATCATTAATATTGCCAGAATGTATACACAACTTGTTCTTGAATCAACAAAAAAAATTATTCAAAAACAAATACCAGACTACAAAATACCCTAAGAAAATTTAAAAATCAAGCAAGGAAAATGAAAAACCTCCTTTTATTCTTCACGCCCCGGATCATTAGATAGGAATCCAAAGATAAAGAGAGAAACAAAGAATATCACTACTGTGTAAACAAAAAGTTTGAGAGTAAGCATTACACGGAACCCTATTTTTTTAGAACAGGTTGAAGGAGTAGGCATTATTGGAGGAGCGGAGGCAATAAATTGGGGTTTACAGATCAAGGTTCATTTACATCTATATGCAATTTATTTATATACTCTTGCTCCCGTTGGGATAAATCTGACCCCTTCCCCTGTTTTCGCCTACGTATATAGGATATTTTAAGAAGTGAACATCTTTCTTATATAAAATAACAGCAATGGAATGCCAATCCTCAGGTTTTATTTGTAAAGTCTCTATCCCTTGGTAATCAAACCCCAAAGATCTATGAATTAGCCCATACTTGACTAACCAAGAAGACAAACGACCCTACATCTTTTTTATTTCACCCGCATTGTTATTTGGATAAGTATTTCGCGTTGACGATGAAATATTTGCAGATTGACCCACTACTTGTTATTCTGTACAAAAGAGTTCTGTCTAATTCACTCTTTTATCTTGTTGATAGAGGCTTCTTAATTAGTAATCAGGAATATAAATATAGAAAAAGAGTTAGCTATCTTGAACTTTAACTTTTGATTCTTTCTACAATTAGACCTTATGTCAACAAAGAAACCCCGTTAAATTTTTATTTTTACTTGGATTCCGATAAACTAACTACTTGTTTGCTACAAATAAAAAATAGAACTTAATGCTCTTTAATTTTGTGTAAACTCCAGTGAGACTAAATGTAAAGAAAGCAGTAAAAGGCCACGAAGTAAACTCCAGGCCTGATAGAAATGTAAATATATATATATATATATATATATAAGCAGTAAACGCACCAGATATTATATCTTGGCTCAATCAAACAGAGTTTTATGATAATATATATATATATATGTATTTATATATATATATACATAATGAAATAAAAAGCCACGGACCGAAGTCCGGGCATACAAACGCAACACGACTCTCAACGTGAAGAACGGTGTGTGCACAATAGTGGAGAAAGGCTTTAAGAAATGTAAGAAGGCTTATAGTGGACTGTCAAAGAAGACTTTAATAGCCTTAAATGGATGAACACTCGGTTTCCACCGGTAAAATATAACAAAGTATAAGCTTACAAGTGTTTGAAATGAGAAAGCACTCAGTTTATAGTATGTACATAACAAATTGGACAAGGCTTCTTCGCCTTTTCTCTTGCTAAAATGTCCACCCCAAGCCCTCTATTTATAGAGGGGGAGAATAAGGTGTACCTGCGACTGCCCAAAGTGCCCCGGGCAGTGTGGGTCCCGCCGTCTCGAAGTATGTGCACTCGAACAACGCGATGTTCGCTCAAACCTTCATAACTTTCAATCTAGGAGTCTGATGGAAGCGTGCCATACCATTCCGGCAAGCTCTTTCCGAGAGCTATGCAATGATATAGGATTTTCCCTTTTTGATTCTAGGAGGATTGGTTCATGACCAAAATAACATTTCAGGGTCTCTATTAGGCAGTCCGTTGAGCTGTTTTGCGTAGATTGCGCTCGGAAGTTAATATATGGTTCTTGTGGGACTTATTTTGAAGAAATTTGAGTTGAAATGTGTGTATTTGATTTGATTTGAAGTTGAATTGGCAAAATGACCATTTTTCCCCTCTCAAGGTTATATCCGGTTTTGGCGCAGTTGTAGCAGTCTTTTCTCAGGGTTATCTCCAAGATTATCATGCTGTTGACTCTGAATATCATTAGGGTTATCTCTGAGGTTGGCTTGACCTCCCGAGGTTGACTTCGGGCTTTGCACTTGATCTCCCGGTGTTATCTCCTGGGTTAGAATTGACTTTCCCGGGGTTATCTCCGGGGTTGGAAATTGGATCTCCCGGGGTTATCTCCGGGGTTGGGATTAACTCTCTCGGGGTTGGATTTGATGTTGTGGTCTTCCAGGGTTATCTCTAGAGTGTGAAAAAGATATTTTTATACTCATGCATAGTTAGTAACAGGAAAATAAAATTTTGTGTGTCTACAGATACCCCTCTTTATAATGTTCATGCAATGCAATGAAATAGACATGATAAAGATTACTAGACAATTGAAATATGACAAGGTATTTTTAATGATGCAAATGTAATGAATGTTATGATGAATGTTAAAATGTTTTCGCAAATTGCAGCTCGCAAATCGCACATCGCATTTCACACTTTGAACTTCGTACTTTGCTTTTCGTATTTGGCCAATCGCACTTCGCAACTCGCAAATCGGACTTCACACATCGTAAATTGCTTTACCTTTATCAGTTATTATTGATGCTTATGTTGGTGTTGACTGTAACGGTTTGGCTTTTTATCAGTGTTGCTGATGCTTGTTTGATGAAGATAAGTTGAGTTGTTTTCTACTTCTTTGATGGGGATGATGTTCTGAAATCACCAAACCTTCCCAATGTATACGATGGCAGTTTGCAACGGTGCTTACCTTGCTAATAGTTTGACAACGGTGCCTACCCTACTGGTACTTGACTGCGTTGACATCGCCAAACTGTTTTGATTCCCACTCGAATGGTGGTATACAAAGCTTTCATCATTGAACTGTCTTGACATTACGCTGAATTGATGCCAATGGTTCTGAATACCGGATCTTTTGATAGCTTCGCTGAAGTAATATTCAAAGGTTTTCCTACCCAGATACTGCCTCACCCTTTTTGATGTGATTTGGAGTTTTCTTTCACTATTGGATGCTTGTGCCCCATTTCCTTGAATGTTTAATTCTTAACCCGGCTGAACCGATGACCTAAATGCCGCTGACATCCCTGGAGGGTGCATCTCATTCTTTCGCTGCCCAATTTTGAACTTTAGTGTAGAGGCCTCAACTTGTGAGGACTTGACGCAGGTTAACATGTTTGATGGTGTAGATTTCATTCGCTAGACCTTTTGTCATTAGCCTTCTGCTCTTGAGTTAAGAACTTTTTTGAGAATTTTCCCCTTCTTTCGTAGGGGCACGCTTATGTTGCCATGATTTCTTTCAGGAGTTCTCCTATTTCTTTTGATGAGAGGCTTGATCCTTCCTTAAACTCCTTCCCTTTCCTGGAATCAGAAAAATGCCCCAGTCCTTTCGCATGTTGTTGTCGGGGATTCATATGAGAAAATCCCTTTGTTGACTAAGTTGCGAGTGAATAATATCCTCACATGTGGATTATTTATTCCAAGAACAATATGATTGGAGAAGACCAAATGATCATACCGAATCGCCAGTGAGATGATGTGAGGGAAGCTCTAATGATGACGTACCATGCTGATGATGCTGACAGGTGCATTTTCGTCTTTAGGATAGCTGATAAATGCTCCAGCGTTGAGTTGTCACTATTTTTGAAATTGACCCAATCTTGTTATAAGGGACCCAATATCGGTTTATCGCTAATTTTGAAATTTCCCCAGCCTTGCTTATTTTCTGGGATCATTGGTTTGACAGATAGGTCGATAAGATGGTGAGAGCGTAAGAGGCTTTCACCTCTGTACTAGATAGTGAACAGGTAGTAGATTTGGGCTTTGATGCCCTCAATCATTGTTCCTGACTTGTTCGCGCAATCGGCCTTGATGGTTTTCTTCTGATTTTATGAAGACTTGTGATTGAAGGTGTCGGCTCTTTGAAGGTGTTCGCAGCTGGTCATGCTTGATATATCACTGTGTTGTTGTTACAACTTTGATGATTGATGTCAAGAGGCCTTTAGATTCCACTAAATTGCCCCCATAGATCTCAGCTTGGTTGGTGATAACTTCAGCCAAGTTTATTTTGATCTGCAAGGTTTGATTTGTTGTCTTGATCTGGGGGAACATGTCATCAAGTATGAGATAGAATTTGCCATGACAGTTGTCCATGTATTGATGGAGGTCAAAAGAAATCAAGTTTTCTCGCACACCAGGAGCGATGAGTTACTGACGAGTTGCATCTTATGATGATGGACATTGCATCCATATTTCTTGTCTTGGGATTGATGTTTGGGTTTGGATATTTCTTTTGAGGGTCCGACTGCACCACTAACGGCTGCCTACGTACTCCTGTATATACGGGAGATCAGGTCTGCCTAGTTCTTGCTTGATAAGATAAATAGTTTGAGAAGTGTTTGTTTGGATTTTTTGGGTTTTTGTTTAGTTTAACCGCACCATAAATGGATGCCTATGTACTCCCATTGATGAGGGGAGATCATATCTTTCGTAGTTCAGGCCTGATGAGCTGAAACCTGACTGATTTGATTTTTTATTTTTATTTTCCTTTTTCTTTCTTCTTCTTTTTTCTTTTTCTTTTCTTCTTTTTTTTTCTTTTCTTTTTTTAATCTTTTTTTAATCTTTTTTTAATCTTTTTTTTTATTTATCTTTTTTGTTTTTTTTTTCAATATTTACATGTAGGGAAAATAAAAGGCATACTGTGAAGAAAGTGATATTGTCCCAATATCTCCTGGAACTTCCCACTTTATCCTCTGGATCTACATCTTATTGGCTAGTTGAGGCCTGATAGTCCAGTTGTCAGTGGTTATGTTGCCTTCGAGGCTCACGATAGAGGTTACCTATTGATTCTGAATATCTTCACTTATAGCCATAACTTGATCACTTCCTGATTCAGTACATTCCTCAAGGACGCTTGAACTGGACCCATCGTAAAAAGGTATGAACTCCTGATTCTTTGATGGGTTGGTTTCCCCGATAACCTCACCACCTTTTCCTTCACCTTTTTTCTCGGGCTTGAGAGGATTCGACCATGTAATCTCTGTCGAACTGTTGTCGCATTTCTTGCAAGGAACATTCCTTTTTAGCTTTTTCTTCCTTGGAAAGGATTAGTATTTCCTCCGCATCATCCAAGTTTATAAGATAAGGAACATGGTTGCTATCTTTGGACCACAGGATATTTGATGTTGGCAGAGGAATCTCCCTTGGGGATTCCCTTGTCTCCTCTATCATTCCTTGCATTAGGATCAATCCATCTTATGTTTTGCCAAGATTGGTGCTCATAGCCTTCACCTCCTTTGAACTGCATGTCTCGAGTGAACATCTTAAGCTTTTTATTTCCTCTTTGCTTTTTCTGGTTATGAGGAATTCTATCTTCAGCTCTTCTATTTCAATGAGATCCTGGATTTTATGTTGCAAAGACCAGCAATCCTCAGTCGCATGTCCAAGAGATTTAGAATGATAGAGACACATCTTGGTGGAATCATAACTCTTTATCTTGGGATTTGTAGGAGGTGGCAACTCAGTAATCCTTCCTTCAATTATTAGAAAGTGTAGCATTTCTTCATTTGATTTGTTCAGAGGGGTGATTTTTCGGACTCTTGTGGATGTTGTTTGATCTTTCTTCTTTGTGAATTCGCATTCCCCCGAGCAATTTTTCTGTTGGCGAGATCTTCTTGCAATTTCGTCAATCCCCTTTTCTTCTCCTTTTAGTCTGCTTTGATTTTCTTTATTTAGCTGGCTCATCATGGAGAGATATGGGCTTTCATTATGGTTGACTTTTTTTTTCTCTTGGCTTTCTGATAGTTGAGTGAAAAACTGCCTCGTATCCTGATGTTGGCACACTATCAGCTTAGCTAGCAGATTTACTTGATTCTGGATCGTCTCTAACTTTTGCATTACTGTTATACCCTCCTCTGAGTTTTCCCACTCTAAGACATTTCTTCTGTGCCTTTAGGGGTATTCCTTTATCCTTCGTATGTACTTACGATTTGGATACATTTCAGCGCTTCTTGACCTGATTATGTTTACTTCCTCCGTATCATGCTGCAATGTAAGGTTGGTGTTGACATTAGGTTGCTCAGGTTATTGGACCACAATATTACCACTTTCGATCATATTTTGAATTTTATGCTTTAAGGACCAACAATCTTGTGTATCATGTCTTGGAGACCCTGAGTGGTAAGCACATCTTTTGCTTGGATTGTATCTTTTGCTCCCGAGTTCTAGAGGTGGAGCCAGTTCGTTAATTTTCTTGTGATCCATTAATATTGCAAATACATTTTCAAGGGAATCGCCTAGTGGAGTGAACACCCAATTTTTTGTTCTTTCAAGTTTTCTCTTCCTATCTTGGCATTGGTTGAATGCATCCTGTTGTTGAGATGGTAGATTGTCTTGCTTTTTCTAAATGGGGGGACTGTGGGTTGGTCTTCTAGCTTTCCCCTATACAACAAGGGATACATCTTCATTGCCTTTATCAGGTACCACCTTGGGATCGCTCGCATATTTTCCAATCTGTATATACTTGGCGACTGCTTCCAAGGTAGTAAAGTCTTTAATTTTGCCTGCCTTCAGGCCCATCTCTGCCATTTCGCCGTGTTTGATCATTTTTGAGAATGGCTTTCCTATGCCTGCTAGGATCCTCTCATAGTAAGGAGCTTCTTGCATATCAATAAACGTCATTACCATCTCAGTTTCTGTCATTGATGGAATGACTTGCGCTGCTAGATGTCTCCACCTTTGGGAACAATCTCGAAAAGATTCAATACTTTTCTTTTTGACTTTAGTCACTTGGTATTGATCCGATGCCATTTGTGATTGAAAACTGTACTAATTTAGAAAGGTGTGGGCCAATTCTTCCCAGTTGTGGATTTTGGCATTGTCGAGTCGAGCATACCAGGCTTTAGCCTCTCTAGTGAGACTCTTTTGGAAAAGCTGCATTCTGAGGCTTTCATCTTCAGCATAAGACCCAAGCTCGCCAATATATACTTTTAGGTGCATATATGGATCGCCTGCCCCATTGTACTTTTCAAACTCTAGGACTTTAAATTTGTCAAGATATCGAGCCCCTGGGAATATGCAAAGATCTGAATAGGTGACACTACCATAGTTTCCAGTCCATTTGATTGGCCGGATGGTTTCCTCCATTTGTTGGACTTTCTTTCTTATATCCCCAGTTTCTCAATCATCCCTGAGTTTTGTGATTTCAGGGGTTTTGTTGGTTCCTTTATTGGAATGAGGTTCAGGTATCTGGGTTTCCATCTTTTTTCCAATACCGTGACTGCCCCTTAATGTGAATGACTCTAGTTGAGTAGGCATTGTTTGGCCCCGAGTGTTTTTACTTTGTTCTTTTAGAAAGATAGCCAATCCTGTGATCTGATTCCTTAATCCTTCGAACTTCTCTAGAGAGATAGAAGTAGGATCAGGTGGGGCACTTGTAGCCATGTTTGACTTGGGGCTTAGTACCTTTTTGGATTTTTGAACAGGCAACGGGAACAACTGTTTCCCTACAAAAAGACTTATGTAGTTTAGTTTTAGGGAATGTAGAAATGTTGTATGCTATGTAATGTGTCCATTTTAGGAGTATTACCCTACAAAACGAATCTCAGTTGTTTAAATGACAAGATAGCATAATATGTCTTGATATAAAAAAGGAATGCATGTTTACATACTCCTTTATATTTTCCATTGAAATTGACATGGAATGAAATTATAAGTAATTAATATTACAGGTAATTGAAATGGGAAGGTAGGAAGAAACTTCCCTTCGCATTTGGTTTATTAGAGGCTGACCTATCTTAGGCTACTCTCGTGGCTTTTTGGCATGAAGGTTCCCAGATCATCGCAATTTATTCAACGGGAAGTTAATCCAGTCTTTCAACTGGAGCGAATCTAGGTGGTGCCTTTCCTAAGCCTCATTGGAATTAGTCTCCCTACGATTTTAGTAATCAAACACCGATAGGATAGCCTCCTGGTGGAGGGACCACACTGCATACATTCACATACATCGCGTCTCACCATTTGGAAATGATAACATGTACGAAGCACTAATATCACAGGAAGATATGGTGCGAAGCACTAAGTGAAATAAGTAAATGCATTAGTAAACATTTATTTAAATGTAAATGCAACATCCACACACACGTAAATAAAAGTTATGTAAAGTTTTGAATAACGGCTTAAGCCCTCTTACTGGAAGTCCCCAGCAGAGTCGCCACCTATCGACGTCGGGATTTTTATTGTCCCTTTTCTGTTCTTGTCTTTTGGTGTTCTCATGTTAGGTGAGATTTGTTTGAAAAAACAAGTTGTGAAAAGGTCCGACTTGTATATGTCAATGATTGGACTGTAAGAGTCGCCAGTTGGTATTTTTAAATGGTTGCACCAACTGAACCGAGAAAAGGTTTGCACATTGACCCAGTGATGTAACACTATTTAACAGGTCTGTGAAACTGAGATTCGTTAGGGTTCGGGGGCTTGATTATGCGGAAGGAAGGTGTTAGGCACCCCCCGACATCTGTGTTACCATGGTGACTACCACTTTTCAATTAAACTGTTATTTGAATATGTGTGTGTGTGGGTCAATGTGCAATTATCTGGAAGTAGTGTTATGCCTTATTCGCACCTATATACAAAGGGTTTGAATTTGTATAAAAATTCAGTTTTAACAAGATATAGCAGTGATGTTTTGTAAAAGAGGTTTTTCAATCCCTTATGCTCAATAGTAATTGAGGCCTTGGATACTTCCATTTTATTATATGTTCGGCTTGATTGCTTTTATTTTCAAGTAGTGAGGCATTTTCGAGAAAATAATATACATAGCAGTGCCGAACTCCTTGTGGGCATGAGAGCCATCTAAGGAAATTCAAACACTGTGAATAATGTATAAGCTGATTACAGCCGAAAATTTCCATCATGGGAATCGAATCTAGATTCAAGAGACTGAATCTGTGATCACATGATTCCTAGGCTCACATGATGTAGCAGTTTGTATGAAAGATGTAAACAGTTATATATATAAAAGCTGTATATATATATATATATATATATATATATATATATATATATATACAAAAAGAAATAAAAAGCCACGGACCGAAGTCCGGGCATACAAATGCAACACGACTCTCAACGTAAAGAACGGTGTGTGCATAGTAGTGGAGAAAGGCTTTAAGAAATGTAAGAAGGCTTACAGTGGACTGCCAAAGAAGACTTTAATAGCCTTAAATGGATGAACACTCAGTTTTCACCGGTAAAATATAACAAACTATAAATCTTACAAGTGTTTGAAATGAGAAAGCACTCAGTTTATAGTGTGTACATAGCAAATTGGACAAGGCTTCCTCGCCTTTTCTCTTGCTAAAATGACCACCCCAAGCCCTCTATTTATAGAGGGGGAGCTATAGGTATTACTGCGGTAGCGAAGTAAGTGTACCTACAAGAAGAAGAAGTGTACCTACGGCGGCAGAGGGTGTATTTACGGGCTGCCTCGGATGCCCCGCAATGTGGGTCCCACCATCCCAAGCACGGCACTCAACAACAACGACATTCCTCGAACCATCATAACTTTCAATCCGGGAGTCCGATGGAAGTGTGCCATACCATTCCAGAAAGCTCTTTTCGAGAGCTATGCAATGAAATAGGATTTTGACTTTTTTGATTCTAGGAAGATGGGTCGATGACCGAAATAGCATTTTTGGGTCTCCGTTAGGCAGTCCGTTGAGCTATTTTGCGTAGTTTGCGCTCGGAAGTTAATATATGGTTCTTGTGGGACTACTTTTGAAGAAATTTGAGTTAAAATGAGTGTATTTGATTTGAGTTGAAGTTAAGTTAGCAAAATAACCATTTTGCCCTTCCCAGGTTTATCTCCGATTTTAGCGCAGTTGTAGTAGTATTTTCTCACGGTTATCTCTGAGATTGTCATGTTGTTGACTCTGAATGTCCTCAGGGTTATCTCTGAGGTTGGCTTGACCTCCTGGGGTTGACTCCATGCTTTTCACTTGATCTCTTGGGGTTAGAACTGACTTTCCCAGGGTTATCTCCGGAGTTGGAAATTGGATCTCCCAGGGTTATCTCT
The DNA here is from genome assembly GCA_020205605.1 of Panax ginseng. Taxonomy (NCBI): domain Eukaryota; kingdom Viridiplantae; phylum Streptophyta; class Magnoliopsida; order Apiales; family Araliaceae; genus Panax; species Panax ginseng. Next base: position 88,004,259 of record CM035128.1, on the reverse strand, counting down.
AGGGTTAGGATTAACTCTCTCGGGGTTAGATTTGATGTTGTGGTCTTCTAGGATTATCTCTGGAGTGTGAAAAAGACACTTTTGTCCTCCTGCATAGTTGGTAACAAGAAAACAAAATTTTGAGTGTCTACAAAAGGTTTGTGGATGCTTAAAAGACGAAGAATGTAAACGTTAAAACACATAAACCGACGAAGGCAGTTCATGTACGCGCAAAGATAAACATGCTTAGCATACACACAGTGTATGGTTTGAATGTGAAGTAAAGAAAAACTATGAATGACGTGTAATACGTGAAGAACCCCGAGCCTCTCGCTGGTGATATCTGTAAATGAGAATGCACTGCAGCCAGACTCTTAGTAAGGGATACCGAATAAGTCGGTAGCAAATTAATCATTGTAAAGTACTATGGTTGTAAGTACTATGAGCATTGCAATAACTTGAATAATGAATAACATGTAAATATAGTGAGGCGGAGTTAATGATAATAACTTGAAGAATGTTCCGAGTAAGCTGAACCAAACATTGTAAGATATGAAATAAGGAAATGTAATATGCTTAATAGCTATGAACACATAACATTAATATTGAATGATCGATCTTGGCATACCAAAGATTGTATGACATAGATGATAAAGAATATCCCGCGGTATATCATTTATTTGTCAGAAAGCCATAAGGAATGATAATTGACGTAACGAATATTACAGTTGTAAAGCTTCAAACAAGTTGAGCTATAAAGATGGAAAAAGATGAGTAAATCTATCGAAAAAGATGATCGTAAGCATTATGACATCTTTGTATGTTGTAACATTGAAAGAAGAGTTTAAAGTTCAGTTGCATGAACTTATGTTATAAAAATTGAACGTTAAGAAATAAATTTAATGTAAACTAATGTATAAGTGAAGTATATGACTAATTAGTATGTGTTATTCCTTATATGATATATAGGAATTTCGAAGAGTTGTACAACATAAATTATAAGTTATATGCAATGCTTAAGGTAAGTTTTTATAACTTCATTCATATTTAAAATGAATGCTAGTTTCTTTAATCTTGCTCAGAGGTTGTAAATGAGTAAGTTTGATCTATGTGCAAATATGTTATATTTGTACAAGATGATTATGGTGTATGAGACTATGTGTTTATTCTATGCACCTATGTGCTTTTGGAAGATGAACTATTTAAATGTGAAAGAGTTCTATTTATTCATGAACTGTAAATGTTAAGTTCATGCTAATAATTTTAGCTAGACATAATATAAGAAGAAGAATATAAGAATTGAGGTTATGTCAAAGCGAATGTATTGATGTTTTAAAATGACAAGAATCAGAATTTATTCCTATTATTCAAGATGCTTCATAACTATCGTTCAGTTATTAAAGTTTAGTATGTAAAGAATATTTGATTTTTGATTTTTGATTTTGTTGTTATACAACTATTAGAACTTGATGAGCAATAAAATGCTCACACTTGCTTAAAATAAAAATATTTTCAGCGAACGACGGTAGAATGAACTAAAGGATCCTAAGAAGATCAAGATGACTGGTATCCTGCTGAAGTGTCATTCATTATATGAATGATTATGAAGATTAAGCCAAGATTTGTAATGTGGAATAGTTAGTTAAAATATAAAGTAGTTTAATAAACTGTTATGTAGTTGTTGTGGTAGATAAAAGGCACACGTGTAAAGAAGTGAAAAAAATGTAATTACCATTATTTGTATGTATGAAGATTTTAAGGTAATAGAATCTGGGATTTTAAGAAATATGTTGTTATATTTAATGATATAATGATGTATGTGGAGAATGAGAAGCTTTATTGATGCACCGAATCCAGGTTTAAAGATAGACCATATTTGGGGCGTTTCAAGTTGGTATCAGAGCTGATAGGTTATAAATCTTAGGTGGAAGTACCTTAGGCTATAATCTGAGAGAATAAAGAAGATCGTAGGAATAAAGCGATTATAGAATAAAAAAATCATATCATAAAACGATTATGAAGTAAGATCACCACGTGATCGTAATGAATTGTGAAAAAAGAGATTTTTTGTTAAACAATGAAAATTTATAGCTAAATGCTATAAAGAATGGTACTATGAAGTTGTACGATAAGAAAACTCAGAAGAGTTATAGAGAATGAATTACGAATTAAAGAAAATTTATATTAAGTAAGAGTTTGTAAGGTTTTAATTGAGGACTCATGTGATAGCTTATTTGTATGATCCTTTGTGTGGACAGAGGTTTGTGCTTGGTTTGACAACTACTTAGTTTATTATAGTGATAATCATTGAAATAGTAATGTCACGCTATCAATATGTATATGGCGAGAAGGTGAATCTTTTCTCATGTGTATATTGGATAATTAGAAAGTGTTAAGATAGGTGTGGGTTCTTGAAACTCATGGTTATGAAAAGTTTGTGACTCATTGTTATATTGTAACGACCGAGAAAATTGGATTATTTATAAAATAATTTTATGTGAATAAATAATGAATAAAATAATAACATATGTTATTATAACGAGTAAGCAAGATGAAGGTTGTTCTATAACCTAAAAGTGGCGTAATATCATAGTATTCTGGCTACGTGATAGAATTAAGGTGTTTGAAATTCCAACATGAAAATAAAAGCTTTCCGAGAAATTTTCCAAAAAACACTATTCATCCATTTCTGCTTGGGAATTATTTTTGAACTTCCGAGAAATACATAATGATAGAATGATAAGGAAGGATGGGTTATGTAATAATAATTCAGTTATGACAAACACAGTTTTTTGACTGCGTACTAAGTTCGAGAATGTTAAGGAAAGTGAAGATTGAATGAATGGCGATCGTATAATAAGAAAGTATTATACGAGGCAAAGAATACGAGTATGATACGAAGTATTGTACTAGTATATACAGAAGATGACATAACGTATATGATGAATGATTATATATGTTAAGTATATAATCATTAAGTATTTTTCAACTCCGTTAAGCATTTTTCAAAAATTAATTTCTAATTAATTCCTTAAGAAATTAGCTACCTCAAGTTTAACTCCATAAATTCCCATATCTTGGCAGGATCTTACACAAGTTAACGTGAGCTTCCAGTTTAAATTTCATGGTCATCGGAGTTATAGAACTCAAGGTTATAAGCGTTTTAAATTAGGAAAAACATAAATATTGAAATAGTCATAACTTGCTCATTTTAAGTCGGAATGAGCTCATTTTTGGACATGAGGTACTTTATACCATATATTTCCAAGCCTCAAAAAGCCGGAATTTTTCTAACAAATTAAGTGGCCAAAACAGTCCTTACAAAATTGTGGGCAGTAGTTTTTTCTCTTTTTTTCACTTTTTCATGCTTTGTTAAAAATAGTCCATACAAAAATCTACAAATCCTCTTTCAGTGATTTCACTTGGAGATGTTAGAAAACTTATCATAATATCCTCCCAAATTTTTCCAGAATTTTTGAATGTTCGAAAAAATTACAAAAATGCAAATAGATTTTAACCCGCCATGCGGTAATCCACATAAACAGATCATTTTTCACAATTTAATAAGGAATGAATACGAAGGATCATTCACCATGCATGCGGTAATCCACATAGACAGGTTATTCTAATAGAATAATAAATAATGGAACCAGGTTAGGCATAATACACAATCGACATGTGATATTCCAAATGAATAATAAAGAATGGAATAACAATGAAATCACCATGCATGCGATATAGAATTACAGACAGAAGTTATTCCAATGTAATAACAATTAATGGAACTAAAAAAGTAATACGCAATTGCTATGAATATTACAATAGAATAATAAATAATGGAATAACAGAAGAATTTCACCATGTATGTGGTACTTAGCACAGACAGGTTATTCCAACATAATAATAAGGAATGGAATAACAATAGCTTTCTTCATGAATACGGAAGAAATAGTACCCTTACCTTAGATATTGGAATAGTGATGTAGCAGACTTCTCTTCTTCTTTCTCTCTATAATTTCTCTCTATAATAATTGCTCTAAAGCTTTAGTGAATTGGTGAGAAATGAAGGAAGAATGAGCTCCTATTTATAGGAAAATATAGTTTTGATAATTGCACGTTTTGGGGCTCGAAATATTATAGTAGAATACCTCCAACTTTTCTTTCACTTTTAATTTAGTCCTGCAAGTATTATCAAACATGCACCACCTCCCCTAATAGTAAATAATGTGAATCAATAGTTCAATCATGTGAATCAATAGTTATAATCATGTCAAAATACGAATTACAGTATAGTACCTCCATCTATACCTCCATTTTTAACTTAGTCATGCAAGTATTATCAATCTTGCACCAACTCCCCTAATAGTACAAGAATGTGATTCAATAGTACACACATGTGAACAAATAGTTATATAAGCATGTGAACTAGTAGCAATTAATTGGTCATTTATCCGATTAATTACCCAATTTATCAATATAACCTCCATACATCAATTATCATCAGAATAGATGTCGATTTCCACTAACACTAATAATCTCGACACAATGGAACTATCAAATTCATCTTTAATCAACACGAACTTATTCATCATTAATATTATAACTCACAATATTTAACAACCAGGTCATTAAGCCATAATGGTCGATCAACACATAGTAGATTTCAAAATGAAAAAAAATCAATTCAAAGAATCGGCGCAATTGCATTCTTCTACTCAATACAAATATAGGCGAAATTGTACATTCGTTCGTACTGGTTCAGCGTATACGATCTGCTTTAAACTCCAAATTTCAAACACAAAATTTACCCATGAAATCATTCCTAAACACTTATATATCAATTGCAACATGCTTATATGATCATATAACAACTACATGGACATTATCCAACCTCATTAACATACAATTCCATGAAATCAAGAATTTAAATTTTAAGAGTTCAAGAACTCTGTTTACAGAAACTGAAAATGGCAAGTATATAATGGAATTGTACCTCTACAATATGAATGAAACTTGCTCCAATTGAACTCCTAAGCTCTAAGAATGCTTGTAAGTTCTCACCCTTACACTTGACAATTCTCAGACAATTTCAAGCAACACCAATTGATCAACATGACTGCTATTTATAGTAGAATACAAATCCAGACATTGCATTTTCCCATTGAATCAAACTCGTGTGTTAAAGGATTACATGAAGGTTTTGGAGGAGTTGGTAATTGGTTGTTGGATTTCATCATAGCCACCACTCCCCCCATGATCATTAGCTAGAAAGCTTGGGTGAAGAAAAAGATTACAGGCCTTAGCCTTTATGAAATCCACGTGATTGAGAAATGAGAGATTAATGGGACACTCAATTTGAGACAAATAATTTAACTCAACATTCTTGTAATACTCCTACACATCCGTACTCTTATGTTATATTTTTAATACACATCTCAACCATATATTATAATTAAATTTCATACTTAATAATTAAGGTTTCAATGTAGTAGACGAAATATGGAAATGTAATATACATATAATCCATGCACATTTTATCAAAATGATAGTTTACAATGTGTTCATGGTATATTATTTGAATACATACCCGCATACATATTGTCACATAGATAATGCATTTATAACATATAGTTCCAATATATTTAATTATAATACCCATACAATATAGTTCTATAAGACTTAATACATAGTCAAATAAATGTCACACTGCACCATATAGTATAGTTGTATATGCTCATATGCACATAATTGTTAATATAATAGTATTATATTACTAACTTACTTATTTATGTTAAATAAATAGATTATGCACTTCCTTACTTACTTAACATCAATATTAATTAATCCACCCATTGATTAATGTAGTTATGGGTTTCCATAATCATTATTCATCTTTATAATATATTGCAAATAATAGTAATCACACATTATTAGTTAATTACTAAAATTCCATATTCTACCACAACCATCATCAATTAATTAATATAATCCTTAATTAATCTTCATTATTAAATAATTAATCTACCACACATCAATTAACAACTAATAGTATACTACAACAATAATTAACAATTAATATTACTTAATTGTTCATCTTATAATTTCTTCACCGATTAAAATTACTATTAGTATTTCCCATCACCATGCCACACAAGGCTTTCAACGAGTTTACCACAAACTCCACGTATTCTCAATTATTCAATTATTTCATATAATTGAGTTATCTCATTTCATAACACGAAATTGTTCATATTCAAATAAATATTTATTTCCATTAATATATTTATTTAATAATTTGTGGAAATTCTCTGTATTACATCCCCCCTTATAAAAAATTTTGTCCCTAATTGCTACAAGGTTATACAAATGATGGGGATAATCCCAAGATCATCCTATTTTCTAACTCTCACGTCATTTCCTCGACATCGTGGTTACGCCTAAAGCACTTTTACGTAAGAAATGACTTTGTTTCTTAAGGTTTGCTCTTTTTATCTAGAATTTGGACAGAATTTCTTCATACGCTAAGTTCTTCTCCACTTGAATGGGTTCATAAGAAATCACGTGTTTATAGTCGTCGCTTGTACCAAGCGCAAACACGATATATGTGAAACACGTTATGGATGTGCTCCAATTCAGGTGGTAGTGCAACTTTGTACGCTACTTCGCCCACTCGCTTTAGTATCTCGAACGGTCCTATGAATCTCGGACTCAGTTTTCTTTCCTTACTGAAACGGATTTTTCCCTTCCATGGAGATACTTTCAAGAATACAAATTGCCGACTTCAAAACATCGGTCTTGCCGATGCAAATCTTTGTACTTTTTTTGGCGATCTTGAGCTGCTACAAGTCTAGCCCTTATCACTTTTACCATGTCTGCGGTTTGTTGTTTTAACTCTGGTTTGAGTATTCATCGTTCTCTGACTTCGTCCCAATATAAAGGCGTTCTACACTTCCTTCCGTAAAGAGCTTCATACGGTGGCATGCCGATACTCGTATGGTAACTATTATTATATGCAAATTCAACTAAGGGTAGGTAGTCGTCCCAATTTCCCTTGAAGTGCATCACGCAAGTCCTAAGCATGTCTTCTAGCATTTGTATAGTTCGCTCACTCTGTCCATCTGTCTGAGGATGATAAGCAGTACTCAACCTCAACTATTTTCCCATCCTCTCTTGTAAGCTTTTTCCAGAATTTTGGCGTGAAATGTGGGTCTCGGTCAGAAACAATCGATACTGGTACTCCATGTCGTGAAACAATTTCCTTTAAGTACAGACTCACTAATTGATTTAAACTGTAGCAGATCTTGATGGGTAGAAAATGTGCAGTGTTCGTAAGTCGATCTACGATGACCCAAATGGCATCCAAACCTTTCTGTGTGACTCGAAGTCCTACCATGAAATCCATCGTAATATGCTCCCATTTCCACTTTGGTATTTCCAACGGTTGTAGTAAACCACTCGGTCGTTGATGCTCTACTTTTACACGTTGACACGTAAGACATCTACTAACGTACTCCGCAATATCCCGTTTCAGATTTGGCCACCAAAAATGTTGCTTCAAGTCCCGGTACATCTTTGTGCCTCCACGATGAATGGAATACGTCAGACATGAGCCTCGCATAAAATCTCCTCTCTTAACTCCTACCACCACCGGCACCCACACTCTCCTTCAAATCTTAAGATACCATCTTTATCTATTCGAAATTTTTCTTCCTCTTTTTCCATGATCCTTCTTCTGATTTTCTAACATTCTTCATCTTTCTCCTGGGCTTCCTTTACTCTATCCAACAATGTCGGACAAGCTTCCATTACAAATAACTTTTCTGCAGACCCCTTGGGTCTCCTCACTTCTATTTCCAATTTCTCCATATCTCTTATTAACTCTTCCTGAGTCGTCAGTTGAAATAATTTCTCCCTTCCTTTCCTTCTCAGATCGTCGGCAACTACGTTTGCCTTCCCCGGGTGATACAAAATTTCACAGTCATAATCCTTGATTAATTCTAACCACCTCTTCTGATGCATATTCAACTCCTTCTGCGTGAAGATATATTTCAGACTTTTGTGGTCCGTGTATAGCTCATATTTCTCTCTGTACAAATAGTGTCTCCATATCTTTAACACAAAAACTACGGCCGCTAACTCTAGGTCATGAGTAGGGTATCGTTTTTCGTAATCCTTTAATTGTCGTAATGCATACGCAATGAACTTGCCATGTTGCATAAGCACACAACCAAGTCCTTTATGTGACACATCACTGTATACCACAAATCCTCCCGTATCATCTGGTAATGATAATACAGGCGCCTCACTTAATATCTTCCTCAACTCTTGAAAACTCTCTTCAGATTTGTTTGGTTCATACAAATTTCACCGCCTTCCTCACAAATTAGTCAATCGGGTTGCTATCTTAGAAAAATCTTGAATGAATCTTCGATAGTACCCGCCTAACCCTAAGAAACTTCTCACCTCCATCGGAGTTCTTGGTTGTTCCCAATTACTTACTGCTTCGACCTTTTCGGGGTCTACTGAGATTCCATTTTTATCCACCACGTGGCCTAAGAATTAAACCTTCTTCATCCAAAATTCGCACTTAGAAAATTTTGCATACATCTTCTCCTTTCGTAGTGCCTCCAAAACAATCTTCACATGTTCGGCGTATTCTTCCTCCATCTTCGAATATATTAAAATATCATCGATGAAAACTACTACGAATTTATCCAAATATGGCTTGAAAGCTCGATTCATCAAGTCCATGAATGCTACCGGAGCATTAGTTAAACCAAATGACATTACCAAAAACTCGTAATGTCCATAACGGGTTCGAAACGCAGTCTTTGGTATGTCCTCATCCCGTACTTTCAGTTGATGATATCATGTCCGTAGGTCGATCTTTGAGAAACATTTCGCTCCTTTCAATTGATTAAATAAGTCTTCTATCCTCTGTAGCGGATATCTGTTCTTGATCGTTACTCTGTTCAATTCGTGATAATCGATACAGAGCCTCATCGATCCATCCTTTTTCTTAACGAATAACACTGGTGCTCCCCAAGGAGACACACTCGGTCGAATGTAACCTTTATCCAATAACTCTTGAAGTTGTATCATCAATTCCTTCATTTCTACCGGCCATACGATATGGAGCCTTCAAATCCAAGCAGCCTGCCCTGCTAAATCTATTACGAATTCGATTTTCTCTGTCAAGGCTAAGGCCGCATGATCATCCAAACACATCCTCAAATTCACTCACTATGGGTATATCCTTAATCTCTACTCCTTTTTTCCGAGTATCCACAACGTAAGTTAAATAACCTACACATCCTTTCTTTAACAATTTATCGGCATGATCATCGTAACGCAACACGATCGCTTAAGCGGTGAGCTACCATAAAACACTACCTTAGACTTACTCGAGTCCGGTAGGTTCACACATTTGTTCTCGACAAATAATTATCACGCATGGTTATATAACCAATCCATCCCCAGATACGCCAAATTCTCCTAGTCTAATATGAATCAAGTCTCACGCCGCCCATGTTTTCTAATGTTCATAAGATAATTTTGATAGACGATTCTACAGGATTATTTCCTTATTCGCAACTTCTATGTTCAAAGGATCTTCTAAACGCTTCTTTGGGTGTACTAAGTTTACTAGCAAATTCTTTAGATACAAATGAACAGTGGCACCCTTAATCAAATAATACATAAGAATTTATATTATCGATTGGGATTATACCCGACACCACGCCCTTTGTATTCACGACATCTTGGATCAGTCATGTTTATGGTTCGAAAATCAATTCCATTGGGTCATGGCGAGTCCACCAATCATCAACTTATTTCCTCCTCCTCGCTTCCGCCACTTCCACCACTTACTTTCTTCTAGCAATCCTTTATCCGGTGCTCACTGATCCACAAGCAAAACATCCTCTGATCTTCTTCGGCTTTGGGCAATTTGGTGATATGTGCCCGTCTTGGCCGCAATTATAGCAAGTGCTTTTCCTCTTCCAGCATTCTCCCTAATGCTTCTTCCACATTTGTTGCAAGCTTCGGTCCTCTTTTTGAAATTTCCATGGTGACTCCCACCTTCGTTATTGTTTCTATTATTGTTATTGTTTTCCCATTTCCTTTTTCTGGAGTTACTTCCTTCGCTGCTGCTCCCTCCACGATGCTCACTACCAGCGTTCTTGTTCTTCTTCTCCTTATTATACAAACTTAAGGTCTCACTGCCACCTTCCGTAATGATTGCCTTCTCCAACAATGTCATAAAGGAATCAATCTGGAAGACCGATACCTTATTGTACAACCATGGTTTTAACCCTTACTCAAAATGTCTCGCCTTCCTCTCCTCATCCACAACTTGGTGTTATGCAAACCGCGCTAGTTCATTGAACTTAGCTGTGTACTGGACCACCGTCATATCACCTTGTTTTAATTCTAGGAATTTTACTTCCATCCTACTCTTCATACTCTTCTGAAAATAGTTTTTGAAAAACAACGTAGTAAACCTCTCCCACGTTATCGTCCCTTCCCCCGCTCGCTGCTGATTGGTTTCCCACCTATAGTTTGCTTCGCCCCTCATTATGTATGTGGCAAATACTGTCTTCTGGTCTTCACCCACTCGAGCTATAATGAAGGCCTTCTCGATCTCTTTGATCCAAGTTTGTGCAACTATCGGGTCAGTGGTTCCCACGAACTCTGGGGGTCCTACACTCTTAAAATCTTTGAAGGTCGTTACTGGGACAGCTTGGGGAACAGGTGGTACAGGTTCATTTCTTCCCCTCAGAGCTTCTCCCAATAAATCTACCAGTCTCTGTATCAGATCTACAGGACCTATCTCATCATTAACTGACTCTTCTGGGATAGTTATTCTATGTTTGGGCGGCATTTTCTGCATCACAAAATTTTCATTTTATTATCTAGTTATAATACTTAGAAATTTCTCAATAGGAAAGAACTACAAGTATATAACACGCTTCCAAAATAGGATCATTTATATTCATATGCCAAAGGGTTACATTACATGTTCTTTTCTAGCATACTGCTATAAATAATAACACATATCCCCTACTATCACAAAAGACGGGGACATACCAACTTACTACTCCTCTAACACTTTTCAAAAATTTGGGGGTTTACCACTATCTCACATCTTACACAAAGGATTGAGATTACAACAACATTTTAATAACACATAAATAAAAATACTACACTAATAAGTTCTTCCCTCTAGACTCAATCTAACATCCCATGCTCAATGGCGCTCTGATATTCCTTCTGTGTGATGTGCACCACCATGTCTCGGCTTATGGTATGTTGGGTATGTCCTTGCTCAGCTGGGTAGTGATGTACCCCGTTTATAAATCTCTCCATGGTCGTGCGAAGAGCATAGCCCATCTTGTTCATCTTCCTCCTCTTGCACCACACCTCATCCTCTAGGTCATCTGCCGTATCATTGGCTTCTTCCCACTTCTCCTCAAAGTGAATCCTATCCATCACCTCCATTTCTAACTGAGTTCGGAGAGCCTCCTTCTCCACCCTCTCACTCAACACCTTCTGCTAATTCCTCCAAATTTTCCTCGCCACCTCAACATTCCTCGCCACCGCTTCAAGTGAAAACAAAGCTCCCATCCGATCCTCGCTTCCTCTACGCACGAGCAATCTCCACCTCCATCTCCCGTGATCACTATCTCGCCTCCTCATGGTCCTCATCCCTCAACTTCTGGAACGCAGACTCCCTCTCCCTAGCCTCAGCCTCAAGCTCCTCTACCCTAAATCCCAACTCCAATATCTGTTCCTCGTACTCTCCTAACATCCGATCCTCAAAAGTAGCCTCATCGGAGTCCTCCAAAGGCTCGGGCTCCTCCTCCAAAGGCTCCTCCTCAGGGTCAGACTCCACCTCTTCCTCATTGTCACCATCAAAAGGGGCTACTATTGAAATAGGCTCTGCTATCAAGGGTGTCTCAAATACTACGTGGATATCATGCGGCTCCTCCTCTACTACTCGGCTAGGTCCTCCCATATCAATCATCCTATAATCACCAACATAAGACAACCCAAACAACAACTCCATTAGAATATTAAACAAATATAAGTTCATTGTATAGAATGAAGTTACATTTCATAACACACTAAGTCCCTCAAGGAAAAATCTACATGAGTTTTATCTCCTTCCTAACTTTTAAGTTCCCTTAAGTTATAATCTAAGGACACTCGCTCCTAAGGTTTATAACTAAGGCTTTGATACCAACCTGTGACGCCCCCAAATTCGAACCTCCGCATGGTCACTCAAATTTGGTTCGTCACGTTCTCATGGTAAAACCATAATATCTAAAATAACGCATACACAACGGAAAATCTACTTTAGAATAATATACAATGATTTATTATAATTATTCCCCAAGTCTCAAGAACCTACATTGCTTTAATAGATTACATAATAATATATAATAAAGACTTATTACATGATCTTACTTAAGCTTAAACATAGTCTGAAATAGTCTTAATACAACATAATAGACTTTAAACATAAAAAGGACAAGCTAGTTGGTAGCCTTGCTCTTTCCCTTGTCTGTTCCAGAGACACCTCCATGTTCCTCCTTAACTGAAAGGTTTTAAATAAGCAAGGATGAGCACAAATTTCCCAGCAAGTAATATACAACAAGGGTGTAGGATATATATCACAAGGTTTGAAATATCGAAGGGTTATTTCTAGGATAGTTCAAAGTGTCAGAATAACATCATGAATAAGGGATATGACAATTCAATATAAATCAACAAATATATATGAATTCAACGGCTAACAATGTATCCAACTAGATAAGCAATTTATACTGAGTAGTCACTAAGGACCATTGAACTTTCACTAGAGTTACCAATATTAAACTGATAACCAAAAATATCAAGTACTATAGATGATCAGTGTACAATACTTTACATTATGCATAACACCATAATAATATTTATTCATGTGTTGGGGTTTCCAACAACATACATTCCCCTTACCAAAAGGGTTGTCCAACTCAGTTTTCAAAATTTCCGCACCAATCAATTGGTTTGGACAATTTTTATAAACATGCATATAGTCAAGCCGAATCAAATGGCATCGACTATTTCACAATATTCAAGGACAATACCAATTTCAACATGAATAATAGCTTTCAAAAAAAATAATGCAAGGGTTTAGGATACTTGCACAACATAAATTTGAGTAAGGTTAGAGAAACTTGCCTTAAGCATAGTTTATCCACATTAATAAATTAACACTTTCGAATCTTATTTATAACGCATTATATGTTCAAGATGTTAATTAGCTAACACAATCTTTAATCAAGCTTGTCACAATTCAAGTATGCAAACATATGGTACAAAATCAATTTATAAGTAATCATGAATCAAACACTTAGTTATTTTATAAACAAATCAAGAATGCTCAAGGTTAGGACCTCCTCTACTCATGGACTTTCCAATTCAATGAAACACCAACTTATCAACTAAGCATCACACATATATATACATCAAAGAGGGTTTTAGATCACATTTAGCATCATAGGCATCATGTAAGTTACTGTCCAAAAGTCAGAACTCATTTTCTCGATTCAGATTAAGGCAATTGCCATGGCTAAGTTTAGGACCTGCAAGGCCAATGCTACCATCCTCCTCGCCAAGCCAAGATACAAATTCACCTTTGTGGTTCATGTCCGGCTTGCCCAAAATAGTCATACATAATATATTTGTCATGTTAAAGGTCTTTTCATGCTCTTTAAGTCAATCTAGGTTCCTTCATTCATAACATGGTTCTAAGTTGCTCATTTCAACAATTTTAGGCCATTCAAAGTCATGAATTCACAAGGTGTAGCATGCTTGCTTTCTAAACATACAAGATAGTTATAAAACTCATATTAGGCATGCTTGTGTGTATTCATAAAACATATGTGAAACTAACACCGCTTTAGTTGAAAATAGGATTTGTTCATGCTTTTCTTGAAATGTGCTACATAAGCATGGTATATATATATATATATATATATATATATATATATATATATATATATATATATATATATATGTTTTTGCTATATGAGCGAGTCTAAGAGTGTTATCAAACATGATCACAAATGTAAGATTTTAGTCCTCATGGTATCTTGACCATATTTACATTCAAAGCTTGCTAATAGGTTCAACATGCTCGTGTTTCCTTACTAATCAAATAAACACAACCAAAAGGTTTATTCATGCATTTCCAAGTCATACTCACATGCTTTCAAAGTCAGCATATAAACCATGTATAAATCATGCATGTTAGCTCACTAGGCTAAGTCTTTCCTTGAAAACATTTCTAACACTAGGCTTAATAAGTTTGATCATGCTCAAGAGGACTATGTACACTACAACATGCTCATCTATGTGTAAAATCAGTTATGTATAGCTTACTAGGTTCATAATTTGTAGAACATGATCTTTAACATAGTTTGTTTTCAAAACTTAGTCCAAATTTCCATGTAAACCATACGTCTTCGTTAATCATGCAAGTTTATCAAAACATGCTCAACTTTGGTTCATATACTTACATATACACCTTAAAAATGCATTCATACTAGTTTAAGCCATAATGGTCGATCAACACATAGCAGATTTCAAAACAGAAACCAAAAATCAAACTCAAGAATCTGGTAGAATTGCTACACAAGACCTCAATAAAAATATGGCAAGAATTGCTACCAGTGCCTAGTTCAGCGTAGAAGCGATCACGCTTCAAGTAACTCCACTCAAACACAAAATTTACCCACAAAATCATTCATAAACACTCATATATCAATTGCAACATGCTTATATGATCATATAACAACTATATGGACATTACCTAACCTCATTAACATACAATTCCATGAAATCAAGAATTTGAATTTTAAGAGTTCAAGAACTCTGTTTACAGAAACTGAAAATGGAAAGTATAGAATGGAATTATACCTCTGCAATATGAATGAAACTTGCTCCAATTGAACTCCTAAGCTCTAAGGATGCCTATAAGCTCTCACCCTCACACTTGACAATTCTCAGACAATTTCAAGAAACACCAATTGATCAACATTACTGCTATTTATAGAAGAATACAAATTCAGACATTGCATTTTCCCATTGAATCAAACTCTTATGTTAAAGGATTACATGAAGGTTATGGAGGAGTTGGTAATTGGTTGTTGGATTTCATCATAGCCACCACTCCCCCCATGATCATTAGCTAGAAAGCTTGGGAGAACAAAAAGATTATAGGCCTTAGCCTTTATGAAATCCACGTGATTGAGAAATGAGAGATAAATGGGACACTCAATTTGGGACAAACAAGTTAACTCAGCATTCTTGATATACTCCTACACATCCTTACTATTATGTTATATTTTTAACATACATCTCAACCATATATTATAATTAAATGTCATACTTAATAATTAAGGTTTCAATGTAGTAGACGAAATATGGAAATGTAATATACGTATAATCCATGTACATTTTATCAAAATGACAGTTTACAATGTGTTCATGGTATATTATTTTAATACATACCCGCATACATATTGTCACATAGATAATGCATTTATAACATATAGTTCCAATAAATTTAATTATAATACCCATACAATATAGTTCTATAAGACTTAATACATAGTCACATAAATGTCACACTGCACCATATAGTATAGTTGTATATGCTCATATGCACATAATTGTTAATATAATAGTATTATATTACTAACTTACTTATTTATGTTAAATAAATAGATTATGCACTTCCTTACTTACTTAACATCAATATTAATTAATCCACCCATTGATTAATGTAGTTATGGGTTTCCATAATCATTATTCATCTTTATAATATATTGCAAATAATAGTAATCACACATTATTAGTTAATTACTAAAATTCCATATTCTACCACAACCATCATCAATTAATTAATATAATCCTTAATTAATCTTCATTATTAAATAATTAATCTACCACACATCAATTAACAACTAATAGTATACTACTACAATAATTAACAATTAATATTACTTAATTGCTCATCTTATAATTTCTTCGCCGATTAACATTACTATTAGTATTTCCCATCACCATGCCACACAAGGCTTTCAACGAGTTTACCACAAACTCCACGTATTATCAATTATTCAATTATTTCATATAATTGAGTTATCTCATTTCATAACACGAAATTGTTCATATTCAAATAAATATTTATTTCCATTAATATATTTATTTAATAATTTATGGAAATTCTCGGGTATTACAGAGATGAAGGAGTTGATGGTGTAGTTATAAGAACTATTGGATAGAAAGTACATTCAACCGAGTGTTTCGCTGTGGGGAGCATCGGTACTATTTGTGAAGAAGAAGGATGGATCGTTGAGACTTTGTATCGACTACCGAGAGTTGAACAAGTTAACGATAAAGAATAAATACCCGTTGCCCAGGATCGATGATCTCTTTGATCAGTTGAAAGGGGCAAAGTATTTTTCTAAGATAGATTTGTGAATGGGGTATCATAAGTTGAAGGTTAGAAAGGATGATGTACCTAAGACAGCATTCAGAACTCGTTACGACCATTATGAGTTTTTGGTAATGTCATTTGGGTTGATAAATGCACCAGCTACATTTATGGCTATGATGAACAAAGTGTTCAAACAATATTTGGACAAGTTCGTTGTAGTATTTATCGATGGTATTCTAGTCTATTCTAAGACGCCAGAAGATCACACTTAACAACTAAAGTTATTGTCAGAGACACTAAGGAAGGATAAGTTATACGCGAAATTCACTAAGTGTGAATTTTGGCTAGAAAGGGTACAGTTTTTAGGTCATAGACCCCAAATTTTATGAATAAAGATTTAAATTTCTCAAAATATTTTTTTTTGAATATTATGGTGTGAATTTGATATAATGTTATAGTTGTGGGTAATATTTATAAATTTTGCAAAGTACGCAAGTTGTTATATAATATTCGATTGGTCGGGGAATATTCTTTTTAACAGGAATATTCGATAACGAAGACAATCATCAGTGGACCCCACAACGTAATTATTGTTTGATTGAGAAAATGACAAAAATATTTTATATGAAAATAACTACGGAAGTTTTACCGTTAAATCGCTGAAACACCTTGTTAAAAAAGTACAAGAATACGCGTGGTTGCATAAGAGTACACTTCAGCTTTGATTATTGATGCTTACGTGAGAAGTCACCACTTTTGTTCAATTATTGCTATAAGAATTGTTGCATAAGATCTCACGTTATTTGATTCAATTATTGTCAATATTTTATATATTATTAAATCAATAATTGAGATAACAAAGTTATTAATATTATTATTTGCAATATTAACGATGTCTAGAAAGTTCTCCAAGGAGAGGTTTGGTCACCTAATTGCGCGCCAATAAGGAGAAATCCTTATTGAAAGCCCCTCTTTCCTCGGAAACAACCTCGGTCGATTAATATTGTGTGAATTATAATAAAGGTGATAAGTTTTGTTTTATTATTATTATAAATGTAATAAAATGTAAACTTTTTATATAAAAATGTAATACTTTTATAAAGTTATTCATTTTATTAGACTATAAATAGAATATATAATATTCTATTATGCATAGTGTTTGCATAGTGCCTCGCATAGTATTTGCATAGTAAAATCTTTTATATAAAATGTAATACTTTTATAAAGTTATTCGTTTTATTAGACTATAAATAGAATATATAATATTCTATTATGCATAATATTTGCATAAGACTCGATAGTAGTTTTTGATATAGTAAAATCTTTTTATATAAAATAGAATACTTTTATAAAGTTATTCGCTTTATTAGATTATAAATAGAATATATTATATTTTATTTAAAAGATTTTGTTTTATTAGAATATTTTATTAATAATGCATAGTAAATTAATATGGACCGTCTGCTTAAAAGTAAATCAATCTGGACCGCTCATGAATTAGTTACTATTCACCCATTCTCCTATAAATAAAGCTCATTCCTTCATTATTTCTTACTTAATTCACTAAAACTTGTAGAGAGAGAAACTATAGAGAGAAAGAAGAAAAGTATTCTCGCTACTTCACTACTCCTATATCCAGCTTTCTTCTAAGGTAAGGGGTATTATTTCAGATTCATGAAGAGAACTTCATTATTCCATTCTTTATTATTCTTCTTGAATAACTCAGATACGCCGTGGACTACCCTATACTTGGTGAAATTCTTTTGTTATTCCATTCTTTATTATTATGTTGAATAACTCGCTCATGCAAGTACCGCATACATGGTGAAATTCTTCTATTATTCCATTCTTTATTATTCTGTTGGAATAACTTGATACGCTGACTACCCTATATTTGGTATTATTATGAAATTCTCTGCGTTATTACCATTCTTTTATTATTATGTTGAATAACTTGCTCATGCCAAGCTTTATCGCATACACACGGTGAAATTCTTCATTCCATTCTTTATTATTCTGTTGAAACATCCTCGTCTGCGTGCGCTTACGCATGACCGGTTCCATTATTTATTATTCTATTGAATATCCTCGCTCTGTGCGCTTACGCATGACCTAGTTCCATTATTTATTATTCTTCGTTGGAATATCCGTCTGCATTTACGCATTTACGCATGACGTTCCATTATTTATTATTCTATTGGAATAACTCGTCTGTGCGGTCTATCGCATGCCCTGTGATTTCTTTTGTTATTCCATTCTTTATTATACTCATTTGTTAAAGTTTTGGCTTTTATACTCCATGAAATTAGTGGAATATCTTTGATATTTGCGCTTCATCCAAAGATCTTTTCATGGAAATATTCTTCCGAGCATTCTTGAATTTTACTCCACAAAGCAAGATCATGTTGATAATTTGACGTTATCGGTTCCTCGGATAAATTAATTCTTGAACTTGTTTTATTGAATTCTTATATCATTGTCATCATTCTCATGTTTATATTATGTTGAAAGTCATCTGTGGCCGTGAGTGCATAGATGGACTTGGTATGATTATGACCAGGATTTATTCGGTATAATCATGACCGTAATGTTACAAATGATGTGGTAAAAGTCCTCATCGGCCCGTAGTGCATTGATGGACAGTTGTTGGCATGATCATGACCATTGATGAATACACAAATATCCTCGGCCCGTAGTACATGGATAATTTGTGGTTGTGATACTAATGAATATCCTCGGTCAGAAGTGTGCGGGATGATGTGGTTTATTTATTGTCGAGTCTCAAAGAATAAAAGTGATGAAAAACTTTTAAATCATAGAAGATAGTAGATTTTATTCTCTACTTGACTCTTTTAATGGATTGCTTATTCCACCGCAGCTAAACTTGATGTTTGTTATATTGTATCGCTTTAACATCGTTGAAGGCTAACGATAATTTATTCTCGCATTATCTTAGTCATAATATTTCTTACTTGGGCTAGTTGAGCTCACCTTTTTACTTTCATTGTTCTCTTCGTGAAAATGAGAACGTAGCAGGACTAGTTGGGAAAACGGAGTGACTACCCGTATGATATAAGATTAGTAGTCCTCCTCTATTCTATGAAATAGTGTGTTAATAAATGTATTGAGGACTTATTTTGAGTTTGAATACCGCCTAGAAGACAATATTTGTATTAAAACTCACTACAACTTTATGTTGTATATTTAAGATTGTATTTGTATTCTGTACCATGTATTTGGCGACTCGAATAGGTGATGTATACCTATTTTGGGGCGCCACAACAGTATCAAAGCTTAGGATATGATCCCCGGCCGAGATGTGAGACAAGAACTAGGAGGGGAGAGACGGGAATTCTTTCGCTAGTATGACCTACCTAAGTTTATTTGGTATTTAATTGGTCTACAGAGTATGTGGATAATATGTGATATGTTAATTAACCCTTGTTTTGTGGCAAGATTTGAAAATGACATCCGAGAATGTTGAGAATAAAGAATGGAGCACAGAGACCGCTGAGTCTCCATAGATCAATAATCAAGATAATGTGCAACAGAAGGCGATAATCCTCATGCAAACAACAACACCGACCAAATGATGAACGATGGAATGTTCAGAGGCTTTATGCAATTCATGCAACATCAAAGAGAGACTCCTCGCTCAAAATATAGTGGAAATAATGGCAACTCTTGACCACCACCGCTAAGCGCTTCAAGGAGCTGGGACCACTAGAGTTTTTGGGAAAGCCAAAACCACTTAAGGCGAGACGTGGATAAAGCAGATCACCAAGATATTTGATGTCTTGGGATGCTCCGAGAGCAAAAAAGGTTCCTTTTGCCACCTTTATGTTGCGTGAGAAGAGAGGCGATTACCTGTGGAAATCAGAAACGCACTCAACCTCGACGCACTCAAGATGTCTTGGGAGAAGTTTCAAGAATTGTTCAACGACAAGTACTTTCCCAAAAGTATTCGCCACACGTGAAGGAGGTGGAATTCATCAAGTCGAGCAAAACAATATGACCGTGTCGCAAAGACGAGGCTAAGTTTGCCGAGTTATCCCGCTTTGCATCCCATTTGGTCGATAATGAGGAGAGAATGACGCTAATGTTTCTAAGAGGTTTGAAACCCGAAATACGCCAATACCTCATTTCTCACAAACTTTGTTTATATTCAGATGTTGTGAATAGGGCTCATTATTGAGCGCCGATAATGAGTCAAAGACAACCAAAAGGTAACAACCAACAACACGATAATAATCGTATTCTATGGCAAATGGCCATCTAACAATGATAACCATCGTGGGGAAATTATCATGCCAAGAATGGTAACCACTTCTATGGTAATCATGGCCAAGATAATAGAAGTGGAAATTTCAAGAAGAGAAGGTTCAATAATGATGGAAAGACAAAGAAGACCAAAGACCCGTTTCAAAGGAAGAAGAACGACCACCCATCAGATGTTTCAAATGCGACAGAGGGACACATCCGTCCAAACTCAGACGCAAAGAATCCAAAGCGTGTTTCAATTGTGGAAGAGAAGGTCACCTAGCTCGATTTTGTCGTGGTAGTGAAGTCAAGTCCAAATGGGATAATGATGCCAAAGGATGTCTCTTATAAAGTCAAAGCCTAGAGTTTAAGTGAGAGCGCTTGTCGAGAAACCCGAACGGTTATCACGGTAAGTTAATCATAAATTCTTGTGAAGTCTATACCTTATTAGATACCGCCTACCCATTCTTTTATCTCTCCTGCTTGCGCTCAACGCTTAAATTTGACTCCAGAGAAATTAGACTTTGACTTATCTGTTGAAACTCTGTTAGAGAAACCTTTCATTACCTCCACTGCTTATAAATCTTGTTTGATTCAAATCGACACTTTCACGCTACTCGTCGATCTTATCTCTTTGAAAATACTTGCCTTTGATGTGATTTTAGGAATCGATTGGTTAACTACTCATCATGCTAAAATTGATTTTTTCATAAGGTTGTTAGCTTTCATATTCCTAACCAACTCGTTATGCGTAATTCAAGCAACCAAACCACTAAAGTCAATCATTGTCATATCAAGCCATAAGTAAAGAGCCCCGAGCCTTTCGTTGTTGACTTCCTTGTGTGGAATGCACCGGCTTTTCTACTTTCTCAGAGGGACGCCGTGAATAACGGTGGGCAAGTTGATAGGTATCAATGTGACGTGTTATCCAAGTCTTGGATGAGGGTCACAGCTTTGAATGATATTTCTATCGTTAATAAATTTCTCGACTTATTCTCAAGACTTCTTAGCCTACCCCTGAAGCGTGAAATCGAATTTTGTATCGACCCCAAAGACAAAACCCATTTCTAAAACCCTTAAATATTTCTTCAACCAAAACGAACGATAATGCGCCAAAGACGTTGGCTCGAGCTCATTGAAGATTACGACTATACCATTCAATATCATCGTGAAAAGCGAACGTGTAGTCGACGCTATTGAGTGTAAGATCGATGCTATTTATGAAAGCGATGTTGTTAACACAAAAACCCATTTCAGATAACTTACAAATGATGAAGATAGAGTTAAAGACTCTAGAACCCACGGAAGATAACAAATATATGAGTAGAATCGACTTTAATCGATAAAGTTAAAGCCGCCAAAGCTACATACATACTCAGAGTCGATGAATGTGAAGAAGAAGGTTCAAGAGGGCGCTATTCTAGAAGCAAGAATCGACGAAGAGAGGAAATCTCAACCCTCGATTTAATTGGCCCATTTGAAATCCTCGATCGAGTAGGAACTGTGGCCTATAGACTCGCTTTACCGCCAAGTATGTCATGTTTCATAACGCTTTTCACGATCGATGTTACGTAAATATGTGGACGAATTCGAAACCACATTATTGAATTAGAACTAGACGAGATAGCGTAAGATTTAACGTATGAGGAGATACGTGTTAAAATCTTGATAAGAAGGATCGATTCAACACTCAAAGGTTATACCTCAAGAGTTAGAATCAAATGAAGTCAAGGTATCCTCATCTCTTCTTCTAAGATACCGTGTACGCACGTAAATTTCGAGGGCTAAATTTCATAAGGAGGGGAGATCAGAGACCCCAAATTTTATGAATAAAGATTTAAATTTTCTCAAATATTTTTTTGAATATTATGGAATGAATTTGATATAATGTTATAGTTGTGGGTAATATTTATAAATTTTGCAAAGTACGCAAGTTGTTATATAATATTCGATTGGTCGGGAATATTCGCTTTAACTAGGAATATTCGTATACGACGAAGACAAATCATCAGTGACCCCAACAACGGAATTATTGTTTGATCGAGAAAACGACAAAAATATTTTTATGAAAATAACTATTAAAGTTTTACCGTTAACTGCTGAAACACCCTTAGTTAAAAGTACAAGAATACGCTGTGGTTGCATAGTAGTACACACTGCTTTTTGATTATCGATGCTTACGTGAGAAGTCACCAGCTTTTGTTCAATTATTGCTATAGTAATTGTTGCATAAGATCTCACGTTATTTGATTCAATTATTGTCAATATTTTATATATTATTAAATCAATAATTGAGATAACAAAGTTATTAATATTATTATTTGCAATATTAACGATGTCTAAAGTTCTCGCCAAGGAGAGGTTTGGTCACCTAATCATGCGCCAATAGGAGAAATCCTTATCGAAAGCCCCTCTTTCCTCGGAACAACTCGGTCGATTAATATTGTGAATTATAATAAAGGTGATAAGTTTTGTTTTATTATTATTATAAATGTAATAAAATAGAAAACTTTTTATATAAAAAAAAAATACTTTTTTTATAAAGTTATTCATTTTATTAGACTATAAATAGAATATATAATATTCTATTATGCATAGTGTTTGTATAGTTTCAGATAGTGTTTGCATAGTAAAATCTTTTTATATAAAATGTAATACTTTTTATAAAGTTATTCGCTTTATTAGACTATAAATAGAATATATAATATTCTATTATGATAATAGTGTTTGATAAGAAAATCTTTTTTATATAAAACATAATACTTTTTATAGTATTTGCATAGATAAAAAAATCTTTTTATATAAAATAGAATACTTTTATAAAGTTATTCGCTTTATTATTAGATTATAAATAGAATATATTATATTTTATTTAAAAGATTTTGTTTTATTAGAATATTTTATTAATAATGTATAGTAAATTAATATGGACCGTCTGCTTAAAAAGTAAATCAATCTGACCGCTCATGAATTAGTTACTATTCACCCATTCTCCTATAAATAAAGCTCATTCCTTCATTATTTCTTACGAATTCACTAAAACTCTAGAGAGAGAAACTATAGAGAGAAAGAAGAAAAAAAGTATTCTCGCTACTTCACTACTCCTATATCCAGCTTTTCTAAGGTAAGGGTATTATTTCTTTTCAGTATTCATGAAGAGAACTTCATTATTCCATTCTTTATTATTCTGTTGAATAACTCAGATACGCCGACTACCCTATACTTGGTGAAATTCTTCTATTATTCCATTCTTTATTATTATGTTGAATAACCTCGCTATATGCTAAGTACCACATACACGGTGAAATTCTTCTCATTATTCCATTCTTTATTATTATGTTGAATAACTCAGATACGCGGATTACCCATACACTTGGTGAAATTCTTCCGTTATTCCATTCTTTATTATTCTGTTGAATAACCTCGTATGTCGATGCCCTATACTTTATTCGTTATTCCATTCTTTATTATTACGTTGAAAACTCGTCTTTACGCATACACGGTGAAATTCTTCGTTTCCATTATTTATTATTCTATTGAACATCTTATTCCGTTGAATATCCTCGCTTGCGCTTACGCATGACCGGTTCCATTATTTATTATTCTGCTTGAATATCCTCTCTCAAGCGCTTATGCATGACCGGTTCCGTTATTTATTATTCTCGCTGAATAACTCGTCTGCAAGCGGTATCGGCCTATCGCATGCCCGGTGATTTCTTTTGTTATTCCATTCTTTATTATACTTAGTTGGTTAAAGTTTTGGCTTTTATACTCCATGAAATTAGTGGAATATCTTTGATATTTGCGCTTTCATCCAAAGATCTTTTCATGGAAATATTCTTCCGAGCATTCTTGAATTTTACTCCACAAAGCAAGATCATGTTGACAATTTGGACGTTATCGTTCCTCGGATAAATTAATTCTTGAACTTGTTTTATTGAATTCTTATATCATTGTCATCATTCTCATGTTTATATTATGTTGAAAGTCATCTTGTGGCCTCAGAGTGCATAGATGGACTTGGTATGATTATGACCAGTGATTATTCTTTAGTATAATCATGACCGTAATGTTACAAATGATGTGGTAAAAGTCCTCATTGGCCCGTAGTGCATTGATGGATAGTTGTTGGCATGATCATGACCATTGATGAATACACAAATATCCTCGGCCCGTAGTGCATGGATAATTTGTGGTCGTGATACTAATGAATATCCTCGGTCGAAAAGTGGATGATGTGGTTTATTTATTGTCGAGTCTCAAAGAATAAAAGTGATGAAAAACCTTTAAATCATAGAAGATAGTAGATTTTATTCTCTACTTGACTCTTTTAATGGATTGCTTATTCCACCGCAGCTTAAACTTGATGTTTGTTATATTGTATCGCTTTAACACTGCTGAAGGCTAACGATAATTTATTCTCGCATTATCTTAGTCATAATATTTCTTATCGGGCTAGTTGAGCTCACCTTTTACTTTCATTGTTCTCTTTAGAAATGAGAACGTAATAGGACTAGTCTGGGAAACCAGAGTGACGGTCCGTATGATAGCATTAGTAGTCCTCACTATTCTATGAAATAGTGTGTTAATAAAATGTATTGAGGACTTATTTTGAGTTTGAATACTGCCTAGAAGACAATATTTATGTATTAAAACTCACATTTCATGTTGTATATTTAAGATTGTATTTGTATTTTGTACTATGTATTTGGCGACTCGTAATAGGTGATGTATACCTATTTTGGGGCGTTTTTAACGTAAGAAGTTGGCCTAAGCTTGAGAATAGAAGGGAAGAAGAATAGAGAAAAATAGAGAGAAAAGAGAGAATTCTCTGCGAATTGGAGAAGAGATTTGGAAGAACAAGAAGAAAATAACCTTATTCATCATCTAATTGGGTTAAGAAGGAATCAAAAGGTATTAATCCAACCTTATAACTCTCTACTTTTGTTTGCCTCAAATATTAGGTTTCTATAAAATTAGTTTGGGTTAATGAAGGATAAGGATATATTTGTTTATAGGTGTTTATAATCTATGGTATGTCATCTATAAACGATTTTAGAGTTGTCAAATTCATGGAAATCATGTTAAGGATGAAGAGTATGAGTTTTGTTTAATATATGTATTTTGGGTTTGTTTTGAGACTAAAATTGGTTAGGATTTTATGTTATAATTATAAAATTGGTGATGGATTCTATTAATACGTTAAGAAACGAAAAGAACACAAGTTTAATGAATCAATTTGGTTAAGAAACGAATTCGTAGTGAATGAATTCACTAAACATGTTAAAACATGAAAGTTTAGTATGAACATGAGTTTTGGGTAAAGATTTAGGATAGTTAGTGTTTCTATAAATTGTTATAATTCTAGTATGTTGTAGTTCTATGAATTACGAATCCATAGAATCGAAAATGGACTAATTTGGATGTGTATAACTCAAGTTATAAAGATTAGTAGGAAAAAAGGTTCAAAAATCGCGAGAACAATGAACTTCAGAGTCCCGTTTCTGCTAACGGGAGCAGATGCATTGTGCTCTAAGTCATTTGGGGTGCAGCTGCCCTCTAGGGTGTAGTTGCGTTGTGCCCAAGGCTTAATTGGGTGCAGTTGCGCCCAAAGTGTGTCAGGTGTAACTATTTTGACCTATTTTAGTAAAATAGGCATAACGTTTTCATACGAATTCCGATTAAGGCGATTCAAGATGATCCAAAATTAGGACGAATAGACCTACAACTTTTATTCTTTAAGGTTTTCAATTTAAGGTCGGGAATAGGGGTCCAAATGGTCATCTTTAGGACTGTTGTGTTTTCGAGTACAATCGAAGGGCGTCGGGCATGCACGTATGTAAGTGTAGTGCTTCTGATGATAAAAAATGTGACAACCCGATTTTTTATAAGCTATTAAAATAGGAATTTAATAATTAAAATTCTTATTATGAGATGTTTTAAGTTTGAGTATGTATATATATACGTATTTATATATATTTTGAAATGTGTGATGCAGTGTGAAGATATATATATATATATATATATATATATATATATATATATATATATATATATATATATATATATATTTGAAAAGTGAGGTTTGATAGTTAAGTTAACTATTAAAGAAATTAAATGAATTTGGTAATTATTTTAAATATTTATTGAATTAAATAAATATTTTAAATAATTTATTTATTGAAAAAATAAATAATTTATGAAATTGTGGTATAATAATTTAGTTACGTGTGTATGATAATTAAATTAAAGCAAAGGTAAATTTTATTCTTTGAAGATTTAATTTAATGAATTAATTAAATTAAATGAGTTTGTTTAATATGAAAGAAAATAAGTATATTAAATAAAGTAATGTTTAAGTCTAATTTATTAATTAAATTAGGTATATGTAATTATTTATTAATTATAAGTATAATCATAATAAGATTATAATTATTATTAATTATTATTATTATAAGTTATTTAAATTAACTAAAGGTGTGACACATGAACTATATAATATAATATTATTAAAAATTCAGTTTGGGGGGATAATTGGGTGTAGCCAAACAAGGCCTTGTGGCCTTTGGCTTATTTTTAACTGATGCTTATTGGGTTTTGTAACTGAAGTGCGTGAGAAAGAGGGGTTATCAGTTTATTCCTACGCATTTTCTTTCTTTGCCTAAGAATATAGAGAGAGCAGAGAAAGGCAGAGAGAGTTTGTGAGAAATTCTCTATGGATTTTGCTAGGGAAGTGGAGTATCAAGGGTAAAACAATTCTCTTCCCAACAAACAAAGGAACAAGGTATAACCTACTCTAATGTTAACCTTTGTTTTTGAAATTTCTATTGATAATTCTGTTGAATCGATACATATATATGTATGAAGGGTTTTTGCTCAATTAATAATCACATGTGAGTGTTGTTTGAGTGTCAAATTCATAAAATTTGGGTTTGTAGGGAGAAAAGTTAATAACAGTGTATGTTTATGAAAAATGGCTTAAGAAAGTACAAAATTTTATGTCTAATATGTGTTATAATTTGTAAATTGATGTTGGATTATGTTAGTATGTGAAGAAATGAAATCAACGAAAGTTAAACGAACCAATTTGGTTGAGAAACGAGTTCGTAGCGAATGAATTCGCTAAATGCGTTTAAAACATGAAAATATAGCATGAACATTAAATTAGAACCCTAAAAATGATTTGTTAATATGTTTGAAGTGTTATAATTATTCTCTAGATGAGTAGCTATGAGTTTAACGAGTCCAACGAATCAAAAATTGACTAATTCAAACTTAAAATAAAAAAGATATGTCCAAAACTATTTTCTATGCGAAATCAAAGTAGGGCGCTTGACGTTAGAAAGCAGCTAAGCGTAGCGCCAAGTCATGCGGGCGTGCAGTATTTTTAAAGGAATTGGGCATGGCCGCGCGCCTAATGTGCAAGGTGTGACTACTTTGACCTATTTTGGTAAAATGGTCATAACCTTTTCATACGAACTCCGATTGAGGTGATTCAAGATGATCCGGAACGAGGACGAATATACCTACAACTTTTATTCTTTAAGTTATTTAATTTGAGGTCTTTAGGAAGAGTCCAAATGGTCATTTTTAGGACTATTGTGTTTTCGGAGGCAACCAGAGGGCGTCGGGCATACACTTATGCAAGTGTAATGCTCTTGACAATAAGAGATGTTGTTCTAAGTTATAGAACATGAATATTAGGAAGTATAATGATGCTTAACATTAATAAATAATATATTAGATAAGTTGTATACGCATACTAAGCACACACAAGAGAGACAAATTGGGCGTGTGACGAATAAACGTTGAAACGCCGTTATAAGTTATAATGAACATAAAAAGTGTTTTAAATCAAATGAAATGAATATTATAAGATATTGAATAGTGTTAATATAAAACCAATAAGTAGTCCTTGCAAGACTTAAACACTTGAACGAACTTCGAATATGAAACATAGTGAGTTATAAGTTGAAAATTAACACAATCAAATTGAACATTGTGTATATATAATAGGAAGGGTTATGAGATGTAAAGTAAAGTTTATATTACAATTACTATGCATTGCTATGAGACTAATAGTTGATGTGCATGATTATATAATTGTGTAGGGCATGTGAAGTGCAGATATATGTAAGCTGTTAAACTGTTATTGGTAAACAATGATTAAGGCAAATCTTTCAGTTCCTATTTGCTATGTGAATTGGTGATTAACTGTTTTAAATCTTTATTGCAAAGAGCATGATTTGTTATATATATGTTGAATGTATAAAATGTTAAAGTCAACTTATGACTGCGTTGATTGAGTAAAACATGTTGATTGAGTAAGAAACTCAATCTTTATACTTGACTATATGAACTGTAACATATATGTTATGTTAGTCTAATATTTATGAGATATATGTTGAGCATGCTATTATGTGCTACGTGATGCATGAAAACTGTTAGATTTTGCTGGGCTGTCGAGCTTTACCTTGCAAATAACCATTTTTGTAGGTTAAGGATTGAAGGTAACACTATGTGCTACTTGAATGACGTGGATCAGAAATAATACTCGAAGATTAATATTTTAACTAAAGTTGTTATTTCTTTATACCATGTTTAAGATGCATAAGGTGTATTAAATGTTTTATGATGTATAGTTTTATGTTGAGTTATAAAGCTAAAGTTAGAGTTATCTGATATGTAAAGGTTATCGGATTAAAATGTAAAATTTTATATAATAACAGTGATAAAGTGAATCATAAAATAAGATTGATTCAAAGACATGTAGATGATAAAGGTTTTCATTCAGGGAATTGAATTAAGAAGATAGAAAAGTTTAAAGTATTCCGTATTTTCTAAAGTTTAACATCGAATATTGATGTAAAAATCAGAAGTTAGTTATGTTATTAACGACTGAAGTTGAGAATTATAGTGTATGAAATTTTGGGGTCGTTACAGTTGGTATCAAAGCTATAGGTTATAAACCTTAGGTAGGAGTACCGTAGGCTATAACCTTAGAGAAGGAATATGAAGATAATGAAAGAATACACTCAAATAGAGTTTGAACAATAAGAAATAATTTAAAAAAATTATATAGAAGGGATTAAAATATGCGTGAGAGGATTCAAAGAATAATCTCGCAGAGTTATAAGGAATATGAATGTGAGGTTACCCAACTCCAATAATAAGAATGTAAGGTGATAATAAATAGACAATGTCTATAAGAAGAGAGTGATAAAGAAGTTAAGAATAAAAAGCTATATTTAAGTATGGTACAATTGTACTCTTTAATAGTTGATGTGTGGTATCTAGCTAAACGATTCCTTCATAGAGCGGAGGTATATACGAACTAGCAACTCAGAACCTAGTTTGTTGGTTGTTTGTGGGAAACCACTCAGCGTACCATATTGAAACTATTAGAGACTCGATGTGTACCAAGTATAGAAAGTGGATACGAATGATGAAAATATGGAACTCGAATGAAATGTTGAGCAATGTAAATGATGTTAGAAATTCTTAAGGAAAGAAGTGTTATATAAATAAGAAAATTCAAAGAGGAATCATGAAGAGATATAAAGATAAGAAATGGAGTTGCCTAACTCCAATAGTCAAGATAACGAATAATGATGAATAGACAAATCTTGTAAAATTAAAAGCATAAATGAAATCATAAATGATGAAAAAGGAAAGAAGGAGGATTGTAAAACAAAACGATCACGAGTTAAGAAAAGAATTTTAAGGGAGATGATTATAGAATAAGATCACGACGTGATTTGTTTAAGTTATAAAAGGAAGATGGTCTATAATGTTTGAATAATTATAGCTTGATGCTATGAAGATGATGTACTATGAAATAGTACAAGATAAACTCATAAGGAGTTATAGATAATGTGATACGAGGAATTCGTATCGAGAAAAGAGCAAGTTATAAGTAAGATAGAGTTAGGTGGGATTTCAATTGAGGACTCATGTGATGGCTGAGTTGTACAAACCTTTGTATGAGCGAGGGTTTGTGCTTGCACTCAGTTTATCACATTTATAATCATTAGAATGTTGGTGTCGCGCTATCAATGTATATGTAGCGAAAATGTGATTCTTTTTTCATGTGTATATTTGATAGTTAGAAACTATTAAGATTAGTCAGATATTATTAGGATTAGGTGCGGTTCTTAAAATTGATGCATATGGTAGGTTCGTGACTCACAATAATATGGTATGTTTTGAACCCCTCAGCGAATGGACGCCTATGGTCTGACTAGGATAAGTTCTTAAACTCATATTATTGTGGCAAGTTCCTGAAATTCCAATGTACGGTAAGTTTGATGAACTATATTAGGTAGAAAACGGTTATAGTATAAAGAGCATTGACGAAGTTGAAGAGTGATAGAGTGGTTAAGTAATGAAGTAATGGAGAAATGATTGAAGTTGATGGATACCTGGATATTCTAAATCTACTAGCTATGCTAGACTTTCGAAATTTATTGACTTCGTGCTGATGTTTGCACTTCTATTTTCTTAAAAAACATTGGATCAAATGATGAAACCAATGAGTTTTAAAAAAAACCAATACCGTTATTCGTATGTCTATGCTATTTGCTTCGGCTAGACAAAAATGATTTAAAATATATCAAAATGTTTTTTTATATCATCAATGCATCATGGAACCTGGTGCAGAGATGATAAAAATGATGGAGTCATCAATGAAGTATTACTTAGTGTTGGAGGTGATCTAAGGATCGTCATCCCACTATGGTATGATGTAGTATGATAAAATCACCAAATGACGGAATCCTCAACGGATTGTAAATACAGTGCGGTATCATGACGTCATAAAAATATTTTTGAGATTTCTTTAAGATATGAGAATATATATGTATATTTATATGTATATTTCGATTGATGTCTGAATTGTTGTAGAAGTCTATGTTATTTGATTTAGCTAGACGAATATTGAAAATATTCATGAAATTCAAGCGTTTCTTGAAAAGTTATGCCAAACCAAATTGTTTTGGTGCGGATTCGGATGTTGAAAGCTGAGATGAACAACCCTTTTATAGGGAAATACGCGGAGGGGTTTAGATGTTTATGCACAATACATTGTACGAAGGGCTGATCACCCTAAGTACGAGGGGTCCCTATTGTCTTATGATTGTTAAGGTTTAAGTTGAAAGATTACTTATAACTATGGACATACGCATAACATTTAAATGTTTGTGCACAATACATCGTACGAAGGGCTTAACACCCTAAGTACGGGAGTCCTTATAATCTAATGACTGTTAAGGTTTAAGTTGAAAGAGTACTTATAACCGTGGACGTAGTTCAAGGTCTTATGACCCTCAGCATGATTTGGAATCTTTTAAATTCCTGTTGTTCATATCGATTCCCAATTATTGAGCAATTGTGGAAGATTCTTTTTATCCTAAAAGGCAAATGTGGTAAGGATGATATTCCTTACAAAGAAGTAAGTCGTAGAATGCGACATTGAATGATGAATATATTGAACAAGTGAGAAAAAAAAAATTAAATGAGAAGGAGATGAGTTATCAAAGAATAATGTAAAACTTTTAATAGAAAAGTTTAATAATTGTAGAAAGATCTTTATGGAAAGAAGTGGTTTTAGAACCCAATGAATGAATAAAATATTAACATAAAATCTATTTTGATAGATTGAATGAATGAGGATTAATAAATAAAATTTTGAGGACAAAATTCTTAAAAGAATGGGTGAATGTAATATCCCGAGTGTTTATGATAACGATCCTTAGAAAAGGAAATGAACGGGTTAAAGAATATATAATACTCAAATATAATTGAGTCTAAGTAAAGGTTATGAAATAAAACTTACAAGAATTTATTATCAAGAATGGTGGGAGTAGGAAATATATTAAGGTAATGTGTTGAAGTTATTCAACGAAGAGATTTGATGAAAACCTAAGTAAGGCAGGGTTTCGGTGATTCTGAGGACAAAATCCTTATAAGGAGGGAATGATGTGACAACCCGAATTTTTATAAGTTATTAAAATAAGAATTTAATAATTAAAATTCTTATTATGAGATGTTTTGAGTTTGAGTATGTATATATATATATATACGTACTATATATATATTTTGAAATGTGTGATGCGGTGTGAAGATATATATATATATATATATATATATATATATATATATATATATATATATATATATATATAAGAATCGAGGATCTTATATTTACTAACAAATAAAAGAGTGAGGGAACTCAAAATCATTCTTTGGATATGTTTTCTTGTGATTGCTAAAATAATTTAGTTGAACTTTAAGGAGGTCGGGAAGAAGGTCATAAGTAGAACCTAACCTATACCACCAAAGAACAAACCAATAGGGGATTGGGCTCTTGAATTTATGGTCAAATTGAATGAACCATGAATGACTATGTGATTCATTTTGGTGAAGGAGAACCTTGTACCAAGCTTCAATATAATCATAATAACAGAAAGAATTATCTTGACTAGAGAGATTCATAAGATCGGAGGGGTTTTTTCCCCAACCAGACATTTGAACAAACTGTTTAATGTATAAAGAATGATAAAGAACTTTATTCTTATCATTGTTGGTGTAAATTGGTTTAATGTTTACTGACTCTATTTCTAGAAGAATATCCTTATAAAATACAAGAGATTTATAAGGAGTCAGGGGCTGGAAATGCCATCAAGGGGGAAAAAACAGGGCAGCGAGCTTAATGGGGTCATCTTTTGGTTTCATGTAGGGTTCAATATGAAAAAGGTAATTTTCCCACTTAGCGTATGCTCGGAGAAGGAGGATGACTAGGAGCTAAAGATGAAGCCTTGGTTGGATTACTAAAAAGGGTCAATTGGTTCGAACTTACTAGTTAAAAATTTGAACTATCTGACAGGGAGTGTTCCAAGAATTTGTGAATTTGTTTGGTGATAAAGCTGGGGTGGTAGGGCAAGGAATCAAAGTCCCTCTAGGTTGATTACTTGGGCCGATGAGGAAGCGATCCAGGACCCCTTGAGGAAGATGATCCTCTAATGCTCATGGCTGAATAGTACTGTATTGATAAATTCCAGAGTGAGAAAATAAGGAATTGAATTATTACTACCTTTAATATATTCAATTTCAAAATCAAAATGTAATAATAAAGCTTGCCATCTAGCGAAGGAATGCTTAGAGCTAGATTTTCAACATCTTTTTCTAATATGTATTTTGCTGACTTGCAATCAATGCGAACTAAAAACTTTTGATTTAATAAATCACTTTGAACCTTATTAATACATAATACTAATGAAATTATTTCTTTTTTAATAGTACTGTAATTTAGCTGGTTTTTATCTTTGCGATGACTTCGTTTTTTCCTGTGATGTCTATTACTCTTATGAGAATCAATATATTTAAGTTTGTGCTTCCTTCTTGAGGGAGCAACAGGGGATAAACCATATTGTTCACAGAATGTGCCTAACTCATATTTGGCTTTCTTTTTGTCTTTACTAGCTTGTTTGGCTAATTTAAAGTCAATACACATTTTTAATCCAATCTTTTGAATATAAATGATTATGTCACCGTAAGTGAGATTATCATAATCAATATATCCTAAGTTTTTACTTAATTATTCACGAACTTTATCTGCAAACAATGACGGTAAACCATTGACAAATTTTTCTTTCCAGAATGGTTTATTACTGTCATTGCGCATCATAACTCTGGAAGTAAAAACATCTTTGTACCATCTAAAGTCACTTAGAGTGGGACAAGTGAGATTACATAACTGGTCGTGAATCCTTTCCGTTATATTACTAAGGGTACCAACAAAATATTTTATTATGTTGAATATTAAAGTATTAACTCCATTAGGCGGACCAATACCAACATCTTCGTCAAAGATGGGGTTGTAAATGCTGCATCAATGAGACGGACATGGATTATAGATAACCTAGTGTCTTCTGTGAGGTGTTTCTCCCACCAAGACCTAAGAATACCTGTGAATCCACTAACTAATAACTCAACAATGTCTGGCTGAGTCAGATTATTGAATTTAGTTATATAGCTATTTGCTACCATGGACATATGATTTAATTTATTGAGAATTTCTTGTTCACTAAAACCATCAATGTTCCATTCGTAAATTTTATTGGATGAAACAGAAAACTGCTTATCTAGATTTCTCTCTTCGAACTGTAAATCCGGAGGAGTTGGTCTAGAATACCAATTTCTGGTTATACTAGAATTTTTAACTGTTAATTTGTTTAACTGATCGTTTAAATCTGGTATTGAAACAGTATCAGAATAATCTGATTGGCTACTGCTTTCAATATCAGTTTTAAGCTGATCAATAGTAGAAATAGTGCCACTCGAACCGGGTTCATTTTTTAGTTTTTTAAATAACTCATCGATTGAGCGAGTAAGTATGCCGTCATTATTAGGTAAACCTAATTTACTTCTATTTTCTGGTAATTTTAATAGAGGTTGTTCAATTTTTGAATCGGGTTTTTTAATCATATTTTCTTCAAATTTTTCTTCAATACGGTCTAACTGTTTACCTACAGTTGCAAGATACTGATTGCTAAAATTTAATTGTTCAATAATTTTTTTGTCATCTTTGTTACTATCTAAAATTTTAAATGGACTAGCAACAATAGATGTATTTTTCTTGAAAATTAGGGCCAGTTTAAAGGGGGGTGACTAGAAGAGACTTTGGATTTATCTTCTTTAATCCACTGTGTTTTAGTAATAACATTACACTTACTTTGATATTGCTCATACCAATCGTAAAACGTAATGTTTAATTTTTCGTTAATAATAAATCTTTTCCATCTATTTACAATCTTATCACGCTCCTTTTCTGTGGGGTGATTGGATATGAATAGATGCCTTATTTCTTTATTAGATTTGGAATTTAAATCTTGTACAAGATTATTCCAATCTAATACGAATTCTTTTTTAATAACTCTTAATTGATTATTAATGGGAATATCAAAATCTGACTGAGTCGGAAACTCAGAAGGGGTCGGAGAGGAAGAACCTTCTTCTTCAATATGGTGATTTTGAGTGTAACATAGATGACTCGCCTGACCTTGATTTAAAATCCCTTTCATTTTAATATCTCTAATAGA
This sequence comes from Panax ginseng, assembly GCA_020205605.1. NCBI lineage: Eukaryota > Viridiplantae > Streptophyta > Magnoliopsida > Apiales > Araliaceae > Panax > Panax ginseng. The sequence continues at coordinate 87,968,433 of CM035128.1, read as the reverse complement.
AGGGTTACTTAGGACTTCTGTATCTCTTCGGGTTTGAACCACTAAAGGGGCTGAAGAGCTAGAGTAATCTTCTATGATGACTGGTCTTCTTGAACATTCAAAGCTACTTTGACAGTTCCATTAGAAAATTGCCTAACATTTTCAATGTTCATTATGTTATTAAATACAGGATGTTGTGGTATTTCACTAGGTAAAGTCCAGTGACTAGGTAATGTAATATCTTTCCAGAGGATGGTCCTTGGAATTTGGATATTAGCATCACTAGTTGAACTTTGGATTATAACAGTTTGATCTTTACGGCTTTTATTTAGAGCATGAACATTTAAGTTAGTTTTCATGGTCTTGTAATAAATCCTATAAATCAAAGCAATAAAAATTTGAGAGCCTTGATCATTTGGGTTATTTCTCATCCTGTTTTAATGTTTAATGTTAAACCTTTTAATAGATGTTGGTCACTCAGACTTAATATGAAGTCAGGAAAGAAATTAAAATGGATTGGTCCATTGTGCAAACTCGACTCCATAGCACCAATCATGCTAGGATAGTAATTCAAAAATCTAGCATCTCTGAGACAGAGGTAGATACATGAATTAATTCCTTTAATGTTCAATGGCTTGACTACAACTTGAACTAAACCTATATGAATAAAATTATAACCCTTTTTTCAATGTTTTTTAATAACATCTGGGGATAAAAGGCTACAATTTTCATATTCTTTATTAATTGAATATACCTTTTCAACTGTCTTAACATTGTAATCAGTTTTAAAATTATCTAAAAATGTTGACTGATAAATTTCTTTTAGGGGAGACTCTGGGAATGTTCCAGTTGTGTAACACTTGACTGATGTTCTCATAACTATGTTCTTCCTGGTTAACTATGTCTGGTACTGGTGGCAAAGTTGACCGGTGACTAGCTGACGAATTAGATTTAAATAATCTACTCTTTTTTACTAGATTCAAAATAATTTTTCACTCTTTATCATCCATACAGACCCTCTTACCTGAAGTAGACTCATACCCATAATCTAATACCCGACACTGCTCGCACAAGAGACTTACAAGGGTAGACATGATGAAGGGTGGACTACAGTAAGTTAGGTGATTTCAGATTAAGAATAAAGAAGAAGTTTTGAAAATAGCGTAAATGAAAGATTACTAAAATCTTACTGGCAACTAGAAATAGAACAACTTGGCTCTGATACCATTTGGGGACGGAAGCAAATATTTATAAAGATAAATAAGAAGAAAATGAGTGGAGCATGCAGAACATAACAGTAAATTACTAAAATAAAAATAGTTTTATTGATTATTTGAGCTATATACAAACAAAATTAAAATTTACTTACAAATTAAAACATTTAACTGAAGAAGTAGAGAAGAGGGGTTTAAGTAGGCTAATTAGAGGTAGAAACTAAAGATTCGTCTGAAAGAGAGAGAGCTCAGAGTCTTTCAAAGTTTTGAAGTCTGAATTGCCAAATGAGTTCGGTTTCCTTTTATAAACCAAGGAAAGAGAACTATTACAATAACTGGGGTAAAGTAAGAAACATATTACTTAGGTAAAAACATCTTACTTAAGTAAAAGCAGAAGTAAAAGCAAAAGTAAATGATTACAAACAACTTTTACTATTGATGAACAGTGCTACAGTGCTGACTTTTTTACTATTCATGGATACTTTTGGCAACTTTTGATGAAGAGGCCGACAACTTTTGACTTAATAGATGCTTTCGGTAGAAAAGAAAGAGCATCTTTTGACTTTAAAGGCTGTAGGGGCAGGCGCATGTGACTGGGGCTGCTTTTGGTGGAAAAACAAATTCCTCCGAATAAATAGCTGCCTGAGGAGGTGCTGGATTTACTGTGGACATTAGGCGAATAGATCCTGAGCATCATGTAGGTTGATGGTGTCGTATGGGTCATCATCATCATTGAGGTTCTTGGGAGAACCATGGTGGAGGATGAAGAACATCTGAGAGGCTTCTTCATGTATGGCCGTCGATCCTTTTGTTGAGTGCTTGGGCAATTTTTATTAATTCTTTCTTTGGAACAATTTTTAAAATCGAAATTTTACTAGAACATCTTTGAACTAGTGGACCGACTTTAGACTCTTTTGACTTGGATTTTGACTCTTTTCTTTACTAGCTTTGGGAATGGTATGTGGATTTGGAAGAGGAAAGCTGGAGCAACAGGAAATTCCTGTTGAACCTGACCAACTATTCTGTTAATGTCGAATTTATCCCATCACTTAACATAAAAGAGACCTTCTTCATCTTCTTTGTTAATCACATTAACTCTTTTATTGCAACAATTTTCATTGCAATTATCTGCACAAATAACGACTTCTTCTGTGTTACTAGTTGATTCATTACTACTATCGTTATTATTAGAGGAATAAAGAATATCAGAACCTTCATCATTATTGACGTCGTTCTCTATTCTCATTAATTCTAATATATGTTCAGTGTCTTCAGTAGAAATATTTAGTTGGTTTAATTTTTGTTTTCTCTTACATTCATTTTTATAATGACCTTTCCGCCTACAATTGTTGCAAACAATTTTACTTTTATCATATTTTTTAGATATATATATATATATATATATATATATATATATATATATATATATATATATTGTAAGACCCCAACTTTAATAAATAAAGATGAATTTTCTATAATTGTCATTTTTGAATATTATGGAATAAATTTGATATAATGTTATAGTTGTGGGTAGTATTTATAAATTCTGCAAAGTATGGAAGTTGTTATATTATATTCGATTGGTCGAGGAATATTCATTTTAGCAGGGAATATTCGTACGACGGCACAATCATTGGTGGACCCCACAACGAAATTATTATAGGATTGAGAAAACGACAAAAATATTTTTATGAAAATAACGGCAGAAGTTTTATCATTAACTGTTGAAACACCCGGTGTTAAAAGTACAATAATACGCGTGGTTGCATAGTAGCACACGATATTGATTATTGATGCTTACGTGAGAAGTCTTTCAGTTTTGTTCAATTATTACTATAGTAATTGTTGCATAGTATCTCACGTTATTTGATTTAATTATTGTTGATATTTTATATATTATTAAATCAATAATTGAGACGACAACGTTATTAATATTATTATTTGCAATATTAACGATGTCTAGAAGTTCTGTCAAGGAGAGGTTAGATAATCTAATTGCGCTTGATAGGGAGAAATCCTTATTGAAAAGCCCTAACTTCTTAGGAGCGACACAGTCGATTAATATTGTGAATTATAATAAAGGTGATAAATGTTGTTAAAATTATTAAGGTGATTTTTATAAAGTTTTGCTTATTTTATGGACCCCTATTTAACCATTTTTCAAAATAATCGGTAGAAATTTTTTTAAAGGTGAGGCCCACATGTGGGGGCCGCATGTGGGGCCCATATGTGTTGAAAAATGATTTTTGAAATGGGGGTGAGAGGGAGTTACGTATAGGGGAGGAAATTGATGTATATGTATATGTGTGTATATATATTATATGTGTGAGTGGTGGGGATAAAAGAAAGAGTGATAGTGATGTGTGTGAGTGGAAAGTGGTGGGTAGAGTGAAAGTGATTTTGGGGGTGGGGGGGTGGGGGATTGATGTTGGTTATGGGGGAGAAAAATCAAGTGGTGTATATATAAGAATGATATATATAAATTGAAAACATGTGTTTATATATATGTATTATATTTTAATTTTTGTTGTGATTTTATTGGTTAGTTGATTGACTTAATTGTAGTTGATTGAAGAAAATAATTCTACAAAATAATTTCGTTCATGAACAGTGCACTTCCATTCTCCTATAAATAGAAGCTCATTCATTCATTATTTCTTACGAATTCACTGAAAATTCAGAGAGAGAAATTATAGAGAAACTATAGAAAAGTATTCTGCTACTTCCCTACTCTTATATCCAGTTTCTTTTACGGTAAGGTGTATTATTTTTTTCATATTCATGAAGAGAACTTCTGTTATTCCATTCTTTATTATTACATTGGAATAACTTTGTATACACATGTCTACCCTATACTTGGTGATTTACATTTGTTATTTTATTAGTTATTATTACATTTGGAACATCACATGCATGCGTTATCTGTGGGACTGGTTCCGCGTCTTTATTATTACATTGGAATATCACGTGCATGCGTTTTCATGGACACAGTTCCGTCTTTATTATTATTTGGAATATCACATGCATGCGTTTTATGGCGGACTGATTCCGATTATTTATTATTACATTGGAATAACCTTTCTGTCTGAAATACCACATACATGGTGATTTCTATTGTTATTCCTTTCTTTATTATTACATTTGGAACATCACAGTCGATGCAATTTACTTTGACACAGTTTCCATTACTTATTATTACATTGGAATAACACATGTCATTCAATCTGCATGCATGGTGATTTCTTTTGTTATTCCATTCTTTAATATACTCGGTTGGTTAAAGTTTTGACTTCTATACTCCATGAAATTAGTGGAATATCCTTGATATTTGCGCTTCATCGATATCTTTTCATGAAAATATTCTTACGAACATTCTTGAATTTTACTCTACAAAGCGATATCATGTTGACAATTTGGGCGTTATTGGTTCCTAGACAAATTAATTAAGTGAACTTGTTTTATTGAATTCTTATATAATTGTCATCATCTTCATGTTTTATATTATGTTGAAAGTCATATGTGGCTTTTGTAGTGCATAGATGGACTTGGTATGATTATGACCGAGGATTATTCGGTATAATCATGATCGTAATGTTACAAATGATGTGATAAAAGTCCTCATTGGCCCGTAGTGCATTGATGGACAGTTTGTTGGCATAATCATGACCATTGATGAATACACGAATGTCCTTGGCGTAGTGTATGGATAATTTGTGGTCGTGATACTAAAGAATATCCTTGGCCATGTAGTGCGAGGGTGATTCGATGATGTGGATTATTTATTAAAATTTGAGTCTCGTGATAAAAGTGATGAAAAACCTTTTAAATCATAAAAGATAGTAGATTTTATTCTCTACTTAACTCTTTTAATGGATTGCTTGTTCTGCTGTAGTTAAACTTGATGTCTATTGTATATTATCAATTTAACATTGTTGAAGACTATTGATAATTTATTCTGCATTATCTTAGTCATAATATTTCTTACTGGGCTAGTTGAGCTCACCCTTTCTTTCACTATTCTCTTCACGAAATGAGAATATAAATTTGGGATGAGTCGGGGAGCGGAGTGATGAACGGATGATAGTATTAGTAGTCCTCACTATTACATTAAATAGTGTGATAATAAATGTAATGAGGACTTATTCTGAGAGTGGATATTGTCTAGAAGATAATATTTGTATTAAAACTCACAGCTTTCTTGTTGTATATTAAAGATTGTATTTGTATTCTGTACCATGTATTTGGAGACTCAGAATAGTTGATGTATACCTATTTTGGGGGCGTCACAGTTGGTATCAAAGCTTAGGGATATGATCCCTGGCTAAGATGTTAGAGAAGAACTAGGAGGGGAGAGACGGGGAATTCTTTCGCTAGTATGACCTACCTAAGTTTATTTGGTATTTAATTGGTCGGTCAGAGTATAAGGATAATATGTGATATGGTATTTAACTCTTGTTTTGTGGCAGTATTTAAAAATGGCATCCGAGAATGTTGAGAACATCAATGGAGCACGAGGAGACCGTTGAGTCTCCACGATCAATAGTCAGGATAATGTGCATCGGGAAGGTGACAATCCCGAATGACAACAACAACGACCAAATGATGAATGATGGAATGTTAGAGGCTTCATGCAATTCATGCAACATCGGTGAGAGCGGCTCTGTCCAAAATGCGGGTGGAAATCACGTGAACTCTCTGACGGTCACCGCCAAGCAATTTAAGGAATGGGACCACGAGTTTTTGGAGAGCCAAAACCGCTTAAGCGAGAGGCGTGGATTAAGCGGATCAACAAGATATTTGATGTCTTGGGATGCTCAGAGGAGCAAAGGTTACTTTGCCACCTTCATGTTTGATGAGCGTAGGAGGCGATTACTAGTGGGATTACGTAAAGCGTACTCAACTGCCAAGACTTTGAAGATGTCTTGGGAGAGGCGTTCAAGAAGCATTCAACGACAAGTACTTTCCGAAAGTATTCGTCACATGAAAGAGGTATAGTTCATCAAGCTGGAACAAAACAACATGACCGTATCGCAATACGAAGCCAAGTTTGTCGAGTTGTCCCGTTTTGCGTCCCATTTGGTTGATAATGAGGAGAGAATGACGCGAATGTTTTTAAGAGGTTAAAAACATGAGATACGTCAATATCTTATCTCTCATAAACTGTGTTTATATTCAGATGTTGTTAATAGGGCTCAGTTATTGGAGCGTGATAATGAGTCAACCCAACCAAAGAGAGCGGTAAACAAAATGATAATCCCGGTGAGAAACGATCGTGAAGCGGTGACAATAAGCGTGGAGGGAATCAACGGGCGAAATGGTAACCACTTGGTGGTAATCGAGGCCAAAATAGTAAAAATGGACATTTCAAGAAGAGAGATTCAACAATGATGGAAAGACGTCGAAGACCAGTGCCCGTTGTTAAAGAAGGAGAACGACCACCTATCATATTCTTCAAATGTTGAGGGAGGACATATTAGTCAAAATCAATGATGCAGATCAAAAGCATGTTATAATTATGGAAGAGAGGTCACCTAGCCTGATTTTTGTCGTTCACCAAGACAAAGTTCAACTAGGATGGAGGCACCAAAGGTCATTCCAAAAAGTCAAACCGGTAGTAGTGAGGAGAGCGTTTGTTGTGACCTCCCGAAAGTAAGGAACCCGAACGAGGTCATCACGGGTAAGCGAATCATAAACTCTAGCGAAGTTTATACTTTATTTGATACTGGTTCTACCCACTCTTTCATTTCTCCTACTTGCGTTCAACGTCTAGATTTGACTCCGGAGAGATTAGACTTTGACTTATCTGTTGAAACTCCGTTGGGAGAAACCTTCATTACATCCACAGTTTATAAGTCTTGTTTGATTCAAATTGGTAATCGCATGTTACCTGTCGATCTTATTTCTTTGAAAATACTTGCATTTGATGTGATTCTAGGGATATATTGGTTAACTACTCATCATGCAAAAATTGATTATTTTCGTAAGGTTATTAGCTTTCATATTCCTAACCAACCTATTATGCGAATTCAAGAAACCAAACCATTAAAATCAATCACTGTCATCTCAAGCCATAAAGCTATTCATTTATTGAAAAACAGATGTCAAGCTTTCTTAGCTCATGTCACGGATCTAAACAAAAATACGTCAGTTTTGAATGATATTTCTATTGTTAATGAATTTTCTAACTTATTCCCTGAAGAACTTCCTAGCCTACCCCAGAGCGTGAAATTGAATTTTGTATCGACCTTGAACCCGGTACAAAACCCATTTCAAAGCCCCATGTCGAATGGCTCTATTGAACTTCGAGGAGTTAAAGACCCAACTGCAGAAATTGTTAGACATTGGCTTTATTAGTCTAGTACTTCTCCTTGGGGTGCTCTGTTCTATTTGTGAAGAAGAAAGATGGGGAGTATGCGACTTTGTATTGATTATCGGAGTTGAATCATGTCACCATCAAAATAGGTACCCATTGCCACGCGTATTGATGACATGTTTGACCCGATTGCAAGGAGCCAAATTCTTTTCAAAGATTGATCGTCGTTCGAGATATCACCGATTGAAGATTAGAACCAGATGACATTCCAAAGACGACTTTCGAGAACTCGATGCACGGCATTATGAATTCCTAGTCATGTCTTTTGGATTGACTAATGCACTTTCTTTGCCTTCATGGATATGATGAACCGAGTATTCAAGGAATATTTGGATCACTTTGTGGTCGTCTTTATTGATGACATCCTCATATATTCCAAAACTCGTGAAGATCATGAGCAACACTTAAGGCTGATACTCCAAAAGCTTCCTGAATATAGGCTTTATGCCAAGTTGAAGAAATGTGAGTTCTAGCTTGAGGAAGTAGCATTCCTTGGGCACGTGGTATTAAGTCATGGAATATCTGTTGACCCAGCAAAGATTGAAGCTATTCAAAGTAGGAGCAACCTAAATCGATGGCCGAAATCGTAGCTTTCTCGGTTTAAATTTGGTTATTATCGAGATTCGTGGAAGGATTTTCTCGAATCACTACTCCACTAACTCAGCTGACTCGGAAAGATACAAATTTTGGTTGGAACGAGGAATGTGAGAAGAGTTTTCAAGAACTCAAGAGAAGACTCATTTCAAAGACTGTTACGACAATACCATCTCAGTTGGAGGATTTGTCATCTACAGTGATGCTTCGGGCAAAGGATTAGGATGTGTTCTCATGATAAATGGGAAAGTCATAGCCTATGCCTCACGACAACTCAAAGAATATGAGAGGAATTATCCTATTCATGATATAGAGTTGGCAGCTGTTGTATTCGCACTAAAGATTTGGAGGCATTACTTGTATGGGGAGAAAGTGGAGATCTTTACGGATCATAAAAGCCTCAAATATTTCTTCTCTCAAAAGGAACTCAACATGCGACAGCGACGTTGTCTTGAACTGTTGAAAGATTATGATCATACAATCCAATACCATCCTGGAAAAGCAAACGTGGTAGCTGACGCATTGAGTAGAAGATCATATGCGGGTACGAGTGCGATAATGTCAACGCAAAGGCCCATTTTGTGTGACTTGCAAAGGATGGAGATAAAGTTAAAGACTCCAGGGACCCATGTGATGATGGTGAACATACGAGTAGAACCGACTTTAATTGATAAAGTTAAAGCTGCTCAAACTACAGACTTGGAACTGATGCATATGAGGAAGAAAGTGCAAGAAGGTGCTATGCCGGAAGCAAGAATTGATGAAGAAGGAATACTTCGAGTCAACTCTAGACTTTGTGTTCCTAACGACCCTGATTTAAAGTATAAAATCATGATGGAGGCGCACAACACACCGTATGCAATCCATCCTGGGAGTACCAAAATGTATCGTGATCTTCGTCATACATTTTGGTGGAGCAATATGAAGAGAGAGATAGCACTGTTTATCTTAAGGTGTCTAACTTGTCAACGAGTCAAGGCGGAGCATCAAGTACCAAAAGGTCCATTGCAACCACTTGAAATTCCAAAATGGAAGTGGGAACACATTACCATGGATTTCGTTACTGGTGTTCCCAAGGTTTCTCAAGGCATTGATGCAATTTGGGTCATTGTTGATAGATTGACCAAGTCTGCTCACTTCTTACCAATACGAGAAACTTATACACTTGAACGTCTTGCTCGTATGTACATAAACGAGATTGTAAGACTGCATGGTATGCCAATATCCATAGTTTCTGATCGTAACCCAAGATTCACTTCACGATTTTGGGTTAGTTTGCAAAAAGGTATGGGCACTGATTTACGATTTAGTTCAGCATATCATCCTCAGACGAACGGACAATCAGAGAGGACTATTCAAACTCTGGAAGATTATTAAGACTCTATGTCCTTGACTTCAAGGGAAGTTGGGAAAAGTTCTTACCGTTGGTGGAGTTTTCCTACAATAACAGTTATCAAGCAAGCATTGGCATGGCTCCATTCGAGGCGTTGTATGGAAGAAAGTGTCGTTCTCTAGTATGCTGGGATGAGGTGGGTGAAACAACATTGTTGGGACCGGAGTTGGTACGTATGACTACGGAAAAGATTCAAACGATCCGACAACGTATAAAAACCTCACAAGATCGACAAAAGAGTTATATTGATCTTCATCGAAAGGACGTGGAATTTGATATAGGAGATCATGTGTTGTTACGTGTTGCTCCATGGAAAGGAGTTACAAGATTTGGAAAGAGAGGAAAGCTCAATCCTCGATTCATTGGCCCATTTTTAATCCTCGATCGAGTAGGAACTGTGGCCTATAGACTCACTTTACCACCAAGTATGTCTCGTGTTCATAACGTTTTCATATATCCATGTTACATAAATATGTCGAAGACCCGAACGATATTATTGAGTTAGAACCGGACGAAATAGCGGAAGATTTAATGTATGAAGAAGTTCCTGTTCAAATCTTGGATAAGAAAGAACATATTCTATGCTCCAAGGTTATACCTCAAGTCAAAGTTTTGTGGAGAAACCACGATGTTGAGGAAATGACCTGGGAGTTGGAATCTGAAATGGAGTCAAGGTATCCTTACCTCTTTGACATACCAGGTACGTACCCTAATTTTGAGGGCGAAATTTCTTAAGAAGGGGAGGTTGTAAGACCCCAACTTTTATAAATAAAGATGAATTTTCTATAATTATCATTTTTGAATATTATGGAATAAATTTGATATAATGTTATAGTTGTGGGTAGTATTTATAAATTCTGCAAAGTATGCAAGTTGTTATATTATATTCGATTGGTCGGGGAATATTCGTTTTAGCAGGGAATATTCGTATGACGGCACAATCATTGGTGGACCTCACAACAAAATTATTGTCGGATTGAGAAAAGGACAAAAATATTTTTATGAAAATAACGGTGGAAGTCTTACCGTTAACTGTTGAAACACCCGATGTTAAAAGTACAGTAATACGTGTGGTTCCATAGTAACACACTGTATTGATTATTGATGCTTACGTGAGAAGTGTTTTAGTTTTGTTCAATTATTGCTATAGTAATTGTTGCATAGTATCTAACGTTATTTGATTCAATTATTGTTGATATTTTATATATTATTAAATCAATAATTGAGACGACAAAGTTATTAATATTATTATTTGCAATATTAACGATGTCTAGAAGTTCTGTCAAGGAGAGGTTATATAATCTAATTGCGCACCAATAGGGAAAAATCCTTATTGGAAAGTCCCCTCTTTCTTGGGAACGACCTGGTCGATTAATATTGCGAATTATAATAAAGGTGATAAATGTTGTTAAAATTATTAAGGTGATTTTTATAAAGTTTTGCTTATTTTATGGACCCCTATTTACCCATTTTTCAAAATAATCGGTAGAAAAGTTTTTAAAGTTGGGGCCCATGTGTGGGGCCCATATGTGTTGAAAAATGATTTTTGAAATAGGGGTGAGAGGGAGTTACGTATAGGGGAGGAAATTGATGTATATGTATATGTGTGTATATATATTATATGTATGAGTGGTGGGGGGAAAAGAAAGAGTGATAGTGATGTGTGTGAGTGGAAAGTGGTGGGTAGAGTGAAAGTGATTTGGGGGGGGATTGATGTTGGTTATGGGGAGAAAAATCAAGTGGTGTATATATAATAATGATATATATAAATTGAAAACATGTGTTTATATATATGTATTATATTTTAATTTTTGTTGTGATTTTATTGGTTAGTTGATTGACTTAATTGTATTTGATTGAAGAAAATAATTCTGCAAAATAATTTCGTTCATGAACAGTGCATTTCCATTCTCCTATAAATAGAAGCTCATTCCTTCATTATTTCTTACGAATTCACTGAAAATTCAGAGAGAGAAATTATAGAGAAACTATAGAAAAGTATTTTGTGACTCTTCACACACGTTTAGGAAACGTGGAGTGGGATCTGGTTCACGAGAAGGGTCGGGGCCAGAGGATAAGTCTGCAGAAATAGAGAAGTTAAAGAAGGATCCAAGGAGAGCTCGAGAGAGGCTTGCCATAGCGAGGAGGAGAATCGGGTACGAGAGTCACGCCATCTTGCCGATCATGCAGAAGATGATCGCCGTGCGAAGAAGGCTAAACTTGTGGAGACGTACTCTACACTACAAAATGCAATGGATGCGGTCCAAGATCGAGTCAAGAAGTATCCAATCTAGTTTGAGGATCTACCATCATATATGCTAGATCGCAGAACGATGTGCCGCATCATGGAGGAGGAACGTTGCAAGGCCATCCAGCGCCTGAACATACATTGATAGTATTAGTTTAAATATGTGAAAACTATTTGATAGTTAATGATGTAAATTCCGATATGTTCATAAATAAAGGAATATGTTGATGTTTTAAATCTTGTAGATTCCTTATCTCAGGATAGTTGATGTAAATAGCAGTGACGCTATCTTATGATGTTAAAACTTTTGAATTTAATGAGAATGTCAAAGTTTATTTGAATTGATGTGTTAAGTGAGTTATGATTAAATGTTTAGTTAAGTCTTAAATGTTTTAGAGATTGAGTAAAGATCTAATAAGCGTATATTCTTAATAGAAATATGCCGCCTAGAAGAAGACAAAATTGTCAGCAAGCCCAGGAAGGGTCAACAAACAATAACAATGACGCCAATGCTAACTTCGTTCAGCAATTGGTGAACCTTTTAGCTGGAGCACTTAATAATCAACCTCAAGCTCTACCAAATACTTCGTTTAAGAACTTCAAGACGGTGGGACCGCTAGAGTTTAAGGGTTCTATAAACCCAATTGAAGCTCAGACATGGGTAATGGAGATGGAGAAGGTGTTTGATGTTCTTTAGGGTAAGGGGAAGATCGAAGAAGGCTAACGTATGCAACGTTTATCTTTGAAGTCCGAAGCCGCCTATTGGTGGCGAGCAAACAAAGTGAGAGGAGGTGAAGGTGTAATATCCTCAGGAAAGATTCAAAGAGATGTTCTTGAGATGTACTTTCCCGACAAGTTCACAAAATCGGATGGAAGTCCAGGTTTGTAGAGTTGAAGCAGGGAAGTATGTCAGTAGCTGATTACGCGACAAGGTTTAATGAGTTGGCTAGGTTCACCACATACCAAGTGCACACTGATGAGAGGAAGGCAAGATTTTTGAGCGGGGTCGAAGCCACGGTTGTATAGCAAAGTGTCAATGTTCCAATTGAACACTTTTGGTTTGGGTGTTAGAGAAGGCCATACTTGCTGAGGGTGGAAGTGATGCAGTAACGAAGTATAATCAGGATCAGAAGAAGAAGAAGAGTGAGAAGGAAGGTAATAACAAGACTTGTGAGAGTAGCACTGGGGTAATCACAATCTGAAGAGGAAGTGGTCTGAAAATTCGTCGGTTGGAAGTTAACAGGGAGGGCAGAAGAAGAAGATTGAACCGTGCCCAACCTGCGGAAAAACTCATCTGGGAGTTTGCTTAAAAGGGAAACGAGTGTGCTACAATTGTGGTCAGGAAGGCCACATAGCACCAAACTGTTCGAACCTAAAGAAGGGTGCCTGCTTCACATGTGGCTCAAAGGACCATCTTGCAAGAGATTGTCCTAAGAAGGGATCGGGGGGGATGAGTTTAGGAGGAAATAGAGGAAATACTGGTGGAAGCACTCTGACCATTGCAGGGACCAACCGCAACCAATCGATCGACAGCCTAGAATCGCTCAACATGACAAAGGTCAAGATGCAAATCAGATCTCACGATGTGGTGTCGTATCATTCCGATCAATAAAGTTAATGCTTATGTGTTATTTGATTAAAAGCATTGTTCATTTATATCCGATGACTTTGCTAAGAACTTAGAATTGCTTAAGGACGAGTTAGAATACCCCATGAACATAGAAATTGCGAATATAGAAATTATCCATGTTTAAGTATGTGCACAAGAACTGTAGAGTAGATATTAAGGGTAATATCATGAACGTAGACCTTATCCCTATTCGACTTGGAGAATTTGATGTTATTTTGGGTATGGATTGGTTATCCAATTATGGGGCGGTAATTGACTTCTAGAAGAAGTGTATTAACCTTATGACTCCGTCAAAGGTTGTGTTTTATGGTAGCAAGTCGCCTAGACAAGCGAGTTGTCTGACAATGATGCAGGCCAGGAGATTGTTAAGACAAGGCTATGTAGGATATCTAGCTTACATAGTCGATAGTCGTAAAGAGAATCCGAAAATTGATGAGATTCTAGTAGTGAGAGATTTCGCAGACGTATTTCCGAATGATTTGCCGGGACTTCCTCCAGATAGAGCAGTTGAATTCATTATCGATTTGGCTCCAGGAACGGCCCCAATATCGAAGGCACCGTCATCGAATGGCAACTTAAGAGAGATGAAAGAACCGATGGTCCAACTACAAGAATTACTGGACAAAAAGTATATTCAACCAAGCGTATCACCTTAGGGAGCGCCGGTTTTATTTGTGAAAAAGAAAGATGGAACAATGAGACTCTGCATAGACTACAAAGAATTGAATAAGGTCACGATTAGGAATAGGTATCCATTACCGTGAATCGACGATTCGTTCGATCACTTAAAGGGAGCAAGATATTTTTCAAAGATAGATTTGAGAAGTGGTTATCATCAATTGAAGGTGAGACCGTGGGGATGTCACAGAAGACAAATTTAGAACACGATACTGATCACTGCGAATTTTGGTAATGTTATTTGGTCTAACGAATGCTCCTGCAAACATTTATGGGCTTAATAGAATGGAGTGGTCAATGGTTTTGGACAAATTAGTAGTAGTATTTATAGATGACATTTTGGTATATTCAAAAACCAAGGAAGAACACGAAGAGCATTTGAGGTTAACATTAGAGACATTGAGAAGAGAGAAGTTGTATGCTAAGTTTTTGAAATGTGAATTCTGGATTGAAAGAGTACAATTTCTTGGACATGTGATTGATAGAGACGGAATTTCAGTGGATCCCTCCAAAGTCGAAGCTGTGATTAACTAGGATCAGCCGAAGACGCCGTCAGAAGTAAGAAGTTTTCTTGGATTGGCGGGTTATTATAGAAGATTTATTCAGGATTTTTCCAAGATCGCAACTTCGTTGACGAATTTGACTAGGAAATCGGTGAAATTTGTTTGAATGGAGAAGTGTGAGGAAAGTTTTCAAGAATTAAAGAAGAGGTTAAGTTCAAAGACTGTGTTATCTCTTCCGGGATGATACTGAAATTTTGTGGTTTATAGTGATGTATCGCACAAAGGACTAGGTCGTGTGCTTATGCAAAATGGCGAGTCATTGTATGCAGCGTCATGACAACCGAAAAGATTATGAGAAGGGCACCAGGCCACGACTTGGAGTTAGGCTGCGATAGTTTTTGCTTTGAAAATTTGGAGGCACTATCTCTATGGGAGAAGTGTGAAATATATCTGATCATAAGAGTCCAAAATATATTTTTACACAAAAGACTTGAACATCGTCGAAAGAAGGTGGTTGGAGTTAATTAAGGACTACGATTGTGAGATTCTATACCATCCTGATAAGGCAAATGTGGTGGCCAGAAGCGCCCAAGTAGAAAAGGTCGGGAGAAATTGATGATGTTGACCGCTGTAAGGAGCTAATTTTAGCGATGGAAAAGCTGGAATTGGAAGTGAAGTATCCTATGGAAATTGACGAAAAGTTGTTTCAGATGCAAGCTGGTACAACCTTACTGGATAAAGTTAAGGAGGCTCAACTTCAGGACAAAGAATGTGAGAAATTGAAGAAGAAGATATCTGAAGGGACTGAACCGAGATTCAAAATAGACAGTGAGGGACTAAGATTTAAGAGCAGAAATTGGGTACCGCCAGTACTAGATATTAAGGAAGAAATTTTGAGCGAGGCTCACAACTCAAGATATTCGATTCACCCTGGTAGTACCAAGATGTACCAAGATCTTCGACAACACTTTTTGGTGGCCCAATTTGAAACGAGAGGTTGCAGAATGTGTTGCCAAATGCCTGACATGACAGAAAGTGAAAGCAGAACATCAGAGATCGAGTGGGTTACTACAACCTTTAGAAATCCCAGAGTTGAAATGGAAACATATTACGATGGATTTCGTGGTTGGCCTACCGACAACTCAGAAAGGCTACGACACAGTATGGGTTATTGTTGACCGATTGACGAAATCCGCACACTTCCTTTCGATCAAAATTAGATTTAACTTAGATCAGTTGGCAAGGTTATATGTGAAAGAGGTTGTTTCAAGGCACGGAGTTCCGGTGTTAATTGTTTCTGATAGGGATCCGCGCTTTACGTCGAACTTCTGGAAACATCTACAGGAATGCCTGGGTACACAGTTATGAATGAGTACGGCATATCACCCTCAGACAGATGGACAGAGCGAAAGAACAATTCAGACATTGGAAGATTTGTTAAGAGCTTGTATAATGGACTTTAAAGGAAATTGGGATGACCATTTACCGCTTGTAGAGTTCGGTTACAACAACAGTTATCACGCTAGTATTGGAATGCCACCCTATGAAGCGTTATACGGAAGAAAGTGCAGAACTCCACTATATTGGGATGAAGTTGGCGAAAAACAACTACTACGCCCGGAATTGGTACAACAAACAGCAGAGATAGTCAAGGTGATTCGAGCAAGATTGACAAAGCTTTCAAGATGAGCGTGAAGAAATATCTTGGATCCACCACCGTAAGAATGTCGAATTCGAGCCGGATAGCTATGTGTTTTTAAAGGTCTCTCCTTGGAAGGGAAAGATCAGGTTCGGAAAGAAAGGAAAATTTAGCCCAAGATTCATCGGACCCTTTGAAGTTCTGAGAAGGGTAGGAGAAGTTGCTTATGAGGTAGCCTTACCTCCATCTCTAGAGAATGTCCACAACGTTTTCCATGTCTCACTCCTACGCCTCTGAAACCCGATTACAAACACGTGATTGAATATGAACCTATATTTCGACAAAGACTTGTCTTACGAAGAAATTCCTGTTCAAATTGTCGACCGCAAAGAACAAGTTCTAAGAATTAAAGTAATACCTTTTGTTAAGGTAATTTGGAGGAACCACAACGCTGAAGAAGCTACGTGGGAACTCGAAGAGAAAATGATGAAAAATTTTCCTCATTTGTTTACTTAGATTGTTATAAGCGATTCTGAGGACAGAATCCTTTTAAGAGGGGAAAGATGTGACAACCGAGATTTTGTAATTTAATTTAAATATTTATTGGATTAAATAAATATTTTTCGATGAATTAATTATTAGATTAATTAATTAATTGATGAAGTTGTGATAGATTAATTTAATTATATGTGTTATATTTGTTAAATTGAAGTGGAGAATTTTATTATTCGATGTATGTATTTATGTGAGCTTATTGAATTAAAAAGAAATATTTAATAAGCCTTTGTTATTTTAATTAATTTAATTATTAATTAGAGATTTAATAATTGATATTATTATTAAATGAGAAAATTTAATTATGTGACTATGTGCATTATTGAGAAATCATTATATTTTATTCAAAGTAAATTAAATAAGATATTGATTTATTTTATAAAGGAGTGTGACATTATTTAAACTATATGATAAAGTTTAATTAAATTAAATGATTTTTAAAACCTATTCTAACTAGCCAAACATGGCCTTGGTGGGAGTTGAGGGAAGTTACCCATGATGGGGGGGTAACTGACCACTACTGCGTCAGTTTTTCTCCTTTATTATTAGACGTCTTCTCTTTTCTTATTATTTTTCTAAGTCTGGCAAAAACAGAGAGGAGAAAGAGAGAGAGAGAGAGAGAGAGAGAGAGTTTGAAAGTTCAGTGATTGTGAGAGTTAAGAAGAAATTTGGAAAGGTTTCAATCCTACTAATCTACGCTTGGGTAATTCTCTTCAACCCAAATTCTTATTTTACGTCTTTTAAGTTTCATGAATATGGCTTAAAGTCTTCTGTGAATCTCTGCAAATTGGAAAGTTGTTATAAGAATATATGTAATAATTCGAGTAGTGGCATGTTTTATATATATATTGCATAATTCCATATCATCAGTTTCATAAAATTTTACAATTATCTGATTATAGAGAGTCGTGATATGGCCATATGGCCTTATACGTGATTTTTATATGTCAAATATAATTTATTTTAAAATTCATACATTGATATGATTATACATATTAAAATGAACAAAATGAAACTTGAATGGTTGGATTTGACTTTATAATGAATCCGTAACATTAAAATCCATGTTTTTGTTCAAGAACTTCAAGAACATCAAGAACAGTACAATTTGCATGCTCTAATTCTATGATTATTTGTTTTAATGTGTTAAAATCACTCTATATATGTTGGGTAATGGTTATGTATAAATTCTAGCATGTGGGTATGTTTAAATTGGTGAAATTAATGATCACGTAGAGTTTATTTATTTGAATTACGTGTTCTCATAAACTGAAATTGAATCTAGAGTGTCATGCCATGGCGCCAACTCAAAGTTCGAGACTACATGGCAGGTGATGCCACTGCGCCAGCACTGGGGCCAACATGGCAAGAGATAAGTATAAAAGTGAAAGTTGCATGCTTACCACTTAGCGAATAGTTAGAAATGAGTTTTAAAAGTCTACAAGTATGGAAATGTGATAAAGAACTTAGTCTAATGATTATAAAGACTTGTTAGACCTATAATGGGATGTTAAAATAAATTCTTAACATGTCCATAACACAATTACGTGTGGTTTGAATGATCAAATGCATAATTAGTTTTTTTTTTGTGAAGTCTTAATTTTACACTAAGTGTAATAATTGACTAAAATATAGTCGTGAATTTGAGTTAAACAAACAGTAAAAGTTATGATGTTAATGCGTTGTTATTGAATTTGTATTCTAACATAATTGGTATGTAGGATTTAATTCAAAGAACGAGTTTGTTTAAGTGTAATCTACACACGAGGAAAGTTTCTAAACCTTATCTTGTTACATTGAGCAAGTTTTCTAACTCTACATTTACGTTGAGCAAGTTTCTTACCCTAAACTTTTGTTGAGCAAGTTTCCTAACCCTACTTATTATCGTTATATAAGTTGATTAATTCATCTTTCGATATTGAGCAAGTTCTCATTATTATTGATCAAGCTTGTCTTGTATATTAAAGTTTATTAATCTTCAAGCAGGATGTTGTTATACAATAATTATTCTATTGTATACCTTTTGAGATGTTATTCAAGTTAAATATTCATTTTTTGTTAAACCTTGTTAAACTAGCGAACCCTTATTGATTCGACTAGTCCATAGTTGATGAGCGTTCTAAATTTCAGAACCCCTTGATGAATTATCCAAACCAAACTTCCTTTGGTGCGGACTCGAATGTCAAACCGAGATGAACAACCTCAGATAGGGGATTATTTACGCTTTAGCGTTAAGATATTAGACACGATGTTTGTACTGAAGGGCTGATCCCCCTAGTACGAGAAGAAGAGTCCATAGTCTTATATCAAGTTAAAGGTTTCAAGTAAAAACACTTGACAACCTAGGACATAGTTCAAGGTCTTATGACCCTCAGAATTTCTTTTGATTCTTGTTATTCATTCTTGATTCAAAAGTTGAGCTTTATATCAGAAGTTATTATTTCTCTCGCATGTTATTATTCATTGTTATATTGTTATACTTGTGGGCAATCGTGCTCACTCTTGCATAATAATAACATTGCAGTTAAGAACGAAAGAGCAGACGAACCTTCCACTAGTAAGGGCAAGGGCAAGCTTAGTAAGTAATGAAGACTATTTATTTATGTGATTATGTAATGATAGTTAGACTTGATGTTACTTAAGACTTATTTGTTTATGTTTCCGCACAGATGATTTAAGGTTAGAGTAACCTGGGATTTATTTATTATGTAGTTGATGTAACCCCCTAAGGGGAGAGATTTTATTATTTATTTCTATCTATTGCATGGTTGCATTTATTTATGGGTAGATAGATAGATGATGTTTGTACAGTGAACACCAAATCCTTTGGAAATGGAAGTACCGGATTTGGGGGTGTCACATTTAGGGCATGTGAAGTGCAGATAACTGTAAGCTATTAAACTGTTATTGGTAAACAACGATCAAGGCAAGTCTTTCAGTTCCTATTTGCTATGTGAATTGGTGATTAACTGTTTTAAATCTTTATTGCAAAGAGCATGATCAATTATATATATGTTGAATGTATGAAATGTTAAAGTCAACTTATGACTGCGTTGATTGAGTAAAGCATGTTGATTGAGTAAGGAACTCAATCTTTATACATGACTATATGAACTGTAACATTTATGTTATGTTAGTCTAATGTTTATTAGATACATGTTGAGCATGCTATTATGTGCTACGTGATGCATGAAAACTGTTATATTTTGCTGGGCTGTCGAGCTCAACCTTGCAAATAACCATTTTTGCAGCTTAGGATTGAAGGTAACACTATGTACTACTTGAATGACGTGGATCAGAAATAATACACGAAGATTAATATTTTAGCTAAAGTTGTTATTTCTTTATACCATGTTTAAGATTGATAAGGTGTATTAAATGTTTTATGATGTATAGTTTTATGTTGAGTTGTAAAGCTAAAGTTAGAGTTATCTGATATGTAGAGGTTATCGGATTAAAATGTAAAATTTTATATAATAACAGTGATAAAGTGAATCATAAAATAAGATTGATTCAAAGACATTTAGATGATAATGGTTTTGATTCAGGGAATTGAATTAAGAAGATAGAAAGGTTTAAAGTATTCCACATTTTATAAAGTTTAACATCGAATATTGATGTAAAAATCAGAAGTTAGTTGTGTTATTAACGACTGAAGTTGAGAATTATAGTGTATGAATTTTTGGGGTCGTTACAAAAGATGTTGTTCTAAGTTATAAAAGATGAATGTTAGTAAACATAATGATGTTTAACATTAATAAATGATGTATTAGATAAGTTGTATAAGCATACTAAGCATACAGAAGAGACACAAATCGGGCGTGTGACGAATGAACGTCGAAATGTCGTAACAAATGTTAATAAACGTAAAAAGTGTTTTAAGTCAAATGAAATGAATATTATAAGATATGAAATGGGATTAATATAAAACCAATAAGAATTCCTAGTAGGACTTAAACACTTAAATGAATTTTGAGTATTGTTAAAAAGAAATATAGTGAGAATTAAGTCGAAAGTTAATACAATAAAATTGAACATTGTGTATTGATAATAGGAAGGGTTATGAGATGTAGAGTAAAGTTTACATTACAACTACTATACATTTCTATGTGACTAATAGTTAATGTGAATGATTATATAATTGTGTAGGGCACGTGAAGTGAAAATAGCTATAAGCTGTTAAACTATTATTGGTAAATAACGATCAAGGCAAGTCTTTCAGTTCCTATTTGCTATGTGAAATTGATGATTAGCTGCTTTAAATCTTTATTACAAAGAGCATGATGTGTGATATATAAATTGAAAGTATGAAACGTTAAAGTCAATTTATGACTATGTTGATTGAGTAATAAATGTTGATTGATTAAGGAACTCAATCTTTATACTTGTTATATGAACTGCAACATTTATATTATGTTAGTCCAATGTGTATAAGATGTATGTTGAGCATGTTATTATGTGCTATGTGATGCATGAAAACTGTTAGATTTTGTTGGGTTGTCGAGCTCAACCTTGCAAATAACCACTTTTGCAAGTTAAGGATTCAAGGTAAAGTTTTGTGCTACCTGAAAGACATGAATCAGATGTGATACTTTAAAAATTTTTTTACACTTTGGCTGAATTATTTTTATTTGAACCGTGTCTAAGGTTCCGAATAATGTATGATGTTTAATAAATGTTGAGTTATAAAGTTTAAGTTTTGTTTGTTGTATGAAAGAGTATTAAACCTGGATGTAAGATTTATTTATTAACTCTAATATGGTGAGTAATAAGCTAAGTATGGTTCAAAGGTGGGTAAACGTAAAGGTTTTGAGAAATGTACTTGATAAATCACAATAATTATGTAATAATAAATTGTAAAGTTTGAGTTATCTGATATGCAAAGGTTATCGAATTGAAATGTAAGATTCTATATAATAACTTTGATGAAGCGAAGCATAAAATAACTTGATTCAGAGATGCGTATATGATAAAGGTTTTGATTCAGGGAATTAAAGTAAGAAGACATAAAAGTTTAAATTATTCCGCATTTTATTAAGTTTAGCATCGAATAATGATGTAAAATTAGAAGTTAGACGTGTAATTAACGACCAAAGTCGATAATTGAATTGTATGAATTTTGGGGTCGTTACAATTATAACGAGTGAGCAAGATAAAGGTTGTTCTATATCCTAAAAGTGGTGTAATATCGTAGTATTCTGACTACATGATAGAATTAAGGTGTTTGAATTTCACACAAAAATAAAAGCTTTCTGAGAAATTTTTTGAAAAACACTATTCATCCATTTGTACTCGGGAATTATTTTTGAACTTTCGAGAAATATGTAATGATAGAATGATAGGGAAGGATGGGTTATGTAATAATAATTCAGTTATGATAAACGTAGTTTTTCGCCTGCGTACTAAGTTCGAGAATGTTAAGGAAAGTGAAGATTGAATGAATGGTGATAGTATAATAATAAAGTATTATACGAGGCGAAGAATACGAGTATGATACGAAGTATTGTACTAGTATATATGGAAGATGACATAACATATATGATGAATGATTATACGAACTAGTATACGTGATGAATACGAAGATTATACGTTATAAGATTTAAACTAATAGTAATGGACTAGTATGAATTGTGTAGGAATTGGGCAAGCCCAAGTACAAACTTGTTAAGGCCTAAATGTTAGACCCCAACTTTTGTGAATAAAGATTAATTTCTCTCGAAATATATTTTTGAATATTATGGTGTGGGTATATATAATGTTATAGTTGTAGGTAATATTTACAAATTTTGCAAAGTAAGCAAGTGGTTATATAATATTCGATTAGTCGGGGAATATTTATTTTAGCAGGGAATATTCGTATGACGACACAATCATTGGTGGACCCCACAACAGAAGTATTGTCGTAGTTAGAAAATGACATAATTATCTTTTTATAAAAATGACGGCGAAAGTTTTACCGTTAAACTGTTGAACTACCCGGTAGTAAAAGTACAATAATACGCGTGGTTGCATAGTAGCACACAGTATTGATTATTGATGCTTACATGAGAAGTCACTCAGTTATACTCAATTATTGCTACAGTAATTGATGCATCATATCTCTCATATTATTGATTCAATTATTGTCATAGTATCATCTGCATAATATGTTATATTATTAAATCAATAATTGAGACGGCAAATGTGACGCCCCCAAATCCGGGTATCTTCCAACCCGACATATGGTGCTACACGGTACTACCATTCATACATTCATTCAATTGAAAACCTCAAAAGAACGAATATGACTTCTATATATTCAAAGTAATATTTATATTTCCTAGTCTCTATACCCATTACAAAGGTTCTTTGT
Source organism: Panax ginseng (assembly GCA_020205605.1). Classification (NCBI taxonomy): domain Eukaryota; kingdom Viridiplantae; phylum Streptophyta; class Magnoliopsida; order Apiales; family Araliaceae; genus Panax; species Panax ginseng. The sequence continues at coordinate 87,945,275 of CM035128.1, read as the reverse complement.
CATAATATCAAATACAATACAACAATAAACCTACACTATTACATAAACCGTTTAACGATCTGCCTTAGCCTTTCCTTTATCCTTATTCAATCTTTCGGGACGTTCAGTCTTAGCTGCATTCATATAGTTCAAGCAAGAGTGAGCATAACTAGCTCAGCAAGAATAACAATTTCAATAACAACATGCTTGACACATAAGAATCGTATATCTTCAATAACTGAACAATAGTTATGAAGTACTATTGATAATTCAAAATAGCACTTCATCTTTCTTTCAAATTATTTCACAATGAATAATATCCAGTAAAACATAAACCTCGGTCCAATACCTTGAGTATTTCATTCTTTCTTTGAAAAGGACAACCCGGCACTAAGTCCGTAAGTCCAGTATTACTTACGAGCACTTCTAGGTGATCGGCCTATTGTACTCTATGTTGATCAACACTACATTCATTAAACGTATGCACGTTTAATTGTTTGGCAACCTCACGTGCCTGTCGTATAACGACAAAACATTTGTTTATCATAACCATTCTTCTTTTAAAAACCATATCGAGTAGTTAAAAAAAGATAACAACATTTAATAACAGTTGGATAGATTATCAATAATCCACCAAATGCATTAAGTCTAGCCGAAAGAATTGGCTTTAACTTTATCATACATCAATTCATGAGTAAGGATACATAAATTACAAAGCTTGTTCAGATTGAACTGAGACAATGGTTAGAATACTTGCCTTTAGCGTCCGCTACGGTATAAATACTTTATGTTCGAATCTTTCAAGTCTCTACAATACACGATCACATAACGCCTCATATTAGGTCATATATAATCAAATATGTATACGACTATATCTTACCCTTCATCTCAATCTAATCATATATTAGATTCGTTTATTATCATTTTTGTCTTGTCATTCTACTTGCATTCATATTCGAATAGATTATCATCAACCTTTATGCACTATCCTTAAGGTTTAACAAGGTTTTAAAAATGTTAATTTAAGTTCCTTATGGTAGATTCACTTTGAATTAATCTCATTCCTTTCCTTATACTCATAAACATTCTTTACTATCATTGCTCTAGGAAAATTTGGCCATGCATACGACCCTTTACTCTATAACTTCGATGATTTGCAGTCTGAAGTTAGCGATATCTGATGATTCTGGACTTGTCACATTGACAAATTAGCCTTAGAAAATGGCGCCAGTAACACCAGATTCATGCACCGAGATAGTTTGGATGCTTTTTTTCAACTTTGTGAAATTCCCGGGCTCATAACATCTTCGTTATAAGTCCGAAATGACTCATTCAAAAGCCTACGACTCACAAATTATATACTCTACGCGTTCACACAAGAATTTTATCTATTTGACTTCGTTTGCTAAAAAATCACCTATTAGTTCATTTTTAACGAAAACGATAAACATTTGTGAATGTTCAATGCTCGTTTCTTCATTCTAAGTCAAAATTCTGTTATTTTCGAGTCCGCAACTCTAAAATGCCAAATATAACTTATCTCCATTGAAAACCAACGTTTCCGAATTCAAACACAAAATTTGACTTCTATTCCGAAAATTTCACGAATTCGACGATTATCGTCCAATCGTGCAATTTCTGGCAAATATTCATTACTTATGATTACTTCAAATGAATTCAATTCATCATATGAACATCTCAACATACTTATTACATCAACTTATTTTCATGTTGGATTTTGACTTATTCTACCATGAGCTTATAACTTGTTAAAGTATAAACTACTTATAGCTTTATTGTTCATAACTTATGCTAATTAAAGTCTTTTAATCATCATCCTTATATGTTTTCAATACATAGTTTCATTCATGTATACATGATACATATTCATACAAGTTCTTTACTTTCATACTACTTCTTAAAATAAACTCATAACAAGTTCATATTACTTCTTCATAAGTTTATAACTTATGCTAGTTTAAATGACTTATTTCTGGCTTAAGCGGCTTAAGTTCATTTAATTAATCATTCTTCTTACTTCTTAACATCCATGCTCACTAATCCATACTTTTCTTATCAACCTATCATGGTAGGGATAGAAGATAAATGGAAAAGAAGTCTTACCCTTTGAAGTTCTTGTGAATAAGTCTTCTTCTTCTTCTCACAAATGGAAGTAGCTTATTCCTGCTTATTCTCTCTAACACTTAAGCACTTTGTAAGTTACTAGATTATTTGAACAAGTAACAAATGGCTAGCAATCTCCTTCTATTTATAGAATTTCCAAAGCTAGGGTAGTTTAGTCAAAACACAATCTCACCTCCTTAAGCCACCTCCTTACTATTCATTACTTGTTAATCACAACTCTTATCCTTTGCTTGGCCATTACTCTTAAGTCTTGGTCATCACACAAAACACTTGATTACTAAGATTAACCATAACAACATGGTTTTCCCCATGGGTCATTACAACTCATTGAATCCTAGCTTGGGCTTAGATTAACTTAACCTTTGGGCTTTGCATTAACAAACACTAACTTGTTTATTAATCAATAGTTGGGCCTCATCATTAATTCACTTGGGCTTGTATAAATTCCTAACCAATCCTACAAGTCTAATATCATTGCTCAATACATATACGTATTGTTGACTTATCATTCTCGTATTCTAATTCATATATAACTTCGTTATATACGATATACCATCATTCATACAAACTCATATAATACATCGTATTATACTTGTATTCATTACTTCGTACAATACTCATGTATTATACGATCATTACTTAACTTATTAATAAATCACTTTCCTTAACATCCTCACTTTAAGTCCGCAAGCGAAATATTTTGTTTTCCATACTTAGATTATTATTACATAATCCATCTTACCTTGACATTCTATCATTACGTATTTCTCAGAAATTCAAAAATAATTCCTGAGCAAATACCGATGAATAGTGTTTTTCAAAAAATTTCTCAGAAAACTTTTATTTTCGTCTTGAAAATTCAAACACTTTAATTCCTTCACGTAGATAAAATACTACGACATTCCCACATTATTAGGTTATATAATGACAACCATCTTGATAACACATAGAATATAATTTTATTTATTATTTAATTTAATAAAATTATTTTACAATAAAATCTGAATTTCTCAGTCGTTACATCCTTCCCCCCTTATAAAGATTCTGTTCCCAGAATCTCGTCTTACTTTACTCAAATAATTGAGGAAAATTTTTCTTCATCTTTTCTTCTAACTCCCACGTTGCTTCTTTGGCATCGTGGTTCTTCCATAATACCTTTACCGAAGGTATTACTTTTTCCCTTCACAGACCTCGCTTTTTTCTATCGATGATTTGAATCAAACATTCTTCGTGACGTTAAGTCTTTCTCGATATGAATCGGCTCATACTCGATTACATGCTTATAGTCCGCTTATAAGGGCGTAAATACGATATCGTGAAACACGTTATGTATTCGTTCTAGGTCTGGAGGTAATGTTATCACATAGGCTACCTCTCCCACCCGTTTTAATACTTTAAAAGGTCCTATAAACCTTGAACTTTACTTTCCTTTCTTTCCAAAGCGTATCTTTCCTTTCCAGGGAGATACCTTTAAAAACACATATGAGCCTACTTCAAACTCTCGATTTAATCTATGTGAGTCCGCATATTTCTTCTGTCTGTCCTGAGCTGTAACAAGACGCATACGAATTAACTTTACTACATCTGTTGTCTACTCCACCAATTCTGGTCCTAGCATCTGGCGTTCTCCCACCTCATCCCAATACAATGGTCTTCTGCACCTTCTTCCATACAATGCTTCATAAGGCGGCATGCCTATGCTTGCATGATAACTGTTGTTATACACAAATTCTACTAGTGGTAGGTGATCATCCCAGCTACTCTTAAAATCCATTACGTAAGATCTCAACATATCTTCTAACGTTTGAATTGCCCTTTCGCTCTGTCCATCGGTTTGTGGATGATACGTTGTACTTAACTTCAACTATGTTCCCAACTTTTCTTGCAAACTCCTCCAAAAGTTTGATGTGAATCGTGGATCACGATCGGACATAATCGATACTGGTACTCCATGTCTGGAAATAATTCCCTTAACATAAAGTTTAGCTAATTGGTCTAAGTTATACTTGACCCTAATTGGCAAGAAGTGAGCCAATTTCGTCAATTGGTCCACTATTACCCAAATCGAATCATACCCTTTTGTCGTTGTCGGAAGTCCCACCACGAAGTCCATCGTAATATGCTCCCATTTCCATTCTGGAACCTCCAATGACTGTAACAAGCCACTAGGTCATTGATGTTCGACCTTAACTTTTTGACAAGTCAAGAACCTACTCACATACTCCGCTATTTCTCTCTTCATGTTTGGCCACCAAAAACTCTGTCGAAGGTCTTGATACATCTTTGTACTACCAGGATGTATCGAGTACCTTGAACTATGAGCTTCCTATAACACTTGATCTTTTAATTCCGTCTCATACGGAACCCAAATTCTTCGTTCAAATCTTAATAATCCCTCATTGTCAAGACTATACTTAATATCTTTTCATCCGTTAACATCTTATTCACTTGGTCACACTCATCAGTTTTGAGTTGTACCTCTTTAACTCTCTCTACGATGGTAGATTGCATCTCCGTCGTAAAAAGTATCTGCCCCGATTCACTTGGCATCTTCAATTCTATCTCCATCCTAGCCATCTCTGTTATTAACTCATTTTGAGTCGTTAACATAGACAACTTTTCCCGACCCTTCCTACTTAAGGCGTCGACAACTACATTGGCTTTTCCAGGGTGATACAGGATTTCACAATCATAATCCTTTATCAACTCCAGCCATCTCCTCTGTCTCATATTCAACTCCTTCTGTGTGAAGATATATTTTAGACTCTTATGGTCCGTATATATCTCATATTTCTCCCTATAAAGATAATGTCTCCATATCTTTAAGGCAAATACTACCGCGGCCAGTTCCAGATCATGAGTAGGGTAAACTTTCTCATAATCCTTCAACTGCCGTGATGCATGCGCAATGACCTTATCATGCTGCATGAGCACACAACCAAGTCCTCTATGTGAAGCATCACTATACACTACGAAATTTCCTGTGTCATCTGGTAATGACAAAACAGGCGCTTCACTTAATCTTTTTTTCAGTTCTTGAAAACTATCTTCACATTTATCCGTCCATACGTATTTCACCGTCTTCCTTGTTAAGTTAGTCAACGGAGTAGCTATCTTCAAAAAATCTTGGATAAATCTTCGATAGTATCCCGCTAACCCTAGTAAACTCTGCACCTCAGTCGGCATTTTTGGTTGTTCCCAGTTCATCACTGCTTCTATCTTCGTTGGATCCACTGAAATCCCCTCTTGGTCAATGACATGACCTAAAAACTGCACCTTCTCTAGCCAAAATTCACACTTAGTGAATTTCACATATAACTTCTCCTTCCTTAGTGTCTCCAACACTAACCTTAGGTGTTCAGCATGATCTTTTGGCATCTTCGAATAGAACAGAATATCATCGATAAACACAACGACGAACTTGTCCAAATATTATTTGAACTCTCTGTTCATCATATCCATAAATGTAGCTAGTGCATTAGTCAACCCAAATGACATTACCAGAAACTCGTAATGACCATAACGAGTCTTGAATGTCGTCTTTGGTACATCTCCCTTCCTAACCTTTAATTTGTGATACCCCGTCCACAAATCTATCTTAGAAAAATACTTTACCCCTTTCAATTGATCAAAGAGATCATCGATCCTGGGAAATGGGTATATATTCTTTATTGTTAACTTGTTCAACTCTCGGTAGTCGATACAAAGCCTTAACGATCCGTCTTTCTTTTTGACAAACAATACTGGTGCCCCCCCACGGAGAAATACTTGGTTAAATGTACTTTCTATCCAATAGTTCCTGTAACCGAACCATTAACTCTTTCATTTCCACAGGCGCCATATGATACGGTGCCCTTGAGACTGGTGTCGCTCCTGGTACAATGTCTATTCCGAATTCGATCTCCCTATCCAGTGGTAAACCTGGTAATTCACTTGGAAATACATCCATGAATTCGTTTACTATAGGTATTTGTTCCATGGTTGCTCCCACTCGCTGGGTGTCAACAACATGACACAGATAACCCACACAACCTTTCCTTAAAATTTTTCTAGTTTGTGTCATCGTAAGGCAACACGAACGTCCCGACGATTTATTACCGTAAAATATTACAGGAGGTTGTTTTAACGTCCTAGTGCTCACACATTTCTTTTGTTAATCAACCAATCCATTCCGAGAATTACATCAAATTCTCATAACTTTATCGGTATTAAATCTACCGATAACTTACAACCACATATATCTACGCAACAACTCCTGTGAATATCTTCAATAGGAATTATCTCTTCGTTTGCTACCTTAATGATCAAAGGTGGTGTTCACGATCCATAATATAATACCATCTAACTACCCATTTTAATATAAATAGGAATACATAACTCATTAACATAGATTGTTAATACATAAGTCCTGTGTCTACTAACCTTAACATTACGTATATACCCCTTTAGATATACAAAAGGGTTTACAATACAATACAACATAATAATAATATTGTTCATCATAACTAATTCATAACTATTCCTTTTCCTTTGTTCTTCTTCGCAAAGACTTTCGCAACTTCGTCCCTAAATAAAAGTTTTATTTATAAAGCAAGGGTGAGCAACAAGTTTGCTTCCGCAAGTTAAGAGATACAATAAAGATATAGAAATCAATATCAAACCTTCTCACATTCTACGCAAATAATAATTCGATAATGAAAGAGTACAACGCTTTCAAGGTTTTCTACGATATTCAAATGAATAATCAAGAATTAATTCTACTAAATAGCAAAGTGGAATGTTTTCCAGATTTATGTCGAGCGATCCATCGATCTTGAACTTCTTCTCTCGAGTAACTATCAAAGTTAAACTTTGATATACCCAGTGTATCGATAACCATAAAGATTAAATCATACCCTCTCGTAAAGTATATAAAGTGATCACTTTTAGTATACCCTATATTATGCATAATACTTAATCGCTACAAGAAGGTTTAATACTCGACCGATAAAATATTCCCTTTATATAAAAGGTTGTTCTTCTCGCCTTAGAATCAAGATTTTGATTTTACAACGAAATACTATGATTTCAAATTTATTTACTTCTCGATCTAGCCAAAATAATTGGCATCGATCATCAATAATAATTTAATTCTCTTCTCGAACCTATCAAGTTCTAACAAATGTTCGCTCTAACCGTAATAATTGCTAAGACATTTCTCAACATAATTCGACAATAAATGTGAATTATCTCAGATCAATAATTCTAGCTTCTACTTGATATGTATATCCAACAATATTCTATTAATATTCTACTATAATGTATATATATCCTATATAATCAAGAATTCAATTTGAATTATTAAACATGCACTAACTCGCTAATAATCAACAATAAATCTCTGGACGTGGTCTAATTAGCAATAATTAACCACCAATAATAATTAAACAATATTAACTCAAGGTCGAGTTAGAAAACTTGCCTCTTCCACCGATTATACCTACACAATAAACTTATCTCTGCGTCAGTAAGACCTATAACCAATAATATCTGGCCTCACAATTAAAGACAATAATTTATAACACATAACACTTTAATTCACAAATAAACTTCTCCTAGCACATTACCACATAGCCACATCAAGTTGTTTATAACCTAGATAAACACTTATCAAGTCTAACTATTTCTATCCGGTTTGACTTCTATTCATTCTCTGGTGATCTCAGTCACCCTATCCGACAATTAACACAACTATTGTCAATTAAACTCTGTTTCTAAGCTTCAATATTATTTTAGATAAGTCAAATATCATTTATAATATTTTTCTAAAGCTTTTAATAATTTATAAGCAATTATTATAATTTATAATAATTTTTCAAACATCTAATCATTTTTAAATGATTTAATTATCAAATAATCTTATCATTATTAATATTTAATAATATAAAAATATTAATAACATACTTGTCAAAATATTAAAGTTATTTTTAATAACTTAAAATATTTTTAAATCATCAATATTCTACTTAAATGATTTTTAAAGTAATTAAAATCATTTTTAAATCATCACCATTAATAATCAAATATTAATGAAATTATCATCAAAATATTAAAAGTCATTAATTATAACTTAAAATATTTTTAAATCATTTTTCATTTTTAAATGATTTTAAATCAATAAAATCATTTTTAATTCATTTATTTAATATAATAATTAAATAAATCTAATATCATTAATATTAAATTATTAATGAAAATTTCTCTAAAAATATTAAAAGTTACATTTTATAACTCAAAATATTTTTAAATACATTATTCTTATTTAAAATGATTTTTCATAATATTAAATCATTTTCTCTAATTTATTTAATACACTAATTAAATAAATTAAATACCTTTAATATTTAAATAATTATAAATATTAAAGAAAAATATTCCAAATAGTCAAAATTATTTTTCATAATTTAAAATAATTTTTAAAACCATTTTTGTAATTTTTATAATTTATTTTCTATTTTTAATCATTTTCCTAAAAAATCGTAAAATAAAATCTAATAGGGAAACCGTCGCTAAAGCCTATAAATACACTTATCTCGTCATCCTTAGGTGTTCTTGAGCTTCAAGAACACCGCCGCATGCAAATGTTTAAGGGCACGTGCGTTTGACCAACTTTAATTCTCAATATATTTAGTTTCAGGCTAACTTAAAGTTCAATATCGTAGTGTTTATGTAATACTACAATATCAACAACATCTTGATCAAACAACAAACATATGAAGAGATCAAAGCTTTCAAACTTGCCGTCAGACAGACACTCGGTTTTTCCAGAAACCCAGTAAACCCAAGCGCAATCAGTATCTCACTTTGAGCTCAAATTTATATATGTTCGTTTATGGTTTATGTGATTTTATGGTTCAAATATATAGTACATAGTGTCAAGGTACATTTACATCACAACATATCGAATAAACAACAACAAAATCTCAAGATATATCTCACAAACGTTGTCGAAAAGCTTGTTCAAAACTTTTCGGAAATTCCCGTAAATACAAAAAAGCGAAGCCAAGTGGCCTACTTTTGACCAATTTCATATGTTCAATCCATTGATGTTTTAAGAGATCTAAAGACCCGATCTATAGTCCATCATACAACTACATACAAGATGTACAACACAACAACATCAAACAAACTAAACACTTGACAGATCCGGGCTCGCTACAAAAATTTTGTCGACTCGGTTTCATCACATTCTAGGTTTTCCCAAATTCATCCGGCCAACGCTCCTCAACCAACGATTTTGACCTTAAATAACTTCAATTCTAGACATCCAATGGTTATACTACCACTTTCGATGAAAGACAACATAACAAACTATAGATTCTAACACATAAAACATAACAAAACATTAATACATGATAGATCTAAGCCATCCCGACATTTGCTTGTCGAGCAAAAAATCATGCTTCTTGGACAGCTTTTGAAAAACACCATTTTAAAGCATTTAATGTTATGGATCCATCATGGATCATCATAGATCAACTAAAAACACCATATAACACAAATATAAACACTTAAACATAAAATTTTTCTTAGCAACAAAGATCAAAAATCAATTTGGTTTATACCTTCTAGCTTTCCAATCCTTGATCTATACTCTCCAACTCATATTGGTTGATCTAGGGGCTGTATTTAGGACCGGTCTACCTTAGATTTTGAGGTATGATGAGAGAGAAGAGTCAGTGAGAGCAAAGTTGAAAATGAGCAAGTTTATATGAACTTTCTCTCTCCTAGATCTCTTATATCAAAGATGTAATGAATCCAAGTGCAAGTTGGCAAGATATGGATAAGATTTGATATAGAATTTAAGCACATGGGATAATCTCAAGTGATGACTCACTAGATCTTGCAAATCTTCTAACTAAATATCTAAGTAAAGGGGTATTTTGGACTTTGTACATGAAATTTTAATGGCATACAAGGAATTTACTAAACCCTTAGGGGTTTAACCTTTTAAGGCTTCTAACCCTAAAGTTTTACAACTTTAGCTTCTAGGATTTTCTAAATTAGGATCTTTAAAATAGAAAATTAAGATGTTCAAAAATATAATTAGTGTTCCCAATTATATTAAAGGTTACTAATCACATTAAAGAATACTAATCACTTTAGAGCTTACTAATTAGGATTAGGGTTTCCTAATTAGGGTTTAGGATTCCCAAATTAAAAATTAGGGTTTCTGATTTCGATTAGGGTTCCTAACTACGCTGTTAGGGTTTCAAATCTTGAGATTAGAGTTTCCAATCCCTTTATTAGGGTTTACCAATATTGTACCCTACCCCACCAATCATTGATCAACATTCTATACAAAGACAAACACGTACTCATCAAGATAATTATTTCAATTATATTTTCAATCTAATCCCTATCCCACTTAGGGGTTAGGGTTTCTATTCTCCGCTAAGCACAACTCTACTCTAATTTCTCAAATCAATACACAAATTGACTACTTCTCGATACTCAGATCACAGATACACACAGACAATATTAATAAATAATGTCAATATTTAATAAAAAAAAAAAATTTATTCGTGAAATTTGATTATTCAAATCCCAAGTTATCACATCCACCCTCCTTAAAAGGATTCCGCCCTCTAATCACCGCTTTTTATTCTCTACAATCTTTTAAAGTTGTATCATCAATTCATTTTTAACAACACAATATTAATTTGTGTTTCAAATTCTAACCTGTGACTTGAATCTATAAAAGAAAACAATTCACAAAGAATAACTAACCAAGATTACTCACAGAATTAAATTTCTAAACGAAATCAAGCATCTCACACCTCCCGAGAGTAGTCACTACATCTTGCATCACCATGTTGAAAGTACGGGCCGTTGGTCTTCCCCGGTTGTGCGTGTCCTCGAATCGCCAAGGTTCCACCACCGGGTCCGTTGTTGACACTTTCCTTCTCCGCATTCCTTTTCTGGACAGCCAGCATTATATGATCAACATCCACAGCAAAACAACCTTGAATTTTCTTCTTGACCGGGACAATTGGGTGACATGTGTGCCCTCTTGCCCGCAGCTTGTAATGCACTCTTTTTCTTCTTTAAACAGACTCTAATGGTTCTTTCCGCAGTCGCATGATGGTTCCCTTCCTTTCCTATTCTCTTCACCTTGCTACCCGATCAGGTATTCTCACCCACTTCCTCTTATTCTCGATTACTACCACCACCGCTTCCACCATCATTGGTCTTCTTCTTCTTCTCCGATGAAATCGAGATGCAAATTTCTTCCTCCTTCTTCAAAGAATTAACGCTTTCTCCAACAAAGCCGCTGAACGTGTTGATCTCGCAATACCGCTACCTTATCAATATCCCCGCCTTCAAATTCATTCTCAAATCTTCTCGCTTTCTTGCTTCGTGTCCACCGATGAGGTGAAAATCTTGCTAATTCGCTGAATTTGGCAAGATACCGATACCGACATGTTCTCCTCGCTTAAGTTCCAAGAACTTAACTTCCATCCGAGCTTGCAGATACTTGCGGAGAAGTAATTCTCAAAGAACAACTCCTTAAATCTTGTCCACGCTACCACCGCTGCACCAAATTTCGCCTCGATTAGTCTCCCACCAAGAGTTAGCTTCTCCTTCATTAAGTATGTTGCAAAAGCCGCTTTTTTCTCTTCTCGCCACTCACAAGAATGACGAACGCTTTCTCCATCTCCTTTACCCAAGTTTGGGCTTCAATCGGATCCGTGGTTCCTTGAATTCAAAGGTCCCACCGCTTTAAAGTCCTTGGGTTAGCCAATCTGTCACCGGTCGATTCTCGCTTCTTCCTCTTGCAAGAAGAAGCTATTCTCCATAGCTTCGCCTATCATATTTGCAAAGTTTTGCATCAATAACTTTGACCTCCTTCGTTATTCACCGAACGCTTTCTCTCGCTTGGTTTCGATTCTCGCTGCCTAGGCGTATGATCCGATAAAAATCTTATATTAATTTTCTTTTCTCTATACAAATTCTTAACACAATAAGAATTCAACACATAGTTCTCATGTAATCGCATATTTATTCAAATAAAGACATATAGTACATATAGTACTTAACACATATTACTATCCCTTTAAAATAATTCTAGGATTAACATACTCAACTTTACATAGAAGCTACAATTCTCCAACTTTACACAAAAAGTTGCCATTTACCAAATTCACATATCTAATCCCCGCTCATCAAACTTACCACACTTAGGAGTTCAAGAATCTGCCACAATTATATGAGTGTATGAACTTATCCTAGTCGCATTTTCAAGCGCCCATTCACGAGGGGGTTCAAAATATTTCATATAATCATGAGTCATGAACTTACCATAAGTATGAGTTTTAAGAACACACAACTTAATCTTAATCTTATATTCATATAGAAAATAAAGATTTCATTCATTCAAACATATATATATATATACATATGCTTAAACATCATTCTCGATATTATAACACTTACTATCATAAGCTTCTACCAAAAGATACTATTACATATATCTAAGTTGTTCACCGACCACTCCCTTCACCAGCCTTTCTTCTTGTTGGGACACTTGTTAAATCCAGACCTGCTTCTTCCACATGAGAAACACTTCCTCATATTCTAGCTTAGGACAATGCAAAGAAATATGTCCTTCCTGCTTACAATTGAAGCAGACGTTCTTCCACATCATGCATTCTCCTACGTGAGTTTTCCACACTTGCTTCAAGCTTGTCTCTTCTTCGGGTTTGACTTTTTAGAGTTGTCGTTGTCATTGTCCCTCTTTCTCTTCTTCTTGTCTTTCTTGAAGGTTCCTTCAGATGATCCACCACCTTCAGTCTTCATCCTCTCCACTTGCGCCTTCACTGCTTTCGCTCCGCTTCTTCACCATTTCACAGTAACGCCCGCCTCTGCCTTCCACAACTCCTCCAAGAGAAATACCTTACTCCGGAGTTCCTGGACTTCTACAGTTAGCTGATCTTGTTCTCCAACTTTGATCTTATTCTTCAACTCCACCTTAGCTTCTTCAGACTCCGCCTCCTCATCACCACTTAGATACATCTCGGGATAATCATCATGATCACTCCCGAGATTGATCATTGGTTCATCTTTCTCCACTTCTTCCACTGACTCGCTTTCGCTACCGGCACCTCGCCATATCGGCATCAAAAGCGACAAAATTACCGCATCTCCGCATTACTCATCTTATCTTCTCCCGACATCCTACAATTAGTTTAAACAACTTGATTAGTACTTTACCAGTACACACTCCTCAGACTATGTGTCCACTTATCTCACTATCGATACGCTTCAGCAATCCCTCACTTAGTACTCTAAATGAGTATTCTCTATCTCGCTCAGGGTTATAATCCTAGGGTTTTTCCCACCCCACCTAAGGTTTATAACCTACAGCTTTGATACCAACCTGTGACACCCCCAAATCCAGGTTACCTGACCCCCGAATTTGGTGTTCACGATCCACAATATAATACCATCTAACTACCCATTTTAATATAAATAGGAATACATAACTCATTAACATAGATTGTTAATACATAAGTCCCAGGTCTACTAACCTTAACATTACAGACATACCCCTTTAGATATACAAAAAGGGTTTATAATACAATACAACATAATAATAATATTGTTCATCATAACTAATTCATAACTATTCCTTTTCCTTTGTTCTTCTTCGCAGCACCTTCTGCAACTTCGTCCCTAGCTGAAAAGTTTTATTTATAGCAAGGGTGAGCAACAAGTTTGCTCCGCAAGTTAAGAGATACAATAAAGATATAGAAATCAATATCAAACCTTCTCACATTCTACGCAATAATAATTCGATAATGAAAGAGTACAACGCTTTCAAGGTTTTCTACGATATTCAAATGAATAATCAAGAATTAATTCTACGAAATAGCAAAGTGGAATGTTTTCCAGATTTATGTTGAAATGATCCATCGATCTTGAACTTCTTCTCGAAAGTAACTATCAAAGTTAAACTTTGATATACCTGTGTGTATCGATAAACCATAAAGATTAAATCATACCCTCTCGTAAGTATATAAAGTGATCACTTTTAGTATACCCTATATTATGCATAATACTTAATCACACAAGAAAGGCCTAATACTCACCGATAAAATATTCCTTTATATAAAAGGTTGTTCTTCTCACCTTAGAATCAAGATTTTGATTTTACAACGAAATACTGTGATTTCAAATTTATTTACTTCTCGATCTAGTCAAATAATTGCATCGATCTCGTCAATAATAATTTAATTCTCTTCTCGAACCTATCAAGTTCTAACAAATGTTCGCCTCTAACCGTAATAATTGGCTAAGACATTTCTCAACATAATTCGACAAACAAATGTGAATTATCTCATATCATCAATTCTAGCTTCTACTTGACATGTATATCCAACAATAGTTATTCTACTTAATGTATATATTCAATCAAAATCATTTTGAATTATTAAACATGCACTAACCGCAAATAATCAACAATAAATCCTCGACGTGGTCTAATTAGCAATAATTAACCACCAATAATAATTAAACAATATTAACTCAAGGTCGAGTTAGGGAACTTGCCTCTTCCACGATTATACCTACACAATAAACTTATCTCGCTTCGTAAGACCTATAACCAATAATATCGGCCTCACAATTAGCACAATAATTTATAACACATAACACTGTAATTCACAAATAAACTTCTCCTAGTACATTACCACATAGCCACATCAATGTTTATAACCTAGATAAACACTTATCAAGTCTAACTATTTCTATTCGTTGACTTCTATCCATTCTCTGAGTGATCTAGTCACCCTATCCGACAATTAACACAACTATCATCAATTAAACTCGGTTTCTAAGCTTCAATATTATTTTAGATAAGTCAAATATCATTTATAATATTTTTCTAAAGCTTTTAATAATTTATAAGCAATTATTATAATTTATAATAATTTTTCAAACATCTAATCATTTTTAAATGATTTAATTATCAAATAATCTTATCATTATTAATATTTAATAATATAAAAATATTAATAATATACTTGTCAAAATATTAAAGTTATTTTTAATAACTTAAAATATTTTTAAATCATCAATATTCTACTTAAATGATTTTTAAAGTAATTAAAATCATTTTTAAATCATCACCATTAATAATCAAATATTAATGAAATTATCATCAAAATATTAAAAGTCATTAATTATAACTTAAAATATTTTTAAATCATTTTTCTCATTTTTAAATGATTTTTAAATCAATAAAATCATTTTTAATTCATTTATTTAATATAATAATTAAATAAATCTAATATCATTAATATTAAATTTATTAATGAAAATTCTCTAAAAATATTAAAAGTTACATTTTATAATTCAAAATATTTTTAAATACATTATTCTTATTTAAAATGATTTTTCATAATATTAAATCATTTTTCTCTAATTTATTTAATATACTAATTAAATAAATTAAATATCATAATATTTAAATAATTATAAATATTAAAGAAAAATATTCCAAATAGTCAAAATTATTTTTCATAATTTAAAATAATTTTTAAAACCATTTTTGGTAATTTTATAATTTATTTTCTATTTTTAATCATTTTCCTGGAAAATCAAAAATAAAACTAATTAAACCGTCACTATAGCCTATAATGACACTTATCTCGTCGCCTTAGGTGTTCTTGAGCTTCAAGAACACCGATAAGGCTGTTTAAGAAAGCCGCTCAACCATTCATAAAATCTCTCCAATATATTTAGTTTCGGGCTATTTAAAGTTCAATCGTGTAGTGTTTATGTAATACTACAATATCCAACCAACATCTTGATCAAACAACAAACATACGAGGAGATCCGGCTTCTCAAAGTTGTCGCGTCAGACAACACTGGGTTTTTCCGGCAAACCCAGAAACCCAAGGCAGTCGAGTGTCTCACTTTGAGCAAAAATAATTCCATGTTCTGTTATTGGTTCATGTGGTTTGATGGTTCACATATGTAGTACTAGTGTCAAGGTACATTTACATCACAACAGATCAGTTAAACAACATCTAAAACTCCAGATCAATCTCGGTCAAACGTTGTCAGAAAGCTTGTTCAAAACTTTCTGGAAATTCCCAGAAATACAAAAACAGAGTGAGTGGCCTACTTTGACCCCTTCATATGTTCAATCCCTTGATGTTTTAAGAGATCTAAGGACTCAGATCTGTAGTCCATCATACAAGCTACAACATGAATACAACACATCATAAAAAAAAACTAACACGACTAACAGATCCACTCGCTACAAAACTTGTCAGACTCGGTTTTGAGCATTCTAGGTTTTCCCAAAATTCATCCGGTCAACCTCGGTCAACGATGTTTGACCTTAAATAACTTCAATTCCAGACATCAAATGGTTATACTACCACTTGCAGATGAAAGCCAACATAACAAACTATAGTTCTAACACATAAAACATAACAAAACATTAATAGAGATAGATCTGAGCCATCTGACATTTGCTTGTATGAGCAAAAATTTGTTCTTGGAAAATTTTGGAAAATCACCATTTTAAAGCCATTTAATGTTATGGATCCACAATGGATCATCATAGATCAACTAAAAACACCATATAACACAAATATAAACACTTAAACACAAAATTTTTCTTAACAACAAAGATCAAAAATCAATTTGGGTTTATACCTTCTAGCCTTCCAATCCTTGATCTATACTCTCCAATCTGTTATTGGTTGATCTAGGGGCAGTATTTAGGACTGGTCTACCTTAGGATTTCGGAGGTATGAGAGAGAGAAGAAGAGTTGGTGAGAGCAAAGTTGAAAATGAGCAAGTTTTATGAACTTTCTCTCTCCTAGATCTCTTATATCCTAGATGTAATGAACCCAAGTGTGCAAGTTGGCAAGATATGGATAAGATTTGATATAGAATTTAAGCACATGGGATAATCTCAAGTGATGACTCACTAGATCTTGCAAATCTTCTAACTAAATATCTAAGTAAAGGGGTATTTTGGACTTTGTACATGAAATTTTAATGGCATAAGGAATTTACCAAAC
Source organism: Panax ginseng (assembly GCA_020205605.1). Classification (NCBI taxonomy): domain Eukaryota; kingdom Viridiplantae; phylum Streptophyta; class Magnoliopsida; order Apiales; family Araliaceae; genus Panax; species Panax ginseng. Next base: position 87,928,071 of record CM035128.1, on the reverse strand, counting down.
CCTTAGAACCCTACCAAACCCTTAAGGTTTACAACTTTAGCTTCTAGGATTTTCTAAATTAGATCTTTAAATTAAAATTAAGATGTTCAAAAATATAATTAGTGTTCCCTAATTATATTAAAGGTTACTAATCACTTTAGAGATTAATAATTAGGATTAGGGTTTCCTAATTAGGGTTTAGGATCCCAAAATTAAAAATTAGGGTTTCCTGACTTTCGATTAGGGTTCCTCACTACGCGTTAGGGTTTCAAATCTTGAGATTAGAGTTTCCAATCCCTTATTAGGGTTTACCAATATTTTACCCTACCCAACCAATCATTGATCAACATTCTATACAGTATAAACACGTACTCATCAGTATAATTATTTAAATTATATTTTCAGTCGAATCCCTATTTGGACTTAAGGGTTAGGGTCTCTACTCTCCGTTAAGCACAACTCTACTCTAAGTTCTCAGTTAATACACAAATTGACTACTTCTCGATACTCGTATCATAGATACACGGTACAATATTAACAGTCAATGTCAATATTTAATAATAATAAAAATATTTATTCGTGAAATTTGGATTATTCGAAATCTCGGGTTATCACACCCACGTTAGGTTTTCTATATCGGCCCTAGCCTGGTTTGCCTCCCACCAAAAATTGGCCTCACCCTTCATCATATAGGTTGCAAAGGCAACCTTCTGACCTTCATCAACATTTTTTATTACAAATGCTTTCTCAATCTCTTTCACCCAAGTCTGGGCTTCTATATGGTCCGTAGTTCTTTTGAACTCCGGCAGACCGACACTTTTAAAATCCTTAAAAGTAGTAGCTCGTACTACCCCAGGATTTATGGGAATATTAGCCCCAGTTCTATTAAATGCGGCCGTTAAAAGATTAACGAACTCTTGCATTAGATTGATCGGACCTCCCTCCGGTTGGTTAACATTAGTATCTTGATTTCGTTGTCTCCTTCTTAGCGGCATTTTGCTGTTAAGAGAACAACACGTCATTATTAATTTCTTCTTGTTGGTTAGTTATTATTTGTGATGAAACACTAACTCATACTCATTACTCAATATATTTCCATAAAAAGACTTATATTGATTCATTACTTGTAGTATAATACTACATTGCTTACATTGTACAGCCTAAGATGATTACATTACTATCCCACAGTTGCTTTTCAAAAGAGGGTTTTACATCACTACTAGATACATAATATTTACATATCTAACTATTCTAGCTATTGCTAGATTACTTCTATCGTAGGGCATTCTCAAAATCTTTCTTGGCCATATCAGCAATAACATCTCGACTGATAGTATGTCGGGTCTGCCCTTCTTCTATCGGATACCCAGCTACTTGCTGCTGGAAATCCACATGAGAACTCCTATGTATATAGGACATCCTCTCTACCTTATGTTTCTTAGTCTTTAGCTCCTGCTTGAGCTCAAAGACTTCGCATTTTAGCTCGTGGACCTTGTCCTTAGCCAAAATTCGATCATCATGCTCCTCTTCCCACATACCCTCCATACTAGTCTTGTCCTCTCGGACAGCTTGGATTTCCTCTTTTAACTCCTTAACCTCCTTACAATATTAGACTTTTCTATCCAATACTGACATGAATAGTGCCTTTATTGACTCCCCCGTAGTCAACTCTTCTATAGGTGCTATCTGGTCAAAAGACATCATATCCACCTCTTCCTCTATCATGCCATCAAACACAGACATGTAGTCTAAGTTGTCCGAGTCTCCAGACTCGATTGCCACCACTTCTAGTTCTACTGCTATGGCATTTGGTAGTATCTCTACCCGATTTACCGAATCCTCGCTTACTACATGTATATCTCTATACATTTCATTTTCTCCTGACATCTACAACAAAACAATATAGTTTGATTAGTACACGTCAGTAGAATAATAAAAACACATAATAATTATAATGCATTTTTATAGGGTTACTTCTATCTTTTACTTCTTAACTTTTCTTAAGGTTATGACTTAAGGTTCTAATTTCAAACTTGCACCACCTCCCCTAATAGTAAATCATGTGAATCAATAGTAAATCATGTGACTCAATAGTTCTAAACATGTGAAAAATTAATTATAGTATAATACCTTCAACTATACCTCCATTTTTAATTTAGTCATGCAAGTATTATCAATCTTGCACTAACTCCCCTAATAGTAAATCATGTGAATCAATAATACACACATGTGAACACATAGTTATAAGCATGTGAATTAATAGCAATTAATTACTCATTTATCCGATTAATTATCCGATTGGTCAATATAACTTCCAAACATCAATTATTATCGAAATAAATGTCGATTTCCACTAACACTAATAATCCCAACACAATGGAACTATCAATTTCATCTTTAATCAACACGAACTTATTCATCATTAATATTATAACTCATAATATTTGTGACAACTGAGATTTTGTAATTTAATTTTAATATTTATTGGATTGAATAAATATTTTCGATGGATTAATTATTAGATTAAATAATTAATTAGTGAAGTTGTGGTAGATTAATATAATTATATGTGTTATATTTATTAAATTAATGTGGAGAATTTTATTATTTCAAAGTACATAATTATGTGAGCTTATTGTATTAAAAAGAAATATTTAATAAGCCTAATGTTATTTTAATTAATCTAATAATTAATTAGAGATTTAATAATTTGACATAATTAATAAATGAAAATTTTAATTATGTGACTATGTGAATTAATGAGAAAATATTATATGTTATTTAAAAAAAATTAAATAAGATAATTGAATTATTAAGCAATTGGGTGTGACATGATTTAAACTATAGTATAAGAGGATCATTAAATTAAATGGTTTTGAAATCTATTATTTTCAGTCAAACAAGGCCCTACGGAGAGTTAATGGCAGTTAACCCATGATGGGTAACTGACCTCCACCATGCGTACGCCTTCTTCTTTATTAATCAGTCTTATGTTGAGAAGACGTATTATTTTATGAGTTAACTGAGAGAGAATTCAGAGAGAATTTTAGAAAAATAGAGAGAAGCTGAGTGAATTATTGTGGTATTTTAGAAGAACGTGAAAGTCAGAGAAATTGTTTTAAGGGTAATCTCTTCAACCCAATTGTTAATTACGTTATTAAAGTTTTTATGAATATGACTTTCAAAATTCTGTAAAGTCTCTATAAATTGGAAAATTGAATTGATTATGTGCATATATGTGTTAAGATGTTGTTTAAATGTGTTTTCCTATGTATTAGATGGTTCCATATTATCGATTTCATAATATTATAAAGTATGTTGTTGTTTCAAAAATTACAGAGTATAGAATATGATCATATGGCCCTTATACGTAAAATTAATATGTCAAACATAAATTGTTTTGTAAAATTCACACTTGTATATGATTATGCATGCTAAAACGAAGAAAACAAAACTTGAATAGATGGATTTGGTGTCATAACGAATCTGTGGTGTTAATTTATATGTTTTGTGTTCAAAACCTTAAAGAACATCAAGAACAATGAAAATTTCATGTTTTAATTCTGTAATTATGTGTTTTAATTGGTTAAAATCATTCTACAAAGGTTGAGTAATGATTATGTACGAATTCTAGTACGTGGGTATGTTTAATTTGATGAAATTAATGATCATATAATGACAAATTCGCTTAACTCTTTGTTCTTCGTGAACTGAGATTCAAAATCTGGAGTTTTGCGCCGCGGAGTCAACTCCAGAACTAAAGTCTCGCATCGGAACGCCACCGTAATAAGCCGCTTAAGAAACAGATTTTAATAGTTATATCAGAATACCACTTAGCAGAATGTCTAGAAATGCATTTTTTTTAAGTGTTCAAGTATAGAAATGTGATAGTAACCAAAAATAAATAACATAAAATTATGTTAGACATACAATGAGACGTTAAGATAAATTCTTAACATGTTAATAACACATTTATGTATGAATTGAATGATTAAATGCATAGTTAGCTTATTGTTCATGATGTGTTAATTTTGGCTATGAGTGTAGTAATTTGACTAAGTATAGTCATGAATTCGAGTTAGACAAAAAGAATGAACTTGTGATGATTAGTATGTTATAATTGACTGGTATTGTGAATGTATATGATATGTAGGATTTAAATCAAGGAACGAGTTTAATTAACGTGTAATCTACGCACGAGGCAAGTTTTCCTAACCCAAATCGTTATCTTTATATGAGCTTATAAGTTGTCTCTTTACATCGAGAAAACTATTGTTATTATTGATCAAGTCCATTTTATTATATTAAAATATATTAATCTTTCAAAGTATGATTCTATTATACAATAATTATTCTATTGTATACCTTTTGAGATTGCTATTCAACTTTAAATTATCAGTTACTGTTGAACTTTGTTAGACTAGTGAACCCTTAATGATTCGACTAATCCATAGTTGATGAGCGTTCTAAATTCATGAACCCTTAATGAATTATCCAAACCAAACTTCCTTTGGTGCGGACTCTAATGTCAAACTGAGATGAACAACCTCAGTATAGGGGATTAATTATCGTTAGCGTTAATATATAGTGCACAAGATTGTAAGACCCCAACTTTTATGAATAAAGATTTGAATTTCTCAAAATATTTTTTTGAATATTATGGTGTGGATTTGATATAATTTATAGTTGTGGGTAGTATTTATAAATTTTGCAAAGTATACAAGTTGTTATATAATATTCGATTGGCTCGGGGAATATTCGCTTTTAACAGGAATATTCGTACGACTGGCACAATCATTGGTGGACCCCACAAAAATCAAGTATTGTCGTAGTAAGAAAACGATGTAATTATCTTTTTATAAAAATAACTACTAAGTTTTACCGTTAAAACCGTTGAACTACCCTAGTAAGAAAAGTACAAAGAATACGCGTGGTTGCATAATAGCACACTAGTATTGATTATTGATGCTTACGTGATAAGTCACCGCTTATACTCAATTATTGCTACAAAGAATTGATGCATCATATCTCTCATATTATTGATTCGATTATTGTCACAAAGATCATCTCGCATAATATGTTATATTATTAAATCAATAATTGAGACGACAGTTATTCATATTATTAAATTGCAATATTTACAATGTCTAGAAGTTCTGTCAAGGAGAGGTTTGGTCACCTAATTACGCGCCAATAGGGAGAAATCCTTATCGGAAAGCCCCCTCTTTCCTGGGAACAACCTGATTGTTAAATATTGTGAGTTATAATAATAATGATAAGCTCGTGTTGATTAAAGATGAATTTGATAGTTCCATTGTGTTGGGATTATTTGTGTTAGTAGAAATCGACATTTATCTCGATAATAATTGATGTCCTGGAGGTTATATTGTTCAATCGGGTATTCGTGGCACTTTTCGTGTCGAGTACTATTCACGAAAGTTACTATTCATGAGTTACTATTCATGAGTTACTATTCATGTTACTATTCACGAGTTACTATTCATTCTATTCACGAAGTTACTATTCACGAGTTACTATATATGAGTTACTATTTATGAGTTACTATTCACGATTTACTATTCATGAGGTACTATTCACCCTAACAATATTTTCTTTTCGGCCCAAATTATTTTTGGGTACAATATTATTCCATGAGGAGATGTGCTAATTTTTCGTATCATTGGTTGAAATTATAATAAATAAATCAATATGGACCGTTGGACCGTTTAAAGTTTAATAGTGAATCAAGATGGACCGTTGGTTTAAAGTTTAATAAAGAATCAATCAATGGACCGTTGGTTTAAAGTTTAATAGTAAATCAATATGGACCGTCTGCTTAAAAGTAAATCAATCTGGACCGCTCATGAATTAGTTACTATTCACCCATTCTCCTATAAATAAAGCTCATTCCTTCATTATTTCTTACTTAATTCACCGAAACTCTTGAGAGAGAAATTATAGAGAGAAAAAAAGAGAAGTCACTACTTTTCTTTTCTCAATATCCAGCTTTCTTCTAAGGTAAGGGTATTATTCTTTCAGATTCATGAAGAGAACTTCATTATTCCATTCTTTATTACTCGAGAATAACTCGTATAAGTGGACTCCCCTATGGTGATCTTTCTCTCGTTATTCCATTCTTTATTATTCTGTTGGAATAACTTGTTAATGCAAAGTACCGCATATATGGTGAAATTCTTCTGTTATTCCATTCTTTATTATTATGTTGGAATAACCTGTTTATGCGAAGTACCGCATACATGGTGAAATTCTTCTATTATTCCATTCTTTATTATTCTGTTGGAATATCCTGTCGGTGCGAATTTCGCCTGACCTGGTTCCATTATTTATTATTCCGCATTTATTATTCTCCGTCGAATATTTTTTACTATTATTCCATTATTTATTATTCTCGCTTAATATCCTCGTCTGCGGCGCTTTTACGCCGACCGGTTTCCATTATTTATTATTCCGCATTTATTATTCTCGCTTAATATCCCGCTCAGGCTTTTACGCCGACCGGTTCCATTATTTATTATTCCGCATTTATTATTCTGTCGAATATCCTCGTCTCAGGCTTACGCCTTACGGGACCGTTCCATTATTTATTATTCGCATGGAATGAATATCCTTCCGCTTATCGTATGCATTCCATTCCATATTATTTTATTATTCTCGTTGAATAACTCGCCTATGTGGATTACCACATGCATGGTGAATGATCCATTTTTATTCATTCCTTATTAAATTGTGGAAATGATCTCAGATATTCCTTATTACCACATGATCGGATGAAAAATCCATTTGCGCTTTTTTGCGCTTCATATATTCTTTATTATACTCAAATTGGTTAAAGTTTTGACTTCTATACTCCATGAAATTAGTGGAATATCCTTGATATTTGCGCTTCATCCAAAGATCTTTTCATGGAAATATTCTTCTCGAGCATTCTTAAATTTTACTCTACAAAGAAGTATCATGTTGATAAATTGGGACGCTATTAGTTCTTGGATAAATTAATTCTTGAACTTGTTTTATTGAATTATTATGTCATTGTCATCATCCTCATGCTTATATTATAATGAAAGTCATCTTTGGCTTACGTGCATAGATGGACTTAGTATGATTATGACTGTGATCATTCTAAGATAATCATGACCTCGTAATGTTATAAATGATGTGGTAAAAGTCCTCAAAGGGCCTCAGAATGCATCGATGGACAATTTTTGGTATGATTATGACCAGTGGATTATTCAAGATAGTCATGACCGCTGATGATTTAATGAATATCCTTGCCTCGTAGTACGGGGATGATTAGAAGATGTGGTTTATTTATTGTCGAGTCTCAAATGATAAAAGTTGATGAAAACATTTTTAAAATCATAAAAGATAGTAGGTTTTATTCTCTACTTGACTCTTCTAATGGATTGCTTATTCCGCCAGCAGCTTAAACTTGATGTCTATTGTATTTTATCGCTTTAACATTGTTGAAGACTATTGATAATTTATTCTCGCATTATCTTAGTCATAATATTTTTCATCGGGCTAGTTGAGCTCACCCTTTCTTTCACCGTTTCTTCTGTGAAATGAGAATATAGCCGGGACGAGCTCTGGGAAAGGAGTGACGGTCCCGTAGATAGCATTAGTAGTCCTCACTATTCTGTTAAATAGTGTGACAATAAATGTAATGAGGACTCTTTGAGTGTGGATATTGTCTAGATGACAATATTCCTATTAAAACTCTCTAGCTTATGTATTGTCGATATTACACGACTTATGCCAGATAATTAAGTTTGTATTTGTATTTTGTACCATGTATTTGGCACTCAAGATGGGTGATGTATACCTATTTTGGGGGGCCACAATTGGTATCAAAGCTTAGGATATGATCCCCGGCTAAGATGTGAGATAAGAACTAGAGGGGAGAGACGGGAATTTCTTCACTAGTATGACCTACCTAAGTTTATTTGGTATTTAATTGGTCTCATAATATAGGGATAATATGTGATATGTTAATTAACCCTTGTTTTGTTGTAGTATTTGCAAATGGCATCCAAAAATGTTGAGATAAGCAATGAAGCACGTGAGACCGCTGAGTCACCAACGATCAATGCCTGTGGTAATGTGCAACAGAAGACAATAATCCTCATGAAAACAATAACACCGATGAAATGGTGAATGATGGGATGGTCAAAGGCTTTATGCAATTCATGCAACAACAAAGCGAAGGCGCGCTCCTCGTCCAAAATGCAGTGGAAACACCGACAACTTCTTTGACGGCCACCGCTAAGCGCTTCAAGGAGCTGGGACCACCGAGTTTTTTGAGAGCCAAAACCACTTAAGGCGAGACGTGGATAAAGCAAATCAACAAGATATTTGATGTCTTGGGATGCTCCGAGGAGCAAAAGGTTCCCTTTGCCACCTTCATGTTATGCAGTGCAGAGGCATTACATCGTGGGAATCAGAAAGCGACTCAACCCGCCAGACCAAGATGTCTTGGGAGAAGTTCCAAGAGTCGCTTCAACGACAAGTACTTTCCTCGAAAGTATTCATCACATGAAGGAGGTAGAGTTCATCAAGCTTGAGCAAAAATAATATGACCGTATGCGCAAGACGGCTAAATTTGCCGAAGTTGTCTCGGCCAAGGCCCCACTTGGTTGATAATGAGGAGAGAATGACGCGATGTTTCTAAGAGGTTTGAAACCCGAGATACGCCAATACCTTATCTCTCATAAACCGTGGTTTGTATTCGATGTTGTGAATAGGGCTCGCTTATTGAGCGCCGATAATGAGTCAACCCAACCAAGAGAGAGCAAACACAAGTCGATAATACCAAAGGTAGCAATTCATCGGCGGACAACAAACGTGAGGGAATCAATATGCCGAAAATGATAACCACTTCTGGTGGTAATCATGGCCAAGACAATAGGAGTGGAAAGTTCAAGAAGAGAAGGTTCAAAGAAAGATGGAAAGACGCCAAAGACCAAAGACCCGCTGTTAAGGAAGGAGAACGACCGCCGGTCATATGTTACAAATGTGGAGGGGAAGGACACATAAGTCCAAACTGCACGATGCAGTCCAAAGCATGTTATAATTGTGGAAAAGAAGGCCACCTAGCCCGATTTTGTCGTGCACCAAAGTCAAGTCCAGCTGGGATGGAGGCATCAAAGGGTGTCCTAGACAAGACAAAACCGGTAGTTCAAGGGAGAGCGCTTTGTCGAACCTCCCAAAAAGCGAGGAATCCAAACGAGGTGATCACGGTAAGTTAACCATAAACTCTAGCGAAGTTTATACTTTATTTGATACCGGCTTCTACCCATTCCTTTATTTCTCCTACTTGCGCTCAACGCTTAAATTTGACTCCAGAGAAATTAGACTTTGACTTATCTCGTGAAACTCCGCTGGGAGAAACCTTCATTACATCCACTATTTATAAGTCTTGTTTGATTCAAATCCAGAATCGCATCGCTACTCGTCGATCTTATTTCTTTGAAGATACTTGCATTTGATGTGATTTTAGGATTGATCGGTTAACTACTCATCATGCTAAAATCGATTATTTTCGTAAGGTTGTTAGCTTTCATATTCCTAACCAACCTATTATGCTAATTCAAGCAACCAAACCATTAAAATCCATCACCGCTATCTCAAGCCATAAAGCTATTCGCTTATTGAAAAATGGATGTCAAGCTTTCTTAGCCCATGTCACGGATCTAAACAAAAATACGCCGATTTGAATGATATTTCTATTGTTAATAAATTTCCCGACGATTCCCAAGAACTTCCTAGCCTACCCCTCAGAGCGAGAAATTGAATTTTGTATCGACCTTGAATCCCAGACAAAAACCCATTTCCAAAGCCCCATATCGAATGGCTCCTATTGAACTTCGTGAGTTAAAACCCAACTACAGAATTGTTAGACATCGGTTTCATTCATCCCTAGTACGCCGCCCTCGGGGTGCTCCTATTCTATTCGTGAAGAAGAAAGATGGAAGTATGCGACTTTTGTATTGATTATAGGAGTTGAATCATGTCACCATCAAAAATAGGTACCCATACCTCGTATTGATGATCTGTTGACCAAATTGTAAGGCGCCAAATTCTTTTCAAAGATCGATCTTCGCTTCTCGATATCATCAATGAAGATTAAAACCGATGACATTCCAAAGATCGCTTTCGTAAACTCCTTAGACGGCATTATGAATTCCTAGTCATGTCTTTTGATCGACTAATGCTCCCGCCGCCCTTCATGGACATGATGAACCGAGTATTCAAGGAATATTTGATCACTTTGTGGTCGCCTTTATTGATGACATCCTCATATACTCCAAAACCCGTGGAAGACCATGAGAGCAACACTTGAGGTCGATACTTCAAAAGCTTCGTGAAAACAAGCTATATGCCAAGTTGAAGAAATGCGAGTTCTGGCTTGAGGAAGTAGCATTCCTCGGGCACGTAGTATCAAGTCATGGAATATCCGCTGACCCAAAAAAAGATTGAAGCAATTCAAAGTCGGAGCAACCTAAGTCAAATGACCGAGGTACGAGCTTTCTTTACTTAGCAAGGTTATTATCGAGATTCAGAGAAGGGTTTTCTTCGAATCGCTACTCCATTAACGCAATTTAACTCTCAAAAGATACAAAATTCATTTGGAGCGAGGAATGTGAGAAGAGTTTTCAAGAACTCAAGAGTAGACTCATTTCAAAGACTGCTCTCTAACAATACCATCCGCACGGAGGGATTTGTCATTTACAAAGATGCTTCGTGCAAAGGGTTAGATGTGTTCTCATGCAACATGGGAAAGTCATAGCCTTATGCCTCATGACAACTCAAAGAATATGAGAGGAATTATCCTACTCATGATCTAGAGTCGGTCACCGCTTTTTTTGCGCTTAAAGATTTGGAGGCATTACTCATGGAGAGAAGGTGGAGATCTATACGGATCATAAAAGCCTCAAATATTTCTTCACTCGTAAGGAACTCAACATGCGGCAACGACGCTGGCTTGAGCTGTTGAAAGATTATGATCATACCATCCAATACCATCCTCGAAAAGCGAACGAGTAGCCGACGATCGAGTAGAAGATCATATGCGCACGAAGTGCATTATTGTCAACGCAAGGGCCCATTGTGTATGACTTACGGCGAAGGATGGAGATAGAGTTAAAGACTCTGTGGACCCATATGATGATGGCGAATATACGAGTAGAACCGACTTTAATCGATAAAGTTAAAGTCGCTTGCTACGCACTCTGAGCCGATGCATATGAAGAAGAAAGTGGAAGAAGGTGCTATTCCTAAGCAAGAATCGATGAAGAAGGAATACTTCGAGTCAACTCTGCACTTTGTGTTCCTAACGATTCCTCGACTTAAAGTATAAAAATCATGATGGAGGCGCACAACACACCGCTTGCAATCCATCTCGGAGTACCAAAATGTATCGTGATCTTCGCTCATACATTTTGGTGGAGCAATATGAAGAGAGAGATAAATACTGCTTATCTCAAGGTGTCTAACTTGTCAACGAGTCAAGGCGGAGCATCAAGTGCCAAAAGGTCCATTGCAACCACTTGAAATTCCAAAATGGAAGTGGGAGCACATTACCATGGATTTCACATCGGTCTTCCCAAGGTTTCTCAAGGCATAGATGCGATTTGGGTCATTGTTGATAGATTGACCAAGTCCGCTTCATTTCTTACCGATACGAGAAACTTATACACTTGAACGCCTTGCTAGTATGTACATAAACGAGATTGTAAGATTGCATGGTATGCCAAGATCCATAGTTTCGATCGAGACCCAAGATTCACTTCAAGATTTTGGGTTAGTTTGCAAAAAGCTATGGGCACGGATTTACGATTTAGTTCGGCATATCATCCTCAAACGGATAGGCAGTTGGAAAGGACTATTCAAACTCTTGAAGATTTATTAAGACTCTGTGTCCTTGACTTCAAGGGAAGTTGGGACAAGTTCTTACCATCGGTGGAGTTTTCCTACAACAACAATAGCTTATCAAGCAAGTATCGCATGGCTCCATTCGAGGCGCTGTATGGAAGAAAGTGTCGCTTCCAAAGATACTGGGATGAGGTGGGTGAAGCAACGTTGTTGGGACCGAATTTGGTACGTATGACTACGAAAAAGATTCAAACGATCCGACAACGTATAAAAACCTCATAAGATCGACAAAAGAGTTATGCCGATCTTCATCGAAAGGACGTGGAATTCGATATCGAGATCATGTGTTGTTACGTGTTGCTCCATGGAAAGGAGTTACAAGATTTGGAAAGAGAGGAAAGCTCAATCCTCGATTCATCGGCCCATTTATAATCCTCGAACGAGTAGGAATCTGTGGGCTTATAGACTCGCCTTTTACCGCCAAGTATGTCTCTCGTGTTCATAATGTTTTTCACATATCTATGTTACGAAATATGTGAAAGACCCGAACCACATTATTGAATTAGAACTGCACGAGATAGAGGAAGATTTAACGATGAAGAGTTACCCGTTAAAATCTTGGATAAGAAGGATCATATTCTACGCTCTAAAGTTATACCTCAAGTCAAAGTTTTAGGAGAAACCACGATGTGGAAGAAATGACCGGGAGTTAGAATCGAGATGAAGTCAAGATATCCCTCACCTCTTCGATATATCGTGTACGCACTTCTAATTTCGAGGACAAAATTTCATAAGAAGGGGAGGTTGTAAGACCCCAACTTTTATGAATAAAGATTTAAATTTCTCAAATATTTTTTGAATATTATGGTGTGGATTTGATATAATGTTATAGTTGTGGTAGTATTTATAAATTTTGCAAAGTATGCAAGTTGTTATATAATATTCGATTGGCTCGGGAATATTCGCTTTAAACAGGAATATTCGTACGACGGCACAATCATTGGTGGACCCCACAACTAAAGTATTGTCGTAGTAAGAAAATGATAATTATCTTTTATAAAAATAACGGCGGAGTGTTTACCGTTAAAACCGCTGAACTACCCTAGTAAAAAGTACAAAAATAATACGCGGGTCGCATAATAGCACACTACAGTATTGGTTATTGATGCTTACGTGATAAGTCACCATTTATACTCAATTATTGCTACAAAGAATTGTCGCATCATATCTCTCATATTATTGATTCGATTATTGTCACAAAGATCATCCGCATAATATGTTATATTATTAAATCAATAATTGAGACGACAAAGTTATTCATATTATTAAATTGCAATATTTACAATGTCTAGAAGTTCACAAGGAGAGGTTTGGTCACCTAATCAAGCGCCAATAATAGAGAAATCCTTATCGAAAGCCCCTCTTCCCGGGAACAACCTCGTTGTTAAATATTGTGAGTTATAATATTAATGATAATAAGCTCGTGTTGATTAAAGATGAATTTGATAGTTCCATTGTGTTGGGATTATTTGTGTTAGTAGAAATCGACATTTATCTCTCGATAATAATTGATGTCCTGAGGTTATATTGTTCAATCGGTATTCGTGGCACTTTTCGTGTTTTCGAGTACTATTCATGAGTTACTATTCATGAGTTACTATTCACGAGTACTATTCATATTCTATTCATAAGTTACTATTCATGAGTTACTATTCATGAGTTACTATTCACGAAGTTACTATTCATGAGTTACTATTCACGGGTACTATTCACCCAACAAAAATATTTCTTTTCTCATTCAAATTATTTTTGGGTACAATATTATTCCATGAGGAGATGTGCTAATTTTTCGCACTGCTTGGTTGAAATTATATTAAGTAAATCAATATGGACCGCTGGTTTAAAGTTTAATAGTAAAGAAATCAAGATGAACCGCTGGTTTAAAGTTTAATAGTGAATCAAGATGGACCGTTTAAAGTTTAAAGTTTAATAGTAAATCAATAAATCAATACCCATCCGCTTAAAAGTAAATCAATCTGGACCGCTCATGAATTAGTTACTATTCACCCATTCTCCTATAAATAAAGCTCATTCCTTCATTATTTCTTACGAATTCACCAAACTCTTGAGAGAGAAATTATAGAGAGAAAGAAGAAGAGAAGTCACCTACCTACCTTTTTTTCCAATATCCAGCTTTCTTCTAAGGTAAGGGTATTATTTCTTTCTTATTCATGAAGAGAACTTCATTATTCCATTCTTTATTATTCTGTTGAATAACTTGTTAAGTGGACTCCGTATACATGGTGAAATTCTTCATGTTATTCCATTCTTTATTATTATGTTGAATAACCTATTTATGCTAAGTACCGCATACATGGTGAAATTCTTCTATTATTCCATTCTTTATTATTATGTTGAATAACTCGCTTATGGCGCTAAGTACCGCATACATGGTGAAATTCTTCTATTATTCCATTCTTTATTATTCTGTTGAATATCCTCGCTTGCGCGTAATTTTGACTCCTCGGTTCCATTATTTATTATTCCACATTTATTATTCTCGCTTTAATATCGTCGTCAATTTTACGCCGAACCGGTTCCATTATTTATTATTCTCGCATTTATTATTCTCGCTTAATAATATCCCGTCCTTCAGTTCCATTATTTATTTATTATTCGCATTTATTATTCCGTATCTAATATCCTTATTCCGTCCGTTATTTCTGCTTTACGCTTCATTATTCCATTATTTATTATTCCGCATTTATTATTCTCGTCGAAATATCCTCGTCTGTGCGCTTTTACGCCGACCGGTTCCATTATTTATTATTCTGTTGGGAATAACTCGTCTCGTGCGGCTCTCTATCGCATGCACGGTGAATCCTTCCTATTATTCCATTCTTTATTATTCTCGTTGAATAACTCGCCTATGTGGATTACCACATGCATGGTGAATGATCCTTTGTATTCATTCCTTATTAAATTGTGGAAATGATCTCAGATATCGCGGATTACCGCATGGCGGGTGAAAATCCATTTGCGCTTCATATATTCTTTATTATACTCAAATAAGTTAAAGTTTTGACTTCTATACTCCATGAAATTAGTGGAATATCCTTGATATTTGCGCTTCATCCAAAGATCTTTTCATGGAAATATTCTTCCGAGCATTCTTAAATTTTACTCTACAAAGAAGTATCATGTCGACAAATTGGACGTTATTAGTTCTTGGATAAATTAATTCTTGAACTTGTTTTATTGAATTATTATGTCATTGTCATCATCCTCATGCTTATATTATAATGAAAGTCATCTTTGGCTTACGTGTGTATAGATGGACTTAGTATGATTATGACTGTGGATCATTCTTGATATAATCATGACCTGTAATGTTATAAATGATGTGGTAAAAGTCCTCAAAGGGCCTGTAATGCATCGATGGACGCTTTTTGGTATGATTATGACTAGGGATTATTCTAAGATAGTCATGACCATTGATGATTTAATGAATATCCTTGGCTCGTAGTACATGGGATGATTAGAAGATGTGGTTTATTTATTGTCGAGTCTCAAATGATAAAAGTTGATGAAAATATTTTTAAATCATAGAAGATAGTAGATTTTATTCTCTACTTGACTCTTCTAATGGATTGCTTATTCCGCCATAGCTAAACTTGATGTCTATTGTATTTTATCGCTTTAACATTGTTGAAGACTATTGATAATTTATTCCGCATTATCTTAGTCATAATATTTCTCATCGGGCTAGTTGAGCTCACCCTTTCTTTCAATCGTTCTCTTTGAAATGAGAATATAGTTGGGACGAGCCTGGGGAAAGGAGTGACGGTCCGTATAGATAGCATTAGTAGTCCTCACTATTCGTTAAATAGTGTGACAATAAATGTAATGAGGACTCCTTTGAGTGTGATATTGTCTAGATGACAATATTCCTATTAAAACTCTCGCTTTATGTATTGTCGTATATTACACGACACTCTGTTGTATAATTAAGTTTGTATTTGTATTTTGTATCATGTATTTGGCGACTCAAGATGGGTGATGTATACCTATTTTGGGGTATGAGAGATATGATGCGCCAATTATCGTAGCAATAATTGAGTATAACTGAGTGACTTCTTACTTAAGCATCAATAATCAATACCGTGTGCTACTATACAATCACGCGTATTACTATACTTTTATCACCGATTATTTTATGACAACTTGCTTACTTTGAAAAATTTTCACATATCACCCTTAACTGTAACCTTTATCAATTTAACCATTTACTAAATAACATAATAATTATAAGAAAATTGAATACTTTCATTTCATAAAATTCGGGATCTCACAATCTGGTAGTTCGAAGAGATGAGAATACCTTGCTTTCTTTTCGGATTGTACCTTCCCAGCTATTTCCTCTCTATCATGATTTTCCCATTTCTCATCTCCTGTATTTCAGATATCATTCTAGAATATAGTTTCAAAATAAGGGTTAATTGATATGCCACATATTATCCCTATACTATAACCGACCAATTAAATACCAAATAACTTAGGTAGGTCATAGTAGCGAAGGAATTCCCTGTCTCTCCCCTCCCAGTTCTTGTCTCACATTTCAGCCAGGGATCATATCCCTAAGCTTTGATACCAACTATGACGCCCCCAAAACAGGTATATATCATCCATCTTGAGTCGATGTTGCCTCTTTTATAGTTCTAATAAAAGAGCTCTAACTCATGCAAGCATACACGTGTCAACAAGTAATACAGAGTAAGCAGAGTATCGATCCCACAGAGAAAGTTGTTAAACTTAAACTATCATGCATTAATTAACTCACCGTATTTATATGCTTAGACTAATGACTAAAAGTGTTGAATTAAACTAATTGTGAATGTAAACTAAAAATAAGAATACAAATGGAATAAATATAATCTGGAAATAATGGGACCCTAACTTCATTTAATATTTCATCTAATCGCCACTATCATGCAAGAAGTGTTCACATATCACAGGAAAATAGCCAAGAGCACGAATAGAGTTATAACCATTTTTCAATGCACTATAACCTACTTACACATCATCTATAGATGTTAGACTACATGTAAACACCAATACAACCAAAATCACTATATGTCTATGTGAAATTGCAATTATATTGATTTTAAGCACAAGCCCTTACTCTAGCTCATATCTGTGGAAACAAAGATATGTCTATCTGGTTCACAAAATACGCAAGCCATATACAATAACCCCATATTCGCATGTTATCATGATTACAATCCATACTTGCATGTTCATTGTCAATTTCATACAAAACTGAGACGAATGGTGATCAAGCATTCATACATGTAAAACAATCATGATAAATATCCCATATGATATGCAAAAAACCCTAGCATTTAATCGCAAACCAAACTACATATTAAAATCCGTTAGAATCCCATAATGGAGTTTAGTTCATATCTCGAACTAGAAGCCATTATAGGATCAACGCTAAACATGATCAATAAGCAAACGATTGAAATAAGAAAGATATAACGATCAAACCCAATCATTTGAAAAAAACCAATGACAAACGCTTAAATCCTTATAGAAATCCAAAGAGATAATAATGAAAATCCACAATGACAGAGAATCCCAAGAAGAATTGGAGAAGTAGACGTTTTGGCTTCGCTTCTTCGTTGGAATCTCTCCCAAGGTGTAAACCCTAGTTACAATATAAAAAATATGTCAAAAATCTCAATCCTCCTCTAACACACGTCAGAATCATTTTTAAAAACCAAGTACACATCATTTAATTAAAATTAGAATAAAAGCAGAAATCACAAAGATCGGCCCGGCATGCAGCGTCAGGCGCCTCTCCAAGATATCTCTCGCACGCGCACGAGACTTGTAGAATGTCTTGCCTGTCCAAATGTAGAAGTCCTCGTATGTGGCACGCGTTTCCCTACGCTTGACATGCTCATGCGCCACAAGAACTTGCGAGAGTCGTCGATTGTGCATTTGGTACTCACGCGGCACGCGCTTTCCATGCTCATCTTGCTTGCCATGCGGTTTACGGTCTGCAAATTCAGTTCGTTACTCATAATGCATTCTTCTGCATTTGTTCATTCATGCTTAATCTTCTTCCATGCTTGATCTCCTTGCTCTATTGCACCTTCATGCCATGCATTCCCCTGCATGTGCCTTGCTTTCACACGTCCATTCCCTTCGTATCCTCTAATACCACCAAAATTAAGTTGATTCCTGCACGTATTCACCATAAGGAGTTTTAAGTAAATGCAATGCAAAATAACATGAAATGCAACTAAAACACAGTAAAATGTACTTGAGAAGCTATAACACCCCCAAATCCGGTTACCTTTTACCTCGGACCTGGTATGTTGCGATACATCATTTCTATAACTAATGCAGAAGATATAAACATAAATTGTTTATACAGTAAACTTTTACACATAATCCCCAAGGTCTGTAACCTTAACTTAATACATGCATTCAATATTCTACACGATTTACAATGTCATTCGCATATGAAAATTTAATAATTCTAACTGAATAATAATCCAATTTTGGAATTTGCCTTTGCCTCTGTCTTTATTCAAGCCTTCATCTTAATCTAAAATTTTTATCATGATATAGCAAGGGTGAGCAACTATTTTGCCCAACATGTTTAAGTACAATGAAGATATATCATGATTGAAAAAGAATAAGCTTTCAAGTTTTCAACAATATAATGGTTGTGAAAGAACATGAATCAAATTTCAATACATAGATGATTGAATTAATAACCTTTGTGTCAACAAACAATGACCATGAACAAATACTTTGGTAATGAAGGTGATCAGCCTTTCATACCTGATAAACATATGCAATGTGCACTAAGTGCGAATCAATAATCATTGATGTGGAATAATTGTCAATAATTATACCACAAGCATTCTGGAAAATTATTAACACAAGTTTAAGTTAGAAAACTTGCATGTACCGTTGATTACCGCTAATGAAAGACCTATCATTAATAAGATCAATCCTCTAATTAGCATAATACATTTTATCTCACACACTATTACTTAAATAATAATTAGCTAACATTTAGCCACATAATCAAATGTTGAAAATTCTTTAACTCGCTAGTAATATTATCGTCATTTGATAATATTATTATCACATAACCATCATCTTAAATTCTCGTCTAATATTATTAATCTTTTAATAATATTTTATTTACTTCTCCATTTCTTAGTAATATTTTAATCACCTTCTAATATTATTAATCATTTAATAATATTCAAATCATTTACTAATATTATTAATCATTTAATAATATTTTAATCAACTTATAATATTATTAATCATGTAATAATATTTTACTTGTTTCATAAATAATAAAGGTCTCATACATTTGAAGATGCAAATATTTTACATCTTGAAGCTTAAACCATTTAAATTTCATTTCAGAAATATCTTTTACTTCTACTCACAAATTCGGAGTTTAAACAGCTAATGTATACCTTTTATAGTAAAATTCAATTCACTATATTATTTCTTTAATTTAAATAATTTTTATATCATTTTGTCCTTTCATGAGTCAACACAGACCATTTTCTCATATATACATATTTTATTTTGCTAGCACATACGCTTTATTTTTCGCTTTTACTTAATATTCGTGATTTTCGCTTATATATATATATATTTATTAATCAAATTTCAAAACCTCACTTTGAACTCCAAAACCTCAAAATATCATTTTTATGATTAATACAATTTTTCAAAGGTTTTACATTCTTCGTTGCACAACAAAATTATTTTATAGGCAACTATATTTTTTTATTTCGCTTAAGTATGTAATTTATATTTACTACATATTTTTATTGCTTTATTTATACCCGAAAGGAAGTTTCTCGGCATAAAATATCACTTATAGCCAAATCTCGCCCCGTAGAATTTTATTAGATTTATTATGACTTATTATTTTTTTTAACACGATTCTAACATCGAACGCCAAAAGTCGCTCGACGCGGCGGCGACGCCGCTTCTGCTTCGCTTCAAAATTTTAGTTCTGACATGCATGTTCGCTTATTTTTAATTCTCAAATCATAAGTCATATAACAGTGAAATTTCGGGCGTATTATAAAACTCATGGCATAGTATTTTAGAAAAATTTCACACCGCAAAAACGGACCACAGAAGCTCATCAAAACAATGCGCGGAGAGGACGCGTCAGAAGAACCTGAATTTCCGTAATGTCGCGGCGCATGCTCGGTAAGCAGTAAGTGATCGTCATTGCTACTGACGTTAAGATCTTGAGGCAAACACTTCAAGAATTTTCTCAAAGCGTTACTCAGAATTCGATTAATCTGATTTTTTGATATGTTATTCATGACATACCAAAGTATTTTTAAAAAATATCAAGGCTGGGTTTCAAGTATGATAGGCTACCCAAACAGAGCGCCAAAAGTGTGCGTTCATCATAGTTTTTCAACTTTTTTCCAGATTTACCCTCTCTCGCTAAAATAGTCATAACCTTTTCGTTTCAAAACATTTTGGAGCAATTCTTGAACCCACGCGAAGCTAACTTCCGGGACTACAACTTTTATTCTTTGACAATTTTCAAATTCTAAACACAGAATTCCAGAAATTCCGTGTAAAGTGACTGACCCGGGTTAGTTTTCCAGTTTTGACTCGGCTACTTTGAATGGTCATAACTCTTTGCTCTGAAGTCGGAATTAGTCCGTTCCGGAGTCTATGGAAAGCTTATTCAGTTTACTATAACATACCAAAAGCCCAAAAGTTTCTGGAAATACTACTTATCAAAAAAGTGTCCCAAATAGCACGTCCCGCTGCTGACTTCTAGTTTGACAAATTCGACACATTTCCTTCCAATCACCAAAACTCCCTCATCCGAGGTCGGAATGAGGTCATTCCAAAGCCTATGGCTTCCTAACTCAGTGCACCACAATTACTCAAAAACTCAGAATTTTTCAGGTAACATAGCTATTCCAGAATTTGACACTATAGTCACTGTTCATTCAGTTTTCATTTCTAGACATGATTTACTAAAATCTTCACCACAGATTCATTTTAACTCCGTTTTGGTTCATTCAAGTTATAAAATCTTCAGAACTTAGAGGGGTATAACATACAATCATCAAATTAAGCTTTTAGACATAAATCAAAAGCACAAATGGTCCTCAAGCTCAGTCCCAAAAACTGTCCAACATTGTTCTTTGTAAATCTTTTATTTTGTGAGTTTTGGTTACACTTGGATGATTTTAAGGCTTCATATCTCTAATTACAATAATTAGAACTCATTTACATAATTAATTTCAAGCCAAAATAAACATAGTAAACTAACTAGTTTACTAACAAAACTAACAAAACTTCCAAAATTTAAACTTTAACTAACAAACTAAATACAATATTTAAAATAATAACATTACCAAAAATTAAATAAGAAACATACCCAAAAATATGAGTTCCACAAACTGAATACGCACTTTCATGCCAAAATTTAACTAAGGAGGTCTTTATAAAAAGTCCTCCCACAACAAAGCTTTTCTCAAAATTGGAGGTCTTATTATTGGTGAATGAAACAAAGGATCAAGCCCTTCTATTTATAGGTTTAGCAAAGGGTAAAGTTCTAAATTTAGTTGATGTGGGACTTGGTTTATACTAATTCTAATTTGTTTATACTAATTTTTCCTATTTTCAATATGCTAAGTATATCCATTCATCACGAATTTGTTTCTTAACCAATTCGATCCGTTCAAGTTGCGTTGTTTTCGTTTTATAGAGGAGAACATCAATCATCCATCATTTTAAAGTTTCCATCATTTAATTCATCATCAACTTTAGTCCCAAAGTACTTTCAAACACATTACAATCAAAATCCAAATTCCTCTTCTTTAGTATAAATACATGAATTTGATTTCAAAAATTTGTTTCTAGATGACCATTATCAAATTATAAATATCTAATAACATATATAACATCGTAACCCACAAATTTATTAACTAAAACTCCAATTTTAAAAAGAAACTCAAGGACACATAAACTAGATATATAAATTAGATTATGTACCTTTAATTCCTTAAGAAATAAAATTAACCTTATCAAGAAAAATTATAATTTCTATTCAACCATTATAATCATAACATTATTTAACAAATTATCACTCCTCTAATTTAATTATTTAATTAAATTAGAATATCATAATTATACTCGCGTAATAAAATACGTATAAATCCCATCTATTTTATCACACTTAAATAAACTATCTCATAACAATTTTCATCAAATATTTATTTAATAGCATAAATATTCATTTTATTCCATAAAGTTTCCAACTAAAATATTTAATGTACTTAATAAATATTTTACTCGCATTATACTAACATTTACATTTTCATGAAATATATTACCTTCTCACTTTATAAAATCAATTATACTTGTATTAATTCACTATTTTAATTAAGTAAATTATTCACACTATTTATGAAACTTAACTCATAATAATTTCCATTGCCCACAAGGCATAATAATTAAAATTATATTATCTCATAACATAATTTCAACTTAATTAAATTAACAAACATTATTTAATTTCTTTAATAGCTTTAATTAACTATTAAATCTCACATTCTCCAACATATGAATATATAATTCTTTTCACACCAAATCACATAATTCAAAATATATACACCTCATAATAAGAATTTTAATTATTAAATTCTTATTTTAATAACTTATGAAAATTCGGGTTGTCACGTAAGCTTATTAATTAGATGAATTGGTATTCAATAAGTAGGTAAAAATACCACTTATCAAATACCCCAAAACTTGAATCGTTGCTTGCCCTCAAGCAATGCATACTAATGAACAATGGAAATGCAACTACTTAAACTATGCAACTACTCTGCGCAATGCAAACTAGTCTCACATAATCCCTACTTAATGAAATTTCAAATTTCAAATTGCCTCAAGAAATTATCGAGATCCGTGAATACAGCTTTCAAACCAAACTATAGGCATAATGCTATACACTCGAATAATTCATATATATTATAGAATCTTTATGTAAAAAGTGCGATGTTCGCCAAAACTTGATCTAAGTAAAGAATACATATGTTACATTGCTCCAAGCAGAAAATTATAGTCTAAATCACGACTCATGTATACTCGTGTCACACAGACTGTTTCAACATATCAACACAAACTAAGGTTCAATAATGGGCTTATTGCTTTATTGCTACTCACGAGGGCGATTTTAGCACTTTCTCGCGGTGTTTATTGCTATTTTTTTTACATGACTGTGCAATGTCTCGATACATTAGGCACACTGCTATCCCTTAGCGAGCTTTCAACCAACGACTCCCAGACCATGAAAGACCTTAGGGCGCTAGGTGTAGAGATAATCCCCTCGGGCGTACTTACTCAAGTAGCCAGGGCCCCGAATTAAGACTAGCCACGTTATTGCTATTCGTTTTTTTTATACATAGCATATCCATGTTTTCCCAAAATTTGCATGTCAATGTTTCATACAGTCTAAGAACACTTTCCACATGTTTCTCTTTTTAAAACTACATATTCTATCAAGCAGTGCAACACATACTTCTTAAACCTACAAGTGATTGTGAACACGTTTGTGCAAACCGAAAGCATTTAAATAACAACATGAATCTCTTCGTGTAAAATATTATATCTCAGTTCATGTTATCCAAAATATTCTAAAATCCTTCACAATTCACTATCATCATTGGCTAGGCAAAAATTTCTATTAAGCAAAAATTTGTGTGAGACATGCAACTAAAATATACTAACACAATCAATAATGAATAAAAATTAAAAATTTTCTGCAAAAAATTATCTAACACATAAACATGCAAAATTAACTAAACATGCAACAATTAAATAAAACTAAACTACTATGCTATGGCCCCCAATACCCCCAAACTTAAAATATTCAATGTCCCCATTGAATGAAGGTAAAGGGTACAGAAAACTTCCCTAATGACTGGCTTGACCACCCTCCTCGGGTGGTGAATTTGGTGGTGGATATGGGCACTGCGGTTCCAAACTGAGGCCACTCTAGCATTGTTCCTTGCTGCGCAAAAGCTTCGGCCAAGGTCCTTGTGAGTCCCGTAGCAAAATTTCCAAGATTGTCATACATGGCGTCGACTTTGCGCTCCAACCTTCGGAGCTATCGATCGCTAGGAACGGTATGTGCTCGGGTGGATGGGCCTGCCTCATCTGTTTGAGGGGGCTGCTGCGATGGCTCTGGGAAAGTGGGCCTTAAAATGAATCCTCGTCCGCGCGGGTGTGACTCACCGCCTGCCCAGTCCTCAAATTTTGTAATGGTGGCATGGGTGATGTCCTGGCTTGGATATTGCATTTGTTTGTTGCCCCAATTGCACCCCTGATGCGCACATAGCATGGCTACCACTGAAGCATATGGAATGCTCCCAGTGGTAGTTCTCTTCAGATACTTCACAATATTTTGATGAATCAAATAACCTACATCAATGTACTCTCCAGTAATTATGCCCCACAGTATTATGGCCCTTTCCACCATGATCTCGTGCTGATGCGATGAAGGTAATAACTTGGCACAAATGAACAGATTCCACGCCTTGGCATATCGATTCAGTGCGGTTGATGGGAATATGTGAGGCTGGGTCGTACCAACTTTGTAAGTCCACTTTGTGCATGGCACACACAACTCAGCGATAACAAGCTCCAAGTCCGTTTCCAGATGTGCCCCTGTGATCCAATTGGCCGCCCCTGTTGGTGGTCTTGCGGTGATTCTCAAGACGGTTCTGATGGCGGAAGGTTTGTAGTCTATCTCGACACCACGAACCATAGCGGTATCGTTCATGGTGACTTTGGCATTGGCATAAAATTCTCGGACTATGTTCATCAGAATGGGTGTGGGAGATGCAGTCAGTCAACCCCAACCTCGTTCCTGGATCATGGTACACAACTGTCCATCCTGGCCTTCTGGTTTGAATCCTCTTTCCTTGATGAATGTTTTTGCTACGATTCGGTAGTACTCCTGCTGGGCTTTCAAACATAAGAACTTGGTGTGGTCGATAATGTCCTCCTCGTGAATGCTGGAGGAGGATGAGGAAGATGAAGATGGTTATGCTCTCTTCGGACCCATTTACAGATAATTGATTGAGAATGCAAATGAACTTACTGAGAGAGAATGAGAATTTGTGAGTTGATAACCTCCACACTTGTTTCTGCTAACCCAATTAGGAGCCTTAACTTTATAGAGTAGATGAGAGCGTGGGTAGAACTTTGAACATAGAGAGAATCGTGGAGATTTGATGGAGAGATATACAGCTTCAATCTGCAACTGATAGAGAGATAGAGACGTGAGTTATGGAGAGTGAGAGAGTTTCGCATTTGTTATTATCGCAAATGAGAGTCCAAATGGTCCACAACTCTAATTTAAAATGTTCAGATCTGCCTTGATTCGATTAGCCTATGGCGGCCTTGTACGTATGAAAGTGTAATGGGTTAGGTGCGTGGGCGCGAGACTTACAGAATGTTTGTCGTTCTAATTAACTCGGCACGCGGGCGTGCAAGTTTGTATTGCATGGGCCGCCCGGCCGCGCGAGCCCGATGCCTGCAATGATTAAGTTTCACTCCACTCTACTTATCAGTGATGATTTTCAATAATGGTCCCTGCATACATGTTAAAGCACATTGTTAAGACATGAATTATCGGCTGCATAGTGCTACCATCTTATAAATATTCACAAAGTAATTCTTGCTACGCACTTAAGCATGAAGATCTAATAGCCTAGTAAAAATGAATGAGATATAGCTAGCTAAAATAATTCAAAATTGAATAACTAAAAAAAATCAATGGTGGTAGACATAATGGGTTGCCTCCCATCCAGCGCTAAGTTATAGTCAATCAGCTTGACTGTCTCTAAATCTCACGTCACGTCAAGAATTGAGGTGCCCTCTTTGTTGTCTTCCACACCCCGAAATTTAATGACTTCAGCTTTCATCAACAACTCTACCTTCAGCTCTAGACCTTTGCCCGTTACACACCTCATCGGTTCATAATTCCTCGGTTTCTGTACCTTCTCCTGTAGGTCCTGGTCCACCCAATCAACTAAAAAGCATTCTTCTTCGACTATTGGGAACTTCATTGCCTTAAAGACATTGAATGTGACCTCCTGATCATGTACGCGCATAGTGAGTTCCCCTTTTTGCACATCTATCGAAGCTTTGCCTGTGGCTAAAAATGGTCTCCCCAGTATGATCGGTATACTCTTGTCCTCTTCGAAATCTAGGATGATAAAGTCAGCTGGAAAAATTGAACTTGTCCACCTTAACCAACACATCTTCAACAATTTCCCGTGGATACGTGATAGATCTGTCAGTGAGCTGTAGTGAAATGTTTGTCGCCCTTGGAGCCAGCAATCCCAACTGGTTGAACACTCACAAGGGAATTAAATTTATACTTGCCCCTAGATCACATAAACACTTGCTAAAGTTCATCTTCTCAATTGTGCACGGAATTGTGAAGCTGCCTGGATCTTTCAGCTTCGGAGGTAGTTTGCGCTGAAGCACTGTACTGCATTCCTCGGTCAAGGCTACTGTTTTAAACTCATCTAGTCTTCTCTTTCTTGACAATATACCTTTCATGAACTTTGCGTAGCTTGGCATTTGTTCCAATGCCTCGGCGAACGGTATGTAGATCTGCAGCTTTTTGAACACCTCCAGAAACTTGCTATACTGTTTGTATTTTTTCTGCTTAATTAACCTCTGCGGATATGGTACTTGAGGGTACATTGGTTGTACTGGACTCTTGACCTTCTCTTCTGAATTTGCTTTGTCTTTCTCGTCCTGTTGAGCCTCAGAATTTTCTAGATTTTTCTCCTTTTCAGTCACTTGCTCTGCCTCACGTGGCTGTGCGGCCTCCTTAGTACTATTGGGCGCGGGCACGCAACTTGCAGAACCTGTCAAATCTTTCCCTGATCTCAATGTGATCTCTTAACACTGCTCCTTCCCATCTCTTCTAGGATTTGTCTCTGTGTTACTTGGCAATGAACCCTGGGGCCTATTGTTAAGCATGCTCTCCATCTACCCCATATGAGTCTCAAGATTCTTGATAGCCACTGCTTGGCTTTTGATCATGACTTCAGTGTTTGCCATGTATTTCAACATCATCTCCTCCATCTCTGATTTCTTTTCTGGCTGTGGTGCAGCTGGAGTGTGATGTTGTTGTTGTTGAGAAAATCCCAGTGGAAATGGTGGTTTTGGTGTAAACTGTGGCTGAGATGAATGAAATTTGGCTATTAGTTTATTTGGCCCGATTTTCTTTGTTGTCCGTGGTTATTAGACCAACTAAAGTTCAGATGATGTCAGTTATTGGGGTGGTATGTGTTTTGAAATTGACCTTGGTCTTTTCTGTAGTTACTCACATACTACACTGACTCTAAGCTGATAGCACATTGATCCGTGGAGTGTGACCCTGCACAAATCTCACAAACGAAGGCAATTGTTTTCACTTTGCTATCTGCCAAAGTATCAATTTTCTTAGTTATAGCTACCATCTGTGTCGACAACTGAGTAATCGCATCTACCTCCAACACACCTGCAACCTTGGGCTGTGGCACCCAAGCTGTAGGGTTCTGATAGTCATTCGCAGCCATAGTCTCAATAAGTGTATAGGCCTCGTCATAACTCTTTGCCCATAATGCTCCTCCTGCGGCTGCATTCACAATTGGTCTCGACTGCCATCCCAAACCATTATAAAAAGAGTTGATCACCATCCAATCTGGCATACCGTGATGCAGACATTTTCTGAGCATCTCTTTATAATTCTCCCATGCCTCATATAAGGACTTGCCCTGTTGTTGCTCAAACTGAGAGATAGCCATCCTCATCTTTACAGTCTTAGCCATTGGAAAGAACTTAGCTAAGAATTTCTGTGCTAAGTCTTCCCATGTGGTTATTGACCCTGACGGCAAAGAATGTAGCCAACTCCTCGCCTTATCTCTCAGTGGAAATGGGAATAGCCGTAGTCTAACGGAATCCTCCATCACACCATTGTATCTGAATGTGTCACAGATCTCGATGAAGCTCAATAAGTGTTCATTCGGATCATCCGTAGCAGCACCCCCAAACTGAACCGAGTTTTGCACCATCTGAATAGTGCCCGGTTTGATTTCAAAGGTATTAGCTGCTATCGTCGGTCTGACTATGCTCGATTGTAGTCCATATATGTTTGGCATGGAATACTCCCTTAGAGCCCGATGCTCTTCTCTTTGCTCAAGTCTCGATTCTTCCGCCATACTGACTGTAGTACTCTCTAACTGTGCTTGTAAATTTCTCCGCACACTCGCTTTCCAACCTCTTCTTTTTATGTTATCCTGTACTGGTGTTAGTTCTGAGTTGAATGACCGTGTGAGCATAAAAATCTACAAGTACCTGTTACGAAAAATGAAACAAAAAAAATAGAAATAAGAAACGATCAGACTTGTCTAAGTTATACAGTATAGCTTTAAACTGATGATGATTATTTAAATTAATGCCTTTCTCCGGCAACGACGCCAAAAACTTGTTGCCTCTTTTATAGTTCTAATAAAAGAGCTCTAACTCATGCAAGCATACATGTGTCAACAAGTAATACAGAGTAAGTAGAGTATCGATCCCACAGAGAAAGTTGTTAAACTTAAACTATCATGCATCAATTAACTCACCGTATTTATACGTTTAGACTAATGACTAAAAGTGTTGAATTAACCTAATTGTGAATACAAACTAAAAATAAGAATACAAATGGAATAAATATAATCTGGAAATAATGGGACCCTAACTTCATTTAATATTTCATCTAATCGCCACTATCATGCAAGAAGTGTTCACATATCACAGGAAAATAGCCAAGAGCACGAATAGAGTTATAACCATTTTTCAATGCACTATAACCTACTTACACATCATCTATAGATGTTAGACTACATGTAAACACCAATACAACAAAAATCACTATATGTCTATGTGAAATTGCAATTATATTGATTTTAAGCACAAGCCCTTACTCTAGCTCATACTGTGAAACAGTATATGTCTATCTGGTTCACAAAATACGCAAGCCATATACAATAACCCCATATTCGCATGTTATCATGATTACAATCCATACTTGCATGTTCATTGTCAATTTCATACAAAACTGAGACGAATGGTGATCAAGCATTCATACATGTAAAACAATCATGATAAATATCCCATATGATATGCAAAAAAACCCTAGCATTTAATCGTGCAACCAAACTACATATTAAAATCCGTTAGAATCCCATAATGGAGTTTAGTTCATATCTGAACTAGAAGCCATTATAGGATCAACGCTAAACATGATCAATAAGCAAACGATTGAAATAAGAAAGATATAACGATCAAACCCAATCGCTGAAAAAAAACCAATGACAAACGCTTAAATCCTTATAGAAATCCAGTAGATAATAATGAAAATCCACAATGACAGAGAATCCCAAGAAGAATTGGAGAAGTAGACGTTTTGGCTTCGTTCTTCGTTGGAATCTCTCCCAAGGTGTAAACCCTAGTTACAATATAAAAAATATGTCAAAAATCTCAATCCTCCTCTAACACACGTCAGAATCATTTTTAAAAACCAAGTACACATCATTTAATTAAAATTAGAATAAAATGTAATCACAAGATCGAAGCCGAGCGCAGCAGCATATGGCGCCTCTCCGATTATATCTCTCGCGCGGGCACGAGACTTGTAGAATGTCTTGCCCTGTCCAGCCGAGTCCTCGTGCGGGCACGCGTTTCCTACGCTTGACATGCTCGCGGTCGCGAACTTGCGATGGGTCGTCGGGTTAATGCGGTTGGGTACTCACGCAGAACGCACGCTGCTTTCCATGCTCATCTTCTTAGCGCGTTTCTTACGACCTGCAAATTACGGTTCGGTTCTCGTCATGCATTCGCTGCTTTGCTACTTGTTCATTCATGCTTAATCTTCTTCCATGCTTGATCTCCTTGCTCTATTGCACCTTCATGCCATGCATTCCCCTGCATGTGCCTTGCTTTCACACGTCCATTCCCTTCGTATCCTCTAATACCACCAAAATTAAGTTGATTCCTGCACGTATTCACCATAAGGAGTTTTAAGTAAATGCAATGCAAAATAACATGAAATGCAACTAAAACAAAATAAAATGTACTTGAGATGGGCACAATTCACATGAATTGGTATTCAATAAGTAGGTAAAAATACCACTTATCAGTCGCCAGATATCACACTTCATAAATCAAATACAACTTAATTAATGCAACTGTCGTCCAAAATACGACAAGACATAGCTGTGAGTTTTAACACGAATATTGCGTTCTAGACAATATCCACTCTCAATGGAGTCCTCATTATAATTATTATCACACTATTTTATAAAAATAGTGTGGACTACTATAGAAACCATCTCGGACCGTCAATCTGTTCCCCGACTCATCCCAGCTATATTCTTATTTCCTGAAGAGAACAGTAAAAGAAAAGGGTGAGCTCAACTAGCCTGGTAAGAAATATTATGACTAAGATAATGCAGAATAAATTATCCTTAGCCTTCAACAATGTTAAACTGATAAAATACAATAAACATCAAGCTTAACTGCAGCGGAATAAGTAATCCATTAGAAGAGTCAAGTAGAACATAAGGGCTACTATCTCCTCTAGATTAAAAGTCCATCGTTAATATTTCATTCATGTAATACTCATCAACAGTTCTTTGTTATACCCAAGACAAAAAGAACTATCATCGCCTGTCTTCACCTGAACCACCAAAGATTATAATTAGATCCACAATTCATTTTTATAATCATGTAAATCAACAGTTTCTCCTTGCCACAAAGGCTTAATAGAACGTTTACTCAATATGCTTACCCCATAGGCTAAAGATATTCAAATGTAATAACAATGATCATACCAATCAGTTGTCTACCTTTGCACTACAGGCCAAAGATATTCAACTATAAAACCAATGGTCATGATCATACCAATCAATTGTCTGCTCAAACAATTACTACGGCCAAATACATTCAACTGTTAACTAATGGTCATGATCCTGCCAATCATATCATCGAATTATCCATGCACTACGGGCCAAGAATATTCATTATTATCACCAGTGGTTATGATCATGTCATACACCTGTCCATCTTTGCACGTAAGCCAAAGATATACAACTATAAAACCAATAGTCAACAGTCCATCTTTGCATGTAAGCCAAAGACATAAAACTGTAAAACCAATAATCAACAGTCCATCTATGCACGTAAGCCAAAGATGTACAACCATAAAACCAATAATCAACGGTCCATCTTTGCACGTAAGCCAAAGATATACATTATAAAACCAATAATCAACAGTCCATCTATGCACGTAAGCCAAAGATGACTTTCATCACAATATAAGTATAAGGATGATGACAATGATATAAGCATTAATCAAACGAAATCAAGGATAAATATTAAAGACTTTAAATTTATCCAGAGTTTAAAAATATCCAAATTGTCAACATGATACTGCTTCGTGGAGTAAAATTCAAAAATAATATTCATGTACCAAAAATAATTTGGACAAAAAAGAAATATATTTTTCGGGTAAATAGTACCTCGTGAATAGTAACTCGTGAATAGTAACTCATGAATAGTAACTCATTAATAATAACTCATAAATAGTACTCCGTATTCGTACATAGTACCGTATACATAAATAATGTTATATACGCAAATAGTGTTATATACATGAATAGTGCCGTATACGTGAATAGTGTCGTATACGTGAATAGTAACCCCAGCAAAAAAAGATAAAGTTTCACAATAAAATCCATATCAATATTTATAACACCTTAATCCAAATGTTATAAATCACTTAATAATCTCATAATATAATATTATTAATATCACCACAATATTTTAATCATTTCTTAAATTTATAAATAATTTATTTTAATTGTTTACACTTTACTAATTAATGCATTTAATCATCCTAAAATGCCAAACTCATAAGATTTCATCCCTAATAACCAAAACTCTCATCAAGCCATAAAATCCTATTTTCCATTTTTCTTACTTCACATAAAATATTTAATTCATTTACTCATAACTAGTCCATTTTCATGGAAAATACCATATTAGTGCAAACAAATTTTCTTTTCTGGGATTTAGCAGAATATAGTCCCATATTGAACATATATTTTTCTCAGAATTTTTAAAATTCATTTACTATTTTTCATATAGCTAAAACTACCGAATATTTGGACATTTATCAAAAATTGTACTTTTATCTAAAAATTCCAAAATTTACAGGGTATACTGCTGTTATATAGATGTACTCCCAATAAAAATTTCAATAATTTTGGAATTAACCATAAGGAGTTATAAGGGTTTAGTTTTAAAATAGTCTTTTCTCATAAAATTCATAACTCCTAATCTATACATCCAAAAATTGCCATTTTTGGACACAATCTAGAAAACTCATCAAATTATCATTTCAAATATTTCTAGAATTTTTGAGGGTCAGAAAAATTACTAAACGGCCACTAGAAGAAACCCCTTACTTACAACGGTTGAACGAAAATAATATTCCTTACAAATATTTAACGAAAATAATATTCCTTACGAATATTAAACGAATATAATGAATATTGAACGATAATAATATTCATATGAATACGAAAAATAATATCTCTTCAGAATATAAAAAAATAACCCTTACCTTAGAAGAAGACTAGATACTGAAGTAGTGAAGTAACAGACTACTCTTCTTCTTTCTCTCTATAGCTTCTTTCTCTATAATTGCTCTTGTGAGACGTAGTGAATTGGTGAGAAATGAAGAAAGAATGAGCTTCTATTTATAGGAAAATATAGTTTCAATAATTGCACATTTTGGGGCTCGAAATATTACACTATAATACCATCCTCTTTTTCTTCATTTTTAATTTAGTCCTGCAAGTATTATCAAACTTGCACCACCTCCCCTAATAGTAAATCACGTGACTCAATAATTCTAAACATGTGAAAAAATAATTATAGTATAGTACCTTGAACTGTACCTCCATTTTTAATTTAGTCATGCAAGTATTATCAATCTTGCACCAACTCCCCTAATAGTAAATCATGTGAATCAATACTACACACATGTGAACACATAGTTATAAACATGTGAATTAATATCAATTAATTGCTCATTTATCCGATTAATTACCCGACTGGTCAATATAACTTCTAGACACCAATTATTATCGAAATAAATGTCGATTTTCACTAACACTAATAATCCCAACACAATGGAACTATCAATTTCATCTTTAATCAACACGAACTTATTCATCATTAATATTATAACTCATAATATTTAACAACCGTGTCATTCCTGTGAAAGAGGGGTTTTCCGTAAAGGATTTCTCCTTATCAAGCGCCGCAATTAGGTGACCAAACCTCTCCTTGATGTAACTTCTAGACATTGTCAATATTGCAAATAATAATATGAATAACTTTGTCCTCTCAATTATTGATTTAATAATATAACATATTATGCGTAGATGATAATCGTTGACAATAATTGAATCAATAATATGAGAGATATGATGCAACAATTCTCGTAGCAATAATTGAGTATAACCGAAAGTGACTTCTTACGTAAGCATCAATAATCAATATCGTGTTTACTATGCAACCAATGCGACATTACTATACTTTTATCACCGATTATTTTATGACAACTTGTTTACTTTGAATTTTTTTCACATATCACCCTTAACTGTAACCTTTATCAATTTAACCATTTACTAAATAGCATAATAATTATAAGAAAATTGAATACTTTCATTTCATAAAATTCGGGATCTCACAATCTCCCCTCCTTATGAAATTTCGCCCTCGAAATTTACGTACCTGGTAGTTTGAAGAGATGAGAATACCTTACTTTCTTTTCGGATTGTACATTCCCGGTTATTTCCTCTCTATCATGATTTTCCAATTTCTCATCTCCTGTATTTTAGATATCATTCTAGAATATAGTTTCAAAATAAAGGTTAATTGATATGCAACATATTATCCCTATACTCTGACCGACCAATTAAATACCAAATAATTTAGGTAGGTCATACTAGCAAGGAATTCCTGCCTCTCCTCCCAGTTCTTGTCTCATATTTTAGCCAGGATCATATCCCTAAGCTTTGATACCAACTGTGACGCCCCCAAAACAGGTATACATCACCCATCTTGAGTCGCCAGATATCACACGACATAAATCAAATACAACTTAATTAATGCAATTAATCAATGCAAAATACGACAAAAACATAGTCGAGTTTTAAACACTAATATTGCCTTCTAGACAATATCCACTCTCAATGGAGTCCTCATTACAATTATTATCACACTATTTTATAAAAATAGTGAGGACTACTATAGCCACCATTTCGGACCGTCAATCCATTCCTCGACTCGTCCTAGTTACGTTCTTATTTCCTAAAGAGAACAGTGGAAGAAAAGGGTGAGCTCAACTAGCGCAGTAAGAAATATTATGATTAAGATAATGCAGAATAAATTATCCTTAGCCTTCAACAATGTTAAACTGATAAAATACAATAAACATCAAATTTAACTGCAGCGGAATAAGCAATCCATTAGAAGAATCAAGTAGAACATAATGTCTACTATCTCCTCTAGATTAAAAGTCCATCGTTAATATTTCATTCATGTAATACTCATCAACAGTTCTTTGTTATACCCAAGACAAAAAGAACTATCATCACCTATCTTCACCTGAACCAACAAAGATTATAATTAAATCCACAATTCATTTCTATAATCATGTAAATCAACAGTTT
The DNA here is from genome assembly GCA_020205605.1 of Panax ginseng. Classification (NCBI taxonomy): domain Eukaryota; kingdom Viridiplantae; phylum Streptophyta; class Magnoliopsida; order Apiales; family Araliaceae; genus Panax; species Panax ginseng. The sequence continues at coordinate 87,893,308 of CM035128.1, read as the reverse complement.
CTCCTTGCCACAAAGGCTTAAAAGAACGTTTAGTCAATATCCTTACCCCAACGGCTAAAGATATTCAAATGTAATAACAATGATCATACCAATCAGTTGTCTACCTTTTCACTATGGGCCAAATATATTCAACTATAAAACCAATGGTCATGATCATACCAATAAATTCATTCTCACAATACACTACTTACCAAAGACATTCAACTATTAACTAATGGTCATGATCCCGCTAATCATATCATCGAATTATCCATGCACTACGCCCAAGGATATTCGTTATTATCACCAAAGGGTTATGATCATGTCATACACTTGTCCATCTTTGCACGTAAGCCAAAGATATACAACTATAAAACCAATAATCAACTGTCCATCTTTGCACGTAAGCCAAAGATATACAATTGTAAAATCAATAATCAACAGTCCATCTATGCACGTAAGCCAAAGATATACAACCATAAAACCAATAATCAACAGTCCATCTTTGCACGTAAGCCAAAGATATACACTGTAAAACCAATAATCAACAGTCCATCTATGCACGTAAGCCAAATATGACTTTCATCACAATATAAGCATAAGGATGATGACAATGATATAAGCATTAATCAAACAAAATCAAGGATAAATATTAAAGACTTTAAATTTATCCAGAGTTTAAAAATATCCATATTATCAACATGATACTGCTTTGTGGAGTAAAATTAAAGAATAATATTCGTGTACCAAAAATAATTTGGACAGAAAAGAAATATATTTTTTGGGTAAATAGTACCCCGTGAATAGTAACTTATGAATAGTAACTCATGAATAGTAACTCATGAATAAAAACTCATGAATAGTAACTTGTAAATAGTACTCTGTATTCGTACATAGTACCGTATACATAAATAATGTCATATACGCAAATAGTTCCATATGCATAAATAGTGTCGTATATGTGAATAGTGTCCTATACGTGAATAGTAACCTCGACACAAAAAGATAAAGTTTCACAATAAAATCCATATCAATATTTATAACACCTTAATCCAAATGTTATAAATCACTTAATAATCTCATAATATAATATTATTAATATCACCACAATATTTTAATCATTTCTTAAACTTATAAATAATTTATTTTAATTGTTTACACTTTTACTAATTAATGCATTTAATCATCCTAAAATGCCAAACTCATAAGATTTCATCCCTAATAACCAAAACTCTCATCAAAAATCTGCATATACCTTATATAGGATTCTCAAGCCATAAAATCCTATTTTCCATTTTTCTTACTTCACATAAAATATTTAATTCATTTACTCATAACTAGTCCATTTTCATGGAAAATACCAAATTAGTGCAAACAAATTTTCTTTTCTGGGATTTAGCAGAATATAGTCCCATATTGAACATATATTTTTCTCAGAATTTTTAAAATTCATTTACTATTTTTCATATGGCTAAAACTACCGAATATTTGGACATTTATCAAAAATTGTACTTTTATCTAAAAATTCCAAAATTTACAGGGTATACTGCTGTTATATAGATGTACTCCCAATAAAAATTTCAATAATTTTGGAGTTAACCATAAGGAGTTATAAGGGTTTAGTTTTAAAATAGTCTTTTCTCATAAAATTCATAACTCCTAATCTATACATCCAAAAATTGCCATTTTTGGACACAATCTAGAAAACTCATCAAATTATCATTTCAAATATTTCTAGAATTTTTTAGGGTCAGAAAAATTACTAAATCGCCCTTTGGCGTAAAACCCCTTACTTACAACGGTTGAACGAAAATAATATTCCTCACTTAATATTGAATCGAAAATATTATTCCTTACTTAATATTAAACGAATATAATGAATATTGAACGATAATAATATTCATACGAATACTGAAAAATAATATCTCTTCGTAATATAAAAAAAATAACCTTTACCTCGTAAGAAGACCGATATCGAAGTAGTGAAGAAGTAGCATCTACTCTTCTTCTTCTCTCTATCTTTCTCTATAATTGCTCTTGTGAGACGTAGTGAATTGGTGAGAAATGAAGAAAGAATGAGCTTCTATTTATAGGAAAATATAGTTTCAATAATTGCACATTTTGGGGCTCGAAATATTACAGTATAATACCTTCCTCTTTTTCTCCATTTTTAATTTAGTCATGCAAGTATTATCAAACTTGCACCACCTCTCCAAATAGTAAATAATGTGAGTCCATAGTAAATCATGTGACTCAATAGTTCCAAACATGTGAAAAATTAATTATAGTATAGTACCTTCAACTATACCTCTATTTTTAATTTAGTCATGCAAGTATTATCAATCTTGCACCAACCCCCCTAATAGTAAATCATGTGAACCAATAGTACACACATGTGAACACATAGTTATAAGCATGTGAATTAATAGCAATTAATTGCTTATTTATCCGATTAATTACCCGATTGGTCAATATAACTTTTAGACATCAATTATTATCGAAATAAATATCGATTTCCACTAACACTAATAATCCCAACACAATGGAACTATCAATTTTATCTTTAATCAACACGAACTAATTCATCATATTATAACTCATAATATTTAACAACCAGTCGCTCCCGTGAAAGAGGGGCTTTTCCGATAAGGATTTATCCTTATTGGCGCCGTTAATTAGGTGACCAAACCTCTCCTTCGATGTAACTTCTAGACATTGTCAATATTGCAAATAATAATATGAATAACTTTGTCGTCTCAATTATTGATTTAATAATATAACATATTATGCAGATGATACCGTGACAACAATTGAATCAATAATATGAGAGATATGATGCAGCAATTACTATAGCAATAATTGAGTATAACTGAGTGACTTCTTACTTAAGCATCAATAATCAATATCGTGTGCTACTATGCAACCACACGTATTACTATACTTTTATCACCGATTATTTTATGACAACTTGCTTACTTTGAAAAAATTTCACATATCACCATTAACTAGAATCTTTATCAATTTAACCATTTACTAAATAACATAATAATTATAAGAAATTTGAATATTTTCATTTCATAAAATTCGGGATCTCACAAAAATAATTTGGTTTGGCATAACTTCTCAAGAAATGCTTGAACGACATAAGTCTCTTTCAATATTTGTCTAGCTGAATCAAATAGCATAGACTTCTAACAACAACTCGAACATCAATCAAAATAGTTTTAGTCAATTCATGTGGCATGTCTTTCTTAGTTCAAAGAAAACCAAAAATCATTTATAGGATGGTCAATATATCGTACTATTTTAATAGTACGTTGAGGATTCAGTTATTATATGACTTCGTCATGCTACATCATACCATAGTGGGCTGACTATCATGTGATCACATCCAACACCAGGTTCAATTGCATTGATGACTTCCTCGTTTGTCATATCACCCGATACATATAGTTAAAATATATTTTGAAATTTTAAAAATCATTTTTTTTATCTAGCCGAAACAAACAACATAGATATACGAATAATAGCACTGTTTTAAAAATTCTTTAGTTCACTAGTGTGTTCCAACATTTTTTGAAAAATCAAAAGTACAACCATCGGTACGAAGTCAATAAATCTCTAAAGTCTAGCATAGCTAGTAGATTTAGAATATCTAATTTTCTCTATCAATTTCAATCTTTACTCCATTACTTCGTTACTTAACCATTCTATCAATCTTCAACTTCATCAATGCTCTCTATACTATAACCGTTTTCTACCCAATATAGTTTATCAAACTTACTACACATTGGAAGTTTAGGAACTTGCCACAATAATATGAGTTTAAGAACTTATCCTAGTCAGACCATAGGCGTCCATTTTCTGAGGGGTTCAAAACATACCATATTATTATGAATCACGAATTTACCATATGCATTAGTTTTAAGAACCGCACCTAATCTTAATAATATCTGACTAATCTTAATAGTTTCTAACTATCAAATATACACATGAGAAAAGAATTACCTTTTACTTACATATACATTGATAAGCATTGACACCAACATTCCAATGATTATCAATGTGATAAACCGAGTGTAAGCACAAAACCCTCGCCCATACAAAGGTTTGTATAACTCAGCCATCACATGAGTCCTCAATTGAAATCCCACCTAACTCTATCTTGCTTATTACTTGCTCTTTGCTCGATACGAATTTTTTGTACCTCATCATTTATGACTCCTCGCGAGTTTGCCTCGTACTATTTTATAGTACATTATCTTCATAGCATCAAGCTATAATTATTCAAACATTACAAACCATCTTTCTCTTATAACTTAAACAGATCACGTCGTGATCTTATTCTATAATCATCTCCCTTAAAATTCTTTTCTTAACTCGTGATCGTTTTGTTTTACGATCCTCTTTCTTTCCCTTTTTCATCATTTACGACATTATTTGTTATCTTAACTATTAGAGTTAGGTAACTCCCATTTCTTATCTTTATATCTCTTCAAGATTCTTCTTTAAATTCTCTTGTTTATATAACAATTCTTCCTTTAAGAATTTCTAACTTCGTTTACATTGCTCAACATTTCATTTGAGTTCCACATTTTCATCATACGTATCCATTTTCTATACTTTTTTTCGGTACACATCGAGTCTCTAATAGTTTCAATATGGTACGTTGAGTGGTTTCCCATAAACAACCAACAAACTAGGTTCTGAGTTGCTAGTTCGTATATACCTCCGCTCTATGAAGGAATCATTTAGCTCAGATACCATACATCAACTATTAAAGAGTATAATTGTACCATACTTAAATATAACTTTTATTCTTAACTTCTTTATCATTCTCTTCTTATAGACATTATCTATTTATTATCACCTTACATCCTTATTATTGGAGTTGGTTAACCCCACATTCACATTCCTTATTACTCTGCGAGATTCTTCTTTGAATCATCCCACACATGTTTTAATCCCTTCTTTATAAAATTCTTAAATTACTTCTTATTCTTCAAACTCTATCTGAGCTTATTCTTTCATTATCTTCACCTCTCTTCTCTAAGGTTATAGCCTAAGGTACTCTTACCTAAGGTTTCTAACCTATCAGCTTTGATACCAACTGTAACGACCCTAAAATTTATACAATTTAATTCTCGACTTCGGTCGTTAACAATACATTCAACCTCTAATTTTACATCATTAAACGATAATACAACCATTGAAATTTGCGGAGTAATTAAATTTTTTTATTACAAACTATTCTCATTCCCAAAACTTTCAACCTTTACATCTAAATATCTCAGAATCATTTTAATACTATAAGAGTTTACATCGCAAAACGATATTATAATTCAACATTAATACATTATTCGGAACGTTAAACATGGTTCAAATAATAATAACTCAGCCAAAGTATATAAATCTTCAAGTATCACATCTAATTCATATCTTTCAAGTAGAAAATAACTTTACCTTAAATCTTTAACCTGCAAAAGTGGTTATTTGCAAGGTTGAGCTCGACAGCCCAGCAAAATCTAACAATTTTCATGCATCACATAACACATAATAACATGCTCGATATACATCTCATAAACATTGGACTAACATAATATACATGCTGTAGTTTATATAACAAGTATAAAGATTAAGTTCCTTACTCAGTCAACATTCATTACTCAATCAACGTAGTCATAAATTGACTTTAACATTTCATACTTTCAACATTAATATAACACACCGTGCTATTTGCAATAAAGATTTCAAATAGTTCATCATCAAATTTACATAGCAAATAGGAACTGAATGACTTTCCTTGATCGTTGTTTACCAATAACAGTTTAACAGCTTACAGTTATCTGCACTTCACATGCCCTACACAATTATATAATCATACACATCAACTATTAATCACATAGCAATGCATAGTAGTTGTAATGTAAACTTTACTCTATATCTCACAACCCTTTCTATTATCACTACATAATGTTCAATTTGATTGTGTTAACTTTTGACTTATAACTCATTATATTTCATCCTCGAAGTTCATTCAAGTGCTTAAGTCTTGCTAGGAATCATTATTGGTTTTATATTAACCCTTTTCCATATCTTATAATATTTATTTCAATTGAATTAAAACACTTTTTAAGTTTATTAACACTTGGCACGACGTTTCGACGTTCATTCGTCACACGCCCAATTCGTCTCTCTTGTGTGTGCTTAGTATGCATATACAACTTATCTAATACATCATTTATTAATGTTAAGCACCATTATAGTTGCTAATATTCATGTTTTATAACTTAGGAAAACATCTCTTATTGTCAGAAGCACTACACTTGCATACGTGCATGCATGACGCCCTCCGATTGCCTTCTAATACATATTAGTCCCAAAAATGGCCATTTTAACCCATTTTCCCGACCTCAAATTGAACCACTAAAAAAAAAAGTTGTAGGTCTACTCGTCCTCGTTCTGGATCATCTTGAATCACCTCAATCGGAGTTCGTATGAAAAGGTTATGCTCATTTTAGTAAAACATGTCCGGTCATTTTTTTTTCTTCACAATTTGGCAAAAGCACCACCACCCCCTCCTTCTTCCCCCATTGGGGGGGTTTTACACTAGGGTAGCCCGCCAGTATGGGGTCCTTCTCGCTAGTTAAGTGAATTATGATCCCGAACACTACAAAAAGCCAAATTAGGCCTACAAACTCTTTTCTAACAACCATACCAACCTACCCAAGGTGTAATATGTTTACAGAAACATAAACTAATGTTTCTAACACGTTTCTAACTACATAAACATAAAAAATTACAACCTTTAAATTTCACAATTTCTCTTATTTCTTCTTCTTTTGGAATTCATAGCAAAATTCTTCACTGTGAATTCATTTTACAACCAAAACAGTTAGTTTCAATTACGTTGATTTCATTTCTTCATATATTTTCATAATCCATCACCAATTTTACAATTATAACATAAACTCCTAACAAATTTTAGTCTCAAAATAGACCAAAGCTTATATATATAACAAAACTCAAATTCTTCATCATTCAACCTATCTTCATGAATTTGATTATTCTAAAAATTGAATTTGTGTTACTCAAATTTCACATATGAATGAAAATATCATATTATTCAACACTTGACATAACCCTAATTGATTTCTTCATCAATTCATACTTCCATGATATCTAAAAAAACTCAAGAATCTAAAAACTAGAGGTTTAGACTAGATTATTACATTTGATTTGCTATAAAGCTTGAATAATTTTCTTGTTTCTTCCTTCTTTCTTTTCTTTCTTTCTTTTCTTTTCTCTTCTTTCTCTTCTTCTCTCTTTTCCAACTTACGTAACTTAGAAAATATAACATATAATATAATACGTATTAATATATAATATAATTATATGTGCAACTGATGTAAGTTATATCTTTTTAAAAAAAAATCAAAAACCATAAGGCTTGTTTGGCTAAACCACTTTAAAAATTAATAACTTATTATTATTATGCCTTTGTTTGGCAAAACTAAATTAAACTCCTTTTGTGACGCCCCCCAAAACAGGTATACATCACCCATCTTGAGTCACCAAATACATGGTACAAAATTCAAATACAACTTAATTATACAACAGTCGTGTAAAATATGACAAAACATAATCTAAGAGTTTTAATAAGAATGTTGTCATCTACACAATATCCACACTCAATGGAGTCCTCAATACATTTATTATCACACTATTTAACAGAATAGTGAGGACTACTAATGTTCTCATCTGGACCGTCACTCCGTTCCCCGACTAGTCCCGGCCACGCTCTCATTTCACGAAGAGAATAAAGGAAAGAAAGGGTGAGCTCAACTAGCCCAGTACGAAATAGTATGACTAAGATAATGCAAAATAAATTATCATTAGTCTTCAACAATGTTAAATTGATAAAATACAATAGACATCAAGTTTAACTGCAGCGGAATAAGCAATCCATTAAAAGAGTCAAGTAGAGAATAAAATCTACTATCTTTTATGATTTAAAAGGTTTTTCATCACTTTTATTGCTGAGACTCAACTTAATAAATAATCAACATCATCCCTGCACTACGACCAAGGATATTCATTAGTATCACAACCACAAATTATCCATGCACTACGGGCCAAGGATATTCGTGTATTCATCAATGGTCATGATCATGCCAACAACTGTCCATCAATGCACTACGGGCCAATGAGGACTTTTACCACATCATTTGTAACATTATGGTCATGATTATATCGAATAATCTCTTGTCATAATCATACCAAGTCCATTTATGCACAACATGCCACAGATGACTTTCAACAAAATATAAGCATGAGGATGATGACAATGATATAAGAATCCAATAAGACAAGTTCAAGAATTAATTTATCCAGAATTCAATAACGTCCAAATTGTCAACATGATACTACTTTGTAGAGTAAAATTCAAGAATGCTCAGAATAATATTTCCATGAAAAGATACTGGATGAAGCACAAATATCAGTGATATTCCACTAATTTCATGGAGTATAGAAGTCAAAACTTTAACCAACTGAGTATAATAGAATATATGAAACTGTAAATGGATTTTCGCCCGCTATGCGGTAATCCACGTATACAGATCATTTCCACAATTTAATAAGGAATGAATAGAAAGGATCATTCACAATGCATGTGGTAGTCCACATAGACAGGTTATTCCAGCAGAATAATAAAGAATGGAATAACAGAAGGATTCACCGTGCGTGCGATAGACTGCACAGACAGGTTATTCCAATAGAATAATATAAAATGGAACCAGGTCATGCGTAAACGCACATACATGATATTCCGACAGAATAATAAAGAACGGAACCAGGTCAGGTAAAATTCGCACCGTTAGGATTTTTCAACAGAATAATAAACAATGGAATAACAACAGAAATCACCATGTATGCGATAGACCGCACAGACAGGTTATTCTAATAGAATAATAATTAATGGAACCAGGTCAGGCGTAATACGCACCGACAGGATATTCCAACAGAATAATAAAGAATGGAATAATAGAAGAATTTCACCATGTATGCGGTACTTCCCATATATAGGTTATTCCAACATAATAATAAAGAATGGAATAACAGAAGAATTTCACCAAGTATTGGGTAGCCCACGTATACAGGTTATTCCAACAGAATAATAAAGAATGGAATAACAGAAGTTTTCTTCATGAATAAAAAAAAAATAATACTCCTTACCTTAGAAGAAACTGGATATAGGAGTAGTGAAGTAGTAGAATAATTTTCTTCTTTCTCTCTATAGTTTCTCTCTTTAGAGTTTCAGTGAATTCGTAAGAAATAATGAAGGAATGAGCTTCTATTTATAAGAGAATGGACCTAATAGTAAATTAATTCATGAACTATCCGTATTGATTTACTTTTAAAACTGACGGTCCATATTGATTTACTATGCAAGATTAATAAAATATTCTAATAAAACAAAATCTTTTAAATAAAATATAATATATTCTATTTATAGTCTAATAAAATAAATAATTTTATAAAAGTATTATGTTTTATATAAAAAGATTTTACTATGCAAAACCCTATGCAAAACACTATGCATAATAAAATATAATATATTTTAATTATTGTCTAATAAAATAAATAACTTTATAAAAGTATTATGTTTTATATAAAAAGATTTTACTATGCAAAACACTATGCATAATAGAATATAATATATTCTATTTATAGTCTAATAAAACAAATAACTTTATAAAAGTATTCATTTTATATAAAAGATTTTACTATGCAAAATACTATGCATAATAGAATATAATATATTTTATTTATAGTTTAATAAAACAAATAACTTTATAAAAGTATTATGTTTTATATAAAAAGCTTTTCCGTTTTATTACATTAATAATACTTATAAAACAAAATTTATATATATATATATATATATATATATATAAACTTCCTTGACTTCATAAAAAGACACCTCAATATATTTAACAATATTTATCATCATTATTATAATTTATAATATTAATCGAAAGGTGTCGTTCCTGTGAAAGAGGGGCTTTCAATAAGAATTTCTCTCTATTAGTAGCGTAATTAGGTGACCGAACCTCTCCTCGATGTAACTTCTAGACATCATTAATATTTCAAATAATAATATTAACAACTTTGTTATCTCAATTATTGATTTAATAATATATAAAATATCGACAATAATTGAATCAAAGAACGTAGATACTATGCAACAATTCTTCAGTAGCAATATTTGAACAAAACCGAGTGACTTCTCACGTAAACATCAATAATCAATCACAGCTACTACTTATGCGACCCATGCGTATTTCTCATACTTTTCTACACGGTGTTTCAATAATTAACGATAAAACTTCCGCCATTATTTTCATAAAATATTTTTTGTCGTTTTCTCAATTCGATAATAATTCCGTTGTAGGGTCCACTAATGATTGTGCCGTCATACGAATATTCCATGTTAAAACGAATATTCTCCGACCAATCGAATATTATATAACAACTTGCGTACTTTGCAAAATTTATAACTATTACCCACAACTATAATATTATATCAAACCCACACCATAATATTAAAAAAAAATATTTCGAGAAAATTAAATCTTTATTCATAAAACACAGGGTATCACATCTTTAATTTATTTTAATAACTCATTTATAGTATAGTTTATAGTCACACTTTATTTAATCAAATTCTAATATTCAATTTAATTAAATCTAATAACAATTACCATCAAATATATTTATATTCATTCACCATTTTAATTAAGTGAATTACTCTCATTATTTATGAAATTTTAATGAATACCAATTTCATTTCCTTAAAGCATAATAATCGAATTATATTATTTCATAATATAATTTTCAACTTAATTAAATTAACTAATATTATTTAGTTAATTACCTTCCTGTAACAATCTCATTTAATTTCTTTAATAGTTAAATTAACTATTAAACCTTATTTTCCAAACATATACATCTCTTTTATATTCACACTTAATCTCTTCACACTAAATCACATATTTCAAGATAAATTGCAAATATAAATACTTACCCACACTCAAAACACATAATTCAAAATATATACATTTCATAATAAGAATTTTAATTATTAAATTCTTATTTTAATAACTTATAAAAATTCGGGTTGTCATAGTTTGAATCAATATGAGATAGAAGAAAACTTTGGACAAGGAGAAGTTAGCCAACCACTCTTTCCCCACCATCTTCATAGCCATCATCACCACAGAGTAAAGTAGTTAGAGTTCACGCAATTGGCAAATAGGCTACTGTTTGAGCACTGTTTGGTCACTTAAATTGGGACAATGATCTTAAAACTCAGCAACTTAGTTATATAATGCTTAGTTTGGTTTTCTTGGATTTCGAAAATGTGATTTTAATGTGTTAATGCTATTACATAATGAAAAGTTAGGGATTATTTATGTACTGTGACGCCCCCAAAATAGGTATACATCACCCATCTTGAGTCGCCAAATACATAGTACAAAATTCAAATACAACTTAATAATATAAATGTCGTGTAATATACGATAAAACATAAATTGAGAGTTTTAAAACGAATATTGTCATCTAGACAATATCCACACTCAATGGAGTCATCATTACATTTATTATCACACTATTTAACAGAATAGTGAGGACTACTAATGATATCATCTGGTCCGTCACTCCGTTCCCTGACTAGTCCCAGCTATATTCTCATTTCCTGAAGAGAACAATGAAAGCAAAGGGTGAGCTCAACTAGCCCAGTAAGAAATATTATTACTAAGATAATGTAGAATAAATTATCGTTAGCCTTCAACAGTGTTAAACTGATAAAATATAACAAACATCAAGTTTAACTGCAGCAGAACAAGCAATCAATTAGAAGAATCAAGTAGAGCATAAAATCTACTATCTTTTATGATTTAAAAAGGTTTTTCATCAACTTTATCGCTGAGACTCAGCTTAATAAATAATCCACATCATCCTTGCACTACGACCAAGGATATTCATTAGTATCACAACCATAAATTATCCATGCACTACGGGCCAATGATATTTGTGTTTTCATCAATGGGCATGATCATGCCAATAACTGTCCATCAATTAACTATGGGCCAATGATGACTTTTACCACATCATTTGTAACATTACGGTCATGATTATACCGAATAATCCATGATCATAATCATACCAAGTCCATCTATGCACTACAGGCCACAGATGACTTTCAACATAATATAAACATGAGGATGATGACAATGATATAAGAATTCAATAAAACAAGTTCAAGGATAAATTTTTAAAGATTTATAATTTAATTTATCCAGAAATCAATAACATCCAAATTGTCAACATGATACTGCTTTGTGGAGTAAAATTCAAGATTAATATTGTACCAAAAATTATTTGGACCGAAAACGACTTAATTTTTATCATGAATATTACCCCGGGTGAATAGTACTCGAGTGAATAGTACCCCGTGAATAGTACTTCATGAATAGTAACCCCGTGAATAGTACTCCGACATGAAAAAGATAAAACTTATCAAGAATGCCCGGAATAATATTTCCATGAAAAGATACTAGATGAAGCTAAATATCAAGGATATTCTACTAATTTCATGGAGTATGGAAGCCAAAACTTTAACAAAACGAGTATAGAATTTCCCAAATTTAAAACTAAATAATATTACTTACATACTACGTAGTATGGAAGAAAATATTATTTCAAGCGAATCGAATTGAAAAAAATAACATCCCTTACCTTGAAAAGAAGAGTATTCCAACCGGTATAGCGGACATATTCTTGAAGAAAAATTTCACTGCTTTCTCACGCTCAAAGCTTTCTAAAACTCTAAAGAAATACGCCAATATTATAGAAGAAGAATTCTCCATTACGTGTGATTTTCAATTCTAACTAAGCATCCTATTTATAGGAGAATAGAAGGATACTATTTCGTGAAAAGTATATATATATATATATATATATATATATATATATATATATATAAACAGCAATTTATATATATATTATATATACACCATTTTAGTTCCCCAGTGACTAACATAATTATCCCACCCCAATGTCACTTTCATCATATATATATATATATATATATATATATATATATATATATATATATATATCAATTCCTTCCTAGCAAAGAAACTACCCCCATTTTTCTCCTCCCATTACCACACACACATATATATATATATATATATATATGGGAGCCCTTCCATGTAAATTCTTTGTGAGTAATCAGAACACCCCTTTTTGTACCGCTGATAAAATGAATTGATGGTCGAGATGAAACATAATATCCTAAGCCAGCATAACTTGTACCGACTTTTTTATTTTAATATGAGGACCCCACCATAGTCAACATGTTGTCAGGCTTATTGAAATAAAATGAATTTTAATATTAAATATCGCCCGACCCAAGACAAATTGACATCGGCCGCGCCTTTTTATAAAATACTCCCAAATTGCCACAAGCTCTTACTACCAAAAAAACAAAACAAAAAAAATTCCAACCGACAAGCTCTTACTACCAGAAAAAAAAAAAAAATAAAAAAAAAATCCAAACCTAAGACAACTTCTTACTATTGCATAAGCTCTCAAGTTCTTTATTTGCTATTCCAAATAAAATATTTGTTATTTTTTATAACTCTTTCATTTAATAACAAATAAAGAATTATAATTCAAATAAAAATAATATCCTATTTTATAAAAATATATTTTTATAATTTTTATTTGCTATTTTTATAAAAATATTTTATATTCTTTATTTGTTATAAAATATTTTAATAACAAATAGCAAATAAAAATATTTTATATTCTTTATTTGTTATAAAATATTTTATATTCTTTATTTTTATAAAAATAGCAAATAAAAAAAATAAAAATACAAGCTCTTCCTATCAGTAAAAAAAAAAAAATACCAACCGGACAAGCTCCTACTACCGTAAAAAAAAAAAAAATTATACCAACCGACAAGCTCTTACTACCGTTAAAAAAAATGTACCAAATGACAAGCTCTTACTACCAGAAAAAAAAAGTGTACTAGCCACCGTTAAAAAAAAAATATTTTACTAACCGACAAGCTCTTACTACCAAGAAAAAAAAAATGTACCAAATGACAAGCTCTTACTACCAGAAAAAAAAAAAAGTGTACTAGCCACCGTTAAAAAAAAAAATTATTTTATTCAAGCAACTTGTCGCTAAATGACTCGAACTCGCAACCTCAAACTCCAAACACACGCCATATGACCACCCGAGCACCACTTGCCTAGTCATTAATTTTCAAATGCAAGGATATGTCTTTATATTAAAACTTCACCATCCCCAAAATCTATATTCTTGCATTATTATTATATTACTTAAACAAATATTATTAATAAGTCTATATAATACATATGGGGTTTGATATTTAGAAATAAGTTAATATCTATATTTATTAAGCAATGATTATTAGTAATGATTTTATATATTAAGCAATGATTTTATTATTAAGAAATGATTTTATTATTAATAAAACTAGTTCAATTAGTCTAATAAGTAATGATGATAATTTTTCAAGTCATTTCGTGAAATTAATTTACTTATCGAATTTATAAAAGTAATGAAGTATTATTATAATAATAATAATGTGATTATCAATATTAGAAGTACGTAATATACCAATACTAGTATCGCATAACATTAAGAGGAATAAGACATATTACATGTTCATTTTCATAAAATAAAAAAAAACATAGAATGATTAATACAACCGACGCCTATATCTCGTAGGCCTAAGTAATCTTATGGATTTCTTGTAGAGCTCTATGCGACGCAGAACGAAAGATCGTGATATCTTCCAAGGACCACTTCTCTCGTAAATATTACCATTGGCCCTAACGAAAAAAATAACATACTTGCATAAAAATGCCACAATCAAGGTGGGTTAGGTTGTTTCTACGAATCTTTAAGGTCTCAAGACAAGAGATTACCACCGGGCCACTCATCAAGATTTGATTACCATTTCGCAAACAAATGGTATCAAATGTACCGCATGTACAAAGTAGTTGGTTAATAATTTTTAATATTAAAGGACATTATAAAATTAAAATATTTTAAAACTAAACATACCGCAACTTTAACGAATTCGAGTACATTTCATGTAACTTAATATACTTAGTGTCATCAGAAAAGCGGGTCAATTATGGTAACCATCCAATCTTCAACCGCGAATAGAACAAGACAAAATGGCGCTGATTGGTACTACACACCAAGCATGAATATGTATTTGCATTCGTCGTAAAGGTGGACCAACATCTCGTTAACATACGGATCGCAAAAACTCCATGCAAAGATTCACGCTAGTGTATGGCACATAGCCCCGCCTAAGATGCATGAAGAATGAATTCATGAAACCAAATTGGGACCACTTTTCAGATTCCCCGCGACCGTAGTATTCCTCTCGCCTCGTAGCAAACAACATATAAGCGCCGATGACATGCTCGAATATCCAACTCCTGTGCCCTAAGGATTGTGACCGCATTGTGGTTCTAATTCATATAATCGGCGCGATGTGATAAAGGATATAAATCCCTTCTCGTGCCACCACGCTTCCAAACATATGTTTATTTACAAATGTCTCCTTCCAATCTTTAAGTCTTTTGGATAAGGACCCTTTTGATCCATAAGAGATGTGGTCTCCCGCATCTTGTACCGATTGAGACCCAAATGTACATTATTATTATATAGCAATAATAATTAAAACCATCACTATTAACATAACTATATATACCTTTTGTGAACTAGATCCTCAAGCGCCGAAAAGTCCCGCAAATGAAGACTTGGTTGGAATGTAACACTCCTCATAGGTTTGAAGGTTGGAATGTAACACTCTCGTAGGCTTGGGTGGTGGGAATGGAGCTCTCCTCGATTACTTGTGGGGGTGGGTATGTAGCTCTCTTGTACAACATAATCAGCTTTGTTTCCCAAGCCCTTCATTAAGTCAGTGTATTGGGACCGTGTTCTAAAATTTGTGGGACCCCCTGCCGAGGTATTTGTTTACCTCTTGCTTCAAGTCGATAGGCGATTGAAAATCCCAATTATTTTTTTGCGTAACCAACCTGGGAGGCAAATGAGTAAGCATCAAAATTTATCAAGTAACGACTTTGCACTCTCAACTCACATGAAGATAAACACAAATAAATATTATTAACAATAAATATGAATAAATGTAATATTAAGTATTTACTCCAATACATGATTTATTAAAGAAGAATATAATTTTATACCATTCAATAAGGTGTTGTTGGTCAGAAATGGCCCGAGGCTCATAACAACTATCGTGGTCGTCATTTGGCCGAGGCTCTGGTGAATTTTCCAACGGTAATTTTCCTATACCGCACTCATGTAATCATCTATTGGGACATAATCAAGAATTTCAGCTTTGTTGTCCTTCGAGATGATCCATGTATGCCTCCCACATCGAAATATATTCCCTCTCAAGGCCATGCAATCTCGACATCAATAAATTTAAACTTTTTCTCCTTCCTAAGGTCACCGTGGTTTTGGGTCAGGTGATGGTATGCCTCAGATGAACCCGAATCGTCTCATCACACGATCCCAAGATCCGAAATTCCACAATATCAAAGTGGATCAAGGGACCCCACCAGATCCCAAATAATCATTTTCAAAATTAAATCCACCGATATCATCATCCCACATTATGTAAGGCCGCCAAACCACATCCCACATGTACTTAATATCTAACTCCCCAGAAATGACAAATGGTGATGGGGATTCTCACGCCTACTGTGGTAATCAGGGCTCCAAAATAGACCATGCTAAAGCCCTAGGTAACCATAAGGATGATTGTGGCCAAGGGTTTGGCTTTCCAATACTTACACGCCATAAGCCCAAATTTGTAAACAATGTAACACAACCATTAATGTATTTAACTCCTTTCCTAGTAGCAGATATAAAGATCTGTATAAATATGCTAACATTGCACACCCCAAGAGTAAGTTACACAATCTTCAAATTGGCAATAAAAAGACATATATCGTGGGTGCACACTATTTCTATTCCTATTAGGGAATAATATTGCCCCACACAACCACAATATGTATGCCTTTGTGTGTCGCCTTCCTACAACATCTTTTACTTGCATTCTCGACAATTATTAAAATGTTCGTGCAACCACACTAATGAAATTGCACCGCTGCTTTTTTTGAACTAAAATATTCATCACCTAATTTATCTCCAAAACAATCCCTAAAATAATTCAAATTGGTGATGTTAAGGGGACCCAAGTATGGCTTTCCCACCACCGGTAACTCCAAAAATAAAGTGAACATCCTCTAACGTGATTGTTATTTCTCCACGCTTTAAATGAAAAGTATCGGTCTCCTGGACGCCATCTCTCTCGACTAAAGCAGATATCGCATCAAGATCATTTGGTGTACAACACCTTGATAACTAAATACCCAAATCCACATTTATCTAAAAGGATTTTTGTTCTTTTGTCAAAGCCCACCGATTATATTTCCGATCAAGATATCGACGGAGCTTAGTTTTTCCCTATCTCTCCCATGATATATGTCATCCGACACATGATCTTGTTGATCATGCAAAACACTTGATCAATTGGCCCATATTCCCAACTATCCATCTTTTACCTAAAAAATACATCAATTCCATATTAGTATTAAGATGCATGACAAAATCAAGTTAAAAGTAACATGTCAGCAAAAATATTAGTATTAAGATACATATTAGTATCAAATGTATCAAAAATATATCAAAATGTATCAAATGTATCAAATATATCAAAATATATCAAATGTATCAAAATGTATCAAATGTATAAAATATGTATCAAATATATCAAAATTTATCAATTATCACAAATGTATCAAAAATATATTAAAATGTATCAAATGTATCAAATATATAAAAAATGTATCAAATGTATAAAATCATTTCTTAATAATAAAATCATTGCTTAATATATAAAATCATTACTAATAATCATTGCTTAATAAATATAGATATTAACTTATTTCTAAATATCAAACCCCATATGTATTATATAGACTTATTAATAATATTTGTTTCAGAATATAATAATAATGCAAGAATATAGATTTTGGGGATGGTGAAGTTTTAATATAAAGACATATCCTCGGCCGAAATTAATGTAAATAGGCCCGTGGTGCTCTGGGGTGGTCATACGACGTGTGTTTGAGTTTGAGGTCATGAAGTTCGAGTCTGCTTTAGCAGTTAAGTTGCTTGAATAAAATAATTTATTTTTAACAAATTTACTAGTACACATTTAATTTTTTTTAACAAATTGTGAACAAAGCTTTATACTTACTACCTGCAGACAGCTCATATACTACCGGGTCCCAAATTGGTACATTTTTTTTTTTAACAGCCGTAAGAGCTTGTCCTGGTTGGTATTTTTTTTTTTTTATAGTATAAAGAGCTTGTCCCTATGATATTTTTTTTTTTTACAAATTTAACGCTTGTATTTTTATAATTTTTTATTTGCTATTTTTATAAAAAAATAAAGAATATAAAATATTTTATAACAAATAAAGAATATAAAATATTTGCTATTTTTATTTGCTATTTGTTATTAAAATATTTTATAACAAATAAAGAATATAAAATATTTGCAATTGCTATTTGTTATTAAAATATTTTATAACAAATAAAGAATATAAAATAATTCTTTATTTGTTATTAAATGAAAGAGTTAATATCTATATTTATTATTATCCCCTCTAATATTTTTTTTTATTTTTGTAAAAATATGTCCAATTAGTCTAATTAATATATTAAAAATAAATATCATTCTTTAATAAAATATAAAGTGATCATTATAAATCTTGCATTATTTTGTTGTTATTATACGAAAATAATAACAACAACAGTAATAACATGCATGCATAATATGCAGTGATAACATGCATTAATGACAACAAAAACAAATACATGCATTGTATTATATCCCCTTTAATTCAAAAGAATAAATGCAAAGTGATAAAAATAACACCAATGTAAACTATTAAAAATCGAACAAATAACAATAAATAAAAACTTACTTGTTGAGTTTTTTGCTCCTCTCTTCCAAATACAACCTCTCTACTCTCTGTTATTTTTATTTTATCTAGCTTGGAAAGTGAACTTTAGTTTGAACAACATATGTTCTCAATAGACGTTTAAATAAGGTGAGTAAGTCCGGTACATGAATTATTTTAGGACCAAATTCAAACATTAATACTGTTATGGGTCACAGCTTTTTATATTACCGAGCTTGCAGGTGTTCTTTCCCGAGGTGTTCTTTCCCGAGGCAATGTGGCAAAAAAAGAAGTCAAACATGGCAGAAAAAGTTTTGTTGCTTTGCTCGGCCGGTATAGGCTTCACCGGTTTACCCTTTGTTGTTTTGTTTCTTTTATTATATTATTAATAAAACTCCGCCAAGCAGAGAGGCTATACCCTACATATATATGAAAAAAAATTATATTATTAATAAAACCGCTCTACCGGCATACAGTTATAATTCTAGCTTCACAAATGAAATTTTTTTTTCATAAAAGAGACTCGAACCCGTGACCTCAAGCACCAATCCTCGTCAAATGACCACCCGAAAGCACCACGGCCTAAATTTTATTTTACCTTGAATTTGTATATATCTTAAAATAGTTCATTTCCCCCAAATTAAATTTCTCAATATTTTATTATTATTATTATTATATTATTATTACGAATTGAGTATAAAGCCATTCCATATTGTGCATTTAACATGTACTTTTTATTATTTTATTACCATTATTATTATTATTATTATTATAAGTTGTATCTACCGGTCTTTTTACCTTTAAATATTGTTTATAAGTTGCTATTTTCTCAAGTTATCTTCTTATCCTTTCATAGAATTTGTTCTCCGATATTATTTTCTTTTCACCTCTACTCATAATTTGTTTCATCTTGTTGCCCACTTTCACTTCGTAAAATCAAGTTGAAGTTCTGATCGAGCAAAATTCATCACTATTATTCACAAGTAAGTTTTTCAAAATGTCATATAATACATCTGAATTTGTCAGTGAAGTTGAAAGTAATAAATCTAATATTGTTCCGTACGTTGGTCAATTATTTTGTACGTTGGAAGAGGTTCAATATTTTATAGATCATATGCTCGCAAAAAATGGATTTGAGATTAAATTGCAACTAGTCATAAACATGCTAATACAAATGATATCGATCTAGGCAAGATATATGTAAGAAAGCCTAGACACCAATTGTTGGGCAAGAGTTTACATCGATGATGAAGATAGTAGTAATAAAATAACTAGACAGAGAGACTCGATATAGGATCTAATGTGCAAAGCTAGAATATATGTTGTCCACAATAAGAAAGAAGACAATTGGGCGTATTTCTCACCGTGAATTAGAGCAATGAATTAGAATCATCACTTAGTGACCCCCACCAAAGTAGATTTGATCGACTCACGTAAATATTAGTCCCGTTGCAAGAAATTTAATTGACACTTTAAATAAGTCCCAGATTGGTCCTAGTAAGATGATGAATGTTTTGAGCACAATGGGAGGTGGTTTGCAAAATGTTCCTTTCTCTCTTACCGCCAATGTTGAAAATGTGGTGCGTAGATTTTAGGCGTGATTCTGCAGATGAAAATGATGCACAAGTCATCAATCATTTGAACAAACTCGCATCCGTATGCCAAAGAAATTTTTTTCGAGGTGAAACCTTGAAAACAACCGTGATAGCTTGTATTTTGTGGGTTGACGCTCGATCAAGGTTTATGTATCAACTTTTCGAGACGCTGTGACATTTGATAAAGACATACCGACAAATAAGTATGGCATGTCGCTTGTTCCATTTGCCGGGTCAACCACCATTATCGCCTATATTGTTTGGATTTGCACCGTTATTTAGACGAGACAGAGGACACTTTCGCTTTGGGTTTTTACGGTATACGGCTTGAAGCCATGGATCGCAAGGCACCTACAACCATCATCAACGATCAAGACAGAGCCATGAGTAATGCTATTGCTATTACTTTTCCAACTAGTCATCATTTATTGTGTTCTTGGCATATTAGCAATAAATTTCCCGAAAAATTGCATCATGTTTATTATGAGCACCCATCGCTCAAAAATGATTTTAACAACCGTGTGTATAACTCATTGTCCATCGAGGAATTTGAAAAGCGTTGGCATATTCTCGATAAGTTCCTATGAATTGTATACTAATGAATGGCTTGGAAGTTTGTATGATGTATGTACGTAAATGGATTCCAAAGATATACAAAGAGATATTTTGCCATGAATGACTACCACCGGAAGAAGCGAGAAGCATGAATGCCTTTTTCGATGAGTGTGTTAATGCATCAACGTGTATGCTATGTTTTGTAATCAGCAGAGTCAAAAGGTCAGAAAAGACAGCTTTATCAGTAGAGGAAGGCCACTACATAACAAAACATCGTAAAAGGATTATGGTACTTTGCTTCATCTTTAGAAGTTCATGCCGCACAAGTGTACACAAAGAGAGATGTTTAGACGCTTCCAACGCTAATTCGCCGATTCCATGAAATACAATGTTCATAAACTTAGTGAGATGTGTGTCACCGATACTAAGGTTTATGCAATGTATAATGCGATGCAACCGAAAGTGGTGGAAGATATAAAGAAGTTGTCAACAATCGACAACCGACTTGTGAATATGTAATCGCCAAATGTTTTCTCACTCCGTGAATTATCACAGTACATCTTGAGATATTTCACAAAGAAAGAGTATTTCACAAATACCGACCGGCATGATCCTTCATCGGTGGACAAGAGACGCGAACAAAAGCAATGGTGAAGACTTACTTTTTAACTCCACATCTGGCGATTTCGAACAAAATCAAGCAATGCGCTTATAATAATCATTTGATGGGTGATTACCAGAGTTAATGAGCAAAGCGGCTTACTTTCACCGAGGTTACAAAACTGTTCTTAAACCGAATGCACGAGGAAAAGAGTTGGTTGACCAAAGATGATCCGGATGAGAATATTATCGAATCAAGCGATGACGACATTGATTGCACATTGAGATCCAAATCATGATATGGGATACGATAATGACGATGAAGATGCAGAGGTGGAAGAAGAAGAAGAGTTTTTGCCGCCTAATATTTCTCAAACAAAGGGCCGTAAAAAAAACAATCTAGATTCAAGAGTGCACTCGAGAAAATCATTCCTTCTAAGACTCATCGAAAATGTGCAATTTGTGGGCTTTGAAACCGACTACACGATAAGCGAAATCACTATCGAGTGCTAGGGATTCCTGAGCCAAAAAATATAGGCGCTTGGTTGTATTAATCATTCTATGTTTTTTTTTATTTTATGAAAATGAACATGTAATATGTACTATTCCTCTTAATGTTATGCAAAGACTAGTATTGATATAATCAGTATTTCTAATATTGATAATCGCATTATTATAATTATAATAATACTTCAACGCTTTATAAATTGATAATCACATTATTATTATACTTCACTAGTTTTATTAATAATAAAATCATTGCTTAATATATAAAATCATTACTAATAATCATTATTAATAAATATAGATATTAACTTATTTCTAAATATCAAACCCCCATATGTATTATATAGACTTATTAATAATATTTGTTACGTAATATAATAATAATGCAAGAATATAGATTTTGGGGGATGGTGAAGTTTTAATATAAAGATATATCCTTAGCTAAAATTAACAGTTTCAGAGCCGTGGTGCTCGGGTGGTCATATAGCGTGTGTTTGGAGTTTGAGGTCATGAAGTTCGAGTCTGCTTAAAGCGAAAGTTGCTTGAATAAAATACCACCAGTGAGTATGGTAGTCGTGACTCTACTAGTTTTTTTTTCAATTTTTAATACCAAATAGATGAGCTTCTGACTGTTTCTACCAGATAAGCCTGTTCTTACTACCAAGTTAAAAAACAAATTAAATGTGTACTAGCCGGCTGTTAAAAAAAATTATTTTATTCAAGCAACTTGCTGCTAAACAGACTCGAACTCGCAACCTCAAACTCCAAACACACGTCATATGACCACCCGAGCACCACTCATGAGTCAAGTAATTTCAGCCAAGGATATGTCTTTATATTAAAACTTCACCATCCCCCAAAATCTATATTCTTGCATTATTATTATATTACGAAACAAATATTATTAATAAGTCTATATAATACATATGGGGGTTTGATATTTAGAAATAAGTTAATATCTATATTTATTAAGCAATGATTATTAGTAATAATTTTGATTTTATATTAATATATTTTGATACGATTTTATTTTTAATTGATATATTTTTTGATACATTTGATTTTGATATTTTTGATATATTTTTGATACATTTGATATCAAAATGTATCAAAATGTATCAAAAATATATCAAAAATGTATCAAATGTATCAAATATATCAAAATGTATCAAATGTATCAAAATGTATCAAATATATCAAAAATATATCAAATGTATCAAAATGTATCAAATATATCAAAATGTATCAAATGTATCAAATATATCAAATGTATCAAAATGTATCAAATATATCAAAATATATCAAATGTATCAAAAATATATCAAAAATGTATTAAATATATCAAAATGTATCAAATGTATCGATATATCAAAATGTACCAAATGTATCAAAAATGTATCAAATGTATCAAAATATATCAAAATTTATCAAATATATCAAAATTGTATCAAATGTATCAAAATGTATCTAATATATCAAAAATATATCAAATGTATCAAAAATGTATCAAATATATCAAATATAATAAAAATGTATCAAATATATCAAATATATCAAAAATGTATCAAATGTATCAAAATGTATCAAATATATCAAAATATATCAAATGTATCAAATATATCAAAAATATATCAAATATATATCAAATGTATCAAAATGTATCAAATATATCAAAAATGTATCAAATATATCAAAAATGTATCAAAAATGTATCAAAATGTATCAAAAAAATGTATCAAAATGTATAAAATCATTTCTTAATAATAAAATCATTGCTTAATATATAAAATCATTACTAATAATCATTGCTTAATAAATATAGATATTAACTTATTTCTAAATATCAAACCCCCATATGTATTATATAGACTTATTAATAATATTTGTTACGTAATATAATAATAATGCAGAATATAGATTTTGGGGGATGGTGAAGTTTTAATATAAAGATATATCCTTAGCTAAAATTAACGTTTAGACATTGTGCTGCTTAGTGGTCAAACTATATAACGTGTGTTTGGAGTTTGAGGTTATGAGTTCAAGTCTCTGCATTTAGCGACAAGTTGCTTGAATAAAATACCAATTGTAGTGCCATGCCGATGTCAAAATTATCTTACCGCTTTTTTTTTCATTTTTTATACCAAATTGTATGAGCTTGATTATCACGTAACAGTATAAGCTGCTTACTACCAAGTTAAAAACAAATTAAATGTGTACTAGCTTTACCGTTTAAAAAAAAATTATTTTATTCAAGCAACTTGTCGCTAAAATGCACTCTGAACTCGCAACCTCAAACTCCAAACACACGCCATATGACCACAATTCGAGCACCACGCAAGCGTTATGTTAATTTAATGCAAGGATATGTCTTTATATTAAAACTTCACCATCCCCAAAATCTATATTCTTGCATTATTATTATATTACAAACAAATATTATTAATAAGTCTATATAATACATATGGGGTTTGATATTTAGAAATAAGTTAATATCTATATTTATTAAGCAATGATTATTAGTAATAATTTTATATATTAAGCAATGATTTTATTATTAAGAAATGATTTTATACATTTGATATATTTTGATATATTTTGATACATTTGTGATAATCGATACATATTTGATATATTTTGATACATTTGATACATTTTGATATATTTTATATATTATTTTGATACATTTTTGATATATTTTTGATACATTTGATATCAAAAATGTATCAAAATGTATCAAAATATATCAAAAATGTATCAAATGTATCAAATATATCAAAATGTATCAAATGTATCAAAAATGTATCAAATATATCAAAAATATATCAAATGTATCAAAATGTATCAAATATATCAAAATGTATCAAATGTATCAAATATATCAAATGTATCAAAAATGTATCAAATATATCAAAAATATATCAAATGTATCAAAAATATATCAAAATGTATTAAATATATCAAAATGTATCAAATGTATCGATATATCAAAAATGTATCAAATGTATCAAAATGTATCAAATGTATCAAAAATATATCAAAAAATTTATCAAATATATCAAAATTGTATCAAATGTATCAAAATGTATCAAATATATCAAAAATATATCAAATGTATCAAAATGTATCAAATATATCAAATATAATAAAAATGTATCAAATGTATCAAATATATCAAAATGTATCAAATGTATCAAAAATGTATCAAATATATCAAAATATATCAAATGTATCAAATATATCAAAAATATATCAAATATATATCAAATGTATCAAAAATGTATCAAATATATCAAAAATGTATCAAATATATCAAAAATGTATCAAATGTATCAAAATTGTATCAAAAATGTATCAAAATGTATAAAATCATTTCTTAATAATAAAATCATTGCTTAATATATAAAATCATTACTAATAATCATTGCTTAATAAATATAGATATTAACTTATTTCTAAATATCAAACCCCATATGTATTATATAGACTTATTAATAATATTTGTTACGTAATATAATAATAATGCAAGAATATAGATTTTGGGGATGGTGAAGTTTTTAATATAAAGATATATCCTTAGCTAAAATTAACAATAGGCAGGCAAAAGTGCTCGGGTGGTCATATGACGTGTGTTTGGAGTTTGAGGTTGCGAAGTTCAAGTCTTTAGCGAAGCAAGTTGCTTGAATAAAATACTACAATGTGTATGAGTCGTGATGTCGCATCTTACCGGTTTTTTTTTCAATTTTTAATACCACCAGATGAGCTCAGCATCTTTTACCAAAGATAAGCCTGCTTCACTATCATTAAAAAACAAATTAAATGTGTACTAGCCTATTTGTTAAAAAAAAAATTATTTTATTCAAGCAACTTGTCGCTAAAATGACTCAACTCATGACCTCAAACTCCAAACACACGCTATACGACCACCCGAGCACCACAGGCGTAAATATTAATTTCAAATGCAAGGATATGTCTTTATATTAAAACTTCACCATCCCCAAAATCTATATTCTTGCATTATTATTATATTACTAAACAAATATTATTAATAAGTCTATATAATACATATGGGGTTTGATATTTAGAAATAAGTTAATATCTATATTTATTAAGCAATGATTATTAGTAATAATTTTATATATTAAGCAATGATTTTATTATTAAGAAATGATTTTATACATTTGATATATTTTTGATATATTTTGATATATTTGTGATAATTGATATTTTGATAATTGATATTTTTGATACATTTGATACATTTTGATATATTTATATATTTTTGATATATTTGATACATTTGATATCATATAATGATATCAAAATGTATCAAAAATATATCAAAATATATCAAAATGTATCAATGTATCAAATATATCAAAAATGTATCAAATGTATCAAAATGTATCAAATATATCAAAAATATATCAAATGTATCAAAATGTATCAAATATATCAAAATGTATCAAATGTATCAAATATATCAAATGTATCAAAAATGTATCAAATATATCAAAAATATATCAAATGTATCAAAAATATATCAAAAATGTATTAAATATATCAAAATGTATCAAATGTATCGATATATCAAAATGTATCAAATGTATCAAAAATGTATCAAATGTATCAAAATATATCAAAAATTTATCAAATATATCAAAATTGTATCAAATGTATCAAAATGTATCAAATATATCAAAATATATCAAATGTATCAAAAATGTATCAAATATATCAAATATAATAAAAATGTATCAAATGTATCAAATATATCAAAATGTATCAAATGTATCAAAATGTATCAAATATATCAAAAATATATCAAATGTATCAAATATATCAAAAATATATCAAATATATATCAAATGTATCAAAAATGTATCAAATATATCAAAATGTATCAAATATATCAAAAATGTATCAAAATTGTATCAAAAAATGTATCAAAATGTATAAAATCATTTCTTAATAATAAAATCATTGCTAATATATAAAATCATTACTAATAATCATTGCTAATAAATATAGATATTAACTTATTTCTAAATATCAAACCCCATATGTATTATATAGACTTATTAATAATATTTGTTACGTAATATAATAATAATGCAAGAATATAGATTTTGGGGATGGTGAAGTTTTAATATAAAGATATATCCTTAGCTAAAATTAATGTAATTTAGGCATGGTGCTCGGTGGTCATATGACGTGTTTGGAGTTTGAGGTTGCGAGTTCAAGTCTGTTTAGCAGCAAGTTGCTTGAATAAAATACCAAATTTGAGCCGTGATGTCGTATTTAAACCGGTTTTTTTTCAATTTTTTAATACCACCAGTATGAGCTCTGCATCTACCAACAGATAAGCCTGCTTACTAATTTGTTAAAAAACAAATTAAATGTGTACTAATAATTTACTAAAAAAAAATTATTTTATTCAAGCAACTTGTCGCTAAATGACTTCGAACTCGCAACCTCAAACTCCAAACACACGTCATACGACCACCCGAGCACCACAGGCGTGGTAATTAATTTCAAATGCAAGGATATGTCTTTATATTAAAACTTCACCATCCCCAAAATCTATATTCTTGCATTATTATTATATTACTGAAACAAATATTATTAATAAGTCTATATAATACATATGGGGTTTGATATTTAGAAATAAGTTAATATCTATATTTATTAAGCAATGATTATTAGTAATAATTTTATATATTAAGCAATGATTTTATTATTAAGAATGATTTAATACATTTGATACATTTTTGATATTTTTGATATTTTTGATAATTGATACATTTTTGATAATTGATATATTTTTATTTGATACATTTTTGATATTTTTTGATATATTTGATATCATTTTGATATATTTTGATACAAATATCAAAATATATCAAAAATATATCAAAATGTATCAAATATATCAAAATATATAAAATATATCAAAAATGTATCAAATATATCAAAATATATCAAATGTATCAAAATGTATCAAATATATCAAAATGTATCAAATGTATCAAATATATCAAATGTATCAAAATGTATCAAATATATCAAAATGTATCAAATGTATCAAAATATATCAAAATTTATCAAATATATCAAAATTGTATCAAATGTATCAAAATGTATAAAATATATCAAAATATATCAAATGTATCAAAATGTATCAAAAATGTATCAAATATATCAAATATATCAAAATGTATCAAATGTATCAAATATATCAAAATGTATAAAATGTATCAAAATGTATCAAATATATCAAAAATATATCAAATGTATCAAATATATCAAAAATATATCAAATATATATCAAATGTATCAAAAATGTATCAAATATATCAAAAATGTATCAAATATATCAAAATGTATCAAATGTATCAAATGTATCAAAATTGTATCAAAAATGTATCAAAATGTATAAAATCATTTCTTAATAATAAAATCATTGCTTAATATATAAAATCATTACTAATAATCATCGCTTAATAAATATAGATATTAACTTATTTCTAAATATCAAACCCCATATGTATTATATAGACTTATTAATAATATTTATTTTGACAAGAAATCCAAGAAGATTACTTCCCACCTCCGAGATATAAAGCGCTTATTGTATTAATCATTCTATGTTTTTTTTTATTTTATGAAAATGAACATGTAATATGTACTATTCCTCTTAATGTTATGCAAGACTAGTATTGGTATATTCTCAGACTTCTAATATTGATAATCACATTATTATTATTATAATAATACTTCATTACTTTTATAAATTGATAAGTAAATTAATTTCACGAAATGACTTGAAAAATTATCATCATTACTTATTAGACTAATTGAACTAGTTTTATTAATAATAAAATCATTTCTTAATAATAAAATCATTGCTTAATATATAAAATCATTACTAATAATCATTGCTTAATAAATATAGATATTAACTTATTTCTAAATATCAAACCTCCATATGTATTATATAGACTTATTAATAATATTTGTTTCAGAATATAATAATAATGCAAGAATATAGATTTTGGGGATGGTGAAGTTTTAATATAAAGACATATCCTCGGTCGAAATTAATGTTAGGCCCGTGGTGCTCTGGGTATCATATAGACGTGTGTTTGGAGTTTGAGGTTATGAGTTCGAGTCTGCATTAGCGACAAAGTTGCTTGAATAAAATAATTATTTTTAATGTTCTATTAGTACACTTTTTTTTTTTTACGTACCGTAAAGAGCTTGTCCCGGCTGGTACATTTTTTTTTTTAACAAATTGTAAGAGCTTGTCCCGGTTAGTAAAATAATTTTTTTTTAACAAATGGCTAGTACACTTTTTTTTTTTTACGTACCGTAAGAGCTTGTCTCTACTGGTTTTTTTTTTTTTAACAAATTGTAAAGAGCTTGTCCTTGTTGGTATAATTTTTTTTTTTTTTTTTTTACAAATAGGAAGAGCTTGTATTTTTATAATTTTTTATTTGCTATTTTTATAAAAAATAAAGAATATAAAATATTTTATAACAAATAAAGAATATAAAATATTTGCTATTTGTTATTAAAATATTTTATAACAAATAAAGAATATAAAATATTTTATAAAAATAGCAAATAAAAAATTATAAAAATATATTTTTATAAAATAGATATTATTTTTTATTTGAATTATAATTTTTATTTGTTATTAAATGAAAGAGTTATAAAAATAACAAATATTTTATTTGGAATAGCAAATAAAGAACTTGAGAGCTTGTGGTAAAGTCGTAAGAAGTTGTCTTAGGTTTGGATTTGTTTTTTTTTTATTATTTTTTATTTTTACAAATTAGTAAAGAGCTTGTCCTGGTGGAATTTTTTTTTTTTGTTTTTTATGGTAGTAAGAGCTTGTAGCTTACCGAGTATTTTATAAAAAAACACACCAAGATAAGTCATTTGTCTTTGTCATTATTATTTAATATTAAAATTCATTTTATTTCAATAAACCGACAACATGTCGACTATGGTGGGGTCCTCATATTAAAATAAAAGCTTGGGATAAGTTGTGCTTACTTAGGATATTTATGTTTCATCTCAACCATCAATTCATTTTATCAACTGTACAAAAAGGGGTGTTGCATAAGACTACAAAAGAACCTATTACTATGGAAGGGCTCCCTATATATATATATATATATATATATATATATATATATATATATATATAAACAAAACTAAGATAACTTCTACCGATAGCTTTTAAAAATGGGTAAATGGGGGTCCAAATAATAATCAAAATTTATAACAAATACCTAATAAAAATTCCCTCAATATTTTTAACAACCTTTATTATCATTATTATAATTCGCAATAATTAACAACCAGGTCATTCCCAGGAAAGAGGGGGCTTTCCAATAAGGATTTCTCCCTATTGGCGCGCAATTAGGTGACCAAACCTCTCCTTGACAGAACTTCTAGACATCGTCAAAATTGCAAATAATAATATTAATAACTTTATCGTCTCAATTATTGATTTACTAATATATAAAATGTAGACACTTGAAATTTTCTGCACGCCTATTACTGACATTCAGGAGGGCAAATTCGTCTTTCAGAGATAACCCTGGAAGACAGCTCACATTCATTCCGGATACTACCGGATGTTCAGTCCCAAAATCAGAACACACACCAGGAACATCATTTCCAACCCCGGAGCACACATCGAAAGGATCATTTCCAACCTCGGAGAAAACCCCGAGTTTTGTCCTTGGCGATAACCCCAAGGAATGTTGTTGCAGTTCCGGCAATAACTCCGAAAATGCATGTTTCAAATACATGCTATCAGCTTCAATCCCAGACCTCCTACCGATGCACTCACATCGGCAAAGACCGACAAATATCCGATCTCATCAAGCATCTTTATCGCAATGGCCACATCCCTAGCAGATAATGCAACATCCCACTCCACAATCAAAGCATCCCTGACTGATCTAGCCTCATCTCTCTCTAATAGAGTGGTATCTCTCTCATCAAGAGCTGTTAACATCGAGGCCCTAGTCTGATCTCTATTATAGGTCATCAGATGTAAGCTCTGCTCCAAATGTTGTTCTGAATACTAGGTAACAGTGGCACTCGGGGTGGGAGAATCCATCACAAATGCTAGCAGCCTAGCAGTCAAGTCATCGATGGGAATGTCAGCCTCCTCTATAGGCTCCCCATCGTCGGAATCGGTCCCCTGCACTGTGGATGTTACCACAGCCGATGCAGTCTCTGTCTCCATCCATGAGGAATACTCTGCAGAACAACCCGGATGATTGACAAAAAACTTAGCTAGCTCTCGCTGATCCCAGACATACAACCTGGATCTATCCTCCGCTGATAAATGGTGTGAAGCGAAGCGCTGACTCACTGCCCCCTCATAAGGATGAAAATCCTGAAACTGGTCAAACTGACACATCATGGCCAGTGGGGTGGTAGGTAATCATGCCTCTCAAACCAGCTAGAGGTAGATAATCCATGCCCGGAGCATGAGTAATGAAGCTGTAGGGTGAGCTAAGTCCTAAACACGGCAATATAGCAAACGGATCTCCGATCCTTGCCAGAAAAGCTGACCAAGATGCAGCATTGTACACTCTGCAGGCTGAAAGGAGTATGACATGGCTATATCATGGGTGAAAAAATACCCCTTCCATCTGAATGTGCCAATCGGTCTCAAGTGTGACATAAACCACACATACAGCATGACCGAGCTACCTGTGAACACTCCTACCGGATAAGTGCAGCAGTATGTAGCTGACCTCAGAGTCTCTGCAATGATCATCGGTATAATGGTATGATCCTCCCTGAGAGCTCTCACTGCCATAATGACGCCGATATCCAGCTCATCCATGTACCGTGGCATGAAGACGTATGACAATACACAAAATAGCAGAACATCCACTTTGGCTGAACGCCAATGATCCTCCGGTGTGGTGAAATCCCCGGAATGTCGTGCATAACTATCCTCAGAGCCAAATCTGTCAAATAAAAAATGCTGGAATATCACGTGGCCGGATGTAATCTCGTCCTGTACCACTCTACATCTCAATCCGGTGAGGGTCATGAACTGTCTAGTCATGTCTCTGATCGCCATGTGCATGCAAGGTCTATCCAGCGGAAGCATCATCAACCGTGCATACTCCTCCAAAGTAGGAGTCAACTCCTGGGTCCCGAATCAGAAAACATGTCTGTCCGATACCCAGTGCTCTAGCATACCCTCTATAAACCCTATGGGGACCTGAAACATCAATAAGGTCATAGTATGCTGTAGCAAATCATCTACGGTCACCATGTCTGATGGTGACATACTATCATACCATGAGCGCATACCAAATGCCACCAAAAATGGTGGGGTATGATCAATACGACTAACTATCGAAGAAGACATATGTGCAGGCCGTGTCATAAGACCATCCATGGGTTAATGCTGAATATCTCTTGACATACATACATATGTATAACACAATAACATGCATGATACAATAGATGACAATATGATATAGGGAATGGAAAACTGTGCATACATTCCTAAGTATATTATCATCTAATACATCTCTGTACAGCTAAAATACAGGGAAATGGGGAGAAGCTACCCAACAACTAATAGAGGCCTATCAAAAGATATAGCGAGAATGGGACGAAGCTACCCAGTAGCTAACAGAGGCCTATCAAAAGAGATAACAAAAAATATACATTAGAAAAAGTCAATGGTGTTGATGTCTACAAAATCGATCCTGTCCACCTGATGTAACTCCTCCTGAGTCACATGATCTCTATCTCCAGGGATGTCAAGCCTATACAAAGGAGGATCTGCACCGGCAAAGCCATATGGGTCATCTGAGGGGCCAGCGCCAGAGCTCGAAGGATCAAAAGTATCTACCTCTGAAGGATCTCTGCCCAAATGCCAGATGAAGAGATGTGTACGGTCCAGCTGCCGGGTTAATCTATCAATTTGTGTCACATGAGTCAGATCACTAACACAAGCTAGACAATCCGTCATCATCAAGCATCCTGGAACCATATCCCCCATAAACTATGTGGCGTGGGTCTGAGCTCCAATGGTACGAGGGAATCACCAATGCTGGAATATCTTTTGAGTGCAGGGGCCCTCTAACAATGTAAAATCGTCAATCCCCAATAATAAGATGTCAATGACGGGCGACTGCGAAACAGGCCAATAACGCCTGGAAGGAGGCAAGATCGGCATGCGAATCTCTCCTGTAGTGCTCCTGATAGCACGCTCTCCTAAATAGAGCTCCCATCCTCCATCTATGAAGAGAGGAATCATGTGGATGGAAATGACGTACTCAACTCCAGTCGGGTACCCATCCTCAAATCCAACTCCCAAATGCTTCCCAGAGTAGGGAACTCATGTGATTACATCCACTATCAACAACTCCAGCTGTAGGCGACAACCCTCAGCAACAGGGACCTCCGCCAGTATGGAATGATGCCATCTCTGTCCTCGTGGATAGGTGTCTAAACCTAGCATGCTCACAGGACGTAAACATGGAAGCCTCTCATAGGCCCAAAACTGCCAACACAAAGGCAACATCTGCTATCAGTCAACACTCTTAACCTGTATATAGGAAAAGATAAGAGAAATACTCACCAGCAGAAATGGGTAAAATCCTAACCACGCCTCAGTCAAGCCCTACTATCGCATGCGCATTCCCCTGAGGAAGTAGGCAAAGGTGTAGGAACCCCAATCATACTCTCCTATACGGTCCACGTGTCGAGTGGCGCTGATCAAAGTGAAGGACACCGTAGAGGAGTTATCTGCTATGAAGTAGCCCCTAATGATCATCAGGAATAATTGTCGAAGAATGCGATCCCTGACTCTCACATCATTGGGTATAGGCTCACTCAACAGCCCGCTCATAGCATCTAAGCTCAAAGGACCTGTACGAACAGTCCTGCCCCCAAGTGTCTACGCTGGAACTCCCAACAA
Source organism: Panax ginseng (assembly GCA_020205605.1). Classification (NCBI taxonomy): domain Eukaryota; kingdom Viridiplantae; phylum Streptophyta; class Magnoliopsida; order Apiales; family Araliaceae; genus Panax; species Panax ginseng. The sequence continues at coordinate 87,858,974 of CM035128.1, read as the reverse complement.
GGATCTGACGGCAGTAGGGGTAATATCCGTTGTGCAAGGCAATGGATCCCCTCCAAACTCCATACCTGTGATAAACCGCCAATCCATCAAATATCATCATCACCACACATCCCAAAGAAATGGAGTGACCGAAGTCCGTGAAACCACCGCTCAGACAATGCCCTGAGGTAACCCCAGGAACAACGACGGGGAAGAAAGAAAAAGAACATCCTGTATCCCATGCCATGTACAATCTCTCTATAGTCATCATGCAAAGCCTGATATATAGAGTGGATGCTGAACCAGTTCCCTCGAGGCTGTGTAAAGCCGGGAACCTACATCAAATGCAGATCAACATCAGAACTTTTACTCCTCATCAATAGGAAACAAGGAAGATTAAGATCTAACTTAATACCTCGTTTGCGTGCAGGTATACTGAAGGATGCCTACTCAAGTCACCTAGAAGATCTGGGTTCGCCACTTGAATACCTGGCGAATCCCTATGGGGAGCACGTCAGACAGGCAGAACCTCAATCCAGACGTCCTCCTCCTCGCCCTCAACATCCAAAGACTTCAACTCGGATAGACGTATCACCGCCTCCACCAAACGATGAGGTCGCGCTAAACAGGCATCTGGGGATGAAGAACTTCTAAGCCCTCCTCCGCAGACACCGTAAGTGGTCCTATGGGAACTACTCTACCGATCCGGATCCATAATATCTGGACAATAAGTCTCCAAAGCACCTCAGAAAGGGTGTGGTAAATTCTTACCTGGAGCTTTTCAAAATGCATGTTATGATTACATGCATGCATGCATTGTTTTAACATACATCTACAGTAGAGTTAAAAATGCATGACTACTCAATGCCTACATTTTGGGAAAATTTTGCTATAGCCCCTTTGCAAATGCGACTATCCACATACACATAGGCATGAATAGGTGGCCATTCAGTAGCACATCTATACACAGTCATATACATCCTACATGTATTAATACATTACAGTAAAAAATCCGTAAGTGTAGTCTAATTACTAGGATTATTTTACTTTTCTACCTTTACTCATTTGTCCTCAAATAAGATAAGAAATGACAGTAAAAGGTACCAATTTGACTATGTCAAAAGTTAAATTTTTTCACATCATTATGTTCAGTATGGTTTAATACTAACATTTGCTATGTTGAATATTTTTTATCAAGTCATATCAGCATGCATATTCACTACAATGTGTCTAAATGCATTTCATGTGATAAGTCATTTTCCAACGGATAGAAACTGGAAAAAAATACATGCATATATTACCAGGACAGTGAAGAACGCTTGTATGGTTACAGAATATGTAGAAAGTTGCCCGAACTCAAAGAGATCCAAGAAGAGCTCTCGATTTCCTTCACAATGAACTTGAAAATGACTTATGAAAGCAACCTTTGGGCTTTATATATTACCTACCGGCCACATGTGTCCACTACATGGTTGCTATAGGTGTACCTACGGTACTCCTATATCGGTCCCACGCCTCCGGCTAGCTCCAATTAGAGTTGCAAAGGAAGTCTCACAATCTGAAAAAGGCCAAAGCAGGAATAAAAATGCTACGCGATTGAGCAGAATAGCCTGGAATCCTGGTTTTTTTAGGGTCAAAGTTAAACTCCCGTCATCTCATCAGTATTCGCCTGAATGCAGGGTATACTATACCAATGAGCTCAGCTTTCACAAATCATGCTCGACAATACCCCACAAAGGTCTGATGCCATCATTGCAGGGTCACAACCCTAAACCTCCCCGGCGTGGGTTACAACGCCGAAGTTACGAATTGATAAAGTATTCCCGGCGGGGGTCACAATGAAAATCTTTCAAGCATCCACGTATCCCCGGCGGGGGTTACAATGCAATGCAACCATTGACACATACATCAATGAAGGTCAAGCAACCTTGACAATGTACCCAGTTGGGATCTATCCGGTGATACACACATCAACGAAGGTCAGGCCACCCTCACAACAACAAAATTTTGGTAGTAACTCCGACAGGATGAGGAAATATGTTATACATATCTCAAACAGACAAATCTTGGATTAAAGTTCTACAACTTTGAGCGGACATTACAGTGCATGCATGCACGTACTTTGAGATAACGGGACCTGCGAAGCCTAGGGACACCTCGACCACCACAGGTGCAACTGCGGCTGCCACAGGTACACCTGCGGCCATCCGTTTATAAATATAGACCTTGGGCCAGCCATTTTGAGGGAGAGAAAAAGAGAGAAAGGCGAGGAAGCCCTGTCCAATTTGCTCTGTACACACCCATATTGAGTGTTTCCTTAGTCTAAACATCTGTTGGCTCAAATATAGCTATACTTTTACCCGGTGGGAGCTGAGTGTTTATCCATATAGAGTCATAGAAGCAAGAAGGAGATCAAAGATTAACCAAGTGATATTCAAGGATAAGCAATCCTAAACCAGGATTCTCTTTCTCTTCCATTGCTAGAGAAGTGAGTAGTGGTAGAACTAGTATACAAAGGGCTTAAGTCTTAATAAGCCGTGAATAAGCACTTTATTTATAAACAAGTTATGAAACAAGGAAGAAGTTGTAGGAACTTGTCTTATGTTGTAATAATAAGGTTGTATGATAATAAGAAGCAAGGATGATGGTTAGAAAACATAAATCATTATAAGTCATAAAAAATGAAAGTGTATGTATTTATATAAGTTAATGAAATGAATAGGTGAAAATGACAGTGTATGTATTTAATAAAGTTATAAGATCACAAAGAACAAGCAAGAACTTATCATTTATATAAGTTAATGAAATGAATATGTGAAAATGTTAATATGATGGATAGAATCTATTTGAAACAAAGAACAAATCATAAGTAATGAAGTTATGGCGGAAATCACGAGTTCAGACGATAATCATAGAATTCGTAAAATTCTCGGAATGGAGGTCGAATTTTGATATTGAGCTTGGAAACATTAGTTTTCAATGGAGACAAGTCTCATTTGGCATTATAGAGTTGCGGACTCGAAAATGACTGAATTTTGACTTAGAACGAAGAAACGAGCTTTGAACGTTCACGAGCGTTTATCGTTTTTGTTAAAATGAACTAATAGGTGAATTTTTAATTAACGAAGTCAAATAGATAAAATTCTTGCATGAACACATAGAGTATGTAATTTGTGAGCCATGGGCCCTTGAACGAGCCAATTCGAACTTATAACGAAGAAGTTATGAGGCCGGGAATCTCACCTAAGAAATTAACTGTCAAATTTTTTTGGTATTGATGTCTGGCGCTGCAACGCCAGACAGAGTTCTTTAAGTCACGCCGCAGCACTGAGGCGAAGGGAGTGCTACTGCAGAGTCACGTTGCAGCGCCACTCATAGGTATGAGTCTCGCGCCACAGCGCCGAGACCAGATGTTGGGTACTGGAAAGTGGATTTTGTAGCGCCAGTAAGGGGATTTTGTTGACCAAGTTGATTATAAACCTAATGGTTTGCAGAAGAAGTATGGGACATGTAATTATTTAATGAACATGATAAGTTCCTAAATCACTTTTATAGTGACGAATTTAGGAATGTAATGTTTTTTAATGAATAGTTAAACAACGAACGTAAAGTATAAGAACGTGAACATGAACGGTATACAATAAGTGTACTTAACCAATGACGATCAAGTCTCAGATAATAACGTAGGAGAAGTAGTAAGCCATAAAGAAGGATAATTAACTCGAAACGAGTTGTATTAATGAAGTAAATTCACTTAAGACATAGAAGAGAAAGAAGTTGGTAAGAACAATGTAAAATATAATGGCAAGCCAGAACTAATAATAACAAATCTAATACATGATTAGATTGAGAAGAAGGGTAAGATTCATTAGGAACCATGTATGTTCATTCATGACCTAATGTGGTATGTTATGTGGTTATGTGTTGTAGAGACCATAAAGGCTCAAAGGAAAAGTAATTTTACTATAGCAGACGCTGAAGGCATGTTTTTCTTATCGCTTGTCTAACATTCGTGTTAGCCAGGTTTTCAGTGAATCATGTTATGAGATACATGAATTGTTTTACGAAAATGTCGATGCCAGTTTTAACTCGGCTAGACTAATCTTGAAGATTGATTGATTTATTTACAAGTTTTTTTAATATAGAATTGATAACGCTATCCTACGCCAATTATTTGGTACGGATTCAAGGTAAGCCTGATTATGAATAAACAAATGTATTTTTCATCGATTATTCGATGGGCACGCGAGGTTGCCAACTTAAACGTATATACGTTTAACAGGATGTAGTGTTGATTAACATAGAGTACTATGGGCTGATCACCCAGAAGTGCTCGTAAGATATGTCGGACTTACGGACTTAATGACGGGATGTCCTTTTCAATAAAATTATGAAATACTCATGGTCTTGGACCAGAATTAATGTTTTACTGAATATTGTCATTGTAAAATGTTTTGAAGGAAAAGAAATGCTATTTTGAATTATTGATAGTACTTTGTAACTACTATCCGGTTATTGAAGATATATGATTCCTATGTTTTAAGCATGTTGTTTGAAAGAAATTCTTGTACTTGCTGAGCTTGTTATGCTCACTCTTGCTTGAACCATATGAATACAGCTAAAACCGAACGAACTGAAGGATCCGACAAGGAAAAAGGCAAGACGAAGATGAACGATTAGTTTACCTTGTAATAAACTAGTAAGTTGTATATATTATAGTATGATGAACAGAGAATGTAATGGTTTTAGAACCTGGGAACGGGATGTAATATTATTAATGTAATAATAATGTCGTTGATACACACATTTTGATGTCGTTTCAATAGAATGAATGTACAATTATGAGTACCGTGTAGCACCATCTGTCGGGTTGGAAGATACCCGGATTTGGAGGTGTCACAGGTTGGTATCAATGTATTAGGTTATAAAACTTAAGGGGGGAAGAACCATAGGCTAATAACCTCGTAAGGAAGGAAAAGTCCGAAGGAAGTAAATGCGAGTCGAATGAGTTAATAAGGTATTAAGGAAACTCAGTACCGAAAGATTTAAAAGATGAAAAGTAACCCTAAATAAATTAAATGTGATTGGTGCTTATACTATTTTATGTTATGTACTAATCAACATGTTATGTGTTATTATAGGATGTCGATCGATAACTTGATGTATAGAGACATACTCGTGGTGAGCGAAGAAACAGTGAACAAAATAGAGCCTGTACCTATGTTAGTGGCGGAGGTACCAATAGTGATTCTAGAGGAGTTGGAGACAGAGGAGTACTTTTCTGAGGAGAACTACTCTGAGGGAGATATGGATATAACATCATATCTTAATATGATGAACAATGAGGAGGAAGTAATGGAGATAACGTCGGTTGGTGCGGTGGTACCTACCTCAGAGTCATCGCCTCCAGATGCAATGAGAGCATTGTATCTGGCAGTGCTTGACAGGAATGTGCAACTGAGTACAGTTGTACAGAATCAGAATGAAGAGATTAGTGCTCTTTATGTACCAAAGGAGTCCGCAGAAGCAGATTTTGAGTCCGAGCATGATGAGAAGGTGCTCATGATAAATAAAGCTAGGGATTTTAAGAAGGAGGCCGATGAGCTCGTAAAGAATTGGGGGAGAAGGACCGGAAGATAGCACGGATGTCTTACATCCATGAGAGTGCTCATAAGGATTTCAAGCTAAAAGTTGCTTATTATTCCATTGAGTCGGGACAGACTCAACATACTATTAGTTGGGATACTGTAACGAGGATTACGAATGAGAAACATGAGGACGCTGTTATGCATTATTAGAAGTCTAGAGTAAATAAATATGTGTAGTGATATAAAATCCTCTTTTGTATAAAAGGGTAGTCTTTTTGTAAATCCCAACTTTTGAGAAGTTCAATTGCGGGATAGAAATGTAATAGCCTTTGGCTCTATAAGCAAATTGTAAATAGTTTTGACTATGAAGAAGCATATGAATATAATGAAGTTTTCATTTAATATGCTTTGTTATGGTATGAGTTGTTATGCGGCGAATAATAATGAAGTTAGTAAATAGATAATAATGAAATTCTATTTATTAAATCAGAAAATACCGTCCAGAAGAAGACGACGTAATCAGGAAGTGGAATCACATAAGGATAATCAAAGGGGGTCGAAACAACCCTATGCAAGAGTTCTTTAATTTATTAATAGCTGCATTTAAACCGGGGGTAGAGTACCTGCGGAACCTAGGTTAGCCAGAATGACTTCCTTTAATGAATTTAAAAGTGTAGGTCCGCCAGAGTTCAAAGGAACGACGGACCCATTAGAAGCCCCGACATGGGTAAAGGAAATAGAGAAGGTGTTTGTTATTACAAACGTAGGTGAGGCGCAAAAGACTTCTTTTGCGACTTTCATGATGAAAGGGGAAGCCAATTTTTGGTGGGAGGCTAACCAGGGTGGGGGTAGAACAGATGCAGTAACGTGGGAACAATTCAAGAAGGGTTTCTTCGAGAATTATTTCCCAACAAGTATGCAGGGGAGGAGGAAGATTAATTTCTTGGAACTTAAGCAAAGGGACATGACGGTTCCCCAGTACACTGCCAAATTCAATGAATTGGAAAGGTTTGCTCCACATCAAGTGGACACTGAGGAGAGGAAGGCTCGTAGGTTTGAGCAAGGCCTGAAACCCTGGCTTTATAGTGGAGTTTTTTTGTTCTAGAGTGCATCCTATGGGATCATTCTGGAGAAAACAATTATAGTAGAGGGTGGTAGTGAGGCGTTAACCCAATACCACAAAGAGAGAAAGAATAAGAGCAAGGGAGAGGGAGGAACTAAGGCAAAGAGTGCCAGTGGTAGTGATAGTACGCCAAAAAGAAAGAATTTTAAGTCCGGGAATACTAGAGGGGAACAAGGGGATCCTAAGCATAAGATCGAAGTGTGTAAGACATGTAAAAAGACTTATCTAGGAGTCTGTCTGAAAGGGATTATAAGTACCTTTAAACATTACGATAGAGGAGGAGGGAATAACTTTCGTTGATTATATTCGTAGAAATAGTTTCATGGATAATAATGGGAAACAAGTGTCGATAGATAAGCACCGATAATGTTGAGAGGATTTGAAGTAATTCTCGGTATGAATGGGTTGATTAATCATAGAACTTTAATAAATTGTTAGAATAAAAGTATGAATCTTTGGTTTTCTAAGTAACCCAAGGTAGTATTTTACGGTAATAAAACACCGAGATGCTCTTGTTGTCTAGCTATAATGCAAGTTAGGAGGATATTAAGGAAAAGGACAAGTTGTTACGTTTGCGTATCGAGTATCGTAAGGGGAGTAAATTAGTGGTTGAGAGTAAATACCCAGTGCCCAGGATCGATGATTTAATTGATCAGTTGAAAGGGGGTAAAGAATTTTTTTAAGATAGAATTGTGTACGGGGTATTATCGGTAAAACGTAAGGAAGGACGAGGTACCTAAGACGACATTCAAAAATCGTTATAGTTATGATGAGTTTCTGGTTATGTCGTTTGGGTTAACTAATGTGCGGAAGTTAGACTTTCCGTAAGGGGTACCGAGCAAGTCGGTGGCAAATTGATAGGTACTCTTGTGAGGTGCTATGGTTGAAAGTACCATTAGCGTCACAGAGTGTTCAAATATTATTTGGATGAGGGTGTCGTAATGATCATTGGTGATATTCTAGTCTAATTTAAGACGTCAGAAGATCACGTTGAACATTTGAAGATAGTGTGCGAAACACTATGGAGAGATAAATTGGATACGGAATTCACTATGTGCGAATTATAGCTTAAGAGATAGACATATTTGTTATTGAGAAGTATGTTAGGAATGAGAAGTGAGAAAATAGTTTTTAGGACCTAAAAGGAAGATTAAGTGAGGCATTTGTATTGTCTTTATCAAATGATACGGGGAATTTTGTAGTGTATCTCCATGCTTCGCATAGATGACGGGGTTGCGTGCTCATATAGCATGGTAAGGTCATTGTGTATGCATCACGCCAATTAAGGATTGTGAGAAGGTTTATCCTACTTATGATCTAGAATTGGCAGCTGTATTTTTAGAATTAAAAATTAGAAGATAGTATTTATACGAGGAGAAGTGTGAGATATTCATGGGCTCTAAGAGTTTGAAATATATCTCCACACAGAAGAAGTTGAATATGAAGTAGAGAAGGTGATTAGAATGGATAAGAGGTTACAACTGTGATATGTTATATCATACATTGAAGGTAAACGTAGAAACCGACACGTTAAGTAGGAAGGGTAGGGAAAAGCTATCGATGTTAACGACTCAGAATGAGTTACTAACGGAGATGGAAAGAACGAAGTTAGAAGTTAAATTATAGAATGAAGAGGTAGAAATGTTATTCACAACGTAGACTCAATCCACGATAATGGAATGAGTTAATTAAGTACAACTAAGTAATGAGGAATGCAAATGAATGAGGAAGAGGATGCAGGATAAAGAGAAGATCATATATCATCTCGTTTTGAAGGAGGAATTTAAGTTCCAAATAAAACCGAGTTAAAAGAAGAACTAATAAAAGAAAGATAGCATAATATGTTAGTAAGTGCTTAACTTCCAACTCAGACTATTGATAGGAAGGGCGAGTCTTGAGAAATAAGATAATACCTTCGGTGAAGGTGAAATAAAAGAACCACAATGTTGAAGAAGCATTGTGGAAACTCGAGATTAAAATGATGAAGAAATTTTCCTTAATTAGTTAGATAATTGTAGCGAGATTCTGGGGACAGAATCCTTATAAGGGGGGAAGAGTGTAACACCCCAAAAAAAAATCAAATTTTTGAATTAAATTATTATTTGATTATGTGGATTAAATTAATTTAATTAATTAATTATGGGAGCAAGCTATTTGAAAGTTGTTCTATGACCTAGACATATCAGAACGTCGTAGTATTTTGGCTATGTGGTAGAATTAAAGTGTTTAAATTTCCAAGACGAAAATAAAAGTTTTCCTAGAAATTTTCTGAAAAACACTATTCATGCATTTCTACTCGGGAATTATTTTTGAACTTCCGAGAATTACGTAATAATAGAATATCGAGGTAAAATAGAATATACAATAATATTTCAGTTATGGAAAACACAGTTTTTCGCCTGTGGACTTAAAACCTAACGGTTAGGGAAAGTGAGTTCCGAGAAGGAATTTAAATGCGTATAATGAATGAAAGCGATGATCGTATAATATGTAGGTATGGTACGAAGTAATGAATATGAGTATGATATGAAGTATTATACGAGTATGCATGAATGATGGTATGATGTACATGAATAGGTATACGAGTTAGAATACAAGATTAATACATAAATTATACGTTATGAGACTTTAAGCTAAATGTATTGGACTTGTAGGATTTGTTAGGAATTATACAAGCCCAAGTATAGGAATGGTTAAGCCCAAGGGTGGAAATGGTTAAGTCCGGTGTTTGTTTAATTACAAGCCCAATGTATGCTAATTGAATGTAAATCCAAAGATAAGATCCAATGGGTAAAGCTTTATACATGGGGTAACCCATGGGTGAATTGGTGACCAAGAATTAAGTGTGTTGAGGAAGCAGACTTAAGGGTTAAGCAAAGGATAAGTTAAGTAACTTAAAGGCTAAGTAAAGTGCTTATGTGTGATGAGCAAGCAAAGTGCTTATATGTGATGACCAAGTAACTTAATGGCTAAGTGTTGTGATGACCAAGTAATTAATTTGATGAGCAAGTAAAGGATAAGCTATGTGCTAAGCAAGTATACTTAAGAGCTAAGTAAGTGTGGTGACCAAGTTAACTTAATGCCTAAGTAATGAATAGTAAGGAGGTGATTAAGGAGCTGAGTTGGATTAATGACCATTATGCCCTAACTTTAGAAATCCTATAAATAGCAAGCTCTTAGATTTCATTTTGTTGGTTGTTCATTTCATCCAATAAGTTGAGAGCTTATTTGTTAGAGATAATAAGCTAGAAAAGCTAGAAAGCTAATCTTTCATTTTTTAAAAAGCAAGAAGGAGATCAAAGATTAACCAAGTGATATTCAAGGGTAAGCAATCCTAAACCAGGATTATCTTTCTCTTCCATTGCTAAAGAAGTGAGTAGTGGTAGAACTAGTATGCTAAGGAATGATAAGAATGAGAAATCAAAGGGCTTAAGTCTTAATAAGCCGTGAATAAGCACTTTGCTTATAAATAAGTTATGAAACAAGGAAGAACTTGTAGGAACTTGTCTTATGTTGTAATAATAAGGTTGTATGATAATAAGAAGCAAGGATGATGGTTAGAAAACATAAATCATTATAAGTCATGAAAAATGAAAGTGTATGTATTTTATACTTTAATAAAGTTATAAGATCACAAAGAATAAGCAAGAACTTATCATTTATATAAGTTAATGAAATGAATAGGTGAAAATGTTAATATGATGGATAAAATCCATTTGAAACGAAGAACAAATCATAAGTAATGAAGTTATGGCGGAATTCACGAGTTCACACGATAATCGTCGAATTCGTAAAATTCTCGGAATGGAGGTCGAATTTTGCGATTGAGCTTGGAACATTAGTTTTTAATGGAGACAAGTATCATTTGGTATTATAGAGTTGAGGACTTGAAAATGACCGAATTCTGACTTAGAACGAAGAAATGAGCGTTGAACGTTCACGAACATTTATCGTTTTCGTTAAAATGAACTAATAGGTGAATTTTTAATTAACGAAGTCAAATAAATAAAATTCTTGCATGAACACATAGAGTATGTAATTTGTGAATCGTAGGCCCTTGAACAAGCCAATTCGGACTTATAACGAAGAAGTTATGAGGCCGGGAATCTCACCAAAGAAATTAACTATCAAATTTTTCTGGTATTGATGTCTGGCGCCGTAGCACCAGACATAGCTCTTTAAGCCACGCTGCAGCACCGGGAGTGCTACTGCAGAGTCGCGCCACAACGCCACTCATAGGCATGAGACTCGCGCCGCAGCACCGAGACTGGATGTTGGGTACTGGAAAGTGGCGTCGCAGCGCCACTAGTACAAAGGGTTGTCGCACAACGACGCTAGTAAGGGGATTTTGTTGACCAAGTTGATTATAAACCTAATGGTTTGCAGAACAAGTATGGGACATGTAATTACTTAATGAACATGATAAGACCTTTTCTAAATCACTTTTATAGTGATTACTTTAGGAATGTAATGTTATTTAATGAATAGTTAAACAACGAACGTAAAGTGTAAGAACGTGAACATGAAAGTTATACAATAAGTGTAGTTAACCAATGACGATCAAGTCTCGGATAATAACGTAGGAGAAGTAGTAAGCCATAAAGAAGGATAATTAACTCAAAACGAGTGTATTAATGAAGTAAATCCACTTAAGACAAAGAAGAGAAAGAAGTTGGTAAGAACGATGTAAAATATATGGCAAGCCAGAACCAATAATAACAAATCTAATACATGATTAAATTGAGAAGAATGGTAAGATTCATTAAGAACCATGTATGTTCATTCATGACCTAATGTGGTATGTTATGTGGTTATGTGTTGTAGAGACCATAAAGACTCAAAGGAAAAGTAATTTTACTTGTAGCGAATATTTCAAGGCAAGTTTTTCTTATCGCTTGTCTAACCTTCGTGTTAGCCAGGTTTTTAGTGAATTAAGTTATGAGATACATGAATTGTTTTACGAAAAATGTCGATGCCAGTTTTAACTCGGCTAGACTAATCTTGAAGATTGATTGATTTATTTATAAGTCTTTCAATATAGAATTGATAACGCTATCCTACGCCAATTATTTGGTGCGGATTCAAGGTAAGCTTGATTATGAATAAACAAATGTATTTTTCATCGATTATTCGACGGGCATGCGAGGTTGCCAAAACTTAAACGTACATACGTTTAACAGGATGTAGTGTTGATCAACATAGAGTATTATGGGCTAATCACCCAGAAGTGCTCGTAAGATATTTTGGACTTACGGACTTAGTGTCGGGTTGTCTTTTTCAAAGAAATTATGAAATACTCATTGTCTTAGACCAGAATTAATGTTTTACTGAATATTGTCATTGTAAAATGTTTTGAAGGAAAAGAAATACTATTTTGAATTATTGATAGTACTTTGTAACTACTATCCGGTTATTGAAGATATACGATTCCTATGTTTCAAGCATGTTGTTTGAAAGAAATTGTTGTACTTGTTGAGCTTGTTATGCTCACTCTTGATTGAACCATATGAATGCAGCTAAAATCGAACGAACCGAGGGATCCGACAAGGATAAAGGCAAGAAGAAGATGAACGATTAGTTTACCTTGTAATAAACTAGTAAGTTGTATATATTATAGTATGATGAACAAAGAATGTAATGGTTTTAGAACCTGGGAACGGGATGTAATATTATTAATGTAATAAGAATGTTGTTAATACACACATTTTGATGTCGTTTCAATAGAATGAATGTACAGTTATAAGTACCGTGTAGCACCATCTGTCGGGTTGGAAGATACCCGGATTTGGGGGTGTCACAGTCTACAGATGCCCTTCTTTATCATTTTCATGCAATGCAAGGCATGGATAGGATAAAGAATCCTAGACACTTGAAATGCAACAAGATAAACACGATGTTATGTGCAGTAACATGATGCAAATGTATGATGCATGTAGGTTGTTGGATTATTTTCCAACATGATGGAATGATTGTCGGTTCCCTGTTAATCCTGCCAAGGATGAAAATTAGTGATGTCTTGGTCGTGCGATCCAAGTCTTCAGGGATGTTGACATTGGGGTTATCACCAAAGTCCTGGATCCTTGATACAGACTTTACTCCGAAGATGTGTCTCTCGTGTGCAAGAGATCTGTGGGGATAAAACTTTATCTGTTTGAGGATGTGTATAACATATTCCATCATCGGTCCTCTCCGATGAGGATGGTCTTCTCTGGTTTGTGTCACCAGAATATACCACGGTCCTGTTGGAGTTACTGCCAATAGTATGTTTTGTCAAGGCTTCTTGACCTTCGCTAATGTATGTATCACTAGATAGATCCCTGTTGGGTAAACTGTTAAGGCTACTTGACTTTCATTGATTTGTGTATTAATGGTTGCATTACGTTGTGACCCCCACTGGGGAACATGTCAAGGTTGCTTGACCTTCATTGACGCGTATATTAATGGTTGAATTGCGTTGTAACTGTGACGCCCCCAAAATAGGTATACATCACCCATCTTGAGTCAACTAATACATGGTACAGAATTCAAATACAACTTAATAATACAACTGTCGTGTAAAATACGAAAAAATATAAACTAAGAGTTTTAATACGAATATTATATTTTAGACAGTATTCAAACTCAAATGGAGTCCTCAATACATTTATTATTACACTTTTTCATAGAATAGTGAGGACTACTAATGCAAACATCTGGACCGCACCCGCTCCTTTCGACTAGTCTCTTGCCACGCTTCTCATTTCCTGAAGAGAACAATGAATGTAAAAGGGTGAGCTCAACTAGCCTAGTAAGAAATATTATGACTAAGATAATGTAGAATAATTTATCGTTAGCCTTCAATAGTGTTAAACTGATAAAATATAACAAACATCAAGTTTAGCTGCAGTGAAACAAGCAATCAATTAGAAGAGTCAAGTAGAGCCTGATATCTACTATCTTATATGATTTAAAAGGTTTTTCATCACTTTTATCGCTGAGACTCAGCTTAATAAATAATCCACATCATCGAATCACCCATGCACTATGGCCAAGGATATTCTTTAGTATCAGGACCATAAATTATCCATGCACTAAGGGCCAATGATATTCGTGTATTCATCAATGGTCATGATCATGCTAACAATTGTACATCAATGCACTACGGGCCAATGAGGACTTTTACCACATCATTTGTAACATTACGGTCATGATTATATAGAATAATCCATGGTCATAATCTTACCAAGTCCATCTATGCACTACAGGCAACAAATGACTTTCAACATAATATAAGCATGAGGATGATGACAATGATATAAGAATTCAATTAAAAGAAAGCAAAGGATAAATTTTTAAAGATTTATAATTTAATTTATTCAGAATTCAATAATGTCCAAATTCTCAACATGATACTGCTTTGTGGAGTAAAATTCAAGAATAATATTGTACTTAAAATGATTTGGACCGAAAACGAATCAATTTTTATCATGAATAGTATCCCGGGTGAATAGTACTTGAGTGAATAGTACCCCGTGAATAGTACTCCGCCATGAAAAAGTTAAAACTTATCAAGAATGATCAGAATAATATTTCAATGAAAAGATACTGGATGAAGTGCAAATATCAAAGATATTCTACTAATTTCATGGAGTATAGAAGCCAAAACTTTAACAAAATGAGTATAGAATTAGGAATCTGAAACGAAATAATATTACTTACATACTATAGAATATGGAAGAAAATATTATTTCAAGCGAATATTGAACAAAAATAACATCCCTTACCTTGAAAAGAAGAGTATTCCAACTGGTATAGCGGGGATATTCTTGAAGAAAACTTTCACTGTTTTTTACACTCAAAGCTCTCTAAAACTCGAAAAAATACGCTCAATATTATAGAAGAAGAATTCTCTGATTCTAGTGTGATTGCCAATTCTAACTAAGCATCCTATTTATAGGAAAATGGAAATGATACTATTTGGAAATAATCACGGATGCATAGTACTAACAATTCATGGGCGCAATTCGAATCGTCTGGAATAATTTTGATTTTCATTATGCAGCACTATGCAACCAATAAAATATAATATATTCTATTTTTCATAAAAAACAAAACTTACTATAATATATATATATATATATATATATATATATATATATATATATATGCTCTCCATTCCTAAAACTCCTCTCCTCCCCATTTCATTTTTTCTCCACCCGTGATTTTAAATTTTATCTTCCTTCCGCCAACTTTTCAAACCTATATACATATATATATATATATATATATATATATATATATATATATATATATATATATAAAAATCGGGATAACTTTCTCCGACTATTTTTAAAAATAGAATAATACACAAAATTTACATCAAATACTTCATAAAAATTCCCTCAATATTTTTAACAACCTTTATTCATCATTATTATAATTCGCAATATTTAACAATCAGATCATTCCCAGGAAAGAGGGGGCTTTCCAATATGGATTTCTTCCTATTGGCGCGCAATTAGGTGACCAAACCTCTCCTCGACAAAACTTTCTAGACATCATCAATATTGCAAATAATAATATGAATAACTGTATCGTCGCAATTATTGATTTAATAATATATAAAATATTGACAATAATTGAATCAAATAACATGAGATACTATGCAGTAATTACTGTAGCAATAATTGAACAAAACTGAGTGACTTCTCACGTAAGCATCAATAATCAATACCGTGTGCTACTATGCAACCACGCGTATTAATGTACTTTTAACACCAGGTATTTCAACAGTTAACGGTAAAACTTTCTCCGTCATTTTCATAAAAAGATATTTTTGTCGTTTTCTCAATCCGACAATAATTCCGTTGTGGGGTCCACCAATGATTGTGTTGTCGTACGAATATTCCCTATTAAAACAAATATTCTGCGACCAATCGAATATAATATAACAACTTGCGTACTTTGCAAAATTTATAAATATTACCCACAACTATAACATTATATCAAATTCACTACTTAATATTCAAAAATGATATTTATAGAAAATTCATCTTTATTCATAAAAGTTGGGGTCTTACAACCTCCCCTTCTTATGAAATTTCGCCCTCGAAATTAGGATACATACCTGGTATAATGAATAGGTGAGGATACCTTGATTTCATTTCAAATTCTAACTCCCAGGTCATTTCCTCAACATCGTGGTTTCTCCACAAAACTTTGACTTGAGGTATAACATTGAAGAGTAAAATATGTTCCTTCTTATCCAAGATTTTAATAGGTACCTCTTCATACGTTAAATCTTCCGCTATCTCGTCTGGTTCTAATTCAATAATGGGGGTCGGGTCTTTCACATATTTACGTAACATAGATATGTGAAAAACGTTATAAACACAGACATACTTGGCGGTAAGGCGAGTCTGTAGGCCACAGTTGCTACTCAGTCAAGGATTAAAAATGGGCCAATTAATCGAGGATTGATCTTTCCTCTCTTTCTAAATCTCGTAACTCCTTTCCATAGAGCAACACATAACAACACATGATCTCCAATATTGAATTCCACGTCCTTTCGATGAAGATCAACATAACTCTTTTGTCGATCTTATAAGGTTTTTATACATTATCAGATCGTTTGAATCTTTTTCGTAGTCATACGTACTAAATCTGGTCCCAACAACGTTGCTTCACCTACCTCATCCCAACATACTGGAGAATGACACTTTCTTCCATACAACGCCTCAAATGGAGCCATGTTGATACTTGCTTGATAACTATTGTTGTAGGAGAATTCCACTAATGGCAAGAACTTGTCCCAACTTCCTTTGAAGTTAAGGACACAGAGTCTTAATAGATGCTCAAGAGTTTGAATAGTCCTCTCTGACTGCCCATCCGTTTGAGGATGATAAGATGAACTAAATCGTAAATCCGTGCCCATAGCTTTTTGCAAACTAACCCAAAATCTTGAAGTGAATCTTGGGTCTCGATCAGAAACTATGGATACTGGCATACCATGCAATCTTATAATCTCATTTATGTACACACGAGCAAGACGTTCAAGTGTATAAGTTTCTCATATTGGTAAGAAATGAGCAGACTTGGTCAATCTATCAACAATGACCCAAATTGCATTTATGCCTTGAGAAACCTTGGGAAGACCTGTAACAAAATCCGTGGTAATGTGCTCCTACTTCCATTCTAGAATTTCAAGTGGTTGCAATGGACCTTTTGGAACTTGATGCTCCGCCTTGACTCGTTGACAAGTTAGACACCTTGAGATAAACCTCGCTATCTTTCTCTTCATATTGCTCCACCAAAATGTATGTCAAAGATCACGATACATTTTGGTACTCCAGGATGGATTGCAAACGGTGTGTTTTGCGCCTCCATCATGATTTTATACTTTAAATCAGGGTAGTTAGGAACACAAAGTCTGGAGTTGACTCGAAGTATTCCTTCTTCATTGATTCTTTCTTCCGGAATAGCACCTTCTTGCACTTTCTTCCTCATATGCATCAGCTCCAAGTCTTTAGCTTGAGCTGCTTTAACTTTATTGATTAAAGTCAGTTCTACTCATAAAGCTTATTTTCACGAAGCTTTTGGAGTATCAGCCTCAAGTGTTGCTCATGATCTTCACGGCTTTTGGAATATATGAGGATGTCATCAATAAAGACGACCATAAAGTGATCCAAATATTCCTTGAATACTCGGTTTATCATATCCATGAAGGCAGCAGAAGCATTAGTCAATCCAAAAGACATGACTAGGAATTCATAATGTTCGTACCGAGTTTTGAAAGCCGTCTTTGGACTGTCATCAGTTTTAATCTTCAATTGGTGATATCCGGAACGAAGATCAATCTTTGAAAAGAATTTGGCGCCTTGCAACTGGTCAAACAAGTCATCAATACGAGGTAACGAGTACCTATTTTTGACAATGACATGGATCAACTCCCGATAGTTAATACAAAGTCGCATACTCCCATCTTTCTTCTTCATGAATAGAACAGGACCACCCCAAGGAGGTGTACTAGGACGAATGAAACCAATGTCTAACAATTCTTGTAGTTGGGTATTTAACTCCTAAAGTTCAATATGAGCCATTTGATATGGGGCTTTGGAAATGGGTTTTGTATCGGGTTCAGGGTCGATACAAAATTCAATTTCAGGCTCTGGGGGTAGGCCAGGAAGTTCTTCAGGGAATACGTTAGGAAATTTATTAACAATAGAAATATCATTCAAAACTGGCGTATTTTTGTTTAAATCAGATATGAGCTAAGAAAGCTTGACATCCATTTTCAATAAATGAATAGCTTTATGGTTTGAGATGACAGTGATTGATTTTAATGGTTTGGTTGCTTGAATTCGCATAATAGGTTGGTTAGGAATATGAAAGCTAACAACTTTACGAAAAAAATTAATTTTTACATGATGAGTAGTTAACCAATCAATCCCTAGAATTACGTCAAATGCAAGTATTTTTAATGAAATAAGATCGACAGGTAATGTGAGGGTACTGATTTAGACCAAACAAGACTTATAAACAGTGGATGTAATGAAGGTTTCTCCCAACGGAGTTTCAACAAATAAGTCAAAGTCTAATTTTTTTGGAGTAAAATTTAAACATTGAGCGCAAGTAGGAGAAATAAAAGAATGGGTAGAACCGGTATCAAATAAGGTATATACTTCGCTAGAGTTTATGATAAGATTACCCGTGATGACCTCGTTCAAGTTCCTTGCTTTCTGGATGGTCACGACAAACGCTTTCCCTTGAACTACTGGTTTTGACTTTTCTGTAACGGCTTTTGGTGCATCTATCCCAGCTGAACTTGGCTTCCCTGAACGACAAAATCGAGCTAGGTGACCTTCTCTTCCACAATTATAACATGTTTTGGATCACTTGCATACGTTTGGTGATATGTCCTCCCTCCACATTTGAAGCATATGATAGGTGGTCGTTCTCCTTCCTTAATAACGGGTGTTGATGCTGACGTCTTTCCATCATTGTTGAATCTTCTTTTCTTGAAATGTCCACTTTTATTGTCTTGGCCATGATTACCACCGAAGTGATTACCATTTTTGGCATGTTGATTCCCTCCATGTTTGTTGCCACCATTTCAATGACTGCTACCACTGGTATTATCGACTTGTCGGCTGCTCTCTCTTGGTTGAGTTGACTCATTATCGCGCTCCAATAATTGAGCCCTATTTACAACATCTGAATACAAACACAGTTTGTGAGAGATAAGGTATTGACATATCTCGGGTTTCAAACCTCTTAGAAACATCCGTGACATATCTTGGCTTCGTACTGCGACACAGTCATGTTGTTTTGCTCTAGTTTAATGAACTCTACCTCTTTCATGTGACGAATACTTTCGGGAAAGTACTTGTCGTTGAACAGTTCTTGGAACTTCCCCCAAGTCATCTTCAGTGCGGCAGGTTGGGTACGCTTTACAGATTCCCATCAGTAATCTGTCTCTCCTCGCAAAATGAATGTGGCAAAGGGAACTTTTTGCTTCTTGGAACATCCCAAGACATTAAATATCTTGGTGATCTACTTTATCCACGTCTCCTCCTTAAGTGGTTTTGGCTCTCCAATAAACTCCGGCGGTTCCAGCTCCTTGAACTGCATAGCGGTGACCGTCCGAGAGTTGCCAGTGTTTCCACCTGCATTTTGGACAGGAGCCGCTCTCGCCTGATGTTGCAAGAATTTCATAAAGCCTCTGAACATCCCATTGTTCATCATTTGATTGTTGTTGTTTACCTGAGGATTATTGTCTTCATGTTTCACATTATCCTGGGTATTGATTTGTGGTGACTCAACGGTCTCCTGTGCTCCATTGCTATTCTTAATATTCTCGGATGTCATTTTCAAATACTGCCACAAAACAAGGGTTAATTGACATACCACATATTATCCCTATACTCTGACCGATCAATTAAATACCAATTAAACTTAAGTAGGTCATACTAGCGAAGGAATTCCTCGTCTCTCCCCTCCTAGTTCTTGTCTCACATCTCAGCCAGGGATCATATCCCTAAGCTTTAATACCAACTGTGACACCCCCAAAATAGGTATACATCACCCATCTTGAGTCGCCAAATACATGATACAGAATTCAGATACAACTTAATAATACAACTGTTGTGTAAAATACGACAAAACATAAACTGAGAGTTTTAATACGAATATTGTCTTTTAGACAGTATTCAAACTCAAATGGAGTCCTCAATACATTTATTATCTCACTATTTCATAGAATAGTGAGGACTACTAATGCAAACATCTGGACCATCACTCCGTTCCCAAACTAGTCCCAGCTACGTTCTCATTTCCTGAAGAGAACAATGAAAGCAAAAGGGTGAGCTCAACTAGCCCAGTAGGAAATATTATGACTAAGATAATGCAGAATAATTTATCGTTAGCCTTCAACAGTGTTAAACTGATAAAATATAACAAACATCAAGTTTAATCTGCGTGACAAAGAAAAGCAATCCATTAGAAGAGTCAAGTAGGCATGATATCTACTATCTTCTATGATTTAAAAGGTTTTTCATCACTTTTATCGCTGAGACTCAGCTTAATAAATAATCCACATCATTGAATCACCCCTACACTAGGACCAAAGATATTCTTTAGTATCACGACCACAAATTATCCATGCACTACGGGCCAAGGATATTTGTGTATTCATCAATGGTCATGATCATGCCAACAACTGTCCATCAATGCACTACGGGCCAATGAGGACTTTTACCACATCATTTGTAACATTACGGTCATGATTATAATCCCTGGTCATAATCATACCAAGTCCATTTATGCGCTTCAGGCCAAAGATGACTTTCAACATAATATAAGCATGAGGATGATGACAATGATATAAGAATTCAACTAAAAGAAAGCAAAGGATAAATTTTAAAGATTTGTAATTTAATTTATCCAGAATTCAATAATGTCAAAATTGTCATCATGATACTGCTTTGTGGAGTAAAATTCAAGAACAATATTGTACTAAAAATGATTTGGGCAGAAAACGAATCAATTTTTATCATGAATAGTATCCTGGGTGAATAGTACTCGAGTGAATAGTACCCTGTGAATAGTACTTCATGAATAGTAACCCCGTGAATAGTACTCCAGCATGAAAAAGTTAAACTTATCAAGAATGCTCAGAATAATATTTCAATGAAAAGATACTGGATGAAGCGCAAATATCAAGGATATTCTACTAATTTCATGGAGTATAGAAGCCAAAACTGTAACAAAATGAGTATAGAATTCAGAATCTGAAATGAAATAATATTACTTACATATTACAGAGTATGGAAGAAAATATTATTTCAAACGAATATTGAAAAAAAATAACATCCCTTACCTTTAAAAGAAGAGTATTCCAACTGGTATAGCAGAGATATTCTTGAAGAAAACTTTAACTGTTTTCTACGCTCAAAGCTTTCTAAAACTCGAAAGAAATGCGCTCAATATTATAGAAAAAGAATTCTCTGATTCTGGTGTGATTTTCAATTCTAACTAAGCATCCTATTTATAGGAGAATCGAAATGATACTATTTGAAAATAATCACGAACGCACAGTACTAGCAATTCACGGGCGTAATTCGAATCGTCTGAAATAATTTTGATTTTCACTATATAGTACTATGCAACCAATAAAATATAATATATTCTATATTTCATAAAAAACAAAACTTATTATAATATAATAATAATAATAATAATAATAATAATAATAATAATAATAATAATAATAATAAAAGTGATGCCCTCCATTCCTGGCAACTCCTCTCCCTCCCCCATTTCATTTTTTCTCCACCCGTGATTTTAAATTTTGTCTTCCTTCTGCAAACTTTTCAAACCTATATATATATATATATATATAACGAAAACTGGGATAACTTTCTCCTGACGAAAGTGGGGATCCAAATAATACGTAAAATTTACATCAAATACTTCATAAAAATTCCCTCAATATTTTTAACAACCTTTATTAATTATTATTATAATTCGCAATATTTAACAACCAGATCGTTCCTAGGAAAGAGGGGGCTTTCCAATAAGGATTTCTCCCTATTGGCACGCAATTAGGTGACCAAACCTCTCCTCGACAGAACTTTCTAGACATCGTCAATGTTACAAATAATAATATGAATAACTCTATTGTCTCAATTATTAACTTAATAATATATAAAATATCGACAATAATTGAATCAAATAACGTGATATACTATGCAACAATTACTGTAGCAATAATTGAACAAAACTGAGTGACTTCTCACGTAAGCATCAATAATCAATACCGTGTATCACTATGCAACCACGCGTATTAATGTACTTTTAACACCAGGTATTTCAATAGTTAACGGTAAAACTTCCGCCATTATTTTCATAAAAATATATTTTTTTTCGTTTTCTCAATCCGACAATAATTTCGTTGTGGGTTCCACCAATGATTGTGCCGTCATACGAATATTCCCTGTTAAAACGAATATTCCCTGACCAATAGAATATAATATAACAACTTCTGTACTTTGCAAAATTTATAAATATTACCCACAACTATAACATTATATCAAATTCACTCCTTAATATTCAAAAATGATATTTATAGAAAATTCATCTTTATTCATAAAAGTTGGGGTCTTACAGTAACCCCCGCCGGGGAAGGTTATGGATAAGTGCACTGATGGATGAGATCATTGAATGGCCTCCGATGCTTTGATGGGTTTACTTACCATCGGTTGAAATGACGTCAAGGATGCTTGACCTTCATTGACACGTACATCAATGGTTGAATTGTGTTGTAATCCCTACTTGGGATTCGTTCATATACGAAGAATGCAATGCAACCCCTACTGGGGATATATAGATGAGTGAAAATATACGTTGTGACCCCCTCCGGGCATACTTTATCAATGAATGAAATCTGCATTGTGACCCCCGCCGGGGAACATGTCTTTTAGGGTTATGACCCTGTATTTGGTGGCATCGGACCTTTGTGAGGTATTACCGAGCATAATTTGTAAAAGCTGGGGTCACCGATACAGTATACCTGACATTCAGGCGAATACCAATGAGTGATATGTGAAGCAAGAGTTTGGCCCGTGAAAACCATAATTTTAGGGTATTCCACTCAATCGTGTAGCGTTTTTATTCCTGATTTGGCCTTTTCAGCTTGTGAGTCCTCCATTTCAACTCAAACTGAACTGAGCCGGAGGAGTGGGACCCATGTAAGGTTGTCGCAGTAACACCTGCGGCAGCCGCAGGTGGACCTACGACTAACTGTGGGTATGTAATGCATGTGGGTTTCTTTCATAAGTCATTTTCAAGTTACACCGCGACGGAAATTCGAGAGCTCTTCTTTAGATCTGCTGAGTTCGGCCAACTTTCTGTAAATTCTGATATCGTACAAGTGTTCTACACTGTCCTGGTAACGTGTGCATGTATTCTTTTCTAGTTTCTATCCGTTGGAAAATGACTTATAACATGAAATGCATCTAGACACATAGTAGTGAATATGCATGCTGATATGACTTTATAAAAAATATTCAATACAGTAAATGTTAGTATTAAACCATGCTGAATATAATGATGTGAAAAAATTTAACTTTTGAAACAGTCAAATTGGCACCTTTTACTGTCATTTCTTATCCTATTTGAGGACAAATGAGTAATGGTAGAAAAGCAAAATAATCCTTGTAATTAGACTACACTTACAAATTTTTTACTATGATGTATTAATGCATGTATGATGTATATGACTATGGGTAGGTGTGCTACTGAATGGCCACCTAGTCATGCCTATGTGCATGTGGATAGTCTCATTGACAAAGGGGACTACGGCAAAATTTTCCAAAATGTAGGCATTGGGTAGTCATGCATTTTTAACTCTACTGTAGACGTATGTTAAAATAATTCATGCATGCATGTAGTCATAAAAATGCATTTTGAGAAGCTCTAGGTTAAACATTACCACACCCTTTCTGAGGTGATTTAGAGACTTGTTGTCCAGATATTATGGATCCAGATCAGCCGAGTAGTTCCCGCAGGATAACTTCTGGTGTACGAAGAATGGCTTCCAAAGTGCCTCGACCTCATTCTGTTAGACCGCCTCGTCGTTTGGTGGAGGCGGTGATACGTCCTATCCAGGTTGAAATGTCGGACATCGAGGATGAGGAAGAGGATGTTTTGGTTGTAGACCCCGCTCCTACTATACGTGTTCCCCATATGGATTTTCCAAGCATTCAGGTGGTGAACCTAGAGCTTCTGGGCGACTTGAGTAGACACCCTTCAGTTTACCTGAACGCAAATGAGGTATAAAATTAGATCTTAATCTTCCTTATTTCTTGTTGATGAGGAGTAAAGGGTTCTGATGTTGATCCGCCTTTGATATAGGTTCCCGGCTTTACACATCCTCGAGGGAATTGGTTTAGCATCTACTCTATGTATCAGGCTTTGCATGATGACTATAGAGCGATTGTACATGGCTAGGGATTCGGGATGTTCTTTTCCATTCTTCCCCGCCGTTGTCCCTGGGGTTACCTCAGGGCATTGTCTGAGTGCTGGTTTCATCGGACTCAATCACTCCATTTGATGGACTGTGAGGTGATGATGACACCGTGGATTGGCGGTTTATCACAGGTATGGAGTTTGGAGGGGTACCGGTGCCTTGTATGGCAGCTATTACCCTGACTATCATCAGATCCTTGTTAGGATTTTCGGTGGAGGCGCTCAAGGGCAGGACTGTACATACAGGTCCTTTGAGCATAGATGCTATGAGCGGGCTGTTAAGTGAGCCCATACCCGATGATGTGAGAGTCAGGGATCACATTCTTCAGTGATTGTTCCTGATGATCATTAGGGGCTGCTTCATAGCAGATAACTCTTATATGATGTCCTTCACTTTAATCAGCGCCACTCGACACGTGTACCGTATAGGAGATTATGATTGGGGTTCCTACACCTTCGCCTATTTCCTCAGGTGAATGCGCATGCGATCGCAGGGCTTGATCGAGGCTTGGTTAGGATTCTACCTATTTCTTCTGGTGAGTATTCCTCTTCTCTTTTCCCATGTATAGGTTAAGAGTTTTAACTGACAGCAGATGTTTTTCCTTTGTGTTAACAGTTTTGGGCCTATGAGAGGCTCCCATGTTTGCATCTTGTGAGTGTGTTAGGCTTAGATACCTATCCACGAGGACGGAGATGGTATCATTCCATACTAGCAGAGGTCCCTATTGCTAAGGGTTTTACTCATTGCCGCCTACAATTGGAGTTGTTGACAGCGGATGTCATCATATGGGTTCCCTACTCTGGGGAGCAATTGAGCATTGGATTTGAGGATGGGTGCCCGACTGGAGTTAAGCATGTGATTTTCACCCGTAGGATTCCTCTCTTCACAGATGGAGGATGGGAGCTCTACTTAGGAGAGCGTGCTATTAGGAGCACCACAGGAGAGATTTGTATGCCGATCTTGCCTCCTGCCAGGCGTTATTGGCCTATTTTACAATCACCCGTCATTGATATCCCATTGTTGGGGGTTAACGATTTCACATTATCAGAGGGTCCCTACACACTCAGGAGATATTCCAGCATTGGTGGTTCCCTTGTACCATTGGAGCCCAGACCCGCGCCACTCAGTTCATGGGGGATATGGTTTCAGGATCCATGATGATGGCGGATTAGCTAGCCTGTGTTCGAGATCTGACTCATTTGACACAGATTAATAGTTTGACCCAGCAGTTGGACTGGGCACATTTCTTTATCCAGCACTTGGGCAGAGATCTTTCATAAGAAGATACTTTTGATCCTTCCAGCTCTGGCGCTGGCCCCTCAAGTGACCCATATGGTTTTGCGGTCTGCAGATCCTCCTCATAGAGTCGACATCCACGTGGATAGAGATCCAGTGACTTAGGAGGAGTTACATCAGGTGGACATGATTGATGATATAGACATTGACACCATTATCTTCTTCTGATGTATATTCTTGTTATCTCTTTTGATAGGCCTCTGTTAGACATTGGGTAGCTTCGCCCCATTCTCACTATATCTTTTGATAAGCCTTTGTTAGATGTAGGGCAGTTTTGCCTCATTTTCCTGTATTTTAGCTGTACAGAGATGTATTAGATGATGATATACTTAGGAATATATGTACAGTTTTCCATTCCCTATATCATATTGCCATCTATTATATCATGCATGTTATTATATTATGCATATGTATGTATATCTGGAGATATTCAGCATTGACCCCTGGATGGTCTTATGACACGGCCCGTACAGATGTCTTCTTCGACAGTTAGCTGTATTGATCATACCCCACCATTATTGGTGGCATCTGGTATGTGATCGTGGTATGATAGCATGTCACCATCAGACAGGGTGACTGTAGATCATCTGTTGCAGCATACTATAACCCTGTTGATGTTTCAAGTTCTTGTAGGATTCTTAGGGGGCATGCTGGAGCACTGGGTATCGGATAGGTAGGTTTTCTAATTTGGGACCCAGGAGTTGACTCCTACTCTGAAGGAGTATGCACGTTTAACAATGCTGCCACTAGACAGACCTTGCGTGCATATGGAGATTGGAGACATGAGTAGGTAGTTCATGACCCTCACTGGATTGAGGTGTAGGGTGGTGCAGGATGAGCTCACATCTGGCCACGTTATATCCCAGTGTTTTCTGTTTGACAGATTTGGCTCAGAGGATAGTTATACACGGCATTTCGGGGATTTCACCACACCGGAGGATCATTGGCATTTGGCCAGAGTGGATATACTGCTATTGTGCAAACTGTCGTATGTTTACATGCCACGGTACATGGATGAGTTGGACATAGAAGTCATCATGACAGTGAGAGCTCTCAGGGAGGGTCACACCATCATACCAATGATTATAGCAGAGACTCTGAGGTCGGCTACATACTTCTGCAATTATCCAATGGGAGTGTTTACAGGCAGCTCGGTCATGCTGTACGTGTGGTTTATGTCACACTTGAGACTGGTTGGCACATTTCAGATGGCATGGGTATTGTTTCACCCATGATATAGCTATGTCATACTCCTTTTAGCCTGCGGAGTGTATAGATGCTAAATCTTGGTCAGCTTTCCTGGCAGGGATTGGAGATCCATTTGCTATATTACCGTGTTCAGGGCTTAGCCCACCCTACAGCTTCATCACTCATGCTCCGGGCATGGATTATCTTCCTCTAGCTGGTCTAAGAGGCATGATTACTTATCACCCACTGGCCGTGATGTGTCACTTTGACCAGTTTTAGTACTTCCATCTTTTTGAGGGGGCATCGAGTTAGCTCTTTGCTTCTCGCCACTTATCAGTAGAGGATAGATCTAGGTTGTATGCCTGTTGGGATCAGTGTGAGCTAGCTGAGTTTTCCATCATCCATCCGGGTTGTTCTGCAGAGTATTGTACATGGATGGAGACAGAGACTGCATCGGCTGCGGTAATATCCACAGTACAAGGGATTGATTCCAACGATGAGGAGTCTATGGAGGAGACTGCTATTCCCATCGAGGAGGATTTGACTACTGGATTGCCAGCATTTGTGATGGATTCTGCCACTATGAGTGCTACTGTGATTAAGCATTTAGCACATTATCTGGAGCAGAGTCTACATCTAATGACCTTTGAGAGAGATCAGGTTAGGGCCTTGATGTTGACACCTCTCGATGGGAGAGACGCAACTCTATTAGAGAGGGATGAGGCTAGATCAGCTAGAGATGCATTGATTATAGAGCGGGATGCTTCCCTGTCAGCCAGGGATGTGGCCATCACAGACAGTACTTTAGTGAGATCCCTTACGACTGACATCCTTGCCGATATGAGTGCATACATTGATGAGCATCATGCCACCATGCAATCAGCCTTGGATCTGCTAGCTCGTGTAGATACCATTGGGCAGGAGCTTGCAGCGTTACCTCCTTCTTCGGAGATGGATGCTATGTTAGATCTGATAGTCCGCATACACACAGATCCGTAAATAGACTTATATTTTCCTGCACAGACTAGCTTCGCCATTTTGTCATGTACAACACATATTGTATATATCAAACAATATTATATATGGCAGGGAAATATATTTTGATTTACTTCCCTTTCAGTTATGCCTTGATACTTGCTTAATATTTGCATGTTTCTTCATAGCTTGTGATCTTGATGTATTCTGAACTCATCCTTGATGTGTGGACATTGAGACGTCACAGGATCTTTCAGAATAGATCATTGATCTGTGTGTATCCCTACCATCTTTGGTGTCTTGGGACTAATTTTTGTATGTAGATATGGAAAGGAGTGTGGCTTTTCCTCTTTGAGATTGACCGTACCACAGATGGTCGCCAGTACTCCTATATGTGAGAAGCCTAGTTAATTCCATCTCTTATGGATTGATGTTGCTCTTTGAGGCACAACCACAACTTAGATGGTCGCCGAATCTCCTATTTGTGAGGAGAGGTTAGGTAGTTCCATCCCTTTGGTCTGAAGCCGATGAAATGTGGTGGATTGAAGTTTGATCACAGTACCGTGTGACAAGTATTTTTGTTCTGGTAGGGGGTTAGACCGAACCATAAATGTCTTCCTACGTACTCCTATTAAAGAGGAGATCAGGTCTGCGTAGTTCGAACCTGGTGTAAGAGGTTCAACGCTAAATGTGAAATGGGTAAATGGGTGTAGAAGTTTTATTGATGAAGAATGGTGTAGAAGTGTTTGTTGTTTTTGTTTTTGTAGAAAAGGGGCAGAAATGTTTTTGTTTTTTTTATTGCGACCGGCCCATATAGAATATGGTTGCCTACGTACTCCCGGGTATCAGGGATATCAGGTCAACGTAGTTCACCCCTCTGGATGATTTGCAGCCGAAGAGAAGTATGAATCCCATGTGCAGTCTATACTGCGGGGAGAAGAAAGTTTGATCCCATGATTGGAACAAACTGTAGGTGTGAAAAAGTTTGATCCCGTCTTCAGGACAAACTGCAAGCGTGGAAAAGTTTAATCCCGTCTTCAGGATAAACTGCAGGTGTGAAAGGTTCAATCCCTGGGGGGGATAACCAAATTTATGTGAAAGGTTTTAAATGAGGTGAAACCAGGCTACTGGTTTAAAGCGTATGTTTCCATGAGAGGCAGAAGAGTATGATAAAAAAGGGTTAGAAAACCAGAATGATTGGTGATTTGATGATCCAAAACCAGGATGTTTGCTTGATGATAACCTCAGACATAATACCATTTCACGGTGTCCAAGTTGATGAGTTGTGGAAATTCATCGTCATCCATTTCCTGTAGTCTGAGAGCGCCTCCAGTTAATACCTCCTTGACAACAAACAGGCCTTCCCAATTAGGAGTGAATTTTCCCTTAGATTGATCTTGGTTGTTAATGATCTTCTTCAAAACCAAATCGTGTTATTTAAACTGTCATTGCTGGACTTTTCTGTTATAGGATCTTGCGATCCTTTGCTGATATAACTGACCATAAAAGATAGTCATGGTTCACCTTTCGTCTATTAGAGACAATTGGTGATATTTGTCTTATACACATTGGTCTTCATCTAGATGAGCATCCATCAACACTCTGAGGGATTCCATTTCCACCTCTATGGGGAGCACTACTTCCATCTCATAGGCTAATGAGTAGGGGGTTGCCCCAGTGGAAGTACGCATTGAAGTTCTGTAGGCTAATAAAGTCAGAGGCAAGAGATCAAGCCATCCTTTGTGATTGGCAGAAATTTTCTGTATGATCTTCTTGATATTTTTATTATCCGCTTCAACAACACCATTCATCTTTGGACGGTAGATAACGGAGTTAATGTGTTTGATGTGGAATTTACTGCACAACTCGTCAATTATTTTGTTATTGAGGTTTTTAGCATATTCTGACACAATGACCTCTGGTTGCCCATATCGACAAACGATATTTTTTCTGATGAAAGCAATGATGACTTCTTTGGTAACCCTGGGGAAGGAGGCTGCTTCTACCCATTTGGTGAAGTAGTCGATCATGGTAAATATGAATTGATGTCCATTACTGGCTTTGGGCTTGATGGGCCCGATCATGTCCATTCCCCACATTGAGAAGGGTCATGGCGAACTCATATTGTGGAGTTCCCTTGGAGGGGCGTGGATAGCATTTCCATGGATTTGGCATTGATAGCACCTCTTGATGTGATCATCACAGTCAGCTTTGACCGTATGCCAATAATACCTTATTTTGAGGATCTTCTTAACAAGTAGGGGGTCACTCATGTGTGGGCCACATATTCCACCATAGATCTCATCCATGAGCCTCTGAGCTTGGTCTTTGTCCAGACATCTGAGGAGACCTAATCCTGCATCTTCGCTCAGGTAGAATTTCATAGCAAGTCGATGGATCCGCCTTCTTTCAGTCGGGCTCGCCTCAGCGTGTGTAGATCCATCTCATAGATACTGATGTGCTGATACCAAAGGTTGTGGATGAGAGGTAGCTCATCCGATACTTCTCCAACATAGTTCCCATAAGCTGGGGCCTTTTGCAGGGCAAATGTGATGCTTGTCATGTTTTCCTTGTCAGGTATGTGAATCAAGGAGGCCAACGTTGCTAGTGCATCCGCAAAATCATTCCTATTATGAGGAATGCATAGAAAGGAGATTTCTTCGAACTCCAAAGCCATTTATAAAACTTATTGATGGTAAGGCAGCCAATGTAGTTCTTTGGTTTGATAGATTTATGTGGATTGTTTGATTACTAATTCTGAATCCCCAAAGAAAGTTAACCGCATGATGCCCATTGAACGACCAAGTTTTAGCCCCATGATACAACCTTCACACTCACCGTGTGTTGTTTGTGTACCGCAATTTGATTTGATAGGATCTTTGTTCCCTGCATGCGAATCTTTGGGCTGCTTCCGACTCCGGCACCTTCTATGCTAATAGTTCCATCGAAATGACAAGTATCACATTAGCCTCAGTGGTGCAGCCACTTTCAAAGGATTGTCAGCTCCTTTGAGTTGAATTGCTTGTATGAAAAATGGTCCGACAGTCTCATTAGCCTCAATGGATATTACTGCTACTAATCCCTTCCATTTTGTAGGACAGGTATTCCCACTCTCGAGTATCATAGTGTCATCGTCTACCAACTGCAGGACACCGCTGTCAATTAAACTTTGAATAAGGTGGCAGAGTGCCCAGCATTCTTCTGTGCTGTGACCACGAGAATGTAAATGATATTGACATACTCCATCGAATTTGAACCATCTTGAACGGGGATTAAATGGAGGTAGAAGGGAAGTGATTCTTCTTTCGTTGATTAGCATATGAAATATCTCCTCCATAGGTTGGCCTAGGTATGTAAATTCCCTTCTATTGGCAAAATCACGATGGGCTTTAGCACTTGCTCTCATTGCAACCTTGTCCTCTAGTGCTTCATTTTTTGAAGGTGATGATGGAGCATTCATAACAAAATGAAAGAGACATGCATGCTCCTGGCTAACTAAATGGCGTGTGACTTGATGCTGATGGATCACTAGTTCTGCCAATTCTTCCACTTTCTTACAAAGATCTTTCATCTTTCGTTCCATAGCAAATTGGAACTTTGCGTAATCCCATCTGTCAACAGCATCTTTGATGCTTTGGGATGATTCACTATTAAAATTAGAAATCTATACACTGCTCCAACTAATCATGTTGACCTCTTCTTCTTTGTGTTGAGGAAGAGGGTTGTCTTTCACATGAGGTTGATCTGGTTTGCTAACCACGATCTCACCATTGTCAATTAAATCTTGGATCTTGTGTTTCAAGGCCCAACAATCTTGAGTATCATGTCCAGGTGCTCCGGCATGATAAGCACACTTCTGAGTAGCATTGAAACCCCTCCCATTAGGGTTGGCTGGTGGAAGAAGATGCGTGATTTTCTTCTGAGTAATCAGAAGAGCAAGAATATTCTCGAGCTAGTCCCCTAAGGGTGTGAACGTCCGAGGGTGCTTTTCTTCTCCACCTTTAGGTAATGGAGGGTTTGAAGACTGTGTTTGGAAAGGGGAGTAATTTCTCCTCTGTATAGGCATGTTCTGACTGCCTTTTTGACCTTGTAGTATCAAGGAAACATCCTCCTCTTTCTTTTTATGGACCCTCCGGGTGTTGTTTCCATAAGTTCTGGACTAGATGTGCTAAGCAACTGCTTTAAGAGTGGCTAGGTCTTGAATCTTTCCTGACTTCAATCCCATCTCAACCATCTCTCTGTGTTTGATCATTTCAAGAAATGGTTTGCCAATACCAGCTAAAACTCTTTCATAGAAAGGAGCTTCTTGTATGTCTATGAAAGTTATGACCATTTCTGACTCTGTCATAGAAGGACTAACTTGATCAGCAAGGCGCCTCCACCTTTGAGCATACTCTCTGAAAGACTCGTTGGAATGTTTCTTGACTTTGGTAATCTGAAACCGGTCAGGAGCCATCTAAGATTGAAAACTATACTGAGTGAGGAAGGCGTGAGCTAGCTCTTCCCAGCTATGAATTTTTGAGTTGTCTAATCTGGTATAGCATGAACGGGCTTCTCCAGTTAGACTCTTCTGGAACAGCTGCATTCTGAGCTTCTCGTTTTCTGCATAAGATCCAAGTTCTCCAATGAACACCTTCAAATGTGTGTAAGGATCCCCTAATCCGTCATACTTCTCAAAGTCAGGGGTTTTGAATTTCTCTGGATAATGAACACCAGTGAATATGTAAAGGTAAGCATACAAAACACTCCCGTGTGTTCCAATCACTTTGAGAGAACAGATAGTTTCTTCCATTTGAAGGACCTTCTTCCTGATATCACCGTTGTCTGGATCTCCTTTGAGATGGGTGTTTTCAGGGTCTTTGTTGGTCGTATCCAACTGAGGTTCTGGATTTGTTTTATCCAAACCTTGTGTTCCTCCTTGTGTAGAGGATTCTGTAGGTGTAGGCATTTTAGAGCCCTGAGTAGAATAATGCAATTATTTGAGTAGGATAGCCAAATCTGTAATTTGTTTACTTAATCTGTCAAATTCTTCTCGAGAAATGAGATTAGACTGGTCAGAAGAAGACATGATTGGATGTAGGCTCATGGCCTTTTTGGATTTTGAGCAGGTAACAGGCCCAATTGTTTCCCTACAAAAACTTATGCAGTTTAGTCTTAGGGATAATGTAAATGTTTATATGCTATGTGATATACCCGTGTTAGGAATATTATCCTTCAAAACGGATGTTACTTGATAGCATGTTATGTATGTGCAAATATTCTTGATATTTTCCATTACAAAGAGATGAACAAGAAAAAATGCTTTTACAAGTAATAGAAAATGGAAAGCATGAAGATACTTTTCTCCGCATTTGGTTTATCAGAGGATGACCTATCTTAGGGTTACTCTCGCGGCTTTTTGGCATGAAAGTTCTCAGATCATCGCAATCTACTTGACGAGAAGTTAATCCGGTCTTTCAACTGGAGCGAATCTGGGTGGTGCCTTTCCTGAGCCTCGTTGGAATTTGTCTCCTTACGAGTCCAGTAATCAAACACCGAAAGGATAGTCTCTTGGTGGAGGAACCACACAACATACATTCACATACAACGTGTCTCACCGTTTATGAAAATGATGACATGTGAGAAGCACTAATATCACAGATAGATATGTTGTAGTGCAGTAATTAAAATGCATTCGTACACATTAATCATAAATGTAAATGCAACATTCACACACAAGCATATAACAGTTTTGAAAAGCTTGTACTAGCGGCTTAAGACCTCTTACTGGGGTCCCCAGCAGAGTCGCCACCTGTCGACGTCGGGATTTTTATTTGTCCCTTTTCTGTTCATGTTCTTTGGTGCTCTCATGTTACGTGAGATTTGTTTGAAAAAACAAGTGAAAAAGGTCTGACATGTATCATGTCAATGATTTGACTGTAAGAGTCGCCAGTTGGTGTTTTTAACTGGTTGCACCAACGTACCTGAGAAAAGGTTTGCACATTGACCCATGATGTGACACTACTAAGCGGGTGCGTAAACCGAGATTCATTTGGGTTCGGGGGCTTGATTATGCGGAGGAAGGTGTTAGGCACCCCGACATTCGTGTTGTTACGGTGGCCACTTTTCAAGAAACTATTATATGAATGTGTGTGTGTCTGTGTGTGGATCAATGTGCAATTTATTTGGAAGTAGTGCGAGGCCTCGTTCGCGCCTATATACAAAGGGTTTGAATTATATAAAAATTCAGTTTTAAACATGATATAGCAATGAAGTTTTGTAAAAGAGGCTTTTCAAACCCTGTGCTCAATAGTAATTGAGACCTTTTCATACTTCCATTTTACTATTAAATGCTCGGCTTGTTTGCTTTTATTTTCGAGATGCGAAGCATCTTCGAGAAAATAATATATAGAGGTGCCAAACTCCTCATGGGCATAACAACCATCTAAGGAAATTCAAACACCGTGAATAATGTACAAGCTGCTTACAGCTGAAAATGTCCATCACGAGAACCGAATCAAGGTTAAGTAGACTGAATCCGTGATAACATGATTCCTAGGCTCACATGATACTGCAGTTTATATGAAAAGCAGTAAGCAGTTATATATATAAAAGTTGTAAATATATATATATATATACAGACATGATCAACCACCACGAAGAACCTCCATGGGGGATCGAAAATGTAAATATATATATATATATATATAGACATGATCAACCACCACGAAGAACCTCCATGGGGGATCAGAAATGTAAATAAAGGAATAAATGCTATCAACCTCCACGAAGTAAACTACAGGCGGGTCTGAATGTAAAGAAAGCAGTAAAAACGATCAACTGCCATTAAGTAAACCCTGGGTGGGACGGAATATAAATGAAGCAGTAAAAGGCCACGAAGTAAACTCCAGGCCTAACAGAAATGTAAATATATATATATATAAGCGATAAACACGCAGGATGTTTCTCAATCCCAGCTCGGTTTATCATTTCAGCGATTTGTGGCTATATATATATATATAAGCGATAAACTTATATATATAAAATTGAGGGCTCATCGAGCGAGTTCGACAGCAGTTCATATATATAGGTGTGTATATATATATATATATATATATATATAAAAGCAAATGTAAACGCTTCAGAATGTAAAATCCGGGCTCATCGGACATAATCCAACAACAGTTCATATAAATAAGTTTATATATATATATATATATATATATATATATATATATATATATATATATATATATATAGCGACTAAACGCTCGGACATAAGTCTAGGCTCAATCGAGGCATAACTAGATAATGTTAGTCCATATATATAAATATATACATATATAAGTATATATATTCAGACAGAAATGAAAACCACAGATTAAGAAAAAGGCTTTATAGAGTGTGAGAAGGCTTACAGTGGGTTACCAAAGTAGGCTTCTATGACTCTAGTTGGATAAACACTCAGCTCCTGCCAGTAAAATATAGCTATATGTGAGCTAACATGTGTTTAAAATGAGAAAGCACTCAATATGGGGTGTGTACAGAGCAAATTTGATAGGGCTTCCTCGTCTCTTTTTCTCTTGAATACGGCCACCCAAGCTCTATATTTATAGAGTGGTGGCATAGTCTCTACTTGATGGCCATGAGATGCACTGTGGTAGCCTGATGCACTGCGGATGCAGGACTCATGAGTCCTACTGCTCTCGAAATCGTGCCTTTGTGATGTCCGTTCGAACTTGCAGAACTTCAATCCGAGCATCCGAATGAGGTGTATAAGACCTTCTTCGTACCGCTTTTGTCGAGAGTTACGCAATGACATGGAATTAGAGGTTGTTTGTAAAAACCCGATATTTTCTATACAAATAAATTAGAAATTTTGCGTATAAATTTTTATTTTTTTTAATATGGGGAATATGTGCCAAGATAGTGTGTCTATGTATTTATGTGATATATTTATTACATGAATGATTTTAAATAATTTTATTTTAAAATTTTTGATTGTTATAAATTATATTATTATAATAATTAATTTTATAGTAGAAATGTTTTTATTAATTATTTTCCATGAAAATATAGTCATATATTATTTATATAATATATGAAATGATTTTTATAATAATTATTTTATTATATGAATTTTAGTACAAATTATTAAGTTAATTATTTTAACTTAATTAATAATATTAAGTATGATAGATAAATCGGATATGGAATCCAAACCCTAATTTTGGATTTTGATCAAAGAATGAGAATAATAATATAATATTATTTATATTTTAGTTTTTCGGTTACTATAATTATATCACAGTATGTATGTGGTGACAATGATTGGTCAGTTATGGTGTATTATGTCAAACCCTAGTTTTACTGTGGGAAACCCTAATTTGAAACTCAATTATGAGTTTAAGACTATTATATAACTGTGTTATATGATTTTTTTGATTGATTAGGTCAACCCTAATTAACATTTAGATTTATTAATTTCTTCAAATCCTATTTGTTAATTATAAACCCTAATTGCTAGATTAGCAAGGATAATTATAATTATTATATAATACCCTAATGTTCATGTATGATTAGAACCCTAATCAAATTAAGAAAACCCTAATTACAAATTTTAGGAACTAATTTTATTTTATTTTAAACCCTAAATAAAAGGTTTATAACCTAATTATACATTAGGTGAGACAATTAAATAACATAAGGGTTGTGATAATAAGGAAATGTCAGTATTTAATATGTATACTAACTTAAGTGGATAATCTTGTTATTTCAAGTGACTAATAATTTTAAACCTATTCTAGTAAACCTAATTAGTTTATGAGCTAAAGTCACATGTATAAGTAATTACATTTCATAAGATTGGGAATGGAAACCCTAAATAAATAATTTCGGTAGCATATATTAAAATTGTTAGACTATGTTCATTACATGGCTCAAAACAATTAAAAAAGAAGCCCAAAAGAAATAAAATGCAAACCAATACTTAGCCCACTTGATTGAGGGTATTTTAGACTTTTGATTAATCAAAATTGTGCATTAAAATAAAAGCAAAATGGAGGAGATAATGGGGTAAGGGGGACCGGCCAATTAGGCCATTTTAGGCAACAAATTATGCTAATCAAGTTCCTTAAATAGTAAGTCTTACACACAAGTACATGTGTGTCAATCTCTCATTGGTTGCAAATCTATTAAGCACATTTAATCACATGATTAGGCTTATTTGGAAGAGATAAGGTGAAGCCTTTTATCCATGGGATAATAAAAGTATGGGGGATAATAGTTAATCACCCATTTATTTGCTAGATCATTTTCATTTCTCTTATTCTCCTTCTTTTTCTTTTTCTCCCAAGCTAGCAACATACAAGAAAGAGAGAGAGGGAGAGAGTTTAGGTTTTGTGAGAGAGGGAGAGGTGTGCTAGTTGCTTAATGCACCCTAAGATTATACATTACTTTGGAAGATTAAGAAGGATAGCAAATAAAACTAGGTGAGGTTCTCATCCATTCTTTTTCTTATTCTTCTTCTATTTTGTGTTATAGCATGATTTGTTGGAGTTATGGATTAATACTCAAAATACCCTAGTTCTACATATCATCATGTATGGAACTAAGTATCTTGAGTGTTAGATCAAAGGCTTAGAGGAAGAAAATGAGCATATGTTCTCCAAGGGGTGAAACCCTTGTTTTTGTTCCACTAAATCTTGTATAACTCAAGTTTTACAACTTGGATTGGTGATCCGTCGAAGGGGGTGCTAGATACATGAGTTATCTAGTAAACCCAAGTGGTAGAACACAAATCTAGCAAGTATTGAAGCCATGGGGACTATTTTTCCCAAAATAGTCCACATAGTATATTGAGGTTTTGAAACCCTAAAATAGCTATTGTTCCTATTTTTCAAAGGACTGTTTTGGACAGTTTCATGTCTTTTAAAAATCTGGGAAAAATCACAGAGGTACCTTAGGAAGTTATCTACATGTAGGAAAAAGAACGGACGCGTTTCAATTTATAGGTTGTGCGTAATGGCTATTTCCGTAAAGGACTCCGAAATATTAACATTCGAATATCTCACTGTGTATACACTGGAAAAATTCCAAAATTTTTACACTAGGTTCATATATGTTATGAGAGTATACCCTGAAAATTTTCGATTTTTCTGAGCAAAACTCGATTTATGAAAAATGAAGTAAGATCTAGGCACTTTAAAAATAGTAAATCATTTCCTAAAATTTCAAAAAAATTTGGGATCATTGTTGGGTCATATACTGTTCAAATCCGGAAAAGAAGAATTTTTAGAATCAGTTTGCTATTTTTCCTAAAAATGATGAAGTTATGAATAAAAGAAAATGAATAGTTAAATGATGTTTTAAATAAGAAAAATATGATTTTAATGCTTGAATACTCCTAATATATAATATTATGACTATTTTAGGGCCTTTTGGTAATTTATAATAAGAAATATTATTTATGACCTTTTATAGATATTAAATAAATGGTTTTATAAAGGGTGAACAATTAAAATAAATTATTTATTGATCTAATAAATTATTAAAATGTTATTATGATATTAATAATATTAGAATATGATATTGTTATGTAAATAAAAATATTGAGATTAAAACTTCATTAAATGGTTATGCTTATTTGATTTAAAATATTAATAAATGATTAAAGTATTATTAAATGATTAATAATATTAGATTAAAATATTATTAAAAGATTAATAATATTAAATTAAAGTATTATTAAATGATTAGAATATTATTAAGTAAATAATAATATTAGAGATTAAACAAAATGTTATTAATATAATAACATTAGTAAATGAATAAAATATTATTAATTAATAATATTAGTAAATAAATAAAATATTAATACAATGGTAAATGACTAAAAGTATTATTAATTGATTAATGATACTAAAGCATAAGTAAGATATTATTAAAGTAATAATATTAATGCATGATTAAAATATTATTAAGAGGATTAATAATATTAGTAAAGTATTAAAATATTATTAAGATGTTAATAATACTAGTAAGCGAATAAAAGTGTTATTAGAGAACTAGTTGTGACGCCCCCAAAATAGGTATACATCACCTATTCTGAGTCACCAAATACATGATACAGAATACAAATACAATCTTTAATATACAACAAGAGAGCTGTGAGTTTTAATACAAATATTATCTTCTATACAATATCCACTCTCAGAATAAGTTCTCATTACATTTATTGTCACACTATTTAACAGAATAGTGAGGACTACTAATACTATCATCTGGACCGTCACTCCGTTCCCCGACTAGTCCCGCTCGTTCTCATTTCACAGAGAGAACGGTGAAAGAAAGGGTGAGCTCAACTAGCCCGATAAGAAATATTATGACTAAGATAATGCGAATAAATTATCATTAGTCTTCAACAATGTTAAACCGATAAAATACAATAGACATCAAGTTTAAGCTGCGGTGGAACATTCAATCCATTAAAAGAGTCAAGTAGAGAATAAAATTTACTATCTTTTATGATTTAAAGGTTTTCATCACTTTTATCGTTGGGACTCAACTTAATAAATAATCCACATCATCCACGCACTTTCTGACGAGGATATTCATTAGTATCACGACCACAAATTATTCATGCACTACTGAGGCCAAGGATATTCGTGTATTCATCAATGGTGATGATCATGCCAACAAGCATCCATCAATGCACTACGGACCAATGAGGACTTTTACCACATCATTTGTAACATTATGGTCATGATTACAATCAATAATCCTTATCATAAATCCATCTATACACTGACGAGGCCATATGACTTTTTTCAACAAAAATATAAACATGAGGAGACGATGACAATGATATAAGAATTCAATAAAACAAGTTCAAGAATTAATTTATCCAGGAACTAATAATGTCCAAATTGTCAACATGATACTTCTTTGTAGAATAAAATTCAAGAATGCTCAGAAGAATATTTTCATGAAAAGATACTGGATGAAGTGCAAATATCAAGAATATTCCACTAATTTCATGGAGTATAGAAGTCAAAACTTTAACCAACTAAGTATAATAAAGAATGGAATAACAAAAGAAATCACCATGCATGCGGTATTGCGATAGACGAGTTATTCAACGAGAATAATAAATAACGAGAACCGAATTCGAGCGTAATTACACCTTAAGCGGGATATTCCAACAAAATAATAAAGAATGGAATAACAACGAAATCACCATGCATGCGGTGCTTGCGCCAGACAAAGTTATTCAACGAATAATAAATAACGGAACCCGTCCCAAAAAAAAATGCATGCATGAGAATATTCAACGAGAATAATAAAGAATGGAATAACGAAGACTTTCACCAAGTATAGGGTAGATCCAGCGTATCTGAGTTGTTCCAACGAGAATAATAAAGAATGGAATAACGAAGTTCTCTTCATGAATATGAAAAAATAATACCCTTACCTTATAAAGAAGAGTATTAAAATCGGTGGAGGCGGGGATATATGAAGAAACTTGCACTTACGCTCGAGCTTTCTTAAATGCTAAAGAAATACGCTCAATATTATAGAAGAAGAATTATCTCACGCTTTCTCTCTCTAGAGTTTCAAATGAATTAAGAAGAAATAATGAAGGAATGAGCTTCTATTTATAGAAGAATGGACTGAATAGTAACCAATCCATGAACGGTCCAGATTGATTTAATTTTAAACGGACGGTCCATAAAATATTCTAATAAAATAAAAATTTTAAATAAAATATATTATATATATTATATATATGATGATAATAATTGTACTCCCTCCTGACCATGCAATTCATCGGTTTCTTCCCCCTCCCCAAATGTCAATCCTCACATGCTAAATATATATATATATATATATATTATATACATCACCACTCAATTCATCTCTTTCTTTTCTTTTTCTTCTTTACTACCTGTAAACCCCTTCCCCCCATTATTCAACTTCCATCACTATCATATATATATATATATATATATATATATATATCATAATAACTTATATAAATAAAACTGAGATAACTTCTACCTACAGTTTTGAAAAATGGGGTCCAAATAACAAGTAAAATCTACAACAATAACTTCATAAAAATCCTCTCAATATTTTTAACAATATTTATCATCATTATTATTATTCACAATATTAATCGACCATGTCGTTCCCAGGAAAGATGGGGCTTTCCAATAAGGATTTCTCCCTATTGGCGCACAATTAGGTGACCAAACCTCTCCTTGACAGAACTTCTAGACATCGTTAATATTGCAAATAATAATATTAATAACTTTGTCGTCACAATTATTGATTTACTAATATATAAAATATCGACAATAATTGAATCAAATAACGTGAGATACTATGCAATAATTACTATAGCAATAATTGAACAAAACTGAATGACTTCTCACATAAGCATTAATAATCAATACCATGTCTTTCTATGAAAACCGCCAGCATTATTCTTTGTACTTTTACTCTTAGGTAGTTCAACAAAGATTAAAGGTAAAACTTCCGCCATTATTTTTATAAAAATATTTTTGTCATTTTCTCAATCCGACAATAATTCCGTTGTGGGGTCCACTAATAATTGCGCCGTTGTACGAATATTCCCTGCTAAAACGAATATTCCCCGACCAATCAAATATAATACAACAACTTGCATATTTTGCAAAATTTATAAATACTACCCACAACTATAACATTATATCAAATTTATTTCATAATATTCAAAAATGATAATTATAGAAAATTCATCTTTATTCATAAAAGTTGGGGTCTTACAATCTCCCCTTCTTATGAAATTTCACCCTCGAAATTAGGGTAAGTATCTGGTATGTCAAAGAGGTAAGCATACCTTGATTTCATTTCAGATTCTAACTCCCAGGTCATTTCCTCAATATCGTGGTTTCTCGACAAAACTTTGACTTGAGGTATAACCTTGGAGCGTAGAATATGTTCCTTCTTATACAAGATTTGAACAGGTACCTCTTCATACGTTAAATCTTCCGCTATTTCATCCGGTTCTAACTCAATAATGTGGTTCGGGTCTTCCACATATTTACATAACATGGATATATGAAAAACGTTATGAACACGAGACATACTTGGCGGTAAAGCGAGTCTATAGGCTACAGTCCCTACTTGATCGAGGATTAAAAATGGGCCAATGAATCGAGGATTGAGCTTTCCTCTCTTTCCAAATCTCGTAACTCCTTTCCATGGAGTAACACGTAACAACACATGATCTCCAATATAGAATTCCACGTCCTTTCGATGAAGATCAGCATAACTCTTTTATCGATCTTGTGAGGTTTTTATACATTGTCGTATCATTTGAATCTTTTCTATAGTCATACGTACCAACTCCGGTCCCAACAACGTTGCTTCGCCCACCTCATCCCAGCATACTAGAGAATGACACTTTCTTCCATACAACGCCTCGAATGGAGCCATGCCAATACTTGATTGATAGCTGTTGTTGTAGGAAAACTCCACCAATGGTAAGAACTTGTCCGAACTTCCCTTGAAGTCAAGGACATAGAGTCTTAATAAATCTTCAAGAGTTTGAATATTCCTCTCTGATTGTCCGTCCGTCTAAGGATGATATTCCGAACTAAATTATAAATCCGTGCACATAGCTTTTTGCAAATAAATCCAAAATTGTGAAGTGAATCTTGGGTCTCGATCAGAAACTATGGATATTGGCATACCATGCAATCTTACAACCTCGTTTATGTACATACGAGCAAGACGTTCAAGTGTATAAGTTTCTCGTATAGGTAAGAAATTAGCAGATTTGGTCAATCTATCAACAATGACCCAAATTGCACCTATGCCTTGAGAAACCTTGGGAAGACCAGTAACGAAATCCATGGTAATGTGCTCCCACTTTCATTCTGGAATTTCAAGTGGTTGCAATGGACCTTTTGGTACTTGATGTTCCGCCTTGACTCGTTGACAAGTTAGACACCTTGAGATAAACAGCGCTATCTCTCTCTTCATATTTCTCCACCAAAATGTATGTTGAAGATTACGATACATTTTGGTACTCCTAGGATGGATTGCAAATGGTGTGTTGTGCACCTCCATCATGATTTAATACTTTAACTCGGGGTCTTTAGGAACACAAAGTCTGGAGTTGACTCAAAGTATTCCTTCTTCATCGATTCTTGCTTCCGGAATAACACCTTCTTGTACTTTCTTCCTCATATGCATCAGCTCCAGGTCTGTAGCTTGAGCAACTTTTACTTTATCGATTAAAGTCAGTTCTACTCATATATTCGCCATTATCACGTGGTTCCCTGGAGTTTTTATCTCTATCTCCATCCTTTGCAAGTCATACAAAATGGGCCTTTTCGTTGACGATGTTGCACTTTTCATACCGCATATGATCTTTCTACTCGATGCGTCGGCTACCACGTTAAACTTTTCGAGATGGTATTGGATGGTATGATCATAATCTTTCAGCAGTTCAATCCAACGTCGATGTCGCATGTTGAGTTCCTTTCGGTGAAGAAATATTTAAGGCTTTTATGATCGTAAAGATTTCCACTTTCTCCCCATACAAGTAAAGCCTCCAAATTTTAAGTGCAAAGAGATAACAAATGACTCTAGATCATGAGTAGGATAATTCCTCTCATATTCTTTGAGTTGTCGAGAGGCATAGGCTATGACTTTCCCATGTTGCATGAGAACACATCCTAACCCTTTGCACGAAGCATCATCATAGATAACAAATCTCTCAAGAGCAGATTGGTATTGTCAAAACAGGTGCTGAAATTAGTCTTCTATTGAGTTCTTGAAAACTCTTCACACATTCCTCATTTCAACCGAATTTTATATCTTTTTGAGTCAGTTGAGTTAAGGGAGTAGCGATTCGTGAATACCCTTCTACGAATCTCTGATAATAACCAGCTAAGCCGAGAAAGCTACGTACTTCGGTCAATAGATTTTCCATGACTTGATACCATGTGCCCAAGGAATGCTACTTCCTCAAGCCAGAACTCGCATTTCTTCAACTTCGCATAAAGCTTATATTCACGGAGATTTTGGAGTATCAGCCTCAAGTGTTGTTCATGATCTGCACGGCTTTTGGAATATATGAGGATGTAATCAATAAAGACGACCACAAAGTGATCCAAATATTCCTTGAATACTCGGTTCATCATATCCATGAAGGCAGCAGGAGCATAAGTCAATCCAAAAGACATGACTAGAATTCATAATGCTTCATCTTAGTTACGTTAAGCCATCTTTAGAATATCATCGGTTCTAATTTTCAATTGATGATATCCGGAACGAAGATCAATCTTTGAAAAGAATTTGGCACCTTGTAACTAGTCAAACAGATCATCAATACGTGGCAATGGGTACCTATTTTTGATGGTGACATGATTCAACTCCCGATAATCAATACAAAGTCGCATACTCCCATCTTTCTTCTTCACGAATAGAACACCCCAAGGAGATGTACTAGGGCGAATAAAACCGATGTCTAACAATTCTTGCAATTGGGTCTTTAACTCCTGAAGTTCAATAGGAGCCATTCGATATGGTGCTTTGGAAATGGGCTTTGTACCGGGTTCAAGGTCGATACAA
This sequence comes from Panax ginseng, assembly GCA_020205605.1. Taxonomy (NCBI): domain Eukaryota; kingdom Viridiplantae; phylum Streptophyta; class Magnoliopsida; order Apiales; family Araliaceae; genus Panax; species Panax ginseng. The sequence goes on along the minus strand of CM035128.1, from coordinate 87,814,714 downwards.
AATTCAATTTCACGCTCTGGGGGTAGCCCAGGAAGTTCTTCAGGGAATACGTCAGGAAATTCATTAACAATAGAAATATCATTCAAAACTGACGTATTTTTGTTTAGATCCGTGACATGAGCTAAGAAAGATTGACATCCATTTTTCAATAAATAAATAGCTTTATGGCTTGAGATGACAGTGATTGATTTTAATGGTTTGGTTGTTTGAATTCGCATAATAGGTTGGTTAGGAATATTAAAGCTAACAACCTTACGAAAACAATCAATTTTTGCATGATGAGTGGTTAATCAATCAATCCCTAGAATTACGTCAAATGCAAGTATTTTCAATGAAATAAGATTGACAGGTAATGTGAGGGTACCGATTTGAACCAAACGAGACTTATAAACAGTGGATGTAATGAAGGTTTCTCCCAATGGAGTTTCAACAGATAAGTCAAAGTCCAATTTCTCCAGAGTCAAATTTAAACGTTGAGCGCAAGTAGGAGAAATAAAAGAATGGGTAGAACCGATATCAAATAAGGTATATACTTCGCTAGATTTTATGATAAGCTTACCCGTGATAATCTCGTTCGGGTTCCTTGCTTTGTGGGAGGTCACAACAAATGCTCTCCCTTGCACTACCGGCTTTGACTTTTCTGGGACGACCTTTGGTGCCTCCATCCTAGCTGACTTGTCTTTGGTGAACGACAAAATCGAGCTAGGTGACCTTCTCTTCAACAATTATAACATGCTTTGGACGGCATCGCGCAGTTTGGACTGATGTGTCCTTCCCCTCCGCATTTGAAGAATATGATAGGTGGTCGTTCTCCTTCCTTAACAACGGGTGCTAGTGCTAACGTCTTTACATCATTGTTGAATCTCTTCTTCTTGAAATGTCCATTTTTATTGTTTTGGCCCTGATTACCACCGAAGTGGTTATCATTTCTGGCATGTTGATTCCCTCCACGCTTGTTGTCACCGCTTCGATGATTGCTCTCACTGGTATTATCATTTTGTCGGCTGCTCTCTTTTGGTTGCGTTGACTCATTATCGCGCTCCAATAACTGAACCCTATTAACAACATCTGAATACAAACATAGTTTATGAGAGATAAGATATTGACGTATCTCGGGTTTCAAACCTCTTAGAAACATTGGCGTCATTCTCTCCTCATTATCAACCAAATGGGACGCAAATCGGGACAACTCGGCAAATTTGGCTTCGTATTGCGACACTGTCATGTTGTTTTATTCCAGTTTAATGAACTCTACCTCTTTCATGTGATGAATACTTTTGGGAAAGTACTTGTCGTTGAGCGATTCTTGGAACTTCTCCCAAGACATCTTGATGTGGCGAGTTGAGTACGCTTCTGATTCCCACCAAATGAATCTGCTGCGCGTGACATGAAGGTGGCAAAAGGAACCTTTTGCTCCTCGGAGCAACCCAAGACATCAAATATCTTGTTGATCTACTTTATCCACATCTCCGTCTTAAGTGGTTTTGGCTCTCCAAAAAACTCCAAAGGTCCCACTCCTTGAAGCTGTTTGGCGGTGGCCAGATTCGAGAGTTGCTAGTGTTTCCACCGCATTTTGGGCGGGCCGCTCTACTTTGATGTTGCATGAATTGCATAAAGCCTCAGAACATTCCATCGTTCATCATTTGGTCAGTGTTGTTGTTTCCCTGAGGATTGTCGCCTTCCTGATGCACATTATCCTGATTATTGGTCTGTGAAGACTCAATGGTCTCCTGTGCACCATTGATGTTTTCAACATTCTCGGATGTCATTTTCAAATACTGCCACAAAACAAGGGTTGATTAATATATCACATATTATCCCTATACCCTGACCAACCAATTAAATAACAAATAAACTTAGGTAGGTCATACTAGCAAAGGAATTCTCCGTCTCTCCCCTCCTAGTTCTTGTCTCACATCTTAGCCAGGGATCATATCCTAAAGCTTTGATACCAACCGTGACACCCCCAAACTAGGTATACATCACCTATTCTGAGTCGCCAAATACATGGTACAGAATACAAATACAATCTTTAATATACAACAAGAGAGCTGTGAGTTTTAATACAAATATTATCTTCTAGACAATATCCACTCTCAGAATAAGTCCTCATTACATTTATTGTCACACTATTTAACAAAATAATGAGGACTACTAATACTATCATCTGGATCGTCACTCCGGTTCCCCAGCTAGTCCCGTCCATTTCGTTCTCATTTCACAAAGAGAACGATGAAAGAAAGGGTGAGCTCAACTAGTTCAGTAAGAAATATTATGACAAAGATAATGCAGAATAAATTATCATTAGTCTTCAACAATGTTAAACTAATAAAATACAATAGACATCACGTTTAACTACAATGGAACATTCAATCCATTAAAAGAGTCAAGTAGAGAATAAAATCTACTATCTTTTATGATTTAAAATGTTTTTCGTTACTTTTATCACTGGGACTCAGCTTAATAAATAATCCACATCATCCTTGCACTACGACCAAGGATATTCATTAGTATCACGACCACAAATTTTCCATGCACTACGGGCTAAGGATATTCGTGTATTCATCAATGGTCATAATCATGTCAACAACTGTCCATCAATGCACTACGGGCCAATGAGGACTTTTACCACATCATTTGTAACATTATGGTCATGATTACACCGAATAATCCCTGGTCATAATCATACCAAGTCCATCTATGCACAACAGGCCACAGATGACTTTCAACAAAAATATAAACATAAGGATGATGACAATGATATAAGAATTCAATAAAACAAATTCAAGAATTAATTTATCCAGGAACTAATAATGTCCAAATTGTCAACATTATACTTCTTTGTAGAGTAAAATTCAAGAATGCTTAGAAGAATATTTCCATGAAAGATCTTTGGATGAAGCGCCAAATATCAAAAATATTCCACTAATTTCATGGAGATCTTTGAAGTCAAAACTTTAACCAACCGAGTATAATAAAGAATGAAATAACAAAAGAAATTACCATGCATGCGATTGCTTGCGCATAACGAGTTATTCAACGAGAATAATAAATAACGGAACCCAGTCGGGCATAATCGCTGCTTAGCAGGATATTCCAACGAGAATAATAAAGAATAAAATAACAACGAAATCACCATACATGCGGTACTTAGCATAGACGAGTTATTCAACGTAATAATAAATAACGGAACCAGGTCCCGTAAAAACGCATGCATGATGATATATTCCAACGAGAATAATAAATAATGGAACCAAGTCCCATAAATGCGTAAAATGCATGCAGAACAAGATATTCTAATAGAATAATAAAGAATGGAATAACAGAAGTTCTCTTCATAAATATGAAAAAAAAAAATACCCCTTACCTTATAAAGAAGAGTATTCCTTCGTTAGGGCGGGGATATACTTGAAGAAACTTGCACTATGCTCAAAGCTTTCTTAAATGCTAAAGAAATACGCTCAAGATTATAGAAGACGAATTATCTCTAAAGTTTCTCTCTCTAGAGTTTCAGTGAATTCGTAAGAAATAATGAAGGAATGAGCTTCTATTTATAGAAGAATGGACTGAATAGTAACCAATTCATGAACGGTTGATTTACTTTTAAACGGACGGTCCATAAAATATTCTAATAAAATAAAACTATTAAATAAAATATATTATATATATAATGATACTAATTGTACTCCCTCCCGACCATGCAATTCATCGGTTTCTTCCCCCTCCCCAAATGTCAATCCTCGCATGCTAAATATATATATTATTTACACCACCACTCAATTCATCTCTTTCTTTTCTTTTTCTTCTTTACTACAGTAAACCCCTTCCCCCATTATTCAACTTCCATCACCATCATATATATATATATATATATATATATATATATATATATATATATATATATATATATATATATAATCATAATAACTTATATAAATAAAAGCTGAGATAACTTCTACTACCGTTTTGAAAAATAAATAAATGGGGGTCCAAATAACAAGTAAAATCTACAACAATAACTTCATAAAAATCTCATCAATATTTTTAACAACATTTATCATCATTATTATTATTCACAATATTAATCGACCGGTGTCGTTCCTAGGAAAAAGGGGCTTTCGATAAGGATTTCTCCTGTTTAGCGTAATTAGGTGACCAAACCTCTCATTGATGAACTTCTAGACATCATTAATATTGCAAATAATAATATTAATAACTTTAATCGTCTCAATTATTGATTTACTAATATATAAAATATAGATAAATAATTGAATCAAATAACGTGAGATACTATGCAACAATTACTATATAGCAATAATTGAACAAAAGCTGAATGACTTCTCACGTAAGGATTAATAATCAATACTGGTAGTTGCTACTATGCAACCATGCCATTCATCTTTGTTTTTACTCTTGAGTAGTTCAACAATTATTAACGGTAAAACATCCGTAGTTATTTTCATAAAAATATTTTGTCATTTTCTCGATCCGAATGATAATTCCGTTGTGGGGTCCACTAATAATTCTTGTAGTTATGCGAATATTCCTGCTAAAACGAATATTCCCAGAGCCAATCAAATATAATACAACAACTTGCATATTTTGCAAAATTTATAAATACTACCCACAACTATAACATTATATCAAATTTATTCCATAATATTCAAAATGATAATTATAGAAAATTCATCTTTATTCATAATAGTTGGGGTCTTACACTAGTAATATTAAGAGGAGAATTAAATATTATCAAGATTAATAATATTAAGTGAATTAAATATTTTAAGTTATACTTAATGACGTTTAATATTTTAAGAAATAGTACATTAATATTTTAATATTAATGGTAATTGTTTAAAAATAATTTTAAATGATTTAAAAATCATTTAAGGGTAATATAAATGTTTTAAAAATATTTTGAGTTATTATAAATAACTTTAATCTTTTGGCAATGGTTTCATTAATAGTTTAATAATAATTAAATGATAATAGAATTATTTGATATTGAATTATTTAATAATGATTTCGGTGTTTGAAAATTCATGATAAATTAATAAATGTTTATTAAGTTATTTAAAATAATATGACTGATATTTACAGATATTGAGTTAAAAAAATAGAGTTTTAGACTCGATAATTATCCGATAAAGTTGTCGGTATACCTACATATTTCAAAAATTGATATGGACTTTGATATTTTGACTATATTAATGTTTATTTGTGATGAAATAACTGTTGGATATGTGTGTTAATGTGATTAGGTTATGTGATGACTGCGAAATGCAGTACTATATATTATAGTATATTGTTCTAATAGAGCGAATGATCTGATTAATGATAGGTCGTGATATAAAAGATAAAACTAAGTTGCATATTGTAAGCGTGTAAGATCGTGTGATATCATACCTTTGCATTTCCTTTATCTGATGGACATGAGTAAGAATGTTGTAGAATTATATTATTCTTTATGCAGTTATTAACCCTATATTATATACGCTCATTGATTATCAACTTAGTAGTTTATGGTATTTCAGATATATATTATGTTCGATAATATCTATAAATGGTTATACAAGTGTCCCCACTTGGATAATCATTGCATTTAACCACATGTTGATACACCTTTGTTAATTACCCGTATATATATATATATATATATATATATATATATATATATATATTGAATTATAGATTATTGTTGAATAAGATAAAACCTACCTATTATCCAACTGAATTGCTTTGGTTTGGAACCCTGACAAGTATGAACATCCCATTCATGGGAAAAATTTTATGTGCCTAAGGCAGCAAGAGTGAACGATAATATCATTCTTGTAATGTAATATTGATCAATACAAGGTACAACGGGCAGATCACCCTCCGTGCCCGCAAGTTATGACGGTTTGTGGATGAAGTTCTGCTAAACCCATTCAAAAATGAAAAAAATGTTCATAGTATGTCCCCTTAACCCTATATATAGTCAGTACGTAGTTTCAAAAATTTTGAAAGAGGGTTGTTATGTTAATATTATTTGTTCGGATTACTTCACAACTATTGATTTGTTATAGAAGGATAGTATAAAGAAAACATTTAAATTCTTCCAGCTTATATATATATATATATATATAATTGCTATTACTTGTTGTGCACTCAAATGCTCATCCTTGCTTAATTTAAATATTTTCAGCTAAGTGTAAACAAGTAGAAGGCTCGGCTAAGAATAAAGGGAAAGGAAAGGTTGCAGAATGAATTTAATGCCATTTTATGTAATAGTTATCTTTATTAAGACAAGTATGAGATATATTACCTATCGCGTATTGTGAGGAATGTATTAAAGGTTGCGTACTTGGAATTTAGACTTTGATAAATATGTAAATTAAGTTGGTATTTATATTATTGTTATTATTATTAGTATTATTCCGCTCATAGAAATGGTATCATAAAGTACCGAGTTCGGGTTTCAAGTACCTGGATTTGGGGGCTTTATAAATTGGTATCAAAGTTGTAGGTTATAAACATTAGGAATGCGAAACCTAGGTTATAACTTTAGTAGAAAATTTTTATAGAGTATGTTAGCTAGGTGATGGGTTGAGAAGATCCATCAAGTTTTAGTTGTACAGAATAAAATATCCTTTCATTTTATCAATGAATATATTTTATTGTGGTACTGATGTTGTTTTGATTGTTTATTGTGGTCATAGGATGGCTGATGAGAGTCAAGATAGTTATTCATGAACCAAGAGTCGAGGGACTCTAGTGAGAGTCCATGGAGCATGCGATGATAGGAGATTTGTTGGCCAGGAACGATGAGCTAAAGGTTAGGGCTGAGCGAGTGGAGGCGCAGAACCACACCCTCCAGAGTTTAGAGCAGCAGTACAAGGACGCTATTTTCCAGGCACAGGCTGAGTTAGCCGAGTTGCGAGGGAGGTTGGAGCAGAGAGAGCTATAGCTAGGACAGTTGAGAGTTGAGATGGAAGCTAAAGATGTGAGGATATATACTTTGGAGCAAGCTTTAGACATCGCCTTTATGCAGTTCGACGCTGAGTGGATGGAGCTGCCCTCCAGCAGTGAGAGCAGGCATTGATTTGTATTCATGTTCGATATAGTCCCACTTTTTGTTTGTATTAGAGATTGTTTAGTTGTTGTAAATCCTTATGCCTTGCTGTATGCATAGGATGGCAGTTAGGCCCCAACTTTTATTTTGATAGAGGGGTTGATGGTAGCGAATCATCACTTTTTGTCCATTAGAGGATAGTTGGTAGTGGGCAGTTTATACCTTGAGCGTTTATAGAAGTATGCTAGATGTTAGTCAGTTTGTATTAAAACAGTGGTATATTAATATAAATACATTATTATGATAGGTGTTTGAAAATTGATCCTTAATGAAGGCGTAAGAAATAAGTGGTATTAGTATGAGTTGAATATGTATAATTCTATATTGTGTATATGATAAGTATGTCTGTATAAGTTAATACTCTCAACTTCTGTATAAGTTGTGGTAGCGATTCCTGACCTTTAAGTCACAAAGGGATATCAGATGTTTAAAGCAGTATGTGTTATAGAATGTCAAGTGTTATGAATATGAATCTATGATAGATTAATGAAATAAGTTGGTATAAAGATACTAATCAATTATCTGAGCACTGGTTAATACAGTAAACCAATGTTTTTAAAATCTAATATTTTAAATACATGATTATTCGAGTAAAAAATTTCGCGTTATGAAAATACCCTAAGATATAGAAGGTAAGTTGATGAAAGATAAATTATGACTAATCAGATAATGCTGCCAAGACGTCAAACTCGAAACCAAAGGACATAAGAACCTGTCGATAAAGCTAGAGGACAACCAGACCCAATACAAAATTTTGCGAATATGGTCGCTCAAGACATATTGAATGGAATACTAGTCGTGGGAAATCAGCTAAAAAATTGATTAACGATTTTCAAAGACTTTAAGGCAGTTAGAACACCAGGATTTAGAGGATCAACTGACCCTGTGGAAGCATTTGTGATAGCTGGGCTAACAGAGGGACAAAAGACAACTTTTGCCACCTATACAATGAAAGGGGAGACGAATTTTTAGTGGGAGGCAAATCAAACTAGAGTCAGAAAAGGGAGTAGTGGTAGTAGGACTGAAAAAAGGAAAGGAGATAATTTCGGGAATACCGAGATTAGGCTAAGAGGTGGAAAAATATAGGCTATGCAGTGTAAAAATTGCGGAAAGAATCACTCGAGAGGGTGTCTTAAAGGTAAGTTTGCGTGTTATAAGTGTGGGAAGAAGGGACATATCTCTCCCAACTTCCCTAATCCGAGAATGTATAGTGGATGTTTTATTTATGAATCAATGGAGCATAAGGTGAAAGACTGTCCAAGAAGGATAAGGGAGGCAAGAAATGTGAATAAGGGAAAAGGCAGTAAGACATTGGCAACAATGGGACAAACTTCAACAAACGAAATAATAGAACCAACCACAGGAGTCTTCAATATGACAGTTCAAGATATGGTGGCAGCGAAGGATGCAACTCCAGGTAGTATTATAATCAAATTTTATTTTCCTATATATGATTTTCTTATATATATAATAAATTATTTTATAAAGAAATTTTGAAGAAGGAATTTGAGTTCTTTTAGAAATCAAATTTCAATTTAATCAGATAGACAAGCTTTACGTGAATAGATTAAAGATCAGTGCGATCATTTATGATCAAGATCTACTTGCAATGATTGTATATACTACGTACACTTGTATGTGTAGGTTTAAAACGGTGATTCCTGGGACGGAATCTTTATAAGGGAGGGTGAATGTAACAACCCGATATTTTCTATACAAATAAATTAGAAATTTTGCGTATAATTTTTTTTTAATATGGGGAATATGTGCCAACATAGTGTTTGTTAGTTCCCGGAGGCACGATAGATATCTAGAAGGGGGTTTGAATAGATAATTAAAACCTTTTCTTTTAACCTATTTAGGTTGATGGTAATCAATGCACAGCGGAATGAGTATTTCATAAACCTTTTGTTAGATATCTTGAGTTAATGAGAATGAGGCAGTTATGATAGTTATAGCAGGTATTGCAGTTATAACAGTTATAGCAGTTATAATGAAAACAACAGTTTTAAGTGGTTCAGAGCACTTAAAGCTCCTAATCCACTCTTCTACTCCTTGAGTAAGAAATCCACTAAGGATGTCTGTTACACTTCTTGAATCTCACAGATTCCCTTTAGACCAGCAGTCTGGGTACTTCTTAGTTCACTCTTGAACTCTTCAAGTCCAGTAGACTTGGTTCCTCATAGTTCACTTAGAACTCTTCAAGTCCTTTAGACCTGGAACTCTTACTTCAGTTGATTAAATGTTGTTTAGATTTGATAGATGCTACTCAGTTGCTATTAAGCACTTGTTCGAGAGAACTGAGTAGCTGAGCAAGCTTTCCTTTTTTCTCAGATCATAGAGTTGAGCGTTGAGTGTTCTTGTGCGTTTTTGATCAATGCTTGCTTATGTCTCTCATGTGTCTGTATTCTGTATATATGAGATCATTGAAATCTATCCGTTGAAATCATCTGATGAAGCATTAAATGTGTTTAACATTTCTGAGCCTTGATGGAGACATTTATGCACATCTTCTGAATTGCATTCTAGCCCACTAACATGGCAGACTGCTTTCTCACCTAACACCTGAAAAGGTGTTTTCCTTTGCCCAACGGTCCTTTTCTTAGCTTCTTGAATACGTTCCTTTTGATCAATACTAAGGATATCTTTTGTACCATTGGGACTGGTGAGTGCTTCAACGTTCAAAACCCATTCCTCATTTGTTGAAATTTGTCTTTAAACAAAATTTAGGGCTCGATGCTTTTGACACAAGGCAAATGACACTCTACTATCCATATCGTAGTGTCTTGTCATATTGGTGCTTGCATTTAAGAGAACACTACGATTTCTCGCAAGGATCAACGATCATCACTTGCCCGTCTGGTAGACTCAATATTTTCGAGAGCACACTACGATCTCTGCGTTATATTTGGCAAACGTCTGGACCACTCTACGATTTTGGAAGAGGTCCTTTAAGGCAGATACACTATGCTCTGTTAAGCTCTACGATCCTGCCTTAGCTTTTGCAATCTATTGATTAGCTTGATAGACTATGATTCTTGTTGAAGCATATCTATACTTTTCAAGTCATGGATCAACCTAAAATCTTTGATCTCTTTATCTATACATTCATTTATGGAATGATGAACACTTAAAAGCTAAGATCAACCTAACAAATTTGATCTATCACTAAGTTCCTTGTACATATATTCTTTTAAGGACTTTACATATAATCATGATCATTTACTTTAAACATCAAATCAAGATATGCATTCTTCCAACAATCTCCCCATATTTGATGTTGACATAACCAAGGAGATTTGTTGTCATGATTATCAAATTCTATATAGAGTTGCAGCAAAGTAAATAAGACTTAGTATTTCAGTGAGCAACTGAAATTTCTAGAGAATAAGCATGAATTTATTGATGTATGAAGATAGATGTTACATTTCAATATGACTACATCAATAAGAAATAAAATTCAACTTATCTCTATTTCTTCGGCCTTTTGCTTCTCAGAGGGTTTGCATATTCCTCAGCTCTCCTTTTTCTGTTGGCATCATCCCTTCTGGATAAGTCTTCCAGTTCACTTGGGCTTAGTCTAGGATTGTGATCATGCCTATTCATGAATGCAGGATCTCCAATTGGCATTCTTAGGCCTGTTGTTGTCACCACATGAGAGCTGGTAGTTGGCCCTTGACTCCTTAATGGTTAAGCCATTAAAACTTCCTGCTGATCAGATCGTGGAGTCAGTTGGCTGGATCGTGGAGTCTGCTAAGTGATTTGCCTTGCAGGTGGGTTCCTTGAGGCCTGACTGTGGAATTGTCCTATGCCTCTTCCCTTGCCTCCTTGATCTCCTTTGCCTTTATTCTCCCCCTTTATGTCAGCATCAAGGGTTCGAATGTCTTCGGAGAGGCGAGTGACTCCTTGGACAAGCTCGTTGAGTTGACTCTGAGTTTGAGCAATGTCCTCCCGATTTTCTTGGATCAAGGCATCAGAACGAGTTTCACGTCGTTGAAGAATGTTGAGAACAGTTTCTGTCTACTGCATTTGACCCATGGAGAAGTCATAAAACTCTTTGACTGTAGTTTGAAGACTTTGGATGCTTTGTATCATTAGATTGTTCTGAGATTCTAGAGTCTTCTGAAGGATCAAGATAGCATCCCGATACCTTTTAGCTGCGAGGAAGTGAATGTCATCCCTGTCCTTTATGCTTTGAAGCATTTCTTTGATAATCTCTTTCAGTGTTATAGAGAGCTCAGTGCTGAGGGAGCTTTGGGGATTATTTGCAGCATTGATCATTGATGTTAGTCTTAGCTGGATAAGTACTTCAAGACTCTCATCGATCTCCTTGACTACTTTCGCAGACATTGCTGACAAATCAGCCTTTATGGACAATTCTGAAAGAATTTCATCTAGTTAGGGAAATTTTGAGGAGGGAGGTGATGTGCCTTTGAATTGATCTTGCAAAGAGTATACGGAAAGATCGAGATTGAAGAATTCATTGCTGGATTAGGAGGGAATATCTGATGGAGGAGCCTGGGTTTGGATGTTTAAGGTTGGTGGCTCTACGATTTGAGGTGTAGATTCTACAATGGGGTTAGAGTCAGTGATCGTAGAGATGATGGGATTTGGAAGCATTATGAGGTTGGTCACATTTGGTTCCTCAGTTACAGAATTTTGGGATCCTATAACTGGAAATTAGTTTAGTGGATGAAGAATCACTTCCAACCATTGTGGGATTTCATAAAATTGATTGAATGAGGCTGATGGCAAGTGATTAATTCTGAAAAGAGTTGGGATAGATTGTACCTCAAGTTTAATCTTTGAGGAGGAACTGTTTGTGAGAAGCTTCTTGGCAAAATTGAATCTCCCTAGGAATCCATTGGCTAGCACTGAGATGGTTGGATACTCTTTGAAACTCCAGAACATGTGATCCCAAGAGTTCAGAATTTGAGCTTGGTGGAAAGGCATCATAAGAAGATATGCAAATAGTTGCTCATAGTTGGCTCTTATGTGCCCATCAATGCCTACAGCTATGATCTCGATCTCATCATCTTCTTCTCTGTTTTCACTAGAGGATTCCATTATGTCAATGGCCTCATGATTTTCTTGAACTGGTTCTTCATCATCTCTTACAGGAGTCTCTTTTTCTGATATGAGGGTGTCATGATCCTCCCCCTCAGCTTGATCATCCTTTTGAAAAGTCAATAGCTCCCCCTCAACTGGAGCATCTTCTAGCATGGGATCTTTAGGCATCTGCCCCTCAGCAGGAGCTATAATTTCTTGGCTTTCATTTTTTGGTTCCTTTTTAACACCCAATTCTTTGGCTTCCCTCTTTAGCACTTCTTCATTGACGAGAATGTATTTCTTAACCAATTCTCTTCTTGGCTTTCTAGGCTGAGCCACAACCTCAGGACTTTCTTCAGTTTTATAATGTTTGTTGCAGCTACTTCCTTGTTTGGTCTAGTCTCTACGATCGGCTGAGACTCTACGATCGAAGAGAATGATGGCCTTTTGGTCTTATGGCTGATTTTATTCTTCTTCAGCAGCTGAGATATGGTTGCTCTATCTTCTTCTACCTCAGCCTGCTATTCCTTCCTTCTTAGGATCCTTAGAGTCTCAATGTCTGATGACTCTACAGGCTTGTTGGTAGTGGATCCCCGAGGTTCTTCTGTACTTCTGGCTCTCAGTTTTCTTTTACCCTTGCTTTTTCTGACCAAAGCAATGGGTTCCCTTTCTTTTACCCTTGCTTCTTCTTCTTCTTCCTCAGTTTCTCTAACAACAGACATATTTCCTGGCACTCCTGATCCCTTTATCTCATCAGTTCTACCACTAGATTCAGACATCATCTTTACATTTTCTGCTGGATTCCTTTTCCAGTTTTCAAACAATTGTTGGGTCATTCGTCGATTTGGATTGATGGCTTCTCCTTCATCATCCTCAATTAGGTCACCAAGAGCAGCCTGTAGGATAATGCTTATAAATCATCCGTAGAGCATCTTCTGTGAGCTCTTTGTTTTCTTAGAGCTGATTAACCACTTCACAATCCATTCAAGTCATAGAGCCCCATAGTTGAGTTGTATTTTATAACATATGGCAGTCATGAGTTTGAGTTGCACCTCATTCACAGAGTCATGACCTGAGCTTTTACAACATATACATTTCCCAACAATATCAGCTAGAAACTCATACCTTTGTGGAAACTCCTTCTTCTTGTATTCTCTGACAGAGGATGATTTCTTGTGATGCATCTTTTTGAGACCCTTATAGAAGTCTATGCCATCTAAGGACGGATACCCTTCAGATTTGAGGCCTACGGCTAGATTGATGTCCTCAGCCTTTAGTCTGATTTGGACGTTCCTGACTTTCGCAGTGATGGTGTTGTTTTCAAATACCCCGTTATTGTAGAACTCTTTTACCAGCTTTGGGTAGATCAACGTGTCCATACCCAAGGCTTCTTTGAGACCTGCCTTCTTCAGAAGCGACAACATCTAGTGAAATTGGGGCTCAGCTGATTTAAACTCGTCAGAACAGAGTTTGTAGCCGGAGATAACACTGGAATCTGCCATTGATTTCTTTATAGGAAGTGAGACTGACTGAGCTTGCTACTGATTTAGGGTTTATGCTTAAGAGAGGACGAGAGAGATGATCTTTTGAACTTCAGATTTCAAAAAGATGATTTCAATTTGTACTTGTAACATCCCTCTCTATTTTTCTTAGTGGGACAGGTGTAAAATTTTGCTTGGCTCTACGAATTTTGACAGAGAAGATTGTACTGAATTGCCCTTAACTTCTTCTGAGCTAATGTATTCTTCAGTGGGACTACGATCGTTGAGATGGTCCTTGGAATCATCGAGTCTGTTTTACCATCATTGAGTCTGTGTACTAGTCGTCGTGTCTGAGTTGTAAACGTAGAGTCTGAACTGCGATCATTGAGTCTGACTAGCAATCGTAGAGTCTGGTCAAGTCCTTGTGATGAACTTTTTTGACTTAACATTCTTCTTAGATTAAGGTAGCTCAGGAAGGGCCAACCTTATTGATTGTATCAAGGGTCAGGTTTGTCCCTGAGGTTACTTATCAGAGAGATTGCTTTGATTTATGCTTGATCATCATAGGGTGCTCCTTTGGTTTTGTTGATGTAGCTCTGCTATCGTTGAGTCTGCCTTATGATCGTTGATTTTGTTCAGCGTTCGTTGAGTCTGTTTAGCGTTCGTTGAGTTTTATGACACTTTGTCTCTACGATTATGGTCTTCCTTTGATCATGTCTTCGATTTCGAACATAGCCCTTAAATCTGTATGGTTAGCACAAACTAGAGCACAATATTTCATGTTTGAAAGTTAAGCATGCCTAGCTCACTTATCAATTTGTTGAATCTGGATTCATCTAGAGGTTTTGTAAAAACATCAGCAAGTTGATTTTCAGTTGGGATATATTGTAAAGATATATTTCCATTTTGTACATGATCCCTTATGAAGTGATACCTTATTTCTATATGCTTAGTACTAGAATGCATGACAGGATTATGAGTTATAGCAATTGCACTTGTGTTATCACAATGAATAGGTATGGATTTTAATTCAAACCCATAATTTGCTAGTTAATTTTTCATCCATAGGATCTGAGCACAACAACTTCCAGCAGTAATGTATTCAGCTTCTACAGTTGAGGTAGATATTGAGTTTTGCTTCTTGCTAAACCAGGACACAAGTCTATTACTGTGACAACCCTAGAATTTAGACAATTTTACAAAATCTTAAATGATTGATTTAAGGTCAAATATTAGACCTAGACAGAAAATAAGTGTATGCGTTTGATGTTATTAGGATTTAATTTTGAGGATTTCAAAATTTATGTGAAGGATTTAGGTAAATTATTCAGGATTAAGGATTTATGTGATTAAGTTCTGTGAAATTGTTATGCATGTGTTCGGAATGTGGTTAAGGTCATGGATTGACCCGGATAAATTATATCATGACAAACCCTAATATTATATTAAGAACATCAACGTTCGGTTAGAAAACCCCTAACGTCGATAAGAAAACCTAGAAATCGGTTCTAGAAACCCTAGTTTTCGATTAGAATCAAACCTTAATTAGGATATTAAAAACCTAGATTGGGAATGCAATGCTATATATAAGGTTTAACGTTATTAATTATAACTTAATTAGGGAAAACCCTAATGAATTCTTCGAAACCATATTTGAGTATTAGAAAACCCTAATATCATATCTCGAAAGTCTTAATTTGATTTCTAATATTTGAAACCCTAATGCAGGGAATATAACGGAGAATTATAATGCTCAAGTGATTTAGATTATAAGCTTAAAAGGGTAAAGCTTAATTATTTAGCAAACCCTAATTTCAAAAAGATTAAACCCTAATTATTTTGTCTGAAACCCTAAATCGGGATATTAGAACCCTAAGTGGGAAGCTTGAAGTTAAGTATAGAGTTCTATGTTATTAATTGTGAGTGTAATTAGGGATAACCCTAATTGATTAATTGGAAAGCCCTAATTTCAAATATAGAAAACCCGGACATGCAATTAGAGAAAACCTAATTATTAACTTATAGAGTTTAATGTTAATTAGGAAGCCTTAACCCAAATTAGCAAGCTTGAATGAGATTAGTAAACTTTATTGCAATTAGGAAACCCTAATCTAAATTAGGAAACCTAATTTCTACTTGAAAGATTATTTTCTATGTAAAATCCTTAGTGGGTTATAAACTCTAATGATCAATTATGATCCTAATTGCTAAATTAGCAAATTTAATTAGGAAATAATAATCCTAATTGGCAAGCTTAATTTATGATTAGGGAATTGTTATATAATTATCAAATCTTAATTATAATTTAGCAACAGTAATTTTCTATTTTGAAAACTTAAATTTGAAATCCTAGAAAGTTATGTTAAAATTCTAAGGGTTTAAACCCTAAACCCTAAAGACTCAAACCCTAAACCCTAAGGGTTGGAGCATTTGACAATTTAGCCACTAAAAGTACAAACCAAATGACCAAAGTGCCCTTTATATTATTTTAATAAGGTGGAGTGTAGATCTAGCCCTAGTAAGGAGTGGGTGACCAACTCTAGCTAGCCACATGGTCTAGAAAGTTACTTTAATCATCAATAAAAGCCATCTTGCATCCTTATAAATTGATTAAGTCTAAAATCAAAACTTAAAAAGTAAGCAATTCACTTATTTTACTTTTCTACTTAGCCAAGACCTTCTCTCTCTAGAAATTCGAAATTAAGAGTGAGAAAGTGAGATATGATAAGCTAAGATCATGTATTAGCAAGCCAAGATCAGAAATCAAAGATCAAGAATCAAAATCAAAGCTCAAAAGGTATAAAAACCCAAAACTTAGAAATCCTTTGATTCTTTGTTAAATGTTGAAATTGATTGGTTAAAGTTGTGTATTAGGGTGTCAATTGATGATCTGGGTTGATAAATTATGAACCCATAACATCAAAGTACACGAATTTGAAGATTTGAGAAAATCTGGAAAATTTCATTTCTGTGATTTTGGTCAAATGTCAGAGCTTATATCTCTGTGATCACTTACTGTTTTTGTTGTTTGTAAGATGTTATATATAGCCTGACATGTGGTCTTTAAGATTCAAAAAGAATCAAGGCCATATCACGTGTAGATCAAAGGTTATAAGCGGTCAAACATGGTTGACCGAACTGCCAGAATTCGCGAACCCAAAAAATTTCTTGAGTGTTGTCCGTGTCCTACTTTGACCGACTTTAATCTGGTATATATGTTGTTGTTATGATGATGTTAAGTGTTAGAGTTATAGTCCTACATGTTTTCTATACACTGGAATTGATAGATTGCATAAACGTTACACGATCATCAAGATACAGAGGTCCAAAGTAGCCATCACGAACTGTTCTTCACGAAGAACAGCTCTGACAGCTACTTTGATGGCCATTTTTCTCCCAGATCTGTTGTGTTTTAGCAGTGATGTTTGTTGGTAATTGTAGTCTGGTATTTCCTCTACAAGATCCAATTCATAGATTAGCCAAATTAAGATTAAGACCGTAAAGTAATTAATGGTCAAAGTAGTACACTCTGCACATTTGCCTTGTCAAAATGCGGGCAAATGAAGAACACCTATATGGCGACAGATGCATCATTATAGGGCCTTTAATGACAGCTTATTTTTGGAAAATAGGAAATTATTATTTAAAAATAAAATAAATGGTTTTTAATTATTAAAATTCATATTAAATTACGAAAAATTATTTTAAAAGTCGAAAATAGTTTTAACTATTTTGGGTATATTTCAAAATATTTAATATTTTGGAGTATAAATGGTATTTATTTATTTAATTTCAATATTAGATAAATTATGGAAAAATAGTTTTAATTCAAGAAAAATCATGAAAAATTATGTTATGGTGTTTAAAAATATTTTAAGTTATTTATGATGACTTTTGATATTTTGTGATGAATTTCATTAATATTTATTATTAATGATAATTAGTTTATTTAATGAATACATTAAATAAATTGTGGAAAAATAGATTTAATGCTTTAAAAATCATATAAAAATGATTTAAGTGTTATAAAAATATTTGAAGTTGTAAAATATAACTTTTGATATTTTGGCATGGAAATATTAATATTTTAATATTTTTAGCAATTATCGGATAATGGTTTTGATTGATTAAAATCAAAAAAATATGATTTTAGGGTATTAAACATACTTTGATATATTATAATTATATTATAATATTATGTTATGATTTTCATTAATATTTGATATTAAATAGATATTAATGATCGTGGGAATGATGTGGTGTTTATATTAATATCGATTTATTGATTTATGTTTTAATTACTTTAAAAACATTTAAAAGAAGAAATAATGTATTGAAATACTTTGAGATATTATGAATATGATATAATATTATGGCATGTAATTCATTAATGTTAGCAATAATTAAATATTAATGATATTATAATATTGTGGTATTTAATTCATTTAAATACAAGTTTAATGACTAGAAAATCATGATAAATTGTAATAATTACTTGGAAATTTTTATGAGCCTATGGAAAATTATTCTGACTGAATAGAAAATTATCTGTGATAATTGTTAAGTGTTTAAGCAGAGTTTAATTAAACTTAAACTCGAGTATAGTCCGACTAGACCGTCGGGATGTTAGAATTATCTTCTAACTCAACTCGGTGATCGCAATAGTTTGACTTGAGGCTAGGTGTTATGTGTTGTATAGACTGATAGGATTATGTGATAATGTGTTTAGGTTATTTATACTGTGATGATATTATTCTAATATTTGGAGATCGGTATTATCTGTATTAGGTCTTCGGATAAAGCTAAGTTATATTTCGTATCGGTAATGAACGGAACAGGCAAGTTTATTTTTCTTAACTCTACTAAGAGTGTTTCATTCAGTTATGCTTGTGGTTAATCATTACTGATTGCCATGTAGAATTGTACTCTGTATAAGTAATTACATTTCATAAGATTGGGAATGGAAATCGTAAATAAACAATTTGGGTAGCATATATTAAAATTGTTAGACTATGTTCATTAAATGGCCCAAAACAATTAAAGGAGAAGCCCAAAAGAAATAAAATGCAAACCAATACTTAGCCCACTTGATTAAGGGTATTTTATACTTTTGATTAATGAAATTTGTGCATTAAAATAAAAGCAAAATAGAAGAGATAATGGGGCAAGGGGGACTGACCAATTAGGCCATTTTAGGCAACAAATTATGCTAATCAAGTTCCTTAAATAGTAAGTCTTACACACAAGTACATGTGTGTCAATCTCTCATTGGTTGCAAATCTTTTAAACACCTTTAATCACATGATTAGGCTTAATTAGAAGAGATAAGGTGAAGCCTTTTATCCATGGGATAATAAAAGTATGGGGGATAATAGTTAATCACCCATTCATTTGCTAGATCATTTTCATTTCTCTTATTCTCCTTCTTCTTCTTTTTCTCCCAAGCTAGCAACATACAAGAGAGAGAGAGAGAGAGAGAGAGAGAGAGTTTTGGTTTTGTGATAGAGGGAGAGGTATGCTAGTTGCTTAATGCACCCTAAGATTATACATTACTTTGGAAGATCAAGAAGGATAACAAATAAAACTAGGTGAGGTTCTCATCCATTTTTTTTCTTATTCTTCTTCTATTTTGTGTTATAGCATGATTTGTTGGAGTTATGGATTAATACTTAAGATACCCTAGTTCTACATATCATCATGTATGGAACTAAGTATCTTGAGTGTTAGATCAAAGGCTTAGAAAAAGAAAATGAGCATATGTTCTCCAAGGGGTGAAACCCTTGTTTTTCTTCCACTAAATCTTGTATAACTCAAGTTTTACAACTTGGATTTGTGATCCGTCGAAGGGAAGGGGTGCTAGATACATGAGTTATCTAGTAAACCCAAGTGGTAGAACACAAATCTAGCAAGTATTGAAGCCATGGGGACTGTTTTCCCCAAAACAGTCCACATAGTATATTGAGGTTTTGAAACCCTAAAATAGCTATTGTTCCCATTTTTCTAAGGACTGTTTCGGACAATTTTATGCCATTTAAAAATCTAGGAAAAATCACAGAGGTACCTTAGGAAGTTATCTACATGTAGGAAAAAAAATGGACGCGTTTCGATTTATAGGTTGTGCGTAATGGCTATTTCCGTAAAGGATTCCGAAATATTAACATTCGAATATCTCACTGTGTATACACTTGAAAATTCCAAAATTTTTACTGTAGATTCATATATGTTATGAGTATACCCTGAAAATTTCAGATTTGTCTGAATAAAACTCTATTTATGAAAAATGAAGCAAGATCCGAGTGTTTTGGGCACTTTAAAAAAAGTAAATCATTTCCTAAAATTCCAAAAAAAATTGGGATCATTGTTGGGTCATATACTGTTCAAATCCGGAAAAGAAGAATTTTTGGAATCAGTATGCTATTTTTCCTAAAAATGATGAAGTTATGAATAAAAGAAAATAAATAGTTAAATGATATTTAAATAAGAAAAATGTGATTTTAATGCTTGAATACTCCTAATATATAATATTATGACTATTTTAGGGCATTTTGGTAATTTATAATAAGAAATATTATTTATGACCTTTTATGGATATTAAATAAATGGTTTTATAAAGGGTGAACAATTAAAATAAATTGTTTATTGATCTAATAAATTATTAAAATATTATTATGATATTAATAATATTAGAATATGATATTGTCAAGTAAATAAAAATATTAAGATTAAAACTTCATTAAAATATTATTAAATGGTTAATCTTATTTGATTTAAAATATTAATAAATGATTAAAGTATTATTAAATGATTAATAATATTAGATTAAAATATTATTAAAAGATTAATAATATTAAATTAAAGTATTATTAATTGATTAAAATATTATTAAGTAAATAATAATATTAGAGATTAAATAAAATATTATTAATGTAATAACATTAGTAAAGGAATAAAATATTATTAAATGATTAATAATATTAGTAAATAAATAAAATATTAATACAATTGGTAAATGGCTAAAAGTATTATTAATTGATTAGATACTAAAGCATAAGTAAGATATTATTAAAGTAATAATATTAATGCATGATTAATATATTATTAAGAGGATTAATAATATTAGTAAAGTATTAAAATATTATTAAGATGATAATAATATTAGTAAGCGAAATAAAAGTGTTATTAGTGAACTAGTAATACTAAGAGGGGAATTAAATATTATCAAGATTAATAATATTAAGTGAATTAAATATTTTAAGTTATACTTAATGATATTTAATATTTTGAGAAATAGTACATTAATATTTTAATATTAATGGTAATTATATAAAATGATTTTAAATGTTTTAAAAATCATTTAAGGGTAATATAAATGTTTTAAAAATATTTTGAGTTATTATAAATAACTTTAATCTTTTGGCAATGGTTTTATCAATAGTTTAATAATAATTAAATGATAATAGAATTATTTAATATTGAATCATTTAATAATAATTTTGGTGTTTGAAAATTCATGATAAATTAATAAATGTTTATTAAGTTATTTAAAATAATATGACTGATATTTACAAATATTGAGTTACAGAATAGAGTTTTAGACTCGATAATTTTCCGATAAAGATGTCAGTATACCAACATATTTTAGAAATTGATCTGGACTTAGATATTTTGACTGTATTAATGTTTGTTTGTGATGCAATAACCGTTGAACATGTGTGATAATGTGATTAAGTTATGTGTTGACTGCAAAATACAGTACTATATGTTATAGTATATTGTTCTAATAGAGCGAATGATCTGATTAATGATAGGTCGTGATATAATAGATAAAACTAAGTTGCGTATTGTAAGCAGCGCATCAGGCAAGTATCCTACCTTTGCATTTCCTTTATGCAATGGACATGAGTAAGAATGTTTCAGAATTATATTATTACTATACAGATTATTAACCATATATTATATACGCTCATTGATAATCAACATGTTAGTATATGGTAATTCAGATATATATTATCTTCGATAATTTCTATAAATGCTTATACAAGTGTCCCCACTTGGATAATCATTGCATTTAACCACATGTTGATACACCTTTCTTAATTACCCGTATATATATATATATATATATATATATATATATATATATATTGTGAATTATAGATTATTGTTGAATAAGATAAAACCTACCTATTATCCAACCGAATTCCTTTGGTTTGGAACCCTGACAAGTATGAACTTCCCATTCATGGAAAAAATTTTATGTGCCCAAGGAAGCCCGAGTGAACGATAATATCGTTCTTGTAATGTACTATTGATCAATACAGGGTACAACGGGCTGATCACCCTCCGTGCCTGTAAGTTATGACGGTTTGCGAATGATGTTCTGCTAAACCCTTTCGAAAATGAAAATAATATTCATAGTATGTCCCCTTAACCCTATATATAGTCAGTACGTAGTTTCAGAAATTTTGAAAGAGGGTTGTTATGTTAATATTATTGGTTCAGATTACTTCACAACTATTGATTTGTTGTAGAAGGATAGTATAAAGAAAACATTTAAATTCTTCCAGCTTATATATATATATATATATATAATTGCTATTACTTGTTGGGCACTCAAATGCTCATCCTTGCTTAATTTAAATATTTTCAGCTAAGTGTGAACAAGTAGATGGCTCGGCTAAGAATAAAGGGAAAGGAAAGGTTGCAGAATGAATTCAATGCCATTTTATGTAATAGTTATCTTTATTAAGACAAGTATGAGATATATTACCTATCGCGTATTGTGAGGAATGTATTAAAGGTTGCGTACTTGGGATTTAGACTTTGATAAATATGTAAATTAAGTTGGTATTTATATTATTGTTATTATTATTAGGATTATTCCGCTCATAGAAATGGTATCGTAAAGCACCGAGTTCGGGTTTCAAGTACATGGATTTGGGGGCTTTATATTGTACGAAGTCAGGAAGAGGGGACCATGCCCATGGTCTTCAAGCTTCAAATTCTATCTGGTGTGCCGCCACGCGTAATAGTCACTCGGGATTGGAACTCATTGGCTCTTGTGGGACATTGCAGTGTAGAAATGTATGTATGAAATGTTGAGACGGCGCGTTGGTGGTTGAGGTGGCAAGATGATAATTTTGCCCCTCACCAGGGTTATCTCCGATTTGGGCTGACAAAGCAGACATTGCTCAGGGTTACATCTGAGATTGGACTACTGCAAGTGTTTGAATTCCGCAGGGTCATCTTTAAGTGTGTCTGTCATCTCGGTCTTATCTCCGGGTCTTTGGAATGAGTGCCTCGGCAGGAGGTCTGAGATTGAAGCTTATTGCATGCATTTGAAACAAGCATTTCCAGGGTTATCGTCGGAACTGCAACGACATTCCTTGGGGTTATCTCTAAAGAAACTCGGGGTTATCTCGAGGTTGGAATTGATACTCCCGGTGTGTGTTCCGGGGTTGAGACTGAACTTCCATTAGTATCCGGAATGGATATGAGTTGTCTTGCAGGGTTATCTCCTAAAGACGAATCTGCCCTCCTACAATGTTAGTAACAGGTGTGCAGAAAAATTTGAGTGTCTACAATATACATTAATGCAGTATACATATTACATGGTCATATAGACATCATTTGTATAACTTACACATTTCATTAATCTTACTATATAGTTTGTATGTTATATAGCCTCTTGTAGTGTCACACTACACTTTATATAATATAGTTTGATTTAATATTGCACAATATACACATAACATGTATTCACACGGGTCTATGTGATTTACTTCATTTTACCATATAGGTCCTATATTACATAGTCATATCACAATGTTACACTATACTTTATATTTTATAGATGTAGTTACTATATAATATGTGATTACCTATCGTTACACTTAGCAATTTATTGAACAAACATTAATCTTATAATAGTAATCAATTATTTATTCATTAATATGTTATTACTCATAATAACAAATAATTAACAATATATTATTAATTAATCATTCACTTATTAATTCCTTTTTTAATTAATTAAATCATCATAATTCTCATTATCGTGCCACACTAGGCATTCTTCGAGCTTATCATAAAATCCACATTTTTCTCAATTCTTATAAATTCAATTTGAATTAATTGAATTAATCATCTCATAACACATCAATATTTATATAAAATAAATATTCACATCCTTATTTATCATTATTAATATTTATTCATAAAATTCACGGTTCTTACATCCTCCCCTTATTAAAATTCCATCCTCGGAATTGGTACAAGGTTACACAAACAGATGGGGATAGTCCCTTGCCATCCTATTCTCTAATTCCCACGTGGCCTCCTCGACGTTGTGGTTTTGCCAAAGTAGTTTTATAAAAGATATAACTTTATTTCTTAATGTCTGCTCTTTCCTATCTAATATCTGGACAAGAATTTCTTCATACGCCAGATTCTTCTCCACTTGAATTGGCTGGTAGGAAATCACATGTTTGTAGTCAGACTTGTACGGACGCAACAAAGAGATGTGAAACACGTTGTGGATGTGCTCCAACTCAAGTAGTAATGTAACTTTGTATGCCACTTCGCCCACTCACTTCAATATCTCGAATGGTCCTATGAACCTCGAACTCAATTTTCCATTCTTGTCGAATCGTATTTTCCCTTTCTAGGGTGATTGTGACAACCCAAAAATTTAGAAAATTATTTATATCTTAAATGATTGAATAGAGGTTAAATAATAAACCTAGATAAAAAAATAAGTGAATGGATTTGGCAGTTTTGTGAAGGAATTTTAAGGATTTCAAAATTCTATGATGGATTTTGGTGGATTTAAAATTTTTATGGTGAATTATTCAGGATTAAGTATATAAGTGTATATGTTCTGTGTATATGATCATACATGTGTGCAATTTGTGGTTAAGGGTAAAGGGTTGACTAGATAAATTATATCAGTGTCCAAACCCTAATATTAAATTTGAACGACAACGTTTAGTTAGAAAACCCAAGCGATTGATATGAAACCCTATTCCCAGCTCTAGAAACCCTGATTTCAGTTCCAGGGATTCAAAACCGTAATTCAGACTGTTAAAACCCTAATCTGGGAACTTAAAGGATAATTATAATGCTTAAGTGTATTAATTACAACCTAATTAGGGAAAATCTAACACATTAGTTAGAAAACCCTAATCACTAAATAGA
This sequence comes from Panax ginseng, assembly GCA_020205605.1. NCBI lineage: Eukaryota > Viridiplantae > Streptophyta > Magnoliopsida > Apiales > Araliaceae > Panax > Panax ginseng. The sequence goes on along the minus strand of CM035128.1, from coordinate 87,789,877 downwards.
AATCCTAATTGTTTTGTTAGAAATCCTAATGTACAATTATAGAACCTAATTGATAAATTAGCAAATTTTAATTAGGAAATATTAATCCTAATTTTTTTAAGTCCTAATGTGATTAGGAAATTAAAATATAATTAGGAAACCCTAATTATAATTTAGAAATCATAATTTTCCATTTTAAAATCTAATTTGAATATAATAAAATTTTATTTTTTTAAAACCTTAGGGATAAACCCTAAGGGTTAAATCCTAAGGGTTAAACCCTAGGGGTTGTAACAAATGTCATTTGTGCCATTAAATTTAGAAGGAGAATGTCTAAAGTGCCCTTTTGTATTCCTTTAATAAGGTAGCTTGCAAATCTTGTTATATCTTACTTGCTCAACCACTCCAAGATTGCCCATGTGACTTAATTTAACTGCAATCAGCCAATTTGGATAGCTACATTAGTCATATACATTGCATTCTATAGATATATAGATCAAAGAGAGAGAAAGTCAACAAATCTTGCTCATTTGCTATCTTACACTCAACCAAACTTTTCTCTCTCCTTACCCACGAAATCCATAAGTGGATCAGTCCATAGAATGATCCATAGTATCTCAAGAACAGATCATGATGATCAGATTCAAGGATCAAAGCCTAAAGAGGTATAAACCCTAAATTTGCTAAATCTTGTTAGATGATATGATTTGTTAATTTAAGTTGTGTATTAGGGTGTTAGTTAGTGATCTGGGTTGTCATAACTTGGATCCATAACATCTAGATGCTCGAAATTAAAGTTTTTAGAAATCTGGAAAAAAACTGAAAAAGTTGTCTGACAAGCAAATGTCAGGGCCTCTAGATTCTTTTGTGTTACTGATTTATGGTGTTTGAAGTTATATATGTGTAGTATGTCATATAGACTATGATCTGGAACTGGAAACAGGGTCAGATCATGTCTAGATCCTAAGATATATGCAATCAAACCTCATTGAGCGTTCAAGAAAACTGAGTTTCTAGGCAACCTAGAAACCCAGATTTTGTCTGACAACGTTTTCTGAGCCTCCGATCTTGCAGAATGTTAGTGTTTTGGCTATGTTGTTGTTTGATCTTTGTAGCCTGTCATATGGACTACATATAAAAGCCTTTACATAACCTAGATGATTAATGGAATCAAAGTTATGCCAGGTCAAACTTGGGTTGACTGTCTGCTTATGAACATTTTTGGGTTTTCCAGGAATTTTCAAAAACAGTTTCTTGAGACCACTTTGATCGGCCAAAATGTGATGTTGAGACCACTTTCAAAACGTGATGTTGATATGTTGATCTGATGATGTATTGTTGTTCCTTGACCTCAATACTACACGATTGAACAAATAAATGAAGCACTTTCAAAACCCAGAAATGAAGAACAGCTCTGACAACCCTTTCTGAAGCTTAGATCTTGCTGTTAGGTAATGTTTTGGCCATGAAATCAGTTTCTAGTTGTAATATTACATGAATACTACATCATCAACACTTTAGCAGCCCAGAAATCTTAAGGATCATGAATCTAGCATTGGTCAAACTTAGTACCCTGTTAACTGTCTATGCAATTTTAGGTTTACTGAAGAACACCTATAGTGACAGTTTTGTCACTATAGGTACCTTTAGCGACAGATAAATTAGAAAATTATTATTTTTATTAAATAATTAGTATTAAATGGTTTTTAATTATTAAAAATTCATATTAAATTAGTAAAAATTATTTTAAAGCCTAAAAATGGGTTTTTAATAATTTTGAATATATTTCATAAATATTTAATATTTTTGGAATATTAATGGTAATTAATTTATTTAATTATAATATTAAATAAATTATTTAAAAATAATTTTAATACATAAAAATCATTTTAAATTTTATTATGGTATAATAAAATATATTAAGTTATTTTCTATAACTTTTAATATTATGTGATGAATTTCATTAGTTAATTAATATTAATGGTCATTAATTTATTAAATAAATTATGAAAAAATAGAATTAATGATTTAAAAATCATATAAAAATGATTTAAGTGTTGTAAAAATATTTGAAGTTATAAAAATATAACTTTGTAGACACTCGAAATTTTCTGCACACCTGTTACTAACATTGTAGGAGGGCAGATTCATCTTTCGGAGATAACCCTAGAAGACAGCTCACATCCATTCCAGATACTACCGGAAGTTCAGTCATAAACCCAGAACACACACCGGGAGTATCAATTCCAACCTCGTAGATAACCCCAAGTTTCATCCTTGGAGATAACCCCAAGGAATGTCGTTGCAGTTCCGGCGATAACTCCGAAAATGTTTATTTCAAATGCATGCAATCAGCTTCAATCTCAAACCTCCTGCCGAGGCACTCATGCCAGAGACCCGGAGATAACACCGGGAATATAGGCACACTTAAAGATGACCCTGCAGAATTCAAACACTTGCAGCAGTCCAATCTCATATGTAACCTTGAGCAACGTCTGCTATAAACCTAAACCGGAGATAACCCCGGTGAGGGGCAAAATCGTTATCTTGCCACCTCAACCCCAGCGCCGCGTCTCAACATTTCGTACATACATTTCTACACAATAATGTCCCACAAGAGCCAAAGAGTTCCAATCCCGAGTGACTATTACGCGTGACAGCACAACGGATAGAATTTGAAGCTTGAAGACCATGGGCATGGTCCCCTCTTACTGACTTCGTACAACCTCTAATCCCATGTCATTGCGTAACTCTCGACAAAATCTGTCTAAAGAAGGTCTTGTACAGTGACACCCCTGAATCTGGGTCCTCTGACCCAGGTTCGGCCATCACGATAAAATACAAACATCCACCTCTAAACAACATACGATAACTAAAATGTGGAATATAATGAACGTACGTCGTTCGTTTAAAAGGTGTTACTAGTCCCAAGATACAATAACCTTAATATCATCTTACAATCGTACCCTAAAATAAATATTAGGGTTCACATTACATAATCATAATTTAAACTAAGCATAAGATAACTTCTGCTTCTCGCAATTATCCTACATCTTCCCTTTACCCTTGTCCTTTCCTAAGGTCTCGGGCTTAGCTGCAATATAATTCATGATATAGCAAGGATGAGCAACAAGTTTGCTCAACAAGTTTAAATACAACAATAAGGATATATCATGATGAATGGAAAAATATCTGGCAATGGATTCAACAATATGAATATCTGAAGGATTCAACAATATGAATATTATAAGAAAAGACAATGATTGTTTTTAAAATAACTGATAGTCAAGTAGACTTTGAACTATAACACTCCAATGGAATCAATAGCTAATTGACCCTTTGGTTACTGGCTACAAAATAAGTACTTGAGGGGATCAGCCTCACGTACACTATGTATATGCATAACATTTAAATCTGTTCTGTTGTATCTTATATTAGATACCTGGGGTATTCCCCTATCATAAAAGGGGTGTTCTTTCAGTCTAAGAATCCTTACCATCAATTGGTTTGGATAGCTTTTATAAAAATTTATACGCTTGTCTGATCGAACAAAGGTTCAGACTCTATTTATCACAGTTCAAGAGTTATTGAACTTTAAATGATGTACAAGTGCAAGACTGTACGAACTCGAGTGCACTAAGTGCGAATGTCAATGATATCGATGTGGAATAACTATAATGTAATTAAACCACTTAATAACATGCTTGGAAATAAGATTTCAAGCTTAAATGAATAACCTTCAGTTCAACAATATCCTACTCAATGCAATATGAGAAGGATAGGAAAACTTTCACAAACTCAAAGTTGTGTAAGTTAGAAAACTTGCAACACAATAAATTCGGATACTTGCTAAATATAATTTAGAGTATGTTTAGGGAAACTTTCTTAACAAAAGTAGAGTTCAAGGAACTTGCTTACGATATGTGTTGAATAAAGTAATGCAAGGGTTTAGGATACTTGCCTGCTTGCTCAGCTACAATATAATTCTAGCTTTAATTACTTGCGTTGAAACGACCTAATATTAACAAGTTGGTCTTTTCAATTAGTATGTGTAAACTAGTATGAGTCTACACTTAAAGAATCAAATCATCACATAGCATGCTTCTCAACATATTACATAGCACATTGGTCATATATTACAAGATAAAGAGATCATGTAAGCATGCCTTAAATTTTAGAATCAAAAGTAGAATCTTGGCAAGATCAGAGGATACAAGAATCAATTTCCTCACAATCCAAGGAGTCACTGCTCTCCTTAATTCAGTCCAACTCTACCATACACCTATACATACATATTAACATGCATACATGCTAGAGTTTCACATATAACACATGACCATACTTGAGTTCAATACCACAAGTTTAACTTACAATTTATATGTCCTTAAAACATAAACAGTTCATGTAATCATCATGCGTTGTAACTTAATTCTACGATACTCAATAGTCATGCTTGTATATAGACAACACATATATACTTTACTCACATAGTTCATATTTTAGAAATTTCCCTTTTATAACTATGTGTGAATAAGTGAAAACCATACATTAACCAAACGATGTTCATGGCAATATATCTATAGGCATAATGAGTCCTAATAAACATGCTTGCATGGTCATAACGTACTTTACTCATTTCTTGATGACATTAGCTTCCTCATTCTAATTTTCTTTGTATTTAACATTAAGCCAACTTAGTACATACAAGGCATCTTAACATGTAACTCTCATACATTTATAACATATAATAAAGTGATATATGTATGCTCGAATGGTTAAAACTTGCAAGATAAAAGTCTTGGTCAAGTTTACTTTGAAAAGTCTTAAGTTTCTTATCTTTGAAATAGTCTAATCTTTCAATCATGTATGCTAGTGTGTTTAATCACTTTAGTCTTACATTTCATGTCAATATAAACCATATTATCATGTTCATAAATTGAAAATGCTCACATGATGTGTTTGTGACAAAGTTCACTTTTGAAATGACAAACATCATTTCAAGGCTACAAGTATTGTGCCCATTATTGCTATACTTGTTCATACTACACACATGTGCTTATGTGTGCATGCTTAAATAGTTTACAAGCTCGCTCTACAATGTACTAACCACTTAGCACAAACAGAAACAAAAACAGAGAAAACATCGAGTGCAGTGCAGATTTGGCAAGTGCGCCATGCCCAGACAAAAGCGAAGTTTTGGGCTATAGTGCGATTGTCTTTGCATCAGAAGCTACAAATAGAGGCAATTTAACTTGGCCAATACTCGTATCGAGATATAAGTAGCAGACTACTGCTTGCGGTTTAGCAACCCACCATACCAATTACTTATTACAATTGCTTCTAACATAACCCAACACAGTTATAAGTATGTATAACACTAAGAAACATAACTCAAATAAACTAGCAACCAATACATGCTTAATTCAAAGAATCAATCCATGAAACAATTTACAAAAAATTATGAATGGGGATGGAAGTTATACCTTTGTGACTCAACTCAGCTACTCTATACTCACTCTATATAAACTAATTCTCAGCAAATTGCAACAAGGAAGAAGAAGGTATTATTTATAGGAGATTGATTATCTAGATAATGACATTACCTCACAAATCAAACCATTGGCTTCCAAGAATGCCCAAGGGTTAAGAGAGAGTTGGTGATTCCACTCATAAATCCCACTCCCCATCCACTAATTTCTCTATGTTTGATGAATTTGAGATGAAGCTAGGCTAGGCTAGGCTAGGGTAGGCTTGTTTACTTGTTCACGTATAAGAAAGAAATGTGACTCTTATTATGGGACAAGAGAAATCCTCAGCATTTTGGAAACAATGAAATGAAACATTTAGCTTATACTAAATATGCACATAATACAAACTTTGGTTATAAAACATGTCTACACAATTTATTTCATATAACATAAGGTATAATAATTAAAAGGGCATACAATGTGTGAGACCCCAAATTTTATTAAATGAAAGTATTCAATTTTCTTATAATTACTCTATTTAGTAAATGGTTAAATTGATAAAAGGTTAAAGTTAACGGTGATATTTGAAATTTTTTCAAAGTAAGCAAGTTGTCATAAAATAATCGGTGATAAAAGTACAGTAATACGCGTAGTTGCATAGTAGCACACTATATTAATTATTAATTCTTACGTGAGAATTCACTCAGTTATACTCAATTATTACTACAGTAATTGCTGCATCATATCTCTCATATTATTGATTCAATTGTTGTCATAGTATCATCTGTATAATATGTTATATTATTAAATCAATAATTTAGACGACAAAGTTATTCATATTATTATTTGCAATATTGACAATGTCTAGAAGTTCTGTCAAGGAGAGATTAGATAATTTAATTGCGCGTCAATAGGGAGAAATCCTTATTGGAAACGACCTAGGTACGACCTGGTTGTTAAATAGTATGAGTTATAATATTAATGATGAATAAGTTCGTGTTGATTAAAGATGAAATTGATAGTTCCATTGTGTGGGAATTATTAGTGTTAGTGGAAATTGACATTTATTTCAATAATAATTGATGTCTGGAGGTTATATTGACCAATCGGGTAATTCACCAGATAAATGAGCAATTAATTGCTATTGATTCACATGATTATAACTATTTTTTCACATATGTTTACTATTGATTCACATTCATTTACTATTAGGGGAGTTGGTGCAAGATTGATAATACTTGCATGACCAAGTTAAAAATGGAGGTATAGATGGAAGTACTATACTGTAATTCATATTTTTACATGTTTAGAACTATTGAGTCACATGATTTACTATTGATTCACATGATTTACTATTATGGGAGGTGGTGCAAGTTTGATAATACTTGCAGGACTAAATTAAAAATGAAGGAAAAGAGGAAGGTATTATACTGTAATATTTTGAGCCCCAAAACATGTAATTATCGAAACTATATTTTCCTATAAATAGAAGATCATTCTTCCTTCATTTCTCACCAATTCACTAAAGCTATAGAGAAATTATTATAGAGAGAAATTATAAAGAGAAAGAAGAAAAGAAGTCTGCTACCTCACTATTCTAGTATCCAGTCTTCTTTTGAGGTAAGGGGTATTATTCTTTCGTATTCATGAAGAGAGTTATTTTCTTTCAATACTTGTAAGGGTTGTTATTCCATTCTTTATTATTATATTGGAATAGCCTATCTATGCGAAGTACCGCATATATGGTGAAATTCTTCTGTTATTCCATTATTTATTATTACATTTGAATAACTTTTATGCATGCAATTTATCGCATGCCCGGTGAATTCTCATTGTTATTCCATTCTTTATTATTACATTGGAATATCTTATGCGTGCGGATTATGCATGACTGGTTCCATTCTTTATTATTACATTGAATATCACATGTCGTGCGTATTACGCGTGACACAGTTCCATTATTTATTATTACATTGGAATAACTTTATTCATGCTTGCGGTCTATCGCATGCAGGTGAATTCTTCTATTATTCCATTCTCTATTATTACGCTTTGGAATAACTTTGTCTATGTGGATTCTGCATGCATGGTGAATGATCCTTCATATTCATTCTTTATTAAATTGTGGAAATGATCTGTCTACGTGGATTACTGCTTGGCGGGTGAAAACCCATTTGGAGTGTCGTATATTCTATTATACTCGTATGAGATATCATTTCTTTTGTACTCGTCATGAAATATCATTTTCTTTGGTATTTTTTTTATGAGTTACTATTCATGGGTTACTATTCACCCAGTTACTATTCACTCTAGTATTATTCACTCGGGTATTCGGGGCACTTTTTGTGTCAGAGTACTATTCACGGGTTACTATTCACCCAAATTACTATTCACCCGAATATTATTCACTCGGGTATTTGGGGTACTTTTCATGTCGGGGTACTATTCACGAGGTACTATTCCCGAAGTACTATTCACGGGGTACTATTTACTCGAAAAATACATTTCTTTTCTGTCCAAATTATTTTTGGTACATGAATATTATTCTTGAATTTTACTCTACAAAGCAGTATCATGTTGACAATTTGAACGTTATTAAATTCTGAAAAAATTTAAAGTCTTTAATATTTATCCTTGATTTCGTTTGATTAATGCTTATATCATTGTCATCATCCTCATGCTTATATTGTGATGGAAGTCATCTTTGGCTTACATGCAAAGATGGACAGGTGTATGACATGATCATGACCACTAGTGATACTAACGAATATCCTTGGCCCGTAGTGCATGGATAATTCAATGATGTGATTGGCAGGATCATGACCATTAGTTAACAGTTGAATGTCTTTGGCCGTAGTGCACTGACAGGCAATTGATTGGTATGATCATGACTATTGGTTTTATAGTTGAATATCTTTGGCTCGTAGTGCAAAGGTAGATAACTGATTGGTATGATCATTGTTATTACATTTGAATATCTTTAGCCTTTGGGGTAAGAATTTTGAGTAAACATTCTATTAATCCTTTTTGGCAAGGAGGAACTGTTGATTCACATTATTATAAACATGAATATTCTTGGCCCGTAGTGCAGGGATGATTCGATTTTATTTATTAAGCTGAGTCTCAGCGATAAAGTTGATGAAAAACTTTTTAAATCATAGAAGATAGTAGGATATCATGCTCTACTTGACTCTTCTAATGGATTGCTTATTCCGGTGCAGTTGTTGATCTAAAACTTGTTGTCTATTATATTCTATCAGTTGTTATACTGTTGAAGGCTATGGATAATTTATTCTGCATTATCTTAGTCATAATATTTCTTACTGGGCTAGTTGAGCTCACCCTTTTCTTTCAATGTTCTCTTCAGGAAATGAGAATATAGTTTGGAATTTGCCGGGGAATGGATTGACGGTCCGAGATTGTGGCTATAGTAGTCCTCACTATTTTTATAAAATATTGTGATAATAATTTTAATGAGGACTCCATTGAGTGTGGATATTGTCTAGAAGACAATATTCGTGTTTAAACTCTAAGCTATGTTTTGTCGTATTTTACACGACTGTTGTTTAATTAAGTTGTATTTGAATTTATGTACTATGTATCTGGCGACCCAAGATGGGTGATGTATACCTATTTTGGGGGCGTCACACAATGTATTTCCCAATTACAAGATATCGAGTAGTGCATATACATATAATTCATGTACATTTTCAATTACCATGACTGTTATTATTATAATAACTTAATGAAATAATTATTAATTTAGTAATTGATATTATTATATGTTAATAGGGTATACATGAATTTTTACCCACACACTTCACATCATATAACAATATTATTATGCAAATAACTCTTCTCTGTATAGTCTATATATATATATAATATATAGACATGTTAATGTATCACCTTGTACTATATAAAATATATAGTTAACTACCATATAATAAAGGTTTACTATATTGCACAAATAAATCAAGTAAACATATAATAATTTTATAAACTATTAATCTATTACACATTAATTATTATTTATTCATAATAATTATTAATTAACACATTATCAATTAATTACTCATAAATGCAATTAATCAATACGTTCAACTCTTGCTACTATATTCAAATAACTTGAATATTTAATTAATATTCTTATCAAGTCTTTGATATTAGAATCTTAGGGTTAGTCCACTAATTTAAATGAACTATTAGTGACTCCCTTTAATCCTTTCGTAAAGTCACATAACCACTTAAGGTTTAAATAAACTCACAAAACTAACTTATTAAAATTAAATCACATATTTCATTAATAAGGAGTTTAAAATATGTGGACGTTACATCCCTCCCCCCTTTTAAAAATCTCGTCCTCGAAATTGTAAAAATAAGGTTATTAAAAAAAAATGAATAATTCTCTCTCATTTTCTCTTTTAACTCCCACGTAGCTTCTTCGATGGCGTGATTCCTCTAGAGAATCTTAACGAAATGAATAATCTTATTCCTTAACTTCTGCTCCTTCCTATCCAATATCTGGACAGGAACTTCCTCGTACTTGTAGTCCAGTTTATATGGCCGCAACACTGACACATGAAACACGTTGTGAATGTGCTCAAGTTCAGGAGGTAATGCTACCTCGTACGCCACTTCACCAACTCGCCTCAAAATCTCAAATGGTCCTATGAACTTAGGTCTCAACTTGCCCTTTTTCCCAAAACGAATCTTCCCTTTCCAAGGAGATACTTTTAGAAAAGCAAAGCTTTCTACTTCAAAATCTCTCTTCTTGCGATGTAAGTTCGCATACTTCTTCTAGCGATCTTGAGCTGCCACTAGTCGAGCTCTTATCACCCTGATGATTTCTACCGTGTGTTGCACCAATTCTGGTCCCAACAGTAGACGTTCTCCAACTTCGTCCCAGCATAAGGGTGTTCTACATTTCCTCCCATACAGTGCTTCATATGGTGGCATTCCAATACTGGCGTGATAACTATTGTTATACACGAACTCTACTAATGGAAGGTGATCCTCCCAACTACCCTTGAAGTCAATCACATAAGCTTGGAGCATGTCTTCAAGTGTCTGAATCGTCCTCTCACTTTGCCCATCGGTCTGCGGATGATACGCGGTACTCATTCGTAGTAGTGTCCCCATTCTTTCTTGAAGACTCTTCTAGAAGTTTGAAGTGAATCGTGGATCTCTATCTGATACAATAGATACCGGCACCCCATGCCTCGAGATAATTTCATTGACATATAATTTGGCTAATTGGTTCAAACTATACATAATCTTAATCGGCAAAAAGTAAGTTGACTTAGTAACGCGATCTACAATCACCCATATGGCGTCTTGCCCTTTCTGCGTTGCCGAAAGTCCCACCACAAAGTCCATTATGATGTGCTCCCATTTCCATTCTGGAATTTCTAATGGTTGTAATGACCTGCTTGGTCGTTGGTGCTCTGCCTTGACTCTTTGACAATTAGGCATCTACTCACGCATTCTGCAACCTCTCTCTTCATGTTTGGCCACCAGAAGTGGTGACGCAAATCTTGGTACATCTTCGTACTTCCTGGGTGTATCGAATATCTCGTACTGTGCACTTCTTGCAAAATCTCTTCTTTCAGTTCTGGCACTAGTGGTACCCAAATTTTTCCTTCAAATCTTTGCAGTCCAGTACTATCAATCTTAAATTTCAATTATCACCTTTAGTCAATCGTTTCTTGATGTTAATGAAATCTTCGTCCTTTTCTTGTGCTTCTTTAACCTTATCCAATAAAGTTGGACTCGCTGTCACTTTAAATAATTGTTCGTTGGTCTCTATCGGATACTTAATCTCCAAGTCTAATCGTTCAAAATCTTTCACCAATTCTTCTTGAATAGTTAACTTCAATAACTTCTCTCTGCCTTTTCTTCTCAAGGCATCTGCCACTACTTTTGCTTTTCCTGGATGGTACAAAATCTCACAATCATAATCTTTGATCAATTCTAACCATCGGTGCTGCCTCATGTTTAATTCCTTCTGCGTGAAGATATACTTCAGACTCTTGTGGTTCATATATATCTAACACTTCTCGCCATACAAATAATGCCTCCAAATCTTCAAGGCAAAAACTACTGCTGCTAACTCCAGGTCATGAGTCGGAAGCGTACGCAATGACCCTACCGTGTTGCATCAGTACACAACCAAGTACCTTGTGTGACGCATCACTATACACTATAAACCCTCCCATGTTGTCCGGTAAAGCCAACACAAGTGCTTGACTAAGCCTCTCCTTCAATTCTAGGAAATTTTCTTCACACTTCTCCGTCCAAATGAACTTAACTATTTTTCTGGTAAGATTGGTCAATGGTGATGCTAATTTCGAAAAATCTCTAATAAATCATCAATAGTATCCCGCCAATCCTAAGAAACTCCTAATTTCTGTCGGCATCTTCGGCTGCTCCAATTGATAACCGCTTCTATCTTCGCTAGATCAACCGAAACACCATTCTTGTCGATAATGTGCCCTAAAAACTGCACTCTTTGCAACCAAAACTCACACTTGGAGAATTTTGCATACAACTTCTCCCTCTTTAATGTCTCCAACACTATTCGAAGATGCTTGGCGTGTTCTTCCTCCGTTTCTGAATACACTAGAATGTCATCGATGAATACGATAACAAACTTATCCAAATACTACTTAAACACTCTATTCATTAAATCCATAAATGATGCTGGCGTGTTTGTCAAACAAAATGACATTACCAGAAACTCAAAGTGTCCATACCGAGTTCTGAATGCCGTCTTTGGAATATCCTCCGGCCTCACTTTCAGTTGGTGATAACCGGTCCTCAAGTCAATCTTTGAAAAGTACTTTGCCCCCTTCAACTGATCAAACAAATCATCTATCCTGGGCAACAGGTACTTGTTTTTAATGGTGACCTTGTTCAACTCTAGGTAGTCGAAACAAAGTCTTAGTGACCCATCTTTTTTCTTTACAAATAAGACTGGTGCTCCCCACGGTGATACGCTCAGTCGAATGTATCCCTTATCTAACAACTCTTGTAATTGAGCCATCAGTTCTTTCATCCCTACCGGTGCCATACAATATGACGCTTTATGGCTCGGGTATCGCATCCCACGGTGCCAAATCAATGACAAACTCAATCTCTCTATCCGGTGGCAATCCCAGAATCTCGTCTGGGAAGACATCAATGAAATCCCTTACAATAGGTATCTGACTCAGTTCACCCTCGACTCGTCAAGTATCAACCACGTGAGCCAAATAACCTATATAACCCTTCCTAAGCAACCTTTGTGCTTGCACCATCGTCAGACAATGAGATTGTCTCGGCGATTTACTACGATAAAATACCACCTTTGACTTATTCGGAGTCTTAAGGTGTACACACTTCTTCTTACAATCTATAATTGCTCTGTGAACCGATAACCAATCCATTCCAAGGATTACATCAAACTCCCCTAAACAAATCGGTATCAAATCAACTTTGATCTTAAATCCTCTTAATTCGGTATAACAATTCCTATAAATGTATTCTATGGGAATAATTTCCTTGTTCGCTACTTCTACGTTCATAGGGTGTTCTAATCTCTCACGGGGTAAGTCTAACCGTTTAGCAAATTATTCAGAAACAAAAGAGCAGGTAACACCTGAATCAAATAACACGTATGCACCTATATCATTGATCGGAATGATACCTGACACCACGTCCTCAGACTCCACTGCATCTTGTACGGTCATGTTAAACGTTCGTGTCGTTGGTCTGTTGGCTTGACTGGCTGACCCTCCAATGTTCAGTCCATTGTTGTTGTTGTTGCGGTTGCCGCTAGCTGCATCGCCCTTTCTCTTTGGGCAGTCCTTAATTTGATGGTCCGTGGCTCCACACGAGAAATAACCTCCCTTCTGCTTGTTAGGACACTGAGGAGCCATGTGCCCCGGTTGTCCACAACGATAACAAACACTATTTCCCTTCATGCACTCTTCTGAGTTGTTCCTCCCACAGTTGTTTCACTTCATACTATTCTTGGCCTCCCCTCCGGACTTATTGCCTCCAGAGGATTTGCTCTCCATCCATTTACGCTTGTTGGGGTTCTTTGCCTCCGCTGCTTTTCCCTACTTCTTCCCTTCTGGGGTCTTCTTTTTTCTTATTTGAATCGAGCGATGGCTTCATTGCCTCCTTCGGCAATGATAGCCCTTTCTAAAAGATCAGAGTAAGTCTTGATCTTCAACACAACCACTGCCTTCTGCACCCATGGTTTCAGTCCTAATTCGAACCTTCTTGCCTTCCTGGCCTCCGTGTAAACCTGATGTGAAGCGAATCGGGCTAATTCGTTAAATCTTGCTGCGTACTCTACGACAGACATACTACCTTGTTTCAGTTCTAGAAACTTAACCTCCATATCTTGTTGCGTATTCTCCGAGAAGTAATTCTCAAGGAATAGCTCCTTAAATCTCTCCCAAGGAATAACTCCTTCATCTGCTCGACCCCTATTGGCTTTCCACTAATAGTTAACTTCACCTTTCATCATGAAAGTGGAAAAATTCATCTTCTGTACTTCGGCCACACGTGCGACCTCAAACAGCTTCTCCATTTCTTCTATCCATGTCTGGGCTTCAATTGGATCCAAGGTTCCCCAGAATTCCGGTGGTCCTACCAATTTGAAGTCCTTAAAGCTAGCCAAGTGTTGTCCTGCAGGCTGCCATGCTGCTAGCGGGGATCTGTTTTGCATTGCCTCAATTAACATGTTAACGAAGTTTTGCATTGGATCGACATTTGCCCCTCCACTATTGTTAATGGATCCTTCCTCCCTCTGATTCTGTTGAATTCTCCTAGGCGGCATGATCTGAGGAAAGGAAGAAAATTATTAGGCTTTATGTGATATGATATCCATGTTAGCATTAAGAAGTTTAAGACGTCTATTAATCATTTTTGATTTAAATAAACAACTTCATTATCATAATAGAACTCAATGGATTTCCTCAACCCATCACTTACATACTCTACTTGAGTTTTCTACTAATGTTATAACCTAGGTTTCGCATTCCTAATGTTTATAACCTACAGCTTTGATACCAACATGTGACACCCCCGATCTGGGTCCTCTGACCCAGGTTCGGTCATCACGAAAAAATACAAACATCCACTTCTAAACAACATACGATAACTAAAATGCGGAATATAATGAACGTACGTCGTTCATTTAAAAGGTGTTACTAGTCCTAAGATACGATAATCTTAATATCATCTTACAATCGTACCCTAAAATAAATATTAGGGTTCACATTACATATTCGTAATTTAAACTAAGCATAAGATAACTTCTGCTTCTCGCAATTATCCTACATCTTCCCTTTACCCTTGTCCTTTCCTGAGGTCTCGAGCTTAGCTGCAATATAATTCATGATATAGCAAGGATGAGCAACAAGTTTAAATACAACAATAAGGATATATCATGATGAATGGAAAAATATCTGGCAATGGATTCAACAATATGAATATCTAAAGGATTCAACAATACGAATATGTTTTGTTGTATGCATAACATTTAAATCTGTTTTGTTGTATCTTATATTAGATACCTGGGTACTCCCCTATCATAAGAGGGGTGTTTTTTCAGTCTAAGAATCCTTACCATCAATTGGTTTGGATAGCTTTTATAAAACTTCATACGCTTGTCTGACCGAAAAAGGTTCAGACTCTATTTATCATAGTTCAAGAGTTATTGAACTTTAAATGATGTACAAGTGCAAGACTGTACGAACTCGAGTACACTAAGTGCGAATGTCAATGATATCGATGTGGAATAACTGTAAAAAAATTAAACCACTTAATAACATGCTTGGAAATAAGATTTCAAGCTTAAATGAATAACTTTCAGTTCAACAATATCATACTCAATGCAATATGAAAAAGGATAGGAAAACTTTCACAAACTCAAAGTTGTGTAAGTTAGGAAACTTGCAACACAATAAATTTGGATACTTGCTGAATATAATTTAGAGTAAGTTTAGGGAAACTTGCTTAACAAAAGTAGGTTTCAAGGAACATGCTTACGATATGCGTCGAATAAAGTAATGCAAGGGTTTAGGATACTTTCCTGCTTGCTCAGCTACAATATAATTCTAGCTTTAATTACTTGCGTTGAAACGACCTAATATTAACAAGTTGGTCTTTTCAATTAGTATGTGTAAACTAGTATGAGTCTACACTTAAAGAATCAAATCATCACATAGCATGCTTCTCAACATATTACATGGCACATTGGTCATATATTACAAGATAAAGAGATCATGTAAGCATGCCATAAATTTCATAACCAAAAGTAGAATCTTGGCAAGATCGTTTTGACGCAAGACAATTGCTACTGGTCTAGGGGCTTAGGGACGGACAAATGGTGCGTTGTCCCTTAGCCGCACCAAGGTTGAGTCACATTGCTTCTCTCCGAATTTAGTCCAACTCTAACATACACCTATACATACATATTAACATACATACATGCTAGAGTTTCATATATAACACATGACCATACTTGAGTTCAATACCACAAGTTTAACTTACAATTTATATGTCCTTAAAACATAAACAGTTCATGTAATCATCATGCGTTGTAACTTAATTCTACGATACTCAGTAGTCATGCTTGTATATAGACAACACATATATACTTTACTCACATAGTTCATATTTTAGAAATTTCCCTTTTATGACTATGTGTGAATAAGTGAAAACCATACATTAACCAAACGATGTTCATGCCAATATATCTACAGGCATAATGAGTCCTAATATACATGCTTGCATGGTCATAACGTACTTTACTCATTTCTTGATGACATTAGCTTCCTCATTCTATTTTTCTTTGAATTTAACACTAAGCCAACTTAGTACATACAAGGCATCTTAACATATAACTCTCATACATTTACAACATATAATAAAGTCACATATGTATGGTCAAATGGTCAAAACATACAAGATAAAAGTCTTGGTCAAGTTTACTTTGAAAAGTCTTAAGTTTCGTATCTTTGAAATAGTCTAATCTTTCAATCATGTATGCTAGTGTGTTAGATAACTTTAGTCTTAAATTTCATGTCAATATAAACCATATTATCATGTTCATAAAGTCAAAATGCTCACATGATGTTTTCGTGACAAAGTTCACTTTTGAAATCACAAACCTCATTTCAAGGCTACAAGTATTGTGCCCATTATTGCTATACTTGTTCATGCTACATGCATGTGCTTACGTGTGCATACTAAAATAGTTTACAAGCTCGCTCTATAATGTACTAACCACTTAGCACAAACAAAAACAAAACAGAAAAACATCGTAGTCAGTGCAGATCAAGCAATTGCCACACCCTAGTACAATTTAAGCGCAATTACTACCATGCCTGAGACAAAACTGAGTTTGGGTTATGGCATAATTACTGCACCTTAAATACAAATAGAGCAGCAATTGCTACCGTACTGATCGAGAGATAGTAAGCAGACTCTGTTCTGCAGTTTAGCAACCCACCATACCTATTCCTTATAACAATTGCTTCTAACATAACCAACACACTTATAAGTATGTATAACACTAAGAAACATAACTCAAATCAACTAGCAACCAATACATGCTTAATTCAAAAAATCAATCCATAAAATAATTTACAAAAAATTATGAATGGGGATGGAAGTTATACCTTTGTGACTCAACTCAGCTGCTCTATACTCACTCTATATAAACTAATTCTCAACAAATTCTAACAAGGAATATGAAGGTATTATTTATAGGATATTGATTATCTAGATAATGTCATTACCTCATAAATCAAACCATTGGCTTTCAAGAATGCACAAGGGTTAAGAGAGAGTTAGTTGGAGTTGGTGATTCCACTCATGAATCCCACTCCCCATCCACTAATTGCTCTATGTTTGATGAATTTGAGATGAAGCTAGGCTAGGCTAGGCTTGTTTACTTGTTCACGTATAAGAAAGAAATGGGACTCTTATTATGGGACAAGAGAAATCCTCAACATTTTGCAAACAATGAAATGCAATATTTGGCTTATACTAAATATGCACATAATACAAACTTTAGTTATAAAACATGTCTACACAATTTATTTCATATAACACAGGGTATAATAATTTAAAAGGACATACAATGTATTTCCCAATTACAAGATATCGAGTAGTGCACATATATATAATTCATGTACATTTTCAATTACCATGACTATTATTATTATAATAACTTAATGAAATAATAATTAATTTATTAATTGATATTATTATATGTTAATAGGGTATACATGAATTTTAACCCACACACTTCACATCATATAACAATATTATTATGCAATTCAAATGAATGCAAATAACTCTTCTTTATATGATAGTACATATATATATATATAGATATATTAATGTATCACCTTGTATATATATAAAATATATAGTTAACTACCATATAATAAAGGTTTACTATATTGCACAACTAAAATCAAGTAAACAAATAAGCATTTTATAAATTATTAATCTATTACACATTAATTATTATTTATTCATAATAATTATTAATTAACACATTATCAATTAAATACTCATAAATGCAATTAATCAATACATTCAACTCTTGCTACAATATTCAAATAACTTGAATATTTAATTAATATTCTTATCAAGTCTTTGATATTAGAATCTTAGGGTTAGTCCACTAATTTAAATCAACTATTAGTGACTCTCTTTAATCCTTTCGTAAATTCACATAACCACTTAAGGTTTAAGTAAACTCACAAAACTAACTCATTACAATTAAATCACATATTTCATTAATAAGGAGTTTAAAATTTGTGGACGTTATATGTACACCTCGTTCGGATGCTCGGATTGAAGTTCTACAAGTTCGAGCGGACATCACAGTCACGAGTGCACGTAATTCGAGATGGTGGGACCCACGGAGCCCGGGGCACCCCGGGCAGCCACAGGTGCATCTGCGGCTACCGTAGGTACACCTGCGGTTACCAGCTCTATAAATATAGAGCTTGGGGTGGCCATTTGTAAGAAAAAAAGGCGAGGAAGCCATGTCCAATTTGCTCTGTACACACCCCATATTGAGTGCTTTCTCATTTTAAACACCTGTTAGCTCACATATAGCTATATTTTACCGGCGGGAGCTGAGTGTTTATCCATCTAGAGTCATAGAAGCTCACCTTGTACCCCACCGTAAGCCTTCTCACACTCTCTATAAAGCCTTTCTCTTCATCTTTGCACACAATATTCTTCACATTGAGAGTCGTGTTGTGTATGTATGCCCTTGACTTGATCCGTGGTTTTATTTCTATCTGTATATATATATATATATATATATATATATATATATATATATATATATACTTATATATATATTTATATTTATATATGGACTAACATTATCAAGTTATGCCTCGATTAAGCTTAAGCTTATGTCCTGAGCGTTTACTTGCTTTTATATATATATATATATATATATATATATATATATATATATATATATATACTCATCCGGACAGTCAGAATCAGACAATGTT
This sequence comes from Panax ginseng, assembly GCA_020205605.1. Taxonomy (NCBI): domain Eukaryota; kingdom Viridiplantae; phylum Streptophyta; class Magnoliopsida; order Apiales; family Araliaceae; genus Panax; species Panax ginseng. Next base: position 87,770,883 of record CM035128.1, on the reverse strand, counting down.
CATATATATATATATATATATATATATATATATATATATATATATATATATATATATATATATATATATATATATATATATATATATATATATATATAAATCATTTGAAATGATAAACCGAGCGGGATTGAGAAACATCCATGCGTTTACCACTTATATATATATATATATTTACATTTCTGTCAGGCATGGAGTTTACTTCATGGTCTTTTACTGCTTTATTTACATTCCGTCCCGCCTGGAGTTTACTTCATGGTGATTGATCACATTTACTGCTTTATTTATATTTCTGATCCCCCATGGAGGTGCTTCGTGGTGGTTGATCATGTCTATATATATATTTACCACTTTTATATATTTACATTTCTGATCCCCCATGGAGGTGCTTTATGGTGGTTGATCATGTCTGTATATATATATATATTTACAACTTTTATATATATAATTGCTTACTGCTTTTCATATAAACTGCGGCATCATGTGAGCCTAGGAATCATGTGATCATAGATTCAGTCCACTGAATCTTGATTCGGTTCCCGTGATGGACTTTTTCAGCTGTACGCAGCTTGTAAATTATTTACGGTGTTTGAATTTTCTTAGATGGTTGTCATGCCCATGAGGAGTTCGACACTGCTATATATTATTTTCTTGAAGATGCTTTAAATCTCGAAAATAAAAGCAAACAAGTCAAACATTTAATAATAAAATAGAAGTATTAAAAGCCTCAATTACTATTGAGCACAGGGTTTGAAAAACCTCTTTTCTAAAACCTCACTGCTATATCTTGTTTAAAACTGAATTTTTGTATAAATTCAAACCTTGTGTATATATGTTCGAATGACGCATAGCACTACTTCCAAATAAATTGCACATTGATCGACACACACACACACATTCATATAATAGTTCTTGAAAAATGGAGGTCACCGTGGCAACACGGATGTTGGGGGGTGCCTAACACCTTCCATCCGCATAATCAAACCCCTGAACCCAAATAAATCTCAATTTCACAGACTCGTTTAGCAGTGTCACATCACTTGGTTAATGTGCAAACCTTTTCTCGGTTGCATTGGTGTAAATAGTTAAAAACACCAACTTGCGACTCTTACAGTCAAATCGTCGACATGATACATGTCAGACCTTTTTCACTTGTTTTTTCAAACAAATCTCACATAACATGAGAACACCAAAGAATAAGAAAAGAAAAGGGACAAATAAAAATCCCGACGTCGATAGGTGGTGACTCCGCTGGGGAAACCAATAAGAGGGTTTAAGCCGCTACTACAAGCTTTTCAAAACTGTTATATGCTTGTGTGTGAATGTTGCATTTATATTTCTAATGAATTTGTATGAATGCATTTTAATTACTCCACTGTAATATATCTATTTATGATATTAGTGCTTCACACATGTCATCATTTTCATAAACGGTGATACACGTTGTATGTGAATGTATGTTGTCTGGTTCCTCCACCAGGAGGCTATCCTATCGGTGTTTGATTACTGGACTCGTAGGGAGACTAATTTCAACGAGGCTCAGGAAAGGCACCACCTAGATTCGCTCCAGTTGAAAGGCCGAATTAACTTCCCGTCAAGTAGATTGCGATGATCTGGGAACCTTCATGCCAAAAAGCCGCGAGAGTAACCCTAAGATAGGCCAGCCTCTGATAAACCAAACGCGGAGGAAAGTCTCTTCATTCTTTCCATTTTTATATTACTTGTAAAAGCATTTACTTGTAATTTGATTCCATGTTCATCTTTATGTAATGGAAAATATGAAGAATATTTGCACATCCATGATATGCTATCAAATGACACCCATTTTTTTTACAGGATAATATTCCTAAAACGGACACATTATGATAGCATGTAAACATTTACATTCCCTAAAACTAAACTACATAAGTTTTTTGTAGGAAAACAATTGGGCCTGTTACCTGCTCAAAATCCAAAAAGGCCACGAGCCTACAACCAATCATGTCTTCTTCTGACCAGTTTAATCCCGTTTCTCGAGAAGAATTTGACGGATTAAGTAAAAAAATTACAGATTTGGATGTTCTGCTTAAATAATTGCATCAGTCTACTCAGGGCTCAAAAATGCCTACACATACAAAATCCTCTACACAAGGAAGAACATAAGGTTTGGATAAAACAAATTCAGAACCTCAGTTGGATACGACCAACAAAGACCCTGAAAACACCCATCTCAAAGAAGATCCAGACACTGGTGATATCAGGAAAAAAGTCCTTCAAATGGAAGAAACTATTCGTGCTCTCAAAGGGATTGGAACACATGGAAGTCTTTCGTATGCTGACCTTTGCATATTCCCTGGTGTTCATTATCCAGAGAAATTCAAAACCCCTGACTTTGAAAAGTATAACGGATTAGGGGATCCTTACACACATTTGAAGGTGTTCATTGAAGAACTTAGATCTTATGCAGAAAAAACAAGAAGCTCAGAATGCAGTTGTTCCAGAAGAGTCTGACTGGAGAAGCCCGTTCATGGTATACCAGATTAGATAACTCTAAGATCCATAGCTGGGAAGAAAAAGTCTAATGAGTCTCAGATGGCTCCTGACCTATACCAGATTACCAAGGTCAAGAAAAAGTCTAATGAGTCTTTTAGAGAATATGCTCAATGGTGGAGGCGCCTTGCTGCTCAAGTTATTCCTTCTATGACAGAGTCAAAAATGGTCATGCCTTTTATAGACATACAAGAAACTCTTTTCTATGAGAGAGTCTTAGCTGGTATTGGCAAACCATTTTCTAAAATGATCAAACACTGAGAGATGGCTGAGATGGGATTGAAGTCAGGAAAGATTCAAGACCTAGCCGCTCTTAAAGCAGTTACTGAGCACATCTAGTCTAGAACTTATGGAAACAACCCCTGGAGGGTCCATAAAAAGAAAGAGGAAGATGTTTCTTTGATACTACAAGGTCAAAAAGGCAATCAGAATATGCCTATACAGAGGAGAAACTACTCCCTTTTCCAAGCACAGTCTTCAAACCCTCCATTACCTAAAGGTGGAGAAGCAAAGCGCCCTCGAACGTTCACACCCTTAGGGGATTCGCTCGAGAATATTCTTGCTCTTCTGACTACTCAAAAGAAAATAACACATCTTCTTCCACCAGCCAACCCTAATGGGAGGGGTTTCAATGCTACTCGGAAGTGTGTTATCATTCCAGGGCACCTGGACATGATACTTAAGATTGTTGGGCCTTGAAACACAAGATCCAAGATTTGATAGACAATGGTGAAATCGTGGTTACCAAACCAGATCAACCTCGTGTACAAGACAACCCTCTTCTTCAACACAAAGAATAAGAGGTCAACATGATTAGTTGGAGTAGTGGACAGATTTCCAATTTTAATGGTGAATCATCCCAAACCATAAAAGACGGTGTTGACAGATGGGATTACGCAAAGTTCCAATTTTCTATGGAATGAAAGATGAAAGCTCTTTATAAGCAAGTTGAACAATTGGTAGAACTGGTGATCCATCAGCATCAAGTCACACGCCAGTTAGTCAGCCAGGAGCATGCCTATCTCCTTCCTTTTGTTATGAATGCTTCATCGCCACCTTCAGAAAGTGAAGCAATGGAGGACAAGGTTGCGAAGAGAGCAAGTGCTAAAGCCCGTCGAGATTTTGCCAATAAAAGGGAATTTACATACCTGGGCCAACCTATGGAGAAGATATTTCAGATGATAATCAACGAAGGAAGAATCACCTCCCTTCTACCTCCAATCAATCCCCGTTCAAGATGGTTCAACTCCGATGGAGCATGTCAATATCATTCACATTCTCACGGTTACAGTACAGAAGAATGTTGGGCACTCCGCCACCTTATTCAGAATTTAATTGACAGAGGTGTCCTGCAATTGACAGACGATGACACTATGATACTCGAAAGTGGGAATACCTATCCTACCAAATGGAAGGGGCTAGTAGCAGTTATATCCGCTGAGGCTGATGAGACTGTCAAACCATTTCCCATACAAGCAATTCAACTCAAATGAGCTGACAATCCTTTGAAAGTGGCTGCACCAGAGCCAATTTCTTTACCCTTCAGACCACAATATCCTGTTGTCAACCTACACAAAGTCCCATGGAATTATGGAGAAGCTGAAGGATCCACGACTCATACTACTGCTACAGTGTCAAAGGAAAATCCACTATATCTACCTCAGAGGGTGATGAAGCCCGCCATAAAAGCAAAGGGGAAGATTTCCATGGAGAAAATTGAGAAATTCCTTCGCACTATGGGCCATAATGAAGCCAAGGTGGTTCTAAGCTTAAGAGAAGCTCCACGTCAGATCTCAATACTGGACTTGGTTTTCTCTTCCGAGGATCACGTAAAGATCTTATTGAAGGTTTTGGAAGAAGCCTACTTACCAAAATCAGTGGATATGCAAAGTTTTCAACATCTGGTTGATCACATTTTTAACAACAATGTGATATCCTTTACTGATGATGACATACCACCCGAAGGGACCGATCATTGCAAGCCATTGCACATTACAGTTTTGTCCTCCGGTTATATGTTAGTTGGAGTTTTGATAGATAGAGGTTCGTCTCTGAATATCTGTCCTTATTCCACCTTAGTGAAGATGAACGTCAATCTCAAACAGATCTGAAACAGCCATATGGTTATCAAAGCTTTTGATGGATCTCGACGAAATTCTGTCGGAGAGATTGAGCTACCAATTGAGATTGGTCCTAATACATTCAATGTATCCTTTCACGTCCTCAAGATAGATTTAGGATACAACCTGCTATTGGGGAGACCATGAATCCACATGGCTCGAACCATCCCTTCTACACTATATCAACAACTCAAATACATTGTCAACAATAGTCTAGTCACTGTCAATGCTAAGCCGGAATGTCTTGAACAATGACACCTACCACTCATCAGCTTCAATTCAGAAGTTGAGCCGGCCAGTTTTCAAACTTTGGAAGTGAGCAACATGTAATACCATCCTATTGGAGCGCCACTTCCCGTACCCAAGATATCTGCCGAGGTTATGTCGGCCATGCAAGAAATGATGTCATTGGGTCATCAGCCTGGACAAGGGCTTGGTAAAAATTAACAAGGTATTAAGCCCCCAATTCAAATGTCTAATCAAACTGGGATAGCCGGACTAGGGTATTCTGCTAGTTCCAGTCATAGGAATCCTCATAAGCACAAACAGATTTCTCAAGCTTCCGCCACACGACGATTTTCTCCACCTGCACCTCATGAGCTGATACAGTCTCCAGTAAAGGTGCCAACCCATGTTATGGCTATGATGTTTCCCAAACCAGTACCATTCAAAGCAAAAGAGGTCCTGATTCCTGATCCCGAAGTGGAAGAAAAGGAATGGAAACATAAACATGACATCGCCCTGATGATGTCAGGCATACACATCATTGTCCATGATGAACATACAAATAGATACACCCCAGACGATGATTGCCCAGATGTTATGGTCATCATTCGGGAAAATGAGGACTATGACACCCCCTCCATCATTGCAGTCCATCAGAACTTTACCCTCGACAATTGGAACAGCACTCCATGCATTGGTCGATGAGGGTAAAATGGGAAGATATCCCTCTGCCCTGTAGATAACTTTAATTGCTTACTTTTCTGTACAGTATTAGCAGTTATTTTATCAATACACACTACTAGAAAATTAGCCTATAGCGACGGTCGCCGACTGTCGCTATAGGCCAAAAGACCGACGCTAAACGGTCGCCGACCGTCGCCATAGAACCCGTCGGTAAAGCCTATAACGATGGTCTTTTATCCTATAGCGACGCTCACCGACCCTAGCTATAGGTCATGGCAAAATCGTGTATTTGCTCTTTACTAACGGTCGCTGAGAGTTATTGCTACGGTCATGATTGTAGCTATAGAGGTCTATAGCGATGCCCGGTGACCGTCGCTATAGCCTTTTCATAATTTTTAAAAAAAATTAATAATGCACATTTATTCAGGTAACACAAATACAATATAAAATAAAATATAAAAAATATTATATACATTATTTAAAATCATTCACAGTACAACATGAATTTGCAAAAAAAATTAACACCATCAACGTTTGACATGTTAATTAACACCAGAAACAGGGAAGGGAATAGTTATAATCGGGTTAATTTTTGCAACCCACAAAACACATCCCTTGTTTAACTTCAGATGAGAAATAAAACTTTTTATGAACAGCGTATCAACCCACCAGCTAAGAATATCATACAGGCGAGCACGCTAATCTTCTATATACCCCTGCAATTATATGCCAATCCAAATAAATCAATAAAGCATGCCAGAACAACTTCATAGATCAATAACTCAAAAGCATAGAATGAAGATATTGACACAAGTAAGAAGCAGTAGAAATCCAAAAAGAGTGCAAGAACAAACCAACTTATCCTCCACACCAGTAAATCCAAGGCTCATCTGTAGTGCAATCTTGATTGAGATTTGAACCACCACTGGTCCATATAGGAAAAAGCTCATTGTAATTTTAACTAGAAGAATGATTCTGTAATCCTACACTACACTCAAAACAGGGATTTCTGCCTGGATTAAAGTATAGGCCACAACAAAATACACGACAGTAGATAATGCTAAAGAGCGAGCAAGGTCAGATTTATGGCATAACAATATGCTAAATAGATTGCTGGTGTGCACAAGAATGGACTAAATCACACTATCTAGCATCACCCCGAAATGGATTGAAGCAATCAATAAAGATGTCAATAACACTGTAAAGTTTCGGTCAAATACTATAAAATTCAAGCTCAAAATTTAGAGTTGTTAATATTATTTGCTCAAATCAATCACCCATTCCGTCTCTTTGCTCAAACCAATCCTGTTCATGAGCAACCAAATTTAGGAAAGCATATTGAGAATTTAAACTGAGAGCATGCCCTTAAACTGCACTCACTTAGTTCCTCATCAAGAATAAGTAGAATATTTACTGAACTCAGTTATATCAAAATGATATTCTCTCCATTCTAATGTTATACAAAGACTAGTCTCAAAACAAAGTTCAACCCAGAACAGTAAAAAACAAAGAAAATAGAAGAAATGTGCATGCTAAACCTTTTGCTAGAATTTCGTGAGCCAGCTTAGACAATCTGTCATTGCATTAGTTCATAGAAAGTTCAAATCTGAGGTGATCAACTTCACATATGTAGAGATCAGTAGCCATCCACCTAGATAAAAGGGATACATCTTTTGTGACCTGAAATAGTAGAGCAGACATTTACATAGGATGACAAACTTAATAGACATACTAAAATAAATCATAGACATACTAAAACAAATTTGGCGTACTCTAGCTAAATTCAATAATTGCTTCTTTTTGGACTTCCCAAATCCCATTTGTTTTTTCAGCTTCAAAAAGGTGTCTTGCCCATATTCTTGCATCTTTTCTTGCAGAATCATGTAATGTTCTCTCCATCATTTTCCAAACCAAATTATCAACTATATAAATAACATCTTGTTTCCTAAACACTGAACATCAAGTGATCTTATAGGCTGCCACAAAGAACTTCCTAGTGATATTATGGGTTGGAACAATCTTCACACTCTGAACATGGCAACTTTTCCATGCTATTTATGTGTTCAGTTGTAGATGATTGAACATAATTCTCATCTAAAATGGCCTAAAAATCTTTTGATAATACGTGATGGTTAAAAATATATTTTCATTACTTACCAAATATGAGTTTTTCTTGTTGAAGGCTATGACATCTGCCAAAGACCGCACATGAGAACTTTTTAGTCATTTCAAGTAAGCATTTAGAGCCAGCTTGAACTCTGCATTTAGCAAAAAAAAAAAATCGCCGTTTGACATGGCAGTTATGATGTCATTAAAGTTGGCTATTTCCAGATTGTCATGATGCACTGACCTAGATCAAATCAGACAAGAAAAATTTATGTTTATCTATGCATCTACAAGTCTAAGATAACAAATTCACTTTAAGGAGCAAATTTCATTCAGCAGAATGCATAGCTATCTAAAGAGATCTCAAGTAAGCTCTGTTTTTAAAGATAACCACTGATACTCTCATTAGTCCATTATATAACAATCAATATTATGTAGCACATAATGCTAGCAAAAACTATATTAATATTCATCGTAAGAAGAGAGAACATGTGCATTGAAACATACTAAATGAAAATTAGGAAAAATAATTTGTTTGTTTCAGTTCTCTTAACCCCATATTCGACAAATATACTAATGTACCCGAAACATTGCAAATTGGGAAATTATTACCCTTAGTTAAATAAATTCCTCCAATAATCGATACTTCCTCCTTTCATCTAGACTAGTACAACAAGAATAATCAATTTTTTAGTGTAAGAAATTCTAGAGAGGAGAGAGAAAAACCAACTAACCTCACACCACCGACCTATGGCAATGGCGGTTCATAGGGTTTTGTGATACTTAGAATTTGTCAATGGAATTGATTGGTGGTAGGAGATCCAATTACACTCTGCTTGAGTCAAATTTCCGACGACCATCACCACCTCCTCCGCCTAAGCTATCCGTTGGGGCCTCCTCCGACTTCAAGCGAGAGAAGAACAAGGCCAAGAACGATGGGGTTTTTGATTGGGACTCGACCGATCATCTAATGATTCAGCAGCAACTTTATCAAATGGGGGGCGACACCGTTTCCTACCTCGATCAGGTTGCAGAGGCAATCCAGTGGGAGTAGTTTCGGTGAGAGTTAAATTTTTCACTAAAACCTTAACTATTGCACGTTCGTTTGTAACGAGAGAGAAAGAGTGAAGATACTGAAATGATTTGGGGGAAGGTGGGAGTGTTTAATCTAAAAAAAATCTTTATACAGACGGTTATGTGCCAACCGTCGCTATAGACACCCTATAGCGACGGTTCTGTGCCGACCATGGCTATAACTCGTCGCTATATGTCGAATTTATAATAGTGACATGCGAACACTTTTGTATGATTAAAAATTTTTATATATTAAGTGAAATAATATTTTGTTTCAGGACTCTGAATTTAGATGTGCTTCTACTTGCTGATGAGGTGCCTTTTCTCCACAAGGATTATAACTTTGATGAAAAGTTGGACTCAGACTTGATGGAAATCTAAGAGGACATTGAGATACCTCAGGAGATTAAGGAATGGGTTGAAGACAAACCTAAACCTAATCTTGATCAAACCATTTCTTTCAATCTAGGAACCTTAGAAAGCCCTAAGCTAATCCAGAATGGTTCAGACCTAACCCCAAACCAACAGAATGACATGGTTGCGCTACTAACCCGATTCCAGGATGTGTTTGCATGGTCTCACGAAGACATGGTGGGTTTGTCCACTGACATTGTCCTTCATCGCCTTCCCATTAAGGATGGATTTAAGTCAGTCAGGCAGAAGATCAGGCGATTGAAACCTGAGTGGAGTTTAAAGATGAAAGAAGAAATTGTGAAACATTTTCAAGCTGGCATTATCATGGTGTCCACATATCCGGAATGGATATCCAACATTGTTCTCGTGCCTAAACCAGGAGGAAAGGTACGAGTTTGCGTGGATTACCGGGATCTGAACAAAGCTTGCCTTAAATATAGCTTTCATGTGCCCTTTATCCACATTCTCATTGACAATACTGCTCAATATGGCATGTACTCCTTTGCTGATTGCTTTGCGGGGTATTATCAAATTATGGTCGCTGAGGAGGATCATGAGAAAACTACTTTCATCATGCCTTGGGGAACCTTTTGCTATAGCGATTGTCATTCGTCCTCATCAATGTCGGGGCAACCTATCAACGAGCTATAATGGCTCTTTTCCACGACTTAATGCATAAGGAGATAGAGATCTATGTGGATGACATCATTGTCAAGTCCCGAAGGGAAGAAGACCACTTAGACCATCTCAAAAAGCTATTCAATAGGTTACGTAAGTACAACTTAAAGTTGAATCCAGCCAAGTGCGCCTTTGGCGTTAAATCAGGAAAATTGCTAGGTTTCCTAGTTAGCCACAAAGGGATTGAGCTGGATCCCACCAAAATCCAAGCCATTAAGGAAATTCCTATTCCTCAGACAGAGAAGGAAATAAGGGGATTTTTGGGAAGAATCAACTCCATTAGCAGGTTTATCTCTCAACTCACAGCAACCTGTGAGCCCATTTTCAAATTATTAAGGAAGAACTCCTCCATGAAATGGAATGATGAGTGTCAGAAAGCCTTCCTTACAATCAAAGAGCAGCTGGTTAACGCTCATATTTTGGTACCTCCTAGTGATGATGTTCCCATATTCATGTACCTGTCCATTAATGACAATGTTATGGGCTAAATGCTGGGGCAAAAAGACGATAGAGGCCAAGAACGAGCTATCTATTACCTTAGCAAAAGATTCAGCAGTAGTGAACACAAGTACACTCTGATTGAGAAGACTTATTGTGCTTTAGCATGGGCTTCCATGAGGTTACAATATTACCTCCATGGTCACACAACCCATCTCATATCCCGCGTGGATCCTCTCAAGTATGTGTTCATGGCCCATACTTCAATTGTCGATTTATCCGGATGGCAGTTGATTCTGCAATAATTTGACATCGTCTACGTGACGCAAAAGTCTATCAAAGGTCAAGGAATTGTGGATCAACTTGTCACCGCACCCGCAGGGGATTTCAAACCATTGGAAACATATTTCCCCGATTAAGGGGTAATGGCAGTTCAACAACACCATCAGTACGATACATGTCGTACATGGAAAATGTATTTCGATGGAGTCATTAACACGTAAGGTTACGAGTCGAGCAGTTCTAGTATCCAAAGACGGGGAAGCGATGATTCTGTCGCCACAAATTGTAGTTTGTCAGCACCAACAACACAGCTGAGTATGAAGGCTGTGTCATGGGGCTAAAACTTGCCCGTTCAATGGGCATCAGGTGGTAAACTATCTTTGGGGATTCAGAGTTGGTAATCAAACAATCCACAGGAATCTATCAAACCAAAGAACTACATTTGCTGCCTTACCATCGGCAAGTTTTACAGATGGCTTTGGAGTTTGAAGAAATCTCTTTTTCACACATTCCTCGTAATATGATTGATTTTGCGGATGCACTAGCAACATTGGCCTCCTTGATTCACATACCTGACAAGGAAAACATGCCAAGCATCACATTTTCCCTGCAAAAGGCCCCAGCTTATGGGAACTATGTTGGAGAAGTATCAGATGAGCTACCTCCCATCCACAACCCTTAGTATCAACACAACAAGGAATATCTACGAGATGGATCTACACCCGCTGAGGCGATCCTGACTGAAAAGAGGCGGATTCATCGACTTGCTATGAAATTCTACCTGGGCGGAAATGCACTCTATAAAAGAGATGAAGGACTAGGTCTCCTCAGATGTCTGGACAAAGACCAAGCTTAGAGGCTCATGGATGAGATCCATGGTGGAGTATGTGGCCCCCACATGAGCAAACCCCTACTTGTCAAGAAAATCCTCAGAACAAGGCATTATTGGCTTACGCTCAAAGCATATTGTGATGATCACGTCAAGAGGTACTATCAATGCCAAATTTATGGGAATGCTATCCATACCCCTCCATGGGAACTCCACAATATAAGTTCTCCATGGCCCTTCTCAATGTGGGGAATGGACGTGATCGGGCCCATCGAGCCCAAAGCCAGTAATGGACATCAATTCATATTCACCATGATCGACTACTTCACCAAAAGGGTAGAAGCAGCCTCCTTCCCCAGGGTTACCAAAGAAGTCATCATTGCTTTCATTAGAAATAATATTGTCTGTCGATATGGACAACCAAAGGTCATTGTGTCAGACAATGCTAAAAACCTCAACAACAAAATGATGGAAGGGTTATGTAGTAAAAGATGGCCTGACCTCTTGCCTCTGACTTTATTAGCCTATAGAACTTCAATGCGTACTTCCAGTGGGGCAACCCCCTACTCATTAGCCTATGGGATGGAAGCAGTGCTCCCCATAGAGGTGGAAATGGAATCCCTCAGAGTGTTAATGGATGCTTAGCTAGATGAAGACCAATGATTATAAGACAGGTATCACCAATTGTCTTTAATAGACGAAAGGCGAACCGCGGCTATCTTCCATGGTCAGTTATATCAACAAAGGATCGCGAGATCCTACAATAGGAAAGTCCAGCTATGAGAATTTAAACAACACGACTTGGTTTTGAAGAAGATCATTGACAACCAAGATCAATCTAAGGGAAAATTTGCTCCTAACTGGGAAGGTTCGTTTGTTGTCAAGGAGGTATTGACAGGAGGTGCTCTCAGACTACAGGAAATGGATGACGATGAATTTCCATAACTCATCAACTTGGACATCGTGAAACGGTATTATATCTGAGGTTATCATCAAGAAAACATCCTGGTTGTGGATTATCAGGTCACCAATCATTCCGGTTTTTAACCCTTTTACATACTCTTCTGCCCCTCAGGGAAACATACACTTCAAACCAGCAGCCTGGTTTCACTTCATTTCAAACCTTTTACACAATTTCAATTATCCCCCCAAGGATTGAACCTTTCACACCTGCAGTTTATCCTGAAGACAGGATTAAACTTTTCCACGCTTGTAGTTTGTCCTGAAGACAGGATCAAACTTTTTCACATATGTAGTTTGTCCCAATCATGGGATCAAACTTTCTTCTCCCCATAGTATAGCCTGCACATGGGATTCATACTTCTCTTCGACTGCAATTCATCCTGAGGGGCGAGCTACGTCGACCTGATCTCCCTGATACCCGGGAGTACGTAGGCAACCATATTCTATATGGCCCGGTCGTAATAAACAAAAAACAACAAAAACATTTCTGCCATTTTCCTTTACAAAAAAATAACAACAAAAACACTTCTACACCCTTCTTCATCAATAAAGCTTCTACACCCATTTAACCATTTCACATTCAGCGTTGAACCTCTTACACCAGGTTCGAACTATGCAGACCTGATCTCCTCTTCAATAGGAGTACGTAGGCAGCCATTTATGGTTCGGTCTAACCCCCTACCAGAACAAAAATACTTGTCACACGGTACTGTGATCAAACTTCAATCCACCACATTTCATCGACTTCTGACCAAAGGGATGGAACTACCTAACCTCTCCTCACAAATAGGAGATTCAGCAACCATCCAAGCTGCGGTTGTGCCTCAAAGAGAAATACCAATCCATAAGAGATGGAACTAATTGGGGACCATCTGTGGTGCGGTCAATCTCAGAGAGGAAAAATCACACTCCTCTTCACATTTCCATACAAAAACCAGTCCCAAGACACCAAAGATTGTAGGGATACACACAGATCAATTATCAATTCTGAAAGATCCTGCGACGTCTCAATGTCCACACATCAACGATGAGTTCAGAATGCAACAAGATCACAAGCCTTGAAGAAACATGCAAATATCAAGCAAGTATCAAGGCACAACTGAAAGGGAAGTGAATCAAAATATATTTCTCTGCCATATATAATCATGTTTGATATATACAATATGTGTTGTACATGACAAAATGGCTAAGCTAGTCTGTGCAGGAAAATACAAGTCTATCTACGGATCTGTGTGTATGCGGACTATCAGATCTAACATAGCATCCCTCTCTGAAGAAGGAGGTAACGCTGCAAGCTCCTGTCCAATGGTATCTACACGAGTTAGCAGATCCGAGGCTAACTGCATGGTGGCATGATGTTCATCAATGTATGTACTCATATCGGCAAGGATACCATTCGTAAGGGATCTCACTGATGTACTGTCTGTGATGGCCACATCCCGGGCAGATAAGGCAGCATCCCGCTCTATAATCAATGCATCTCTGGTTGATCTAGCCTCGTCCCTCTCTAATAGAGATACGTCTATCCCATCAAGAGCTGTCAATGTCTAGGCCCTAGCATGATCCCTCTCAAAGGTCATCAGATGTAGACTCTGCTCCGGAATCATCGTCTTTGAATCTCAATCAAAGTAGCACTTTCGTGGTGGGAGAATCCATCACAAATGTTGGCAACCCAGTAGTCAAATCCTCCTCGATGGGAATATCAGCCTCCTCTATAGGCTCCTCATCGTCGAAATTAGTCCCCTGCACTGTGGATACTACCGCAGCTGATGCAGTCTCTGTCTCCATCCATGTGGAATACTCTGCAGAACAACCCAGATGGCTGACGAAAAACTCAGCTAGCTCACACTGATCCCAACAGGCATACAACCTGGATATATCCTCTGCTGATAAGTAGCGAGAAGCGAAGCGCTAACTCAATGCCCCCTCAAAAGGATGGAAGTCCTGGAACTGGTCAAACTGACACATCACAACAAGTGGGTGGTAAATAATCATGCCCCTCAAACCAGCTAGAGGGAGATAATCCATGCCCAGAACATGAGTGATGAAGCTGTAGGGTGAGCTAAGCCTTGTACATGACAATATATCAAATGGATCTCTGATCCCTGCCAGGAAAGCTGACCAAGATGCAACATCTATACACTCCGCAGGCTGAAAGGAGTATGACATGGCTATATCATGGGTGAAACAATACCCATGCCGTCTGAAAGTGCCAATCGGTCTCAAGTGTGACATAAACCACACGTACAGCATGACCGAGCTGCCTGTAAACACTCTCGTTGGATAACTACAGCAGTATGTAGCCGACCTCAGAGTCTCTGCTATGATCATCGGTATGATGGTATGACCCTCCTTGAGAGCTCTCACTGCCATGATGACTCCTATGTCCAACTCATCCATATACCGTGGCTTGTAGACATACGGCAGTACACACAATAGCATTACATCCACTTTGGCCAAACGCCAATGATCCTCCGGTGTGGTAAAATCCTCGGAATGTCGTGCATAACTATCATTTGAGCCAAATCTATCAAATAGAAAATGCTGGGATATAACGTGGCCAGATGTGAGCTCATCCTGCACCACCCTACGCCTCAAGCCAGTAAGGGTCATGAAATGCCTACTCATATCTCCAATTGCTATATGCACGCAAGGTCTGTCCAATGACAGCATTGTCAAATGTGCATACTCCTCAAGAGTAGGAGTCAACTCTTGGGTCCCAAACTGGAAAATATGTCACTCTGATACCCAGTGCTCCAGCATGCCCTCCACGAATCCTGTGGGAACCTGAAACATCAACAGGGTTATAGTATACTGCAATAGATGATCTACAGTCACCCTGTCTGATGGTGACATGCTATCATACCACGATCGCTATATATCTATTGAGAAGGTGATTCTTTTCTCAGGTGTATAACAGATAGATAGGGCATAGGTACATAATATCAGGTTAAGTACAAGTTCTTAAAGCTCATACTTATGGTATGTTCGTGACTCATGATTATATGAAATATTTATGAACCCCTCAGCGAATGGACGCCAAAGGTCTGTCTAGGACAAGTTCTTAAACTCATTTGATTGTGGAAAGTTCCTGAACTCATAAGTGTGATAAGTTTGATGAACTGGGTATAGTTTTATGTGAATGGAGTATTAATGATAATAGGAATAGATAGACTGTTTAAGCAATTGATCGTTAGTGGAGACATAGGTTTTCCAAAACTCCTAGCTATGCTAGACTTCGAAATTTTTGACATCAAGCTAATTATGCACTGTGTGCTTTTGAAAATGAATTTTTATTCTCAAGTACTAGTGACCCTTGTGTATGTGTGGACTTCGGGCCACTGACACCTCGTTACCTGTTGAGATGATAAAACTGATTTGCAATAATTTTTGAACAGTTCAAAATATAGTCTATGCTACTTGTTTCGGCTAGACGAAAATGATTTGAAATATCAAAATTTATTTTATTTATCATTAATGTACCATGTAAACCTAGTGCAAGATTGATAAAAAATGATGGAGTTGTAAATACAGAAATATTTAGTGTTGAATTTGATCTAAAATTGTTATTCCACTATTGTATGATGTGTTATGACAAAGTTATATAATGACGGCATCCTCAAATGGGTTGTTAATACAGTACGACATCATGACGTCATTTTCAAACTATTTTCAAAATTTTAATTTGCCAACGGGGTTTTGGCTATACCTTAATATTTTGTTTGAAATTGATTATTGATGTGAGTCTAAGCTATTTGATTCGGCTAGACAAATGTTTATGAAAACTCTAAGCGTTCTTTGAAAATTTTCCCGAACCAAATTGTTTTGGTGCGAATTTCAATAAAGACTGAGGTAAAAACATATTTGTGCACCTGAGGCGGATGGGATAGAACGAACGAGGAAAAATTATTCCAACCAGCACTACTTGGCCAGTACAGGGCATACTGGGCTAATTACTCACTATGTCTGTAAGATAAGACGGTTTGCGGATGAATTTCTGTATAAACCTTTGCAAAAATGACAGATAATTGTCTATATAACTCCTCAGAACTATTTGAAAACTTATACTCTTGTGAGGGATGTATTGGGTAGAATGTGATGCTGTGTATGAAGGATGTATGGTCCATGGTATAAGGTGTAAGTTAAATTTGGGAACGAAATTCTTAGAAGAAGGGGTGAATGTGACAACCCGACAATTTAGAAAATTATTTAAATCCTAAATGATTGAATAGAGGTTAAATAATAAACCTAGACAGAAAATAAGTGAATGGATTTGGCAGTTTTGTGAAGGAATTTTAAGGATTTCAAAATTCTATGATGGATTTTGGTGGATTTAAATTTTTTGTGGTGAATTATTCAGGATTAAGTATATAAGTGTATATGTTCTGTGTATATGATCATATATGTGTGCAGTTTGTGGTTAAGAGTCAAGGGTTGATCAGATAACTTATATCAGTGTCCAAACCCTAATATTAAATTTGAACGACAACGTTCAGTTAAAAAACCCTAGCGATTGATACGAAACCCTATTACCAACTCTAAAAACCCTAATTTCAGTTCCAAGAATTCAAAACCCTATTTCAGACTGTTAAAACCGTAATCTAGGAACTTAAAGGATAATTATAATGCTTAAGTGCTATTAATTACAACCTAATATAGTTGAAACCCTAATTTCAGTTCCAAGAATTCAAAACCCTAATTCGGACTGTTAAAACCGTAATCTAGGAACTTAAAGGATAATTATAATGCTTAAGTGATAATTATAGTTGCTTGATCTTTGTAGCCTGTCCTATGGACTACATATAAAAGCCTTTAGATAACCTAGATGATTAATGGAATCAAAGTTATGCAAGGTCAAACTTGGGTTGACCGTCTGCCTATGAACATTTCTGGGTTTTCCAGAAATGTTCAAGAACAATTTATTGAGACCACTTTGATCGACCAAAATCTTTAAAACGTGATGTTGATATGTTGATCTGATGATGTATTGTTGTTCCTTGACCGCAATACTACACGATTGAACCAATAAAACACACAAAGTAAGCTTGGAAAGCATAGATTCAAGGCTCCAAAGTAAGACCCATCAACTGTTCTTCATTTCTGGGTTCTGGAAAACCCAAAAATGAAGAACAGCTCTGACAACCTTTTCTGAAGCTTAGATCTTGCTGTTAGGTAATGTTTTAGCCATGAAATCAGTTTCTAGTTGTAGTATTATATGAATACTACATCATCAACACTTAGTACCCTGTTAACTGTCTATGTAGTTCTGGGTTTGCTGAAGAACACCTATAGTGACAGTTTTGTCACTATAGGTACCTTTAGCGACAGATAAATTAGAAAATTATTATTTTTATTAAATAATTAGTATTAAATAGTTTTTAATTATTAAAAATTCATATTAAATTACTAAAAATTATTTTAAAGCCTAAAAATGGTTTTTAATAATTTTGAATTTATTTCATAAATATTTAATATTTTGAATATTAATGGTAATTAATTTATTTAATTATAATATTAAATAAATTATTTAAAAATGATTTTAATAAATGAAAATCATTTTAAATTTTATTAGGTATAAGAAAATATTTTAAGTTATTTTCTATAACTTTTAATATTATGTCATGAATTTCATTAGTTACTTAATATTAATGGTCATTAATTTATTTAATAAATGTATTAAATAAATTATGAAAAAAATAAATTAATGATTTAAAATCATATAAAAATGATTTAAGCGTTGTAAAAATATTTTATGTTATAAAATATAACTTTTGATATTTTTTCATAAAAATATTAATAGCAATTATTGAATAATGAATTTAACTGTTTAAAAATCACCATTACTGTTCACCTTTATTATCAGAGTTAGGGAACTCCGTGTCTTTATAACCCGTCGAGATTCGTCTTTGAATCTTACCGACTTATTAACTCTATTTGAGTTAGACCTAATCCTAATCACTGTAGTTATTAGTCTTAGGTAACCCTACCTAAGGTTCATAACCAACAGCTCTGATACCAATTGTAGCATCCCCAAATCATGGTACTAATCACCAAGGATCTGGTATACTAATTCTACAACTATTATGGAAGATATAAACATAAATTGTTTATACATTAAACTTTACACATTAACCCCAAGGTCGAGTAACCTTAACTTATACACAATTCAATATCCTATATAACAAACAATGTTATTATCATACATTACAGTTACAATTCTCGCTGCACATATAATCCCAAGCTGGACTAGTCTTGATCTTTTCCTGTATCGGACGTATTCGTCTTAATCTACAATGTTTATCATGATATAGCAAGGGTGAGAAATAAATTTGCCCAGCAAGTATAAATTTAATTGAGGGTATATCATGATTAAAAGAATTGAATAAAAGCTGGATAACATTCAACAATATAATTGTGAACTAGCATGGACAAATTTTCATAGCTGAACGAACATTGAACATGAACATATCAATTATATCTGGACCGAATGGTAATGAAGGTGATCAGCCTTTCATACCTGATGAATACATGCAATATGCAAAGAGTATGATTTAATAATTCTTAGACATGGCAATCAGCAATGATTAACCACAAATTAAAAGAATAGTTCAAGAAAAACTTGCTTGATCCGTTGATTAATATTACGTAACTTATTTAGCTTTATATGAAGACCTAATATTAATAATATTGATTTTCAAATATTAGAATAATATCATCACAGTATAATATTATTATATAAACATAGAATAACCTAAACACATAACCCATAACCCTATCAGTCTATACAACACATAAGACCTAGTATCAAGTCAAACTATTGTAGTCTGAGTAGATTTCGGTACTATTCTGACATCCCGACGTCCTAGTCAGACAATTCACGAGCCTACTATCCATAAGACTCTGTCTAAACTAGTTCACAATTACCTTAGAAAATTTATTATCTGTCAAAATAATTTTCATAAGCTCGTGATAATTTTCAGATAATTATTACTATTTATCATGATTTTTCAATCATTAATATCGTATTTATATAATATAAATACTACAATATTTTGTTATCATTAATATTTATTTATTATCAAATATTAATGAAATACATATCATAATATTATAATATATTTATAATATCACTAAGTATTTTTAATACTTTAAAATCATATTTATATGATTTTTAAACATTTAAATTTATTATCCAATAATTTCTATTAATATTAAAATATTAATATTTTCATGAAAAAATATCAAAAGTTTGTCGACGTCAGGATTTTTATTTGTCCCTTTTTCTCGTTTCTTGTTCTTTGGTGTTCTCATGTTATGTGAGATTTATTTGAAAAATAAGTGAAAAAGGTCCGCATATGTATCATGTCGACGATTTGGTTTAAAGACTCGCCAATTGGTGTTTTTAATCGGTTGCACTAACGCAACTTAGAAGAAAAAAGTTTGTACATTGACCCGGTGATATGACACTACTAAATCTGGTCTCGTGAAACCGAGATTCATTTGGGTTCGGGGTTTGATTATGCGGAGGAAGGTGTTAGGCACCCCTCACATCCGTGTTACCACAGTGGCCTTCCACTTTTCAAGAAACTATTATATGAATGTGTGTGTGTGTGTGTGTGTGTGTGTGTGTGGATCAATGTGCAATTTATTTGGAAGTAGTGTTATGCCTCGTTCGAACCTATATACACATGGTTTGAATTTACACAAAAATTTAGTTTTAAACAAGATATATCAGTGAGGTTTTGTAAAAGAGATTTTTCAAACCATGTGCTCAATAGTAATTGAGGCCTTTGATACTTCAATTTTATTATTAAATGTTCGGCTTGTTTGCTTTTATTTTCGATGTTAAGCATCTTCGAGAAAATAATATATAGAAGTGCTGAACACCTTATGGGCATGATAGCCATCAAAGGAAATTCAAACACCGTAAATAATTTACAAGCTGCTTGAGCTGAAAAAGTCCATCACGGGAACCGAATCTAGATTCAGTGGACTGAATCTATGATCACATGATTCTTAGGCTCACATGATGCCGCAGTTTATATGAAAAGCAATAAGCAGTTATATATATAAAAGCTGTATATATATATATATATACAGATATGATCAACCACCATGAAGCACCTCCACGGGGGATCGGAAATGTAAATATATAAAAGCGGTAAATATATATATAGACATGATCAACCATCACGAAGCACCTCCACGGGGGATCAGAAATGTAAATAAAGCAATAAATGCGATCAACCGCCACGAAGTAAACTCCTAGCGGGACTTAATGTAAAGAAAGTAGTAAAATTGATCAACCGCCACAAAGTAAACACTAGATGGGACGGAATGTAAATAAAGCAGTAAAAGGCCATGAAGTAAACTCCAGGCCTGACAAAAATGTAAATATATATATATATATATATATATATATATATATATATAAAAAGCAAGTAAACGCTCCAGACATAAGTCTAGGCTCAATCGAGGCATAACTTGATAATGTTAGTCCATATATAAAAATATAAGTGTATATATATATATATATATATATATATATATATATATATATATATATATATATATATATATATCACAGATAGATCAAGTCCTGCATACACACACAACACAACTCTCAATGTGAAGAATAAAGTGTGTGCAAAGAAGAAGAGAAAGGCTTTATAGAGTGTGAGAAGGCTTACAGTGGGCTGGCAGTTTCTTACATATTGTAGATGCATAAGCACTCATCTCCCGCCGGTAAAATATAGCTATATGTGAGCTAACAGGTGTTTAAAATGAGAAAACACTCAATATGGGGTGTGTACAGAGCAAATTGGATAGGGCTTCCTCGCCTATATTTTTTTCTTACAAATGGCCATCCCAAGCTCTATATTTATAGAGCTGGTAGCCGCAGATGCATTCCTCCCATTTGCACTGGGTGCCCCAGTTCTCTGCGGGTCCCAAATCTCTCAAGTACGTGCACTGTGGTGTCTTTGTGATGTCCGCTCGAACTTGCAGAACTTCAATCCGAGCATCCGAACGAGGTGTACAAGACCTTCTTCGGACCGCTTTTTTCGAGAGTTACGCAATGACATGGGATTAGAGGTTGTACGAAGTCAGGAAGAGGGGACCATGCCAATGTTCTTCAAGATTCAAATTCTATCCGTTGTGCTGCCACGCGTAATAGTCACTTAGGATTGGAACTCCTTGGCTTTTGTGGGATATTGCTGTGTAAAAATGTATGTATGAAATGTTGAGACGGCACGCTGGGGTTGAGGTTGCAAGATGACGATTTTGCCCCTCAACGGGGTTATCTCCGGTTTAGGCTGATAGCAGACGTTGCTCAGGGTTACATCTTAGATTGGACTGCTGCAAGTGTTTGAATTCCGCAGGGTCATCTTTAAGTGTGCCTGTCTTCCTGGTGTTATCTTTGGGTCTTTGGAATGAGTGCCTCGGCAGGAGGTTTGAGATTGAAGCTAATTGCATGAATTTGAAAGAAACATTTCCGGAGTTATCACTGGAACTGCAACGACATTCCTTGGGGTTATCTCTAAGGATTAAACTTAGGGTTATCTCCTAGGTTGGAATTGATACTCCCGGTGTGTTTTCCGGGTTTGAGACTAAACTTCCTGTAGTATCCGAAATGGATGTGAGCTGTCTTCCAGGGTTATCTCCGAAAGACAAATCTGCCCTCCTACAAAGTTAGTAACAGGTGTGCAAAAAATTTTGAGTGTGTACAGATGCCCCTGTTAGGAAAATTGTCAAGGCCGTCTTCGCTGATGTGTGTATCACCGGATAGATCCCTGTTGGGCAAACTGTCAAGGTTGTTTGTCGTTCATTGATGTGTGTATCAATGGTTGCATTGGGTTGTGACCCCTGCCGGGGAACATGTCATGGTTGCTTGACATTCATTGACACGTACATTAATGGTTGAATTGCGGTGTAACCCCCCGCCGAGGAAGGTTGTGGATAAGTGCACTGATGGATTTACTTGCCATCGATTGAAATGAGTTTACTTGCCATCAGTTGAAATGACGTCAAGGCTACTTGACCTTCATTGACACATACATTAATGGTTGAATTACATTGTAACCCCCGTCAAGGATTCGTTCATAGACGAATAATACGTTGTAACCCCCGCCGGGGATACGTGGATGAGTGAAAGTCTACGTTGTGACCCCCGCTGGGGATACTTTATCAAAGATTGAAATTGGCGTTGTGACCCCCGCCGGGGATACTTTTTCAACGATTGAAATCGGCGTTTTGACCCCCGCCAGGGATACTTTATCAACGATTGAAATCGGCGTTGTGACCCCCGCCGGGGAATATATCTTTTAGGGTTACGACCCCGTATTTGGCGGCATCGGACCTGTGTGAGGTATTGTTGAGCATGATTTGCAAAAGCTGAGGTCACTGGTATAGTATGCCTTGCATTCAAGTGAATACCAATGAGTGACATGTGAAGCCAAAGTCTAGCCTGTGAAAACCAAGATTTTAAGCTATTCCGCTCAATTGCGTAGCATTTTTATTCCTGATTTGGCCTTTTCAGCTTGTGAAACCTCCTTTACAACTCAAAATGAACTGAGCCGGGGGAGCGGGACCCATGTAGGGTGCCGCAGGTAGACCTGCAGTAGCCACAAGTGGACCTACGGGCAATTGTGGGTTGCTTTCATAAGTCACTTTCATGTTACGCCGCGAAGGAAATCCGAGAGCTCTTCTTCAGATCTGCTGAGTTCGAGCGACTTTTTGTAAATTCAGCCACTGTACAAGTGTTCTACACTGTTCTGATAACGTATGCATGTATTCTTTTCCAGTTTCTATCCATTGGAAAATGACTTATCACATAAAATGCAACTAGACACATAGTAGTGAATATACATGCTGATATGACTTGATAAAAAATATTCAGCATAGTAAATGTTAGTATTAAACCATGCTGAACATAATGATGTAAAAAAATTTAACTTTTGAAACAGTCAAATTGGCACCTTTTACTGTCATCTCTTTTCCTATTTGAGGACAAATGAGTAAAGGTAGAAAAGAAAAATAATCCTGGTAATTAGACTACACTTACGGATTTTTTACTATGATGTATTAATGCATGTAGGATGTCTATGACTGTAGGTAGGTGTGCTACTGAATGGCCACCTAGTCATGCCTATGTGCATGTGGATAGTCCTATTTACAAAGGGGACTATGTCAAATTTTTCCAAAATGTAGGCATTGTGTAGTCATGCATTTTAACTCTACTGTAGACGTATGTTAAAATAATGTATGCATGCATGTAGTCATCAAATGCATTTTGAAAAGCTCTAGATAAGAATTTACCACACCCTTTCTGGGGTGATTTGGAGACTTGTTGTCCAGATATTATGGATCCGAATTAGCCGAGTAGTTCCCGCAGGACCACTTTTGGTGTACGAAGACGGGCTTCCGAAGTGCCTGGACCTCGTTCTGTTAGATAACCTTCTCGTTTGGGGGAGGCTGTGATACGTCCTGTCCAGGTTGAAGTGTCGGTCGTCGAGGACGAGGAGGAGGATGTTCCTGTTGCGGACCCCGCTTCTGCTGCACGTGTTCCCCGTAGGGTTTTTCCAGGTATTAAGGTGGTGAACCCAGAGCTTCTGGGAGACTTGAGTCAACACCCTTCAGTTTACCTACACGCAAAGGAGGTATAAAGTTAGATCATAATCTTCCTTATTTCCTATTGATGAGGAGTAAAGGGTTCTGATGTTGATTTGTATTTGATGTAGGTTTACAGCTTTACACAACCTCGAGGGAATTGGTTCAGCATCCACTCTATGTATTAGGCTTTGCATGATGACTATAGAGCAATTGTACATGGTTGGGGATTAGGGACGTTTTTCTCCATTCTTCCCCGCCGTTGTCCCTGGGGTTACCTCAGGGCATTATCTGAAAGCCGGTTTCACTGGACTCGGTCCACTCTATTCTTCGGATCGTGAGGTGATGATGGCCTTGGATGGATTAGCGGTTTATCATAGATATGGAGTTTGGAGGGGTGCTAGTGCCTTGTACGACAGATATCACCCTAACTGCCGTCAAATCCTTGTTAGGAGTTCTGGCGGAGGCGCTCAAGGGAAGGACTATTCGTATAGGTCCTTTGAGCGTTGATGCTATGACCGGGCTGTTGAGTGAGCCCATACCCGATTATGTGAGAGTCAGGGATCTCATTCTTCGGCGATTGTTCCTGATGATCATTAGGGGCTGCTTCATAGCAGATAACTCTTATACGGTGTCTTTCACTTTAATCAGCGCCACTCGACACGTGGACCATATAGGAGATTATGATTGGGGTTCCTATACCTTCACCTATTTCCTCAGGGGAATGCGCATGTGCTCGCAGGGCTTGACCGAGGCTTGGTGAGGATTCTACCCGTTTCTGCTGGTGAGTATTTCTCTTGTCTTTTCCCATGTATAGGTTAAGAGTGTTAACTGACAGCAAATGTTTATCTTTATATTGATAGTTCTAGGCCTTTGAGAGGCTCGTGTCGAGCACGTGATTCCCACCCATAGGATTCCTCTCTTTACAGATGGAGGATGGGAGCTCTACTTAGGAGAGTGTGCTATTAGGAGCACTATAGGAGAGATTCGTATGGCGATCTTGCCTCTTGCAAGGCATTACTGGCCTATTTCGCAGTCACTCGTCATTAATATCCTATTGTTGGGGGTCTACAGTTTCACATTATCAGAGGGTCCTTGCACTCAGGAGATGTTCCAACATTGGTGGTTCCCTCGTACCATTGGATCCCAAACCCGTGCCACTCAGTTTATGAGGGATATGGTTCCAAGATCCGTGATGATGACGGATTGGCTAGCTTGTGTCCGAGATCCGACTCATTTGACACAGATTGATAGTTTGACCCGGCAGTTGGACCGGGCACATTTCTTTATCCGACACTTGGATAGAGATCCTTCAGAGGTAGATACTTTTGATCCTTCCAACTCTGGCGCTGGCCCCTCAGGTGACCCATATGGTTTTGCCGGTGCAGATCCTCCATTGTATAGGCCTGACATCCTTGTGCATAGAGATCCAGTGACTCAGGAGGAGTTACATCAAGTGGACAGGATTGATGATGTAGACATTGACACCATTGTCTTCTTCTAATGTATATTCTTGTTATCTTTTTTGATAGGCCTCTGTTAGACATTGGGTAGCTTCGCCCCATTCTCGCTATATCTTTTAATAGGCCTCTGTTAGTTGTTGGGCAGTTTTGCCCCATTTCCCCGTATTTTAACTGTACAGAGATGTATTAGATGATGATATACTTAGGAATGTATGTACAGTTTTCCATTTCCTATATCATATTGCCATCTATTGTATCATGCATGTTATTATGTTATGCATATATATGTATGTCCAGAGATATTCAAAGATTGACCCTGTGGATGGTCTTATGACACGGCCCGTACAGATGTCTTCTTCGACAGTTAGCCGTATTGATCATACCCCACCATTATTGGTGGCATCTGGTATGCGATCATGGTATGATAACCAATTTAAACAAAGTCTTATGGATAATATGCTCGTGAATTGTCCGAGTAGGACGTCGGGATGTTAAAATTGTACTGAAATCAACTCAGACTACAATAATTTGACTTGATACTAGGTCTTATGTGTTATAAAGACTGATTGGGTTAAGTGTTATGTGTTTAGGTTATTCTATGTTTATATAATAGTATTATACTGTGATGATATTATTCTAATATTTGAAAATCAATATTATTAATATTAGGTCTTCCGATAAAGCTAAATAAGTTGCGCAACATTAATTAACGGATCAGGCAAGTTTTTCTTGAACTATTCTTTTAACTTGTGGTTAATCATTGTTGATTTCCATGTCTAAGAATTATTAAATCATACTCTGTGCATACTGCATGTATTCATCAGGTATGAAAGGCTGATCACCTTCATTACCATTCGGTCCAGATATAATTGATATGTTTATGTTCAATGTTCGTTCAGCTATGAAAACTTGTCCATGTTAGTTCACAATTATATTGTTGAATGTTAGCCAGCTTTTATTCAATTCTTTTAATCATGATATATCCTCAATTAAATTTATACTTGCTGGGAAAATTTGTTGCTCACCCTTTCTATATCATGATAAACATTGCAGATTAAGACGAATACATCGGATATGGGAAAAGATCAAGACAAGTCTAGCTTGGGATTATATGTGCAGCAAGAATTGTAACAGTAATGTATGATAATAACATTGTTTGTTAGATAGGATATTGAATTGTGTATAAGTTAAGGTTACTCGACCTAGGGTTAATGTGTAAAGTTTAATGTATAAACAATTTATGTTTATATATTCCGCAATAGTTGTAAAATTAGTATACTAGATCCTTGGTGATTAGGACCATGATTTGGGGATGCTACAGTGATACTTTCAAGAACACATAACTTCTGACTTCAAAGTCGCGGTCTTGATAATGCAAATCTGCATATTTCTTTTAGTGATCTTGTGTTGCTACTAGACTGGCTTTTATCGTTGCTACTACGTTGGCTGTTTATCGAACTAATTCTGGTCCTAATATATTTCATTCTCCGACTTCATCCCAACATAACAGTGTTCTACACTTTCTCCCATAAAGGGCTTCGTACGGTGGAATGCCTATACTCGCATGATAACTATTATTATATTCAAATTCCACTAGGGGTAGGTGATCATCCCCATTTCCTTTGAAGTCCATCACATAAGTTCTAAGCATGTCCTCCAGCATTTGTATTATTCGCACACTTTATCCGTCTGTCTGTGGATGATAAGTAATACTCAACCTCGAATGTGTTCACATCCTCTCTTGCAAGCTTTTCCAGAATATGGACGTGAAGCGCGGATCTTGATCGGATATAATTGACATCGGTACTCCATGTCGTGAAATAATTTCCTTTAGGTACAGGCTTGCTAACTGATTCAAATTATATTGAATCATGATTGGTAAAAAAATGAGCCGTCTTCGTTAGTCGATCTATAATAACCTAAATGACATTAAAACCTTTCTGCATGACTGGAAGTCCCACCACGAAGTTCATCGTAATGTGCTCCTACTTCCACTTTAGTATTTTCAATGATTAAAGTAGACCACTCGGTCTCTGATGCTCTGCTTTGACCCGTTGGCAAGTAAGACATCTACTGACACACTCCGCGACTTCTCGCTTCAGATTGGGCCACCAAAAATGTTTCCTCAAATCTCGGTACATCTTTGTGCTTCCTGAAAGAACAAAATATATCATATTGTGTGCCTTATGCAAAATTTCTTCCCTCAACTCAGTTACCGCTGGCACCCACACTTTCCCTTCGAATCTCAAAATACCGTCTTTATCCATTTTGAATCTCTCTTATTCATTTTCTGCAATCCTTTTCCTGATTTTCTCATACTCTTCATCATTCTCTTGTGATTCCTTTACTCTGTCCAACAAGGTTGGACGAGCCTCCATTGCAAATAATTTTTCTTCAGACCTCCCCGGTCCCTTTACCTCTATTTCAAATTTCTCCATTTCCCTTATTAACTCCTCTGAGTTGTCAGTTGCAACAACTTCTCCCTTCCTTTCCTTCTCAGCGCGTCGGCTACCACGTTTACCTTTCTCGGGTGATAAAGCATATCGCAGTCATAATCCTTGATTAATTTTAACCACCTCCTTTGATGCATGTTCAACTTCTTCTATGTGAAGATATATTTCAAACACTTGTGGTCCGTGTGTATCTCACATTTCTCTCCGTACAAATAATGTCTCCAAATCTTTAACGTAAAAACTATTGCCACTAACTCTAAGTCGTGAGTAGGGTATCATTTTTCATAATCCGTAAGTTATCGCGATGCATATGCAATGACTTTGCCATGTTGCATGAGCACACATCCAAGTCCCTTATGTGATGCATCACTATACACCACAAATCCTCCCATATCATCTGGTAATGATAATACAGGCGCCTTGCTTAGTCTCTTTTTCAGCTCCTGAAAACTTTCTTCGCATTTGTCCGTCCATACGAACATCACCGTCTTCCTCGTTAGATTTGTCAACGGGGTCGCTATCTTAGAAAAATCCTGGATAAATCTTTGATAGTACATAGCTAACCCTAAGAAACTTCTTATCTCTATTGGCATCTTTGGTTGTTCCCAACTGATTACCGCCTCCACTTTTGCAGGATCTACTGAAATTCTGTTTTGGTCTATTACGTGCCCTAAAAATTGAACTTTCTTCGTCCAAAATTCACACTTCAAAAACTTTACAAACATCTTCTCCTTCCATAGCGCCTCCAAAACTATCTTCAAATGGTCGACGTGCTCTTCTTCCATCTTCGAGTAGATCAAGATATCATCAATGAAAACTACTACGAATTTATCTAAGTATAGCTTGAAAACTCAGTTCATCAAGTCCATGAATGCTGCCAGAGCATTAGTCAATCTAAATGACATTACAAAAAACTCATAGTGTCCATAACGGGTTCAAAATGCCATTTTTGGAATGTCCTCCTCCCGTACTTTCAACTGGTGATAACCCGTCCGTAGATCTATCTTCGAGAAACACTTCACTCCCTTCAATTGATCAAAAAGGTCATCTATCCTTGATAACGGATATCTATTCTTGATCGTTACTCTGTTCAACTCTTGATAGTCGATACAGAGTCTCATCGATTCGTCCTTTTTCTTTACAAACAACACTGGTGCTACCCAAGGAGACACACTCAGCCGAATGTAACCCTTATCTAGCAACACTTTCAATTGTATCATAAATTCCTTCATTTATATTGGCGCCATACGATATGGGGCTTTCGAAATCGGTGCAGTTCATTCAGAAATACGTCTTGGAAATCTCTCACTATGGATATATCCTTAATTTCTACTCCCTTTTTCTGAATATCCACTATATAGGCTTGATAACCTACACATCCTTTTCTTAACAATTTCTTGGCCTGCATCATTGTAAGATAACACGATTACTTAAGTTATGAGCTATAAAAACTACCTTAGACTTATTCAAAGTCTGAAGGTTTACACTTTTATTCTAACAATCAATTATTGTCGCATGGTTATACAACCAATCCATTCCCAAAATTACGTCGAACTCTCCCAATCTTATCGGGATCAAGTCTACGCTTAGTTCATGATCTCTAATGTTTGCACGATAATTTTGATAAACATATTCTATGGGAATTAATTCCTTATTTGCAACGTCTATGTTCAAAGGATTTCCTAATCGTTCTCGGGGTAAATTAAGTCGACTAGCAAATTCTTCAGAAATAAAAGAACAGGTGGCACCCAAATTAAATAATATATAGGCATTTATTTCATTGATTGGGATAATACCTGACACCACGTCCTTCGCAGCTACTGCATCCTGGACGGTCATGTTAAAGGTCCTAGCAGTTGGGCAGTTGGATTGCGTCGGTCTGCCAATCATCAGTTTACTTCCTTCCCCTTGCTAGCCACTTCCTTCGCCGCTCCCTTTCTTTGGGTAGTCTTTAATCAGGTGGTCCACCGAGCCACATGTGAAACAATCCTTGATCTTCTTAGGCTTTGGACAGTTGGGTGAAATATGCCCTTCTAGGCCGTAGTTGTAGCAAGTACTACGCCCCTTCTAGCATTCACCCTGGTGATCCTTCCCACACTTCGGGCATCCCTCTGCCCTCTTCTTAAAACCTCCACAAAAATTTCCTGACTGATTTTTGTTGTTGTTGTTCTCCCACTTCCTCTTTCCTAAATTACTTCCCCCACAGCTGCTTCCTCCACGGCTGCTTCCTCCACGGCTTTCTCCTCCCATGTTCTTTCCCTTCTTTTCCTTATTATACAAACTCAAGGCCTTACTTCCTCCTTCTACAATAATGGCCTTCTCCAACAACGTCGCAAATGAATCGATCTGAAGGACTGAAACCTTATTAAACAACCAAGGTTTCAGTCCCTACTCAAAATGTGATGCCCCCAAAATAGGTATACATCACCCATCTTGAGTCGCCAAATACATGGTACATAATACAAATAAAAACTTAATTATACAACTGTCATGTAAAATACGACAAAACATAAGCTGAGAGTTTTAACACGAATATTGTCTTCTAGATAATATCCAAACTCAAATGGAGTCCTCATTACAATTATTATCACACTATTTTACAGAATAGTGATGACTACTAAAACAACCATCTAGACCGTCAATCTGTTCCCCGACCAGTCCCAACTATATTCTCATTTCCTAAAGAGAACAGTGAAAGAAAAGGGTGAGCTCAACTAGCCCAGTAAGAAATTTTAGGACTAAGATAATGCAGAATAAATTATCCTTAGCCTTCAACAGTATAACAACTGATAGAATACAATAGACAACAAGTTTTAGATCAACAACTGTAGCGGAATAAGCAATCCATTAGAAGAGTCCAGTAGAGCATGATATCTACTATCTTCTATGATTTAAAAAGTTTTTCATCAACTTTATCATTGAGACTCGACAATAAATAAACCACATCATCGAATCATCCTCGCACTACGGCCAAGGATATTCATGTAATCATCAATGGTCATGATTATACCTAATAATCCCTGGTCATAACCGTACCAACAACTGTCCATCAATGCATACTGAACAAAAATAATATCCCTTACAATTGTTGAACGAAAATAATATTCCTATGAATATTAAACGAAGATGGTATTCCTTACGAATATTAACCAAAAATAATATTCATAAGAATACGAAAAAATAATATCTCTTCGGAATATGAAATAAATAATACCCCTTACCTCAGAAGAAGACGTGATACTGGAATAGTGAAGTAGCAGACTTCTCTTCTTCTTTCTCTCTATAGCTTCTCTCTCTATAGCTTCTCTCACTATAATTGCTCTTGTGAGTCTTAGTGAATTGGTGATAATGAAAGAAGAATGAGCTTCTATTTATAGGAAAACATAGTTTCGATAATTACACGTTTTGGGGCTCAAAATATTACAGTATAATACCTTCATCTTTTCCTTCATTTTTAATTTAGTCCTGCAAGTATTATCAAACTTGCACCACCTCCCCTAATAGTACATCATGTGAATTAATAGTACAATCATGTGACTCAATAGTTCTATACATGTGAAAAAAAATTACAGTACAGTACCTTCATCTATACCTCTATTTTTAATTTAGTCATGCAAGTATTATCAATCTTGCACCACCTCCCCTAATATTACATGCATTTGAATCAATAGTACATACATGTGAACAAATAGTTATAAGCATATGAATTAATAGCAATTAATTTCTCATTTATCCGATTAATTACCCGATTATTCAATATAACCTCCAGACATCCACTATTATCGAAATAGATGTCAATTTCCACTAACACTAATAATCCCAACACAATGGAAATATCAATTTCATCTTTAATCAATATGAACTTATTCATCATTAATATTATAACTCACAATATTTAACAACCAGATCATTCCCAGGAAAGAGGTGGCTTTCCGATAAGGATTTCTCCCTATTGGCGCTCAATTAGGTGACCAAACCTCTCCTCGACAGAACTTTCAAGACATCGTCAATATTGCAAATAATAATATGAATAACTTTGTCGTCTCAATTATTGATTTAATAATAATAAATATTATGCAGATGATATTGTGACAATAATTGAATCAATAATATGAGAGATATTATATAGTAATTATTGTAGCAATAATTGAGTATAATTGAGTGACTTCTCACGTAAGCATCAATAATCAATACCGTGTGCTACAATGCAACTACGCGTATTATTGTACTTTTATTAGCGGGTAGTTCAAGAGTTTAACAGTAAAACTTTTACCGTTATTTTTATAAAAAAGATATTTCTGTTATTTTCTAACTACGATAATACTTCTATTGTGGGGTTCACCAATGATTATGTCGTCGTACGAATATTCCCTGTTAAAATGAATATTCCCCGACCAATCGAATATTCCCCAACACAACGAATATATTTATATCACCTTGCTTACTTTCCAAATATTTCAAATGTCACCCTTAATTTTAACATTTATCAATTTAACCATTTACTAAATAAAATAATAATTATAAGAAAATTAAATACTTCCATTTCATAAAATTCGGGGTCTTACAATCTCCCCTCCTTATGAAATTTTGCCCTCGAAATTTACGTATGTACCTGGTATATCGAAGAGATGATGATACCTCGTCAGATTCTAACTCTTGAGGTATAACCTTTGAGCGTAGAATATAATCATTCTTATCCAACATTTTAACAAGTATCTCCACATACGTTAAATCTTCTGCTATCTCGTCTAGTTCTAAATCAATAATGTGGTTCAGCTCATCCATATATTTACGTAACATCGATACGTGAAAAACATTATTAACACGAGACATATTTGGCAATAAAACGAGTCTATAGGCCATAGTTCATACTCGATTGAGGATTTGGAATGGCCTAAATAAATCGAGGGTTGAGATTTACTCTTTTCGTCGATTCTTGCTTCTAGAATAACGTCATCTTGAACCTTCTTCTTCACATTCATCAACTCCGGGTGTGTAGCTTGAGCGATTTTAACTTTACCAGTTAACGTCGATTCTACTCGTATTATTTGACATCATCACGTGAGTCCTTAGAGTCTTTAACTCTATCTTTATCATTTGCAAGTCAGATGAAATGGGTCTTTGTGTTAACAACATTACAATCGTAAATGCATACGATCTTCTACTCAATGCATCAGCTACCACGTTTGCTTTTTCCATAATAATATTGAATGCTATAATCGTAATCTTCAACAGCTCAAGCCAACGTCTTTGGCGCATGATACGTTCATTTTGGGTGAAGAAATATTTAAGGTTTTTAGAAATGGGTTTTGTACTAGGCTCAATACAAAATTCGATTTCACGCTCTGGGGTAGGCTATGAAGTCTTTAGAGAATACGTCAGGAAATTTATTAACGATAGAAATATCATTTAAAACTATGACTCTCATCCAAGACTTGGATAACATATGTAATGAAGGTTTTTCCTAATAGAGTTTTAATAGATAAGTCAAAGTCTAATTTCTCCGGAGTTCAATTTAAATGTTTAACGCAAGTATAAGAAATAAACGAATGGGTACAACCAGTATCTAATAAGGTATAGACTTCGCAAGAGTTTATGATTAACTAACCTGTGATAACTTCGTTCGGGTTACTCTCTTTTTGAGAAGTCATGAAAAATGCTCTTCCCGAAACCACCGACTTTGCTTTGTCCGTATCCGCCTTTGGTGCCACCGGCCCAGCTGGATTTGATTTTGCTATAGGACAAAATCAAGCTATGTGACCGTCTTTTCCACAACTAAAAAATACCTTGGAAGGCTGTGAACAGTTTGGACTTATGTGTCACTCCTCTCCGCATCTGTAGCATCTAACTGGTGGTCGTTCTCCTCCCCTAGAATTTGTTACTGGTGTTGGTGCTGTTGTTGACGTCTTCCAATCATCGTTAAATCTTCTCTTCTTGAATTTTCCACTTGAATCATTTCTTCTATTATCTTGGCCATGATTAACACCGAAGTGGTTACCCTTTCTTTCCTGATAATTTCCTTCACAATGGTTATCGTTGTTCTGATGGCCGTTGCCACCGGTATGATTATTATCGTGTTGTTGTTCATTATATTTTGTTTGGGCTGGCTCATTATCGCGCTCCAATAACTGAGCCCTATTCATAACATCTGAATATAAACAAAGTTTGTGAGAAATGAGGTATTGACGTATCTCAGGTTTCAAACCTCTTAGAAACATCCATGTCATTCTCTCCTCATTATCAACCAAATGGGACGCAAATTGGGACAACTCGGAAAACTTAGCTTCGTACTGCGACACGGTCATATTGTTTTGTTCCAGCTTGATGAACTCTACCTCCTTCACGTGACGAATACTTTCGGGAAAGTACTTGTTTATGAACAGTTCTTAGAACTTCTCCCAAGACATCTTCAGTGCGGCAGGCTGAGTATGTTTTACTGATTCCCACCAGTAATCTGCCTCTCCTCGCAACATGAAGGTGGAAAAGGGAACCTTTTGTCTCTTGGAGCATCCCAAGACACCAAATATCGTGGTGATCTGTTTTATCCACATCTCTGCCTTAAGTGGTTTTGGCTTTCCCAAAAACTCCGGTGGGCCCAGCTGCTTGAATTGTTTAGCGGTGACCATCCAAGAGTTGCCAGTGTTTCCACCTGCATTTTGAACCGGAGTCTCTCTCACCTGATGTTGCATTAATTGCATAAAGCCTCTGAACATCCCATCGTTCATCATCTGATCGGTGTTGTTGTTTACCTAAGGATTATTGTCTTCCTGATGGACATTATACTGGGTATTGATCGTTGGTGACTCAACGGTCTCATGTGCTTCATTGCTTATCTTGACATTTTTAGATGCCATTTTTAAACACTGCCACAAAATAAGGGTTAATTGACATATCACATATTATCTCTATACTCTGACCGACCAATTAAATACCAAATAAACTTAGGTAGGTCATACTAGGGAAGGCATTCTCTGTCTCTCCCCTCCTAGTTCTTGTCTCACATCTCAACTAGGGATCATATCCCTAAGCTTTGATACCAATTGTGACGCCCCCAAAATAGGTATACATCACCCATCTTGAGTCGCCAAATACATGGTACAGAATACAAATAAAAACTTAATTATACAACTGTCGAGTAAAATAAGACAAAACATAAGCTGAGAGTTTTAACACGAATATTGTCTTCTAGACAATATCCAAACTCAAATGGAGTCCTCATTATAATTATTATCACACTATTTCACAGAATAGTGAGGACTACTAAAACAACCATCTGGACCGTTAATCACTTTCCCAGACCAGGTCCAGGCTATATTCTCATTTCACGAAGAATAGTGAAAGAAAAGGGTGAGCTCAACTAGCCCGATGAAATATTATGACTAAGATAATGCAGAATAAATTATCCTTAGCCTTCAACAGTATAACAACTGATAGAATACAATAGACAACAAGTTTTAGATCAACAACTGTAGCGGAATAAGCAATCCATTAGAAGAGTCCAGTAGAGCATGATATCTACTATCTTCTATGATTTAAAAAGTTTTTCATCAACTTTATCATTTGAGACTCGACAATAAATAAACCACATCATCGAATCATCCCTGCACTACGGGCCAAGGATATTCATGTCATCATCAATGGTCATGATTATACCTAATAATCCCTGGTCATAATCGTACCAACAACTGTCCATCAATGCACTACGGGCCAATGAGGACTTTACCACATCATTTGTAACATTACGGGTCATGATTATACCGAATGATCCCTGGTCGTAATCATACCAATAACAGTCCATCTATGCACGTAAGCCAAAGATGACTTTCATCACAATATAAGCATGATGATGATGACAATGATATAAGCATTAATCAAACAAACTCACGGATAAATATTAAAGACTTTAAATTTATCCAGAGTTTAAAAATATCCAAATTGTTAACATGATACTACTTTATGGAGTAAAATTCAAGAATAATATTCATGTATCAAAAATAATTTGGACAGAAAAGACATATATTTTTCAGGTGAATAGTACCCCGTGAATAGTATCCTGTGAATAGTACTTTGGGAATAGTACCTCGTAAATAGTACCCCAACATAAAAAGTGCCCCAAATACCTGAGTAAATAATATTCGGGTGAATAGTAATTGGGTGAATAGTAACCTATGAATAGTAAATCGTGAATAGTACTCTGGCATGAAAAGTGCCCCAAATACCAGAGTGAATAATATTTGAGTGAATAGTAATTGGGTTAATAGTAACCCATAAGTATTAACTCATGAATAGTATTCCGGTATGAAAAGATCAATAATTATCAAGAAAGCTCATAATAATATTTACATGAAAAGATACTGGATGAAGCACAAATATCAAGGATATTCTACTAATTTCACGGAGTATAAAAGCAATACTTTAACAGAATGAGGGTATAATTAGGAATATGAGACAAAATAATATTACTCACATACTACAGAGTATGGAAGAAAATATTTTTCCTTATGAATACTGAACAAAAATAATATCTCTTACAACTGTTGAACGAAAATAATATTCCTATGAATATTGAACGAAGATGATATTCCTTACGAATATTGAACGAAAATAATATTCATACGAATACGAAAAAAATAATATCTCTTCAGAATATGAAATAAATAATACACCTTACCTCAGAAGAAGACTGGATACTGGAATAGTGAAGTAGCAGACTTCTCTTCTTTTTTCTCTCTATAGTTTCTCTCTCTATAGCTTCTCTCTCTATAATTGCTCTTGTGAGTCTTAGTGAATTGGTGAGAATGAAAGAAGAATGAGCTTCTATTTATAAAAAAATATAGTTTCGATAATGACACATTTTGGGGCTCGAAATATTACTGTATAATTCCTTCATCTTTTCCTTCATTTTTAATTTAGTCCTGCAAGTATTATCAAACTTGCACCACCTCCCCTAATAGTACATCATGTGACTCAATAGTACAATCATGTGACTCAATAGTTCTATACATGTAAAAAAAATAATTACAGTATAGTACCTTCATCTATACCTCTATTTTTAATTTAGTCATGCAAGTATTATCAATCTTGCACCACCTCCCCTAATAGTACATGCATGTGAATCAATAGTACATACATGTGAACAAATAGTTATAAGCATATGAATTAATAGCAATTAATTGCTCATTTATCCGATTAATTACCTGATTGGTCAATATAACCTCCAGACATCCATTATTATCGAAATAGATGTCAATTTCTACTAACACTAATAATCCCAACACAATAGAAATATCAATTTCATTTTTAATTAATACGAACTTGTTCATCATTAATATTATAAACTCACAATATTTAACAACCAGATCATTCCTAGGAAAGTGGGGGCTTTCCGATAAGGATTTCTCCTTATTGGCGCGCAATTAGGTGACCAAACCTCTCCTCGACAAAACTTTCTAGACATCGTCAATATTCCAAATAATAATATGAATAACTTTGTCGTCTCAATTATTGATTTAATAATAATAAATATTATGCAGATGATATTGTGACAATAATTGAATCAATAATATGAGATATATTATGTAGAAATTATTGTAGCAATAATTGAGTATAACTGAGTGACTTCTCATGTAAGCATCAATAACCAATATCGTGTGCTATAATGCAACCACGCGTATTACTGTATTTTTACTACCGGGTAGTTCAATAGTTTAATGGTAAAACTTTCGCTGTTATTTTTATAAAAAGATATTTCTGTCATTTTCTAACTACGACAATACTTTCGTTGTGGGGTCCACCAATGATTATGTCGTCGTACGAATATTCCCTGTTAAAACGAATATTCTCTGACCAATCGAATATTCCCCGACACAACGAATATTTTATATCAACTTGCTTACTTTGTAAAAATTTCAAATGTCACCCTTAACTTTAACCTTTATCAATTTAACCATTTACTAAATAAAATAATAATTATAAGAAACTTGAATACTTTCATTTTATAAAATTTGGGATCTTACACAAAACGTCTAGCTTTCCTCTCTTCATCCCCTACCCGGTGTTCTGCAAATCGGGCTAGCTTGTTGAACTTAGCCGCGTATTGCGCTACTGTCATATATGTGACACCCCCAAATCTGGGTACTTTATTCCCACACGATTTGATGTTCACTTTCTAAACGTACATTTTCTAACTAATCAAACATAATAAAATTTAAACAATAAATCTTCCCAGTAAAGGGTTACATCCTTAAATTCAATAAAATTCTAGGTTATCTAACCTTAAACATTCATCAAACGAGGAAAAGTAAATAATTACATCACAATAGTTAAAATAAAGTCTAATATCATAACAAACAATAAATTTAAAAGTCTTCAACACTTGTTCATTTTTCCTTTCCCTTTGCTACTGATTGGTTCATCAACCTTCTCAACTTTAGCTGCAATGGTTGTATATGCAAGAGTGATCAAAACAAATGCTCACTTGAAATGATAAATGAATAATAATAACATAATAACTGTCAATGAATAGGATCAATAGAATTGAATAATATTTTCTATCGTTGATAATCAGGAACTGAAATTAGAATTTGAAATATATCTAAGGGTCACAAGACCATGAACTATGTCCAAGGTTATAAGTATTCTTTCAACTTAAACCTAAATAGTCGTAAGACTGTAGGGACTCCCCGTACTTAGGGTGATCATCCCTTCATACCATATATTGTGTGAGACAGCCCCAAATCCGGGTCCCAAATCACCATGGATCTGGTACAATCATTCTATAACAATTTGCAGAAAATATAAACATAAGTTGTTTATACATTAAACATTACACATTATTCCCCAAAGTCGAGTAACCTTAACTTATACACGATTCATTACTTGTCTAACATATAAAGACATTATCATACATTACTGTTACAAATTTAGCTGCACACAAAAACTAACGTTGTAATTGCCTTTAACCTTTCCTTGTATCCGATGTATTCGCCTTAATATGCAATGTTTATTATGATATAGCAAGGGTGAGCATGAAAGTTGCCCAACAAGTGTAAATTTATTTAAGGATATATCATGAATAAAAGAGTTTGAATAATAAGCTGGCTATAATTCATTAATATATTTGTGAATTAGCACGAACAAACTTTTGACTGAACAAGTATTAATTATGAACAAATATATATGGACCGAATGATAATGAAGGTGATTAGCCTTTCATACTTGACTTATACATGCAATATGTAAAGAGTACAATTCTACAATGGCAATCAGAAATGATTAACCATAAGCATATCTGAATGAAACAACTCTAAGTAGAGTTAAGAAAAACTTGCATGTTCGGTCGATTACTGTTACGCAATTTATTAAGCTTTGTCTAAAGACCTAATATATAAATAATATCGATATACAAATTAGAATAATATCATCATAATATAACACTATTATATTTATAATTATAAAATCACCTAAACATATAACACATAACCCTATCAGTCCACACACTACCTAAGACTCGATATCAAGTCAAACTATTTAAGTCTGAGTTGAAACCAACACAAATCTGACATCCCGATGGTCTAGTCGGACAATTCACGAGTTTAAGTTCAATTAAACCTTGCCTAACACTTCAAAATTTTCTTAGATAATTTATTTATTAGTCAAAACATTTTTCAATAGCTCATAAAAATTTTCAAATAATTTAATAGTATTTATTTCATTATCTAATATTATTAATCATTTAATAATATTTTAATCATTCTTAATAATATTCAAATCACTTATCAATATAAATAATAAAGGTCTCATACATTTTAAGATGTAAATATTTTATATCATGAAGTTTAAACTATTTATATTCCATTTCAGAAATATCTTTTACATTTACTCGCAATTTCGGAGTTAAAACAGATAGCACATAGCTTTTATACTAAAACTCAATTTACTATAATATTTCTTTAATTTAAATAATTTTTATATTATTTTGTCCATTCATGAGTCAACACAGACCGTTCTCTCATATATACATATTTTATTCTGCTAGCACATTCGCTTTATTTTTATTACATATTTTTATTTCTTTATTTATACCCGAAAAGATGTTTCCCAGCATAAAATATTACTTATAGTCAAATCTCGCCCAGTAAGACTTTATTAGATTTATTATGACTTATTATTTTGCTGGAACGCGATTCGGAACATCGAATGTCAAAGTCACTTTCGATCTTGTAGGCCGCTCGGCGTTCGCTTCAATTTAATCCCACATGCATGTTTGCTCATTTTTAATTTTCAAATCCCAAGTCATATAACAGCTAAATTTTGGGCATGTTATGGACCTTATGTCATAGTATTTTAGAAAAAAATTTAACATGAAAACAATGAGTAAACTATTGAAATTGGGGTTCGAAAAATGGCTTCAAAGAACGACAATTTTAAAGCGCGGTAGCCATTCTCTTGTATTTGCTACCATTGCTTCTTCTGATACTATACTGAGTAGCCCAATTTGCGATTTTCTCACGCCTTGTTCATTTATCAGAAAATTCCTAATTTTGGATATGTTATACATGGTATACCAAAGTATTTTTAGAAAATATAACCCAGTAATTTCGGACCTCTTAGGCAGCCTAAAATAGACCCCAAAAACGTCCACTCACAATAGTTTTCATCTTTTTCCCAGATTTATCCTCTTTCGCTAAAACAGTCATAACTTTTTCGTTTTAAAACATTTTTAAACGATTCTTGAGCCCACGCGAAGCTAAGTTCCGGTACTATAACTCTTCCCTACTGATGTTTTTCCAGATTCTGAACATATCAGCCCAGAAATTCCGTTCAAGTGGACTGCACCGCACTTGTTGGACAGTTTTGACACTACTACTTTGAAATGTCATAACTCTCTCCTCCGATGTCGGATTTAGTCCGTTCCGGAGTATATGGAAAGCTTATTCAGTGTACTACAACATATCAAAAGCCCAAAATTTTGTGGAATATCTAACTAATCCCGAAATTTTGTTTTTGCGGCAGCAGTCCACTAATTTTCCTAAGCCTTCAAAAAAATGTTTTGCTTTTCTTTCTTTGGATCAAACTTTTAACACCTAAAATGGTTAGATCTACACATAACACACCAGCTAACTAGTAAATCTAGAGTTCTAATGTTCAAGATCACAACTCATGCTTTGGATTCAAGCCAAACAAAATAAAATAAATAAACTTAGTTAAGATTAAAGGTTTTATACCTTTGCTTTGAGATTATCTTTCTTCTACTCCACAAGTAGGTAATGAACTTGGAAGATCAAACCCTATCTCTCTCCTCTTGTTTGGTCCGAATCTCTCTCTCTTACTGATTTTTTTTTCTTGTTTTCTCTTTCTCTCTCCTTCTTCCTTTACTCTTGCAAATATGTAAATGATGAAAGAGAAATTAAGTAAGTTTTTTATTTGATTGAGTGATTGAGAAATATGTAAATGATGGAAGTTTATATATATATATATATAGATATAACTTGTATGTATATAATATCTCCCACAATCTTCATTTTCCCTCTCTTACATTACTTGCAATCTTGGCAAAATAATTTGGGTTAGCCGTAGGGTGACACATGTTTGGAGTGTTAGATGAAGCTTTGACAAAAATTTTACTACACATGCTTAATACTCTCTCCTTCCACCCGACAAAGCAAAATAGCTTGGAGATAAATCTTGCAATAGTAACTTGGACATTTAAGGAATTAACCAACTTAGCTTAATTAAATAAATTACCCAAATATTATTATAATGCTCTTGTTGAATAAATAATTTACCCAATAGTTAGTAATTAGGTTTCACACTCTCAAGTTACTAATTCACCTACATCAAAATGTTTCACCAATTAGGAATCATATAATTTATATATCACATCTTTAAAATATAAATGTATATTCCCAAAATATAATATAACATCTCTTAATTACATATTTATTTTATATATAAGTTAAAATAAATATGTAACACATAATTTTCCCTGCAAATACAATTATTTGCTTACTTAAATAATTAAATAAATTATTCTTTTAATGCTTTTGTTAAGTAATTTAATTACCCAACCTTAGTAACTTAATTTAATCAAATAAGTTACTATACACATAAAAATTTATTGTTCACATATATGATCACATATACCGACTTGTATACACTTAGATACATAACCCTGATAATTCTTCACAAGAATTATAAATCCACCAAAATCTTATACCTCATTACCAGACTATCACTTACAATCTACCAAATCATTCAAGTCTTGTCCAAAAAATTTGAAATCCTTGAAATTTCTTTACAGAACTATCAATTCCATACACTTATTTTCTATCTAGGTCCTAATATTGAACCATAAATCAATCAGTTCTGATTTTAAATTTTTTTTCTAAATTCTCAGGTTGTTACATTGTGCACAAACATCTAAATGCTTACGCGTAGTAAATCTCCTATAATAGGGTTGTTCATCTTATTTTAACATTCGAGTCCGCACCAAAGGAAGATTGGTTTGGATAAGTTTCAAGTGTAATTTAGAGTTCAACGAACATCAACTAAGGATTAGTTGAATAAAAGTGTAATAACAATTCAAGGATTTGATAACAACGTAGTATGAAATAACCATGGGTTATGAGTGATTAAATATCATGTATCAAAATCATGCTTTAGTAATAAACTGGAAAGCATTGAAAAGTAAATAAACCTTGCTTGAACAATGATAATAAGCTAAGGTTGCATTTGCTGTCAATAAGGAAACTATTTTGGAACTTTGTTTAATATAGAAATATGGAACTTGTTCAATAGAATACAACTTGAGCAATCATAATTTAAATAAGGTAA
This sequence comes from Panax ginseng, assembly GCA_020205605.1. NCBI lineage: Eukaryota > Viridiplantae > Streptophyta > Magnoliopsida > Apiales > Araliaceae > Panax > Panax ginseng. The sequence goes on along the minus strand of CM035128.1, from coordinate 87,728,186 downwards.
GGAACGTGCGCAATGCATTTATAAGGTTTGCATCATACAACATAAATAGGATTCAAGAGCTTAATAAGAGAATAAGTAACTTGCATAAAGTAGGTAAGATAGAACAAACTCAAATAGAGATTAAAGTTTGGAAACTTGTCTTGCGTGTAAGCTAAACAGTATAACTTGATTCTCAATATCTTATACACATGTCATCATAACATAATTAGTTACTACATGTTCTCAATACATTATTAAGTATCTATTTCATGAACTACTTGGTTTAACCATATAGTTAAGCCACACTTTTAATGCAATAACATAACTCTTTAGTTATTACATAATTCACTAATTACTTAATAAAAATTTCATATTTGATAATATAACATTACCATAATATGATAATTCACATTCTTAATAGTCGTAACACCACACTTTATCCACAATTACGGAATTATATAATTAAAATAAATTCTTGTGCTTAAGCGCTAATTGGTATTGCATTTCCATTTATCTTTGAAGCTTATTGACTTATTGACGTGTAATAGATAAAAGCACATGCTATTGTATGATAGCGCTCCTATTTTCTCAATATAAACAAGTGACTGCACACCGGTTTTTCACGTCGATATAGGTGCTAAGTGGTATTGCGGCGATCTCAACCTATGCAGCTCTTGTTTACTCAGTATAACCAAATGACTGCGATGCAGGTACCATGACACGTAACAGTGCTAAGTGGCTCTCTGTTACTGGAATTGTACTATGGGACGGCGTTCCAACGCCGAAGTATAGTTCCAGGCAGATAGTGTTCGCGAAGAACACAGAACAAAGCCAAATTGGCCTACAAGCTACTTTATAACAACCAATTTAACATACATAAATTATATATACTTCACAAAAACATAACTTAATGTTTTAAACATGTTTTTAACTACATAAACCACATAAACATCAAAATTATAACCTTTAATTTTATTATTTTTATTATTTCTTTACCTTTTGACATTCATAGCAAAATTCATCAATGTGAATTCGTTTTTCAATCAAAACAGTTAGTTTAAATTACTTTGTTTTCGTTTCTTCATGTATTTTCACAATCAGTAGTCAATTTACACTTTATACAATGAATTGGGTATCAATTTTGATTCTAATTTATTCCATATCAAACATATATTATTGTAAATTTACTGTAATATGATTTTTTCCATATTAAAACATATTACACAAATCAAATTACTCTAAATCATCTATAAATCACATGAAAATAGTTTATATCAACAAATTAACATATAAAACTATATAATAAACAATTAATCCTCCACACAATTTTTCAGAGAACGTTTCCTATATATATAAACTAAAACTTTAGAAGATGGGATTATACCTTCAATTTGCTTGTTTAACCAACAACAACAGGCTTCTCTCTTTTCTTTCTCTACTCTTTCCTAGCCTCTTTTTTCTAACTTAGCGTAAGAACAAAATTATAACCTAATATATGCATATAATATTAACGTATATAACTGATAGTACTTAACTTCCCTCTTTAAATGTTCCACGTGTTCCTCTTGAGATTTGGAGTACACCAGGATATCATCGATGAATACCACTACAAACTTATCTAAGAATGGTTTAAACACCCTATTCATCAAATCCATGAATGCAGCAGGGGCATTGGTCAAACCAAAAGACATTACTAGAAACTCGTAGTGTCCATACCGAGTTCTGAATGCTGTCTTCCGTATATCCTCCTTCTTTACCTTCAACTGATGATATCCACTTCTTAAATCCATCTTCGAAAAGTACTTAGCTCCTTTTAGTTGATCAAATAAGTCATTTATTCTTTGTAACATATACTTATTCTTAATAGAGACTTTGTTTAACTCCCTATAATCAATACAAAGACGCATCGACCCATCATTCTTCTTCATGAATAACATCGGTGCTCCCCACGGTGATATGCTCGGCTGAATGTACTTCTTATCTAGCAACTCTTGCAGTTGTATGTTGGGTAAAATCTAATTATGCACAATCACGCAAGTATACGTGGTCAACAAGTAATATAATAATAAGTAGAGTATCGTTCCCATAGAAAAAATTTAGTAAGAATTTTAACCTCATAATTATCAATTTCCTATTAATCCTAATTTTATAAAACTATCCAAATCAATGATTAAAATTATAAAAACTAAATTACTAATAAATATATGATCACAAAACAATCACAAATCTTAAAAACTGAAATTTCAAACAATTATTGGAGAATTAGACTTACGACTTCACCTTAAGCTTCACTCTGATTTTTACACCTTTATTCCAGTTCAATTCATTATCCCAGTTTATTAATCAAGAACACGTATGTAGCACTAGCCACCTCTAGATGCACTAATACCGTATTTGTAAAACCCCGACTTTTATAAAATAAAAGTCTAATTTAATTTATGATTATTATTTTTAAAATTTAAAAATGTTGAAGTGATAAATGGTCAAATGAACAATTAATTGGATAAAAGAGCAAATAAAGGAGGGAGATTAAATTTTGCTAAAACAAATTTTCCTTATGCTGCTAAAATTTTCATAAAGCATTCACCAAACTTTTTCTTGATTGGTGGGTTATCAAATATTAGGCAAGAGTGGGGCAGGGATGATGGCTAACTTATTAGCCTACTAAGGCAAATTGTCAACACACTTGCACTTCTACCGTAGACAAAATGTGTAGGAAAGAACCGTAGACAAAATGTGTAGGAAAGAAGAAAAGAGAAAAGGAGAGGAAGAAAAATAGGGAGAGAGAAAAGAAAGAAAACAAAATAAAAGGAAGAAAAAGAGAGAGGGAGTACTCCACGCATTTATTCCATTCACTCATTCTCTCGGTGGAGGAAACCAGAAGAAAGAAGAGTAGAGAAAAAGAAAAAGAGGAGAAGAAAAGAAGAAATAGAAGGAATAAATGAAGAAGAAGAAATTAAAAGAAAAAGGTATGTTTAAACCTTTGATTTATTTTTCTATTTAATTTTTCATGAATTTTATATGAAGAGATTTTGTTCATACTTGATTTAGATGATTTAAACTTGTATAAACAAGGATCAAATGAGAAAAATCTAGAAATCAAATGAAAAACAAAATTTGGAAATTTTCAGAAAAATTAGTTTACTACTTGATTTTGTAAAATCCATAACTCTTTGTGTATAATGATTTAGGAGATGAGCCATATATCAAAAGAAAGGTGTGGAAGTAAGCTATGCGTAGAAATTTGAATCACCCAAAAATCCTTTGTAGATTTTTCGTGGTGACAGTTTGAGTTAAATTGGTACGAAGGACTTATAGTCCAAAAAATCAGTTTTATTAAGCTCTATTGCGTGAGTTATAATTTTTAATTCGACCGTTGGATCATTGTGATTTTTGGATATGTTATGCATATATAAGTTGAGTATATGTCCACAAATTTTGAACTGTTAAAGATTAATATATAAAATGTTGTGAATTTCGTAAGGTGGTTGATTCGAAAATTATCAAACATAATATTTCGATAAGCCTTTCTCTCTATGTTAGAATCAAAATTTGGGAAAACTTTCTTCTACAAAGTTGTAGAGAATTAAATTTTACATGGAAGGACATAAGATCTATATTTTTTGATAAATGTGCTAATTATTGTGAATTATTGAAATTTTTGAATATTGGAGTTTATAATTAATTTATCAGAAAAATTATTTGGGTTGAAATATTTTTACAGAATGCTTATAATATCATCTTAGCATTCCTGTAAAATTTTGATGAATTATTGAAAAGCAGAAGTAATTATTGTATTTTAAAACTATTTATAGTTAGTTTGAAAATAGAAGAAATTCATAGAAAATTCTATGAATGATGAAAAATTATGACACTTGGTGAAAAATGGTATAATATTGTTTTATAATTTCTGGACAGTTTTGGAAATTTTTTGAATAACAGAAGTATTTATTATATTTTTAAACTATTTATGGTTAGTTAAAAAATAGAGGAAATTCATAGGAAATTCTATGAATGGTGAAAAATTATGAATTTTCCTGAAAAATATTATAATAATATAAGATTAATATTGATGCTGTTTTAATGATATAAAAGTATGTTGGGTTAGTATTTCTATTTTGAAGCTATTAAATGATAGTTTTTATAAAAATTATTAGATAATCTAAAAAATATGAAAATTGTTTGGAAAATTCAGAATCATATTTTTAAATATTTTAGAGGTGTTAGTAAGCTCATGAGGTGTCAGGATGTGAACGCACAAATAATAAATGAGTTATGATAAAAACAAAAATAATATTTTTGTTCAAGTAAAAATTGTGATAATATCATAATAGTGGATTGTTATATATGAGGTTTTAGATTTCTCAAGTTTTATTATTCACTTCTAAAGTTTTGGAATATGAATAATGATTTTATGCGATAAATAAAGACAACTTGAATGAATAATGAATTATTAGTTGGTTTATATGTTACTCAAGATAAATATGATTTGGTGCTGATCCCTACTTTTAATAGAATTTAAATTGTTTATAATAAGGTATTGATTTGATTTTTACGTAAGAAGTCACCACGTATTTCATTCAATAATTGTCACAGTAATTATTGCACAGTGATTCGTATTATTGATTCTTAATTACGGAAGAAGTCACTCAGTCTTTCATTCAATAATTGTCACAGTAGTTATTGCACAGTGACTCATATTATTTGATATGATATAATTATACGAGTTGGAGGTATTGTGAGTCTATGTTAATAATTGAGAATAATTGTTGAAAGATTGAAAATATGTAAATAATTGATGAATAAAAGGTGTTGATTAAAGATAAGTATGATATACAGATGTTTGTTCAATTATTTTCTTTTTACAAAAGTAAGTTTGTCAGGAATTGCCGACACTCTACTTTTTCTAAAGTAGTGTGGACCACAACTATATTATTGAACAAATGTTGTTAAAAAGTGTACAAGTTGGTTTAATTTTCTCGGTGGGACCATAAATTCCACTACAATTATTATATACCTCATTTGATTATTTTGTCAAAGCAGGTGTGCTAGTTGTTTACTAAATTTTAAGTATAAATAGGTTACCCGTTTGAGCAACTAAACACACACCATCACTACACTAAAAATATAGAATTCTTTTACTATAATATTGTGAGTATAATATAATGAGTATTTCTATCGAATGTAATGTTACTTCAAGTGTAGATAAGGAATGCAAGCATTGTTTTTGTTGATCAATTTCACATAAAGCAGAATCAAATATAATGCTAAGGTAAGGGATATCATTATTGTGGTAAGGATGTATCATTTTTATGGTAAAAAGAATATAATTTTCTTTCATACTCCATATTATGATAAAATATTATTATTCGTTTATTCAGTTTATCATTAAATGGTGAAAAGTCCTGAAAGGATTAGAATATCCTTAATAGTTTGTGCTTCCTCTATTATTATGTTATCGATTTGGACTCTGGATAATTAAGTTGAAAATCACTAAGATCTATGTTATCTTATTATTCTGATGATTTATGTTTATTCATTATATATATCATTGTCATCATTCTCATGATTATATTGTGTTGAAAGTCATCTATGACCGGTAGTGCATAGATAGACTTGGTATGATTATGACCAGAGATTATTCGGTATAATCATGATCATAATGTTACAAATGATGTGGTAAAAGTCATCATTGGCCCGTAGTGCATAGATAGACTTGGTATGATTATGACCAGGGATTATTCGGTATAATCATGACCGTAATTGAAAACACGAATATCCTTGGCCCGTAGTGCATGGATAATTTATGGTCGTGATACTATTAAGTTGAGTCTCAGCATTGTTGGTTTTACAATTGTATATCTTTGGCCTGTAGTGCAAAGATAGATTGTTGGTTATTGCTTTTTTCAATTGTATATCTTTGGCATGTAGTGCAAAGTTGGACTGTTGATTTACTTGATTATAAATATGAATTGTGATTTAATTATAATCTGTGGTGGTTCAGGTGAAGACAGGTGATGGGAGTTCTCTTTATCTTGGGTATAACCAAGAATTGTTGATGAGTATTATAGGAATGAAATATTAACGATGGACTTTTAATCTAGAAGAGATAGTAGACATTATGTTCTACTTGACTCATCTAATAGATTGTAGATTATGTTGCTATTATGGTTGAAAACTTTTATCTTCTACCATATGTTCTAAATATCTGAATTATTTGATAATTTAATTATCTTAAGTAATTATATTCTTTACTGGGCTATTTGTGCTCACCCTTTTACTTCACCACCCCTTTCAGGAAATAAAAGTATAACTGGGACAAGCAGAGAGGACGTGGGTATAAAGTGGTGTTTCAAATTAGTCGAAATCCTAATCAAATTATGAAACGGTGGGGCATAATAATGGTACTGAGAATTTAAAATGCGTGTGACATATTTTTTACATCATTTAATAGTTATATTTGGTGAATTAAATAGGGTGATGCGAACTCGATTTTGGAAGCGTAAAAAATGCACTCCATTAAAATGAGAAGGACAAAAATCTTCTCGTATTCCTTTGGAGACTTGAAATATTTGTGGTTGTACTTTATTTTACATTGTAATAATTTGAGTATGAAAATTGTCGTATTATATACGCTACAATATTTGTATTGAAACTCACAGTATATGTGTCATCGTATTTTGCACGACAGTTGTATAAATGGAGTTTTTTTAGTGTATGTATCTGGCGACCCAAGATGGGTGGCGTATACCTATTTTGGGGGCGTCACATTTGGTGTCAAAGCTTAGAGATATGATCCTTGGCTGAGATGTGAGACTAGAACTAGGAGGGGAGAGACGAGTAATTCCTTCGCTAATATTGTTAGAGTTTATGCCCTAGAGGCCAATTATTTGATATAATTTCTTAACGTTTTGATATTATATTTGATTGAATAAATGAATGATTTTATTATGGTTTTATTTACCGCGTTATATAAATGTTAAAATAATAAAAAATCCTTAGAATAATGATACAAATTATATAGTTTCAAGTATGTGACTTAAACATGAGATTATATAATTACAATTAGTATCATTGTTCTTAAATGTCCCTAGTAGAGTATCATTGTTGATGGGACAACAATGATGCATTAATACTAGTATGTGGATTGACTGATGACCAAATCTCATTGGTCATAAATATATGAGATATTAAGTCAATGCATAGGTACATGTTAGAGAACGATGTACTAGACAGACCCACCATGAGAATTCTATGTGGAGCATTATGCGAAGTGTCATTAGAAATTCTCATAGTGACAATGATGTAATGGTCCTCCGACCTGAAATCATTATATTTCTACATGGGAAATTATGTACTTTGATATCATCAAATGTCACCTTTAATAGGGTGGACTATAAAGGTGATTATTGGGTACATCATGAATCGTGTGAGGAATATGAGTGATCTAGATGGAATTTAACCGTCTTATATATTCGGGGTGATATCCATAGGCCTCTTGATTGAGTAGGACTATGAAATGCATGGCCATGCTCAAATAGTGATTTGTTTCGTATAGTCTACTCATTGATTAAGAAAACTCAGATTAAATTATGAAGAGTATGACACATTCCATGACTCGAGTTCAATCTAGGATATTAAGGTTAAAAGGATTAAATTACATTGAAACATTGGTCACGAAAAGGTTGCTTTGAATCATCGATCTTATTATTACTTGGGTAACAGTAATGCATTACTAGATGCATTTCACTTGTTTATAATTTAATAATATGATTTTAAAATTATTGCCAACGTAATAATAACCTATATAGGGTCACACACATAGAACGTAATTTAAAATGGAATTAATTTAAATTCTAAGGATTTAAATATATTAATATGATTAATAGTATTTAAATCACTTAATTAAAAGGATAATTTGTATATATGTCTATTAATTAAGTAAGACTTAATTAAGATATATATATATATATATATATATATATATATATATAAATTTAGATTTTATGAAATTAGGTTTTGATTAATCCCTTTTTAACTACTATATATATGATATAGTAGCCACTTAGGGTTATATCATAACTTCATAACCCTAGCCGCTCTTAGAGAGAGACTATAGAGAAACAGTTCTAAAATCCATTCCTTTTGGTGGCTAGTATCGCAGCCTCCTTTTATCGCAGATCGTCTGACAGTTCATGCATGCGTTAAATGCGAGATCTTGTAGAGGCGAGATTCGTTTGGATTGCGTTGGAGATTTGAGCGCATCAATTTCAGAAGCATTTTCATATTCGGTATAATTTCTAACCACTGAATTAATTATTTTCGCAAGGATCCTGTTTAGGGTTTCGAATTTAGTTTAAATTGTTCTATTTCCGCTGTGCGTTTCTATGTCGAAACCCTTCAAATATGACCTACCTAAGCTTAATTGTTATTTAATTGGTCGGTCAGGATATATGGATAATATGTGGCATGTCAATTAACCCTTGTTTTGAATCTGTATTCTAGAATGATATCTGAAATACAAGAATTGAGCAATGGATGAACCATGAGACAGAGGGAGTAGCCTGTGAGCTAGAATTTGAAATTCTCATCTCTTCGAGGGCGAAATTTTATAAGGTGGGGTGATTGTAAAACCCCGACTTTTACAAAATAAAAGTCTAATTTAATTTATGATTATTATTTTTAAAATTTAAAAATGTTGAATTGATAAATGGTCAAATAAACAATTAATTGGATAAAAGAGCAAATAAAGGAGGGAGATTAAAGTTTGCTGATACAAATTTTCCTTATGCTGCTAAAATTTTCATAAAGCATTCACCAAACTTTTTCATGATTGGTGGGTTATCAAATATTAGGCAAGAGTGGGGCAAGGATGATGGCTAACTTATTAGCCTACTAAGGCAAATTTTCAACACACTTGTACTTCTCCCGTAGACAAAATGTGTAGGAAAGAAGAAAAGAGAAAAGGAGAGGAAGATAAAGAGGGAGAGAGAGAAGAAAGAAAACAAAATAAAAGGAAGAAAAAGAAAGAGGGAGTACTCCACCCATTTATTCCATTCACTCATTCTCTCTTGGAGGAAACCGAAAGAAAGAAGAGTAGAGAAAAGAAAAAGAAGAGGGAAGAAAAGAAGAAAGAGAAGGAATAAATGAAGAAGAAGAAATTAAAAGAAAAAGGTATGTTTAAACCTTGATTTATTTTTCTATTTAAGTTTTCATGAATTTTATATGAAGAGATTTTGTTCATACTTGATTTAGATGATTTAAACTTGTATAAACAAGGATCAAATGAGAAAAATCTAGAAATCAAATGAAAAACAAAATTTGGAAATTTTCAGAAAAATTAGTTTACTACTTGATTTTGTAAAATCCATAACTCTTTGTGTATAATAATTTAGGAGATGAGCCATATATCAAAAGAAAGGACTGGAAGTAAGCTAAGCGTAGAAATTTGAATCACCCAAAAATTTTTTGTAGATTTTTGGTGGTGACAGTTTGAGTGAAATTGGTCCGAAGGACTTATAGTCCGAAAAATAAGTTTTATTAAGCTCTGTTGCGTGAGTTATAATTTTTAATCTGACTGTTGGATCGTTGTGATTTTCGGATATGTTATGCATATATAAGTTGAGTATATGTCCATAAATTTTGAACCGTTAAAGATTAATATATAAAATGTTGTGAATTTCGAAAGGTGGCTGGTTCGAAAATTATCAACAGAATATTTCGGTAAGCCTTTCTCTCTATGTTAGAGTCAAAATTTGGGAAAACTTTCTTCTACAAAGTTGTTGAGAACTAAATTTTACATTAAAGGACATAAGATCTGTATTTTTCTGATAAAAGTGCTAATTATTGTGAATTATTGAAATTTCTGAATATTGGAGTTTATAATTAATTTATCATAAAAATTATTTGGGTTGAAATATTTTTACAGAATGCTTATAATATCATCTTAGAATTCCTGTAAAATTTTGATGAATTATTGAAAAGCAGAAGTAGTTATTGTGTTTTTAAACTATTTATAGTTAGTTTGAAAATAGAAGAAATTCATATAAAATTCTATGAATGATGAAAAATTATGAAACATGGTGAAAATGGTATAATATTGTTTTATAATTTTATGACTGTTCTGGAAATTTTTTGAATAACAGAAGTATTAATTATATTTTAAAACTATTTATGGTTAGTTAAAAATAGAGGAAATTCATAGGAAATTCTATGAATGGTGAAAAATTATGAATTTTGCTGAAAAATATTATAATAATATAAGATTAATATTGATGTTGTTTAATGATATAAAAGTATGTGGGGTTAGTATTTCTATTTTAAAGCTATTAAATGATAGTTTTTATAAATAGAAATAATTATTAAAAATTGTTAGATAATCTGAAAATATGAATTTTTTTTGGAAAATTCAGAATCATATTTTTAAATATTTTAGAGGTTTTAGTAAGCTCATGAGGTGTCGGGATGTGAACACACAAGTAATGAATGAGTTATGATAAAAACAAAAATAATACTTTTGTTAAAGTAAAAATGGTGATAATATCAAAATAGTGGATTGTCATATATGAGGTTTTAGATTTCTCAAGTTTTATTATTTACTTCTAAAGTTTTGGAATATGAATAATGATTTTATGCGATAAATAAAGACAACTTGCATGAATAATGAATTATTAGTTGGTTTATATGTTATTCAAGATAAATATGATTTGGTGTTGATCCCTACTTTTAATAGAATTTAAATTGTTTATAATAAGGTATTGATTTGATTATTATGTAAGAAGTCACCATGTATTTCATTCAATAATTATCACAGTAATTATTGCACAGTGATTCATATTATTGATTCTTAATTACGGAAGAAGTCACTCAGTCTTTCATTCAATAATTGTCACAAAGTTATTATTGATGTTGACTCATATTATTTGATATGATATAATTATACGAGTTGGAAGTATTGTGAGTCTATGTTAATAATTGAGAATAATTGTTGAAAGATTGAAAATATGTAAATAATTGATTAATAAAAGGTGTTGATTAAAGATAAGTATGATATACACATGTTTGTTCAATTATTTTCTTTTTACAAAAGTAAGTTTGCCAGGACTTGCCGACACTCTACTTTTTCTAAAGTAGTGTGGACCACAACTCTATTATTGAACAAATGTTGTTAAAACGTGTACAAGTTGGTTTAATTTTCTCTGTGGGACCATAAATTCCACTACAATTATTATATACCTCATTTGATTATTTTGTCAAAGCAGGTGTGCTAGTTGTTTACTAAATTTTCAGTATAAATAGGTTGCCCGGTTGAGCAACTAAACACACACCATCACTACACTAAAAATATAGAATTCTTTTACTACAATATTGTGAGTATAATATAATGAGTATTTCTATTGAATGTAATGTTACTTCAAATGTAGATAAGGAATGCAAGCATTGTTTATGTTGATCAATTTCACATAAAGCAGAATCAAATCACATGCTAAGGTAAGGGATATCATTATTGTGGTAAGGAGGTATCATTTTTATGGTAAAAAGAATATCATTTTCTTTCATACTCCATATTATGGTAAGATATTATTATTTGTTTATTTAGTTTATCATTAAATGGTGAAAAGTCCTGAAAGAATTAGAATATCCTTAATAGTTTGTGCTTCCTCTATTATTATGTTATCAATTTGGACTCTGGATAATTAAGTTAAAAATCACTAAGATCCATGTTATCTTATTATTCTGATGATTTATGTTTATTCATTATATATATCATTATCATCATTCTTATGATTATATTGTGTTGAAAGTCATCTATGGCCAGTAGTGCAGAGATAGACTTGGTATGATTATGACCGAGGATTATTTGGTATAATCATGACCGTAATGTTACAAATGATGTTGTAAAAGTCATCTTTGGCCCGTAATGCATAGATGGACTTGGTATGATTATGACTAGGGATTATTCGGTATAATCATGACCGTAATTTTAAACACGAATATCCTTGGCCTGTAGTGCATGGATAATTTGTAGTCGTGATACTATTAAGCTGGGTCTCATCATTGTTGGTTTTAAAGTTGTATATCTTTGGCCTATAGTGCAAAGATAGACTGTTGGTTATTAGTTTTTATAGTTGTATATCTTTGGCATGTAGTGCAAAGTTGGACCGTTGATTTACTTGATTATAAATATGAATTGTGATTTAATTATAATCTGTGGTGGTTCAGGTGAAGACAGGTGATGGGAGTTCTCTTTGTCTTGGGTATAACCAAGAACTTTTGATGAGTATTACAGGAATGAAATATTAACGATGGACTTTTAATCTAGAGGAGATAGTATACATTATGTTCTACTTGACTCTTCTAATGGATTATTGATTTCACTGCTATTATGGTTGAAAACTTTTATCTTCTACCATATGTTCTAAATATCTGAATTATTTGATAATTTAATTATCTTAAGTCATGATATTCTTTACTAGGCTATTTGTGCTCACCCTTTCACTTCATCACCCCTTTCAGGAAATAAAAGTGTAGCTGGGACTAGCAGAGAGGATGTGGGTATAAAGTGGTGTTTCAAATTAGTCGAAATCCTAATCAAATTATGAAATAGTGGGGCATAATAATGGTACTGAGAATTTAAAATGTGCGTGACATATTTTATACATCATTTAATAGTTATATTTGGTGAATTAAATAGGGTGATGCGAACTCGATTTTGGAAGCGTCAAAAATGCACTCCATTAAAATGAGAAGGACAAAAATCTTCTCGTATTCCTTTAGAGACTTGAAATATTTGCTGTTGTACTTTATATGACATTGTAATAATTTGAGTATGAATATTGTCGTATTATATACGCTACAATATTTGTATTGAAACTCACAGTATATGTGTCGTCGTATTTTTCACGACAGTTGTATAAATGGAGTTTTTTTAGTGTATGTATGTGGCGACCCAATATGGGTGGCTTATACCTATTTTGGGGGCGTCACAGTATTAACTTAAATCCACAATTTAGATAGAAACAAGTTAAATACCTTAATCAACTAACTCACTATATCACTGAATTATAATTAAAGAAGGTTTAAGCTTAAGCCCTTTATCCGATTACATGCGATGTCAAGCATATCTCTACCTTAACATTCATCAAGATTTTGTTCATTCACAAAATTCAAGAACACATGCTATATTAACTAAGTCTAGACTCGTACTTCCTCTCTCGAATTCATATAAGTCCACAAAGAACTGTTGATAAGGCAATTCATAAATTCAAGCTCAAATTAATATAGATAAACTGGATAATAGTTTATTAAACTGGAAATCAAAGCTACATAATCATCGTTTCACTTAAAGATTCGCCATAAACCTAAAAAGTAAATTAGTTCATAATCAATGAAATAATAAATGATTAAATTAAAGATATCATCCTTTCAATTAAAAATATAAGACTAAATAAAGAATAAATCAGAACACCCTTCACGCTAGCCTTAATCCGCAATTGATATGAATATTTCGTCAAAATCTTCACTCCAATGTTCGATATGAAAATCTGTATGTAATCTCTATAAATTGCCTTGTGTCTCTCTTTGATCTTGTGTTTGTATTATTATATGTTTTCCCACGAAATCTGAGTTCAATCCTCCATCCCATAAAATCCCAAAGCTATGCAATCACTCAAAACCAACTTCAAACAGTATTAGAATCAAAATAGATGCAGATTCGGGATCCCCACTTCCTAAAAGTTAGGCTACTGTTAACTAATTTGAAGACCCCCCACCCCGGCGGGGGTGTTAGGCTTAATTAGGCCCGCCCTAGCGGGCATGCCTTCTGCATTCTGACTTTGCTTGAACTTCATGCTTACTTCAATAATGCTCCAAATGACTCATTATCTTACCACTTGCCACGCCAACCATCCTACACATAAAATAACAAGAAACAAGTAAAACTAAACATGAAATCAAGGTTTTAACAACGAATAAGCTTGAATTAGAACCCGATTTGTGGATATAAAATCCACTTATCATTATACCATCAATTCCTTCATCTCTACCGAGCCATCCTGTACGGGGCCTTTGATATTGGAGAAGTCCCTAGTGCTAAGTTGATAACGAACTCGATCTCTCTGTCAGGCAAAAGTCCTAGCAAATCTTCCAGAAATACATCCAAAACATCCCTAACAACTGGTATCTCTTCGAGTTTCACACCTTTTCTTTGAGTATCAACTATGTAAGCTAAATATCCTTCACAGCCTTGACTCAACGACTTCTTTGCCTGCATAATCGTCAGACATCTCGCTTATCTAGGAGATCTGCTACCATAGAAGACTACCTTTGACGAAGTCATAAGGTTTACACTTTTCTTTTGGCAATTAATTATCGCTCCATAATTGAATAGCCAATTCATTCCCAATATAACATCAAACTCTCCAAGTTTAATTGGGATTAAATCTACTGTCAGAATATTTTCCTTAATAATCCCCCTATAATTATTATATACGGATTTAACAGGAATCACCTCCTTATTCGTAACTTCTATGTTTAGAGGGAAATTCATCTCTTCACTAGGCAATCTTAACTTCTTAGCAAAGTCATCAGATATAAACGAGTAAGTAGCACCCGAATCAAATAATGCACATGCATTTATATCATTGATTGGGATAATACATGACACAACATCTTTTGATTGCACTACATCTTACACCGTCATATTAAAGGTTCTGGCTGTGGGTCTGCTTGATGATGTTGGTCGAGCAATAGCCAACGTACCTCAACTGCCACCTCCCTTGCTTCCAGTTTTCTCTCCATCTTTCTTCTTAGGGCACTCACGAGAAAGATGATCCTTTGACCCACATGTGTAACAAGCATTCTTCTTCGGTTGATGGTAATTCGGAGCAATGTGACCCTCTTGGCTACAGTTGAAGCACACCCGCCTACCCTTCAAACACACTCCAGTGTAATTTTTTCCACATTTAGCACATGCTTTAAATTTCCTTTTTTGCTGGCTACTCTATTGACTTCCAGCCCCAACACTTGCATTCCATTTCCTCTTCGGGTTATTGTTATTCCCACCACTGCTACCACCATTCTTTCCTTCACTCCCATTCTTCTTCTTTCTTTGTTCTTGATTGTACTTCGTTACGACATTGCTTGTCCCTTCCGCGATAATCTCCCTCTCAAGCACCGCTGCAAACGCCTTCAGTTGAAACATTGAGACTCTGCTGTAGAACTAGGGTTTTAGTCCCTGTTCAAACCTTCTTGCCTTATGCTCGTCTGTGTTTACTTGATATGGCGCAAACCTCGCCAACTCATTGAACTTTGCTGTATACTCCGACACAGTCATCGTGCACTACTTCAACTCTAAAAATTTCACCTCCATCTGATTCTTTGAACTCTCTAGGAAATAGGTCTCAAAAAATATTTCCTTGAACCTATCCCAAGTAATCACTTCATGACCTCCTCGTGTTTTATTGGCTTGCCACCAATAACTGGCCTCTGCTTTCAACATGAATGTTGCAAAAGCAGTCTTCTGGTCCCCACCTACTCTAGTACCATCAAAAAATTTCTCTATTTCCATGATCTAGGTCTGTGTCTCAATTGGATTCATGGATCCACAGAATTCTGGTGGTCCAACCGCCTTAAAATCCTTAAAAGTCACAACTTAGTACTGTGGTTGATTCTCGCAGCTCCGTCGATGAAGGTCACCAATCACGAATCAAGTTAGCTTCAAATATTATTGTTGATGGTAGACCCCTCAAGGGTTTGTTGACACGGTTGACGTCTTCTCGGAGGAATTTTCTATTTTTTTTAAATAAATTCACTTATTAGATCATTATTCAATATTTTAAGTATATTCAACTTAACTTGCACATCACAAAAGATCATCACATAACACATAAAATACTTAATAAATAATAACATTTTATTCATTCATAATCCTTTAAAACACAAGAATGATAATATCCCTGCTATCTACATCACTTTCCTGAACTAATAAAGTTTCAGGATAACATCATCATATCCCATTGGTTACATAACTCTTGAGATTTACATCTTATTTATTATATAATTAATCACACAACAATTACATTCTTTATTATGGCCTACTAAAATGCTACATAGCTTTACAGCTCTCCTCTTCCATGATACAAAACATGGTTCTACGATCTAACATATACCATAGCAGCGTCTCGAACTGAGTCGGATAGTACATGACTCGGTCTTGAGCTCGATTTATCATGGTGTTGAAAACATAGTTCATCTCTTCCATCTTAATCCTTTTTGTTTGTACCTCTCTCTCTTTGCTACCTCTGCACGTTGAGAAGCTTTCTCGTATGCGTCTTCAACTCTTTCTCTCTTGGCGGATTCTTCTTTCAAGTTATCCTTCAGCTTTACAATCTCCTCCATCAGCTGCTCATTCTCCCGCTCAATGTGAACCAGCTTCCACTCCACATTGATGAGACGTTTGTCAAGATCCTTAACCTCATCCTCCTTTTGTGCTATCGAAGTCTGTCGTTCAGCTACTATCTCCTCCAACTACTCGACTCTATCTTGAAGCTCAATGTTGTGGTCATATACCTCATCATACATTTGAGCCGCGATAGAGTTTGGTGAAAACTCTTCCTCATCGTCATCCGTCTGTGGCAGCTCCACGGGGTCTTCCTCATCCATCTCTACCTCATCATCCTCATCAGGTATACCCTCCTGCTCAACCTCTGGGGCATAACCAACCACTATGACCAATGGAGATGACTCCATTGGCACCAGTTGTTCCCAGACTACCTGAATATCTCGAGGTTCCTCCTCTCTAGGCATCTGAGGTCCCTCCTCCCTAGCCTGACTGGATTCTCCCACATTAGCCATTCTAACAACAAAAAATTTAAGTTTTAATTATTAATTATCACTACTCGACACTCACTAACATGTAGGTTGCGGCCACATTAGCACATATAGTGTTTTATTATTTGTTTCTTAAAACTCAATGAGAGTCTATCACCACAATCTTTTCAATCTCTTATAAGGTTACTTCTTAAGGTTTTTCCCCCACCTAAGGTTCATAACATAACGTTTTGTTACCATCTTGTGACACCCCTAAATCTGGGTACTTCATTCCCTCACGATTTGGTGTTCACTTTCTAAACATACATTTTCTAACTACCCAAACATAATAAAATTTAAACAATAAATCTTCCCATTAAAGGGTTACATCCTTAAATTCAATAAAATCCCAGGTTATCTAACCTTAAACATTCATCAAAAGCGGAAAATTAAATAATTACGTCACAATAGTTAAAATAAAGTCTGACATCATAACAATCAATAAATTTAAAAGTCTTCAACGCTTATTCATTTTTCCTTTCCCTTTGCTAGTGGTTAGTTCATCAACCTTCTCAACTTTAGCTGCAATAGTTATATATGCAAGAGTAAGCAAAACAAATGCTCACTTGAAATGACAAATGAATAATAATAACATAATAACTATCAATGAATAGGATCAATAGAATTAAATAACATTTTCTATCATTGATAATCAAGAAATGAAATCAGAATTTGAAATATATCTGAGGGTCACAAGACCATGAACTATGTCCAAGGTAATAAGTATTCTTTCAACTTAAACCTAAACAATCATAAAACTGTAGGGACTCCCCATACTTAAGGTGATCAGCACTTTGTACCATGTATTGTGCACACACATCTAAACGTATACGCATAGTAAATCCCTTATAATAGGGCTATTCATCTCAGTTTTAACATTTGAGTCTGCACCAAAGGAAGTTTGGTTTGTATAAGTTTCAAGGGTAATTTAGAGTTCAAAGAACATCAACTAAGGATTAGTTGAATCAAAAGTGCAATAACAATTCAATGATTTGATAACAACGTAGTATAAAATAACCATGGGTTATAAGTGATTTAATATCACGCATCAAAATCATGCTTTAGGAATAAACTAGAAAGCATTTAAAAGTAAAATAATCCTTGCTTGAACTATGATAATAAGCTAAGGTTGCATTCTTTGTCAATAAGGAAAAATTTAGTAACTTTGTTTAATATAGAAATATGGAACTTGTTCAATAGGATACAACCTAAGCAATCATAATTGAAATAAGGTAAGGAACGTGCTCAATGCATTGATAAGGTTTGCATCATACAACATAAATAGGATTCAAGAGCTTAATAAGAGAAAAAGTAACTTGTGTAAATTAGGTAAGGTAGAACAAACTCAAATAGATATTAGAGTTTGGAAACTTGCCTTGCGTGTAAGCTAAGTAGTATAACTTGATTCTCAATATCCTATACACGTGTCATCATAACATAATTAGTTACTACATGCTCTTAGTACATAATTAAGTATCTATTTCATGAACTACTTGGTTTAACCATATAATTAAGCCACACTTTTAATGCAATAACATAACTCTTAAGTTATTACATAATTCACTAATTACTTAATAAAAATTTCATATTTGATAATATAACATTACCATAATATGATGATTCACATTCTTAATAGTCGCAACACTACACTTTATCAACAATTACGGAATTGTATAATTAAAATAAATTTACTATGCCAAACTGCTAACTGGTGCTACAGCACCCTAGTTTGTAGTGGAAATGGCGCTATCTGACGACACAGGCGCTACTGCTGGCGAGATAAAATCAGAATCGGCGCTGCATTGCGATTTCAAAGATCGCAACATTCTTGTTTACTCAGATATAATCAAGGCTGCGATTAGTTAGGTTTGTACACGCTAACAAAAGTTTAAGTGGCTCTGCAGCGCTGGAATTGTACTATGGGACGGCGCTCCAACGCCGAAGTATAGTTCCAGGCAGATAGTGTTCGCGAAGAACACAGAAGAAAGCCAAATTGGCCTACAAGCTACTTTCTAACAACCAATTTAACATACATAAATTACATATACTTCACAAAAACATAACTTAAGGTTTTCAACATGTTTTTAACTACATAAACATCAAAATGAACCTTTAATTTCATTATTTTTATTATTTCTTTACCTTTTAACATTCTTAGAGAAATTCATCAATGTGAATTCGTTTTTCAACCAAAAAAGTTAACTTAAATTACTTTGTTTTCGTTTCTTCATGTGTTTTCACAATCAATAGTCAATTTACACTTTATACAATGAATTGGTTATCAATTTTGATTCTAATTTAAGCCATATCAAACATATATTATTGTAAACTTACTGTAATATGATTTTCTCCATATTAAAACATATTACGCAAATCAAATTACTCTAAATCATCTATAAACCACATGAAAATAGTTTATATCAACAAATTAACATATAAAATCATATAATAAAAAATTAATCCTCCACACAATTTTTCAGAGAACTTTTCCTATATATAAAAACTAAAACTTTAGAAGATGGGATTATACCTTCAATTTGCTTGTTTAACCTAGAAGAACAGGCTTCTCTCTTTTTTTTTCTCTATTTTCTCTCTTCTTTTCTTTGTTTGCTCTTTCTTAGCCTCTCTTTTCTAACTTAGCGTAAAAACAAAATTACAACCTGATATACGTATATAATATTAACGTATATAACTGATAATACTTAACTCCCCTCTTTAAATATATGTCAGTTATATTTTATTTTTTATTTATTTATTTATTTATTATTATTATTATTTTAAAACCATAAGTACTTGTTTGACAAAACAAGATTAAAATAAGAATTTCAAAAGCTCTAAGGCCTTGTTTGGTAAATATCAAATTAAATCTCCTTTAACTTATTTTAATAACTCATTTATAATATAGTTTCTTGTCACACTTTATTTAATTAAATTCCCATATTCAACTTTAATTAAATTAAAACTAAGAATAACCTATTAAATCATTTTGCCACAAAATCGAATACAACAAAATTATAATTTTCATTATAACTTTATTTAATAATTTAGTACATTATTTTCATTACTAAATTAAATTATATATTATTACTAAATTAAATTAAAACAACATTGTAATAATTCATTTAATCCTTATCAACTCTCTAATTAAATTAGAATATTATTTTATAATAATTAATTCATCACTTTTATTTTAATTACTTCAAAATACCATATTACCAATTATCAACTTAATTAACATATTATCTTAATTAAGTTAATTCCCAACAAGTCATGAATTATTTATTTAACTAATAAATAATCAAATTAAACCAAATATTTATTTAACAATAACCACGTTAATATTTATTTAATTCAATAATTATTTGAAATTACACAAAAAAATCTGTATTGTTACATCCTTCCCTCCTTACAAGGATTATGTCCCCAGAATCACAACTCAAACAATTCATTCGTCACAATATCTCCCTTCTTAAGTTCTAAAAATTTCACCTCCATCATATTCTTCATGCTCTTCGGGAAGTAATTCTCGAAGAACAAAGTCTTAAATTTCTCCCATGCTATTATCTCTTCTCCTGCTATTTGTTGATTCGCCTCTAATCAGTACTTCGCCTCGCCTATCATCATATAGGTGGCAAACATCGTCTTCTGGTCTTCACCCACACGAGCGATTGTGAAGGCCTTTTCTATTTCCTTAATCCACGTCTGCGCCATGATCGGATCGGTAGTACCCATGAATTCTAGAGGTCCTACACTCCTAAAGTCCTTAAAGTTTATGACTGGTACCACCTGGGGATTTGGTGGTACTGGTTTGTTTCTTCCCCTAAGAGCCTCCCCTAACAAATCTACTAGCCTTTGTATAGGGTCTACTTGTCCTCTCTCATCATTGACCGACACTTCTGGTGCGGTTAGTCTACGTTTGGGCAATTTTTTCCTGCATCACAAAATTTTTATTTTTGTTATCTAATTATATTACTTAAACATTTCTCAAATGAAAGAGGAATAAGATTTTATAACACGTTTCTGCAATAAGATCATTTATATTCATATTCAAAATCATTACATCAACATGATTATCCCTAGCGTACTTCTATAAATGTCAACACATATCCCATAATATCACAAAAGATGGGGACAACTACTAACATACTACCCCTTTAACATTTTTAACAGTTTGGGTTTTACATAACTATCCCATAATTCATACAAAAGATTGGGATTACAACAACAAATTATAGATGACTACAAATTACTACTACTAAACTACTGACACCTAGACCTTAATCTATCATTTCGCGCTCCACAGCACTCTTGTATTCCTTTTGAGTTATGTGCGCCACCAAGTCCCTGCCTATGGTATTACGGGTCTGTCCCTACTCCGCTGGGTAATAATTTACACCATCAATCAATCTTTCCATGGCTGTGCGCAAAGCATAGCCTATCCTGTTCATCTTCCTTCTTTTGCATCTCACCTCATCTTCTAAATCATTAGCCCTATCATTGGCTTCCTCCCACTTTTCCTCAAAGTGAATCCTCTCCATCACTTCCATCTCCAGCTGAGTACGGAGAGCCTCCTTTTCCATTTTCTCGCTCAATTCCCTCTGCTCCATCTCTTCTAGCTTTTTTGCCAACTCTACATTCCGAGACTCCGACTTGTGAAATAGAGTCCCCATCTAGATCTCTGCCTCCTTGCGATGGGAAATCTCTACCTCCAACTCTTGCATTGCTAACTTCCTCTAGTGGTCCTCGTCCCTCATTTTCTGGAACTCGGACTCTCTCTCTTGAGCCTCAGCCTACAGCTACTCGACTCTACATCCTAACTCCAAAATCTGCTCCTCATACTCACCCAGCATCTGATCCTCAAATGTAGCCTCATCGGGATCTTCTACGGGCTCATCCTCCATGGGTTCCTCCTCTGGATCCGTCTCTACGAAAAATGACTCCATTTCTCCTCCGCCTCATCATCATAAATAGGAGCCATTGTCGAAATGGGCTCAGCTATCAATGGTGCCTCATACACCACGTGTATGTCACGGTGCTCCTCCTCTGCCAATCTATTGGGTCCTCCCTTGTCAGTCATCCTACAACCACGAACACAAGACAATAAACAATAACTCCATCAGGATGGTAAATAAAACATAAGTTCATTGTATAGAATGAAATTCTATTCCATAACACACTAAGTCTCTCTTTATGAAAACTCTACATGAGTTTCATCTCTTCCTATCTGCTAAGTTCTTCTAAGTTATAATCTAAGGACTCTCGCTCCCAAGGTCTATAACTACAGCTTTGATTCCAACCTGTGACGCCCCCAAATTTAGACCACTCACGTCTCGAATTCGGTTTTCCATGTGCTACAAATCTAATGACTAAATAACATCTCATGCAACAGAAATAACAGAATAAATTACATTTATTTAATATAATCATTCATGTCCCAAGGTTTCGTAACTTAAAGCATCTCTTACATACCTTAAACATAATTAAACATAGTTTAGACATAACTAATACATAACACAATTTAGGTCTTTATATATTCATAATATTTCAAAAAATTATGAAGCTACTCCATAACTTTGCCCTTACCCTTATCAGTGCCGAGGGTCCGCCTTGTTGTGCCTTAACTGAAATGTTTTTAGGGAAAGCAAGAATGAGCAACAAGTTTGCTCAGCAAATAATATAGCAATAAGAGTATTCAAAATAATTTTGAATTCTCAAGGATACAACAATAAATGCTAGTTCAAGGATAACAGGAAGTAACGATGGTTCTCAAAAATAGTCACTAAGGACATAAAGATATTAATAAGATTCAATGCTTAATCAATTCAAGATTTCAAAATAATGAATACTGAGCAGTCACTAAGGACTATAAACTTCTACTAGAATTAACAGTAATAAACTGATAATCCAACCAAAAAACGAGTACAACAGGTGATCAGCCTAAAGTCCCCTTGTAACGATCGAGAAATTTTGTAATTAATTTAAATATTTATTAAATTAAATAAATATTTTTAATAAATTTATTTATTGAGAAAAATAAATAATTGATGAAATTATGGTGCAATAATTTTAGTAACTAAATTGATTAGTGAAGATTTTATTATTTGAAGATTTAATTTAATGAGATAATTAAATTAAATAAATTATTTAATATTTGAGAAAATAATTAAATTAAATAAAATGATGTTCTAGTCTAATTTAAAAATTAAATTAGATATATAATGATTTATTAAGTATAAAGTATAATTATAATGAAAATTATAACTATTATAATTATAATTGTAAGTTATTTAAATTAACTAAATTAAAGTGTGACACAAGAATTATATAATATAAAGATTATAAAAATAAATTGAAAGAGGGGGGAATTCTGTGTAGCCAAACACAACCTTATAGCTTTTGGCCTAACATAACCGATAAGGTGTATTGTTTTTTTACCTGACGTATGTGGGATGAGAGGGAGGCCAGTTTATATTACGCGCATCATTCCTAAGGCTAACTAAGAAAAAAACACAGAGAGTTTGGTGAAGAGAGAAAACACAGTGAAGTTGAGAAATAAATTCTTTGTGATTTTGTTAAAGAAAAAGGAGAAGGATTGCTAAAGCCTTGTGATCATCTTGCAAATAAATCAACTATTGAAGGTATAAAAACCTAAATTTATGTTCTAAATTTCTAATATAGAATTATGTGAATTTAAATTATAATTATTAATTAGTTGATATAATCAATTTGTTATCATCTATAAATGGTTATTAGTAAGAGAATTCATGAAAATCATGTTTGTGTTCTTGGGTTTTCTTGGGGAAAAGGGAAAGAATTGGTTAATGATTTGTTAAAATAATTTTTATTTGTGTTGATGATGGTTTAAAATCTGATATATGTTGCTTTCATTTGGTTTTGGAGTATCAAATTCATGAAAATTAGGTTTGTAGTAGAAGACTTTAAAAATATTGTATATATGTATGGAAATGGCTTAAATAAGTCCAAAATTTGATGTCCAATACTCGATAGAATTTTTAAATTTGTTGTGGATTGTGATAGTACATTAAGAAACAAAAACAACGTAGTTGGAATAGTGTCAATTGGTTAAAAAACGAAGTTTTGGCAATCGAATTCGCTAAAAGTATTAAGATATGAAGAAATTGGAAAAAATTAGTATGTTGATCCTTAAAAGTTAATTATATATAATGTTTATGTTGATAGAATTATGAAGTGCATGCTTATTGATGTTATTACAAAAGTTTTAGTTGTTAGATTTTGTGAATTTTTGTGGAAATTGGGATAAATTGGAGTGTTGGTGCAAAATAGGGTCAAGTCACAGTTTACTACTCATCTTTATCATTCTGCGTCTTGATTTTGGTAGTACTCATAGGCATTGTTATCCTTGCTGCTACAATGAAGTAAGGCTTGGGCGGCCTGAATTGCCTGTCTTCTGCTCGATGGCGATGAGTTACGATTAATTGCAGACTATAATACTAAGACCTAATCTAGTATGGTATGTATGATAAAGATGTTAAATCATAATATAAGATACGATAACAGTTGGTTATGGGCGGTGATACCAAAAAGTGAGGATTTTAAGTGATCACTTAAACAAGTTATGTAATGAATGAAAATTGATGTTTACAAGAGTTAGAGGTGAATGATAAGGCGATAGTGAGATTTCAGATTCATAAGAGTGGTTGACTAACATGATTAGACATTAAGTTAAAGATTATGGCTTGAATGGTGGGTTAAACCTATAAAGCTAATGATAATATAACTAATTGGTATTGCGATTTTAATGGTATGTGTAGGATAATTGGCGAACGTTATTATACTTGTGTAGCTTACACACGAGGCAAGTTCCCTAACTTCATTCTCTTTATAATGACTACAAGTTTCAAAATTATGTTTATCCTTTGTTGTCAAGCAAGCTTTCTAAACCTAATTTATCATTATGCAAGTTCTCAAATCATATATTTAAGTTGAGTAAGCTTATTAATTCCATCTTTTTATAATCATGCAAGCTCTTGTAATCTAATTCTTTACATCTAGCGAGTTCCACATACCAGACTCTTGTTCTTGTTATTCAAGGCATATATTGTTTAAATTCATTAATTCAAATGAGATTGTCCTAACTCTTTTGAATGTAGTACTTTGCATATATATCATGTCTATTCAATTATATATTGTTGTTATTTAATCTTTGACTTAAATAACATTGTTTAATTATATATTATCGTGTTGAACCTTCAAATAGCAAGCAAACTCTTATTGATTGGACTAATCTATAATTGCATAGTGTTATAAAATTCTAGAACCACTGATAAGCGAGTTCCAAACTAAACTTTCTTTAGTGAGGAAATTATAAATTTAAATTGAGACAAACAACCCTAACATAGGGATTTATGTACATGTTAACGTTTAGATGTTTGTGCACAATACATGGTACAAAGGGCTGATCCCCCTAAGTACGTAAAAAAGGGTCCGTATAGTCTAAATGACTGTTAAGGTTGAGGTAATAATACCTAATTATCGGGGACATAGTTCGTGGTCTTAAGACCCTCATATATAAATCTCCAACTTGTATTCTATTTTTTATTCGTAGAACGAGTTCTCCATTATTTAGCATTCATTGTCCAAACTCATGTTGTTATTATTCTCTATAATAGTGGGAAATTATTTGCTCACTCTTGCAATTACCACTGTAATTAAAGTTGAGAAAGTCGATGAGCCATCTTCCAGCAAAGGAAAGAGCATGATGTCCAAGTGATGAAGATTTATGTGATTTATTTAAATGAATCATGTTATAAGACTTATGTTAAATTGTGATGTATTCCACAGACTTATGTAATAGTTTAAGGTTAGATTACCTGGGATTGATTTAAGTTGATGTAACCCTTTAATGGGAAAGATTATTATTTAAGTTATTCTATGTCTTTATCCTTTATATTGGGTAGTTAGATGTAATTATTTTGGATAGCGAACACCAAATCTTGTGGGAATGAAGTTCCCAGATTTGGGGGTGTCACAGGTTGGTATCAGAGCTTTAGGTTATGAACATTAGGTGAGGAAACCTTAGGAAGTAACCTTTAAGGAGACATAAAACATAGTGATGATAAACTCATATCAGTTCTAAGGAATGAATTGTGGAGATTGATTAAAAGATAAACAAAAAAAGACATTATGTGCTATGTGTTAATAACTTATGTGCTCGCGAGTATAGAAGAATGTTGCATAATAAATAAAACTTACAAGTATTTTGTTGTCAGGATGTCTAATATTGGAGGATCCAGTCCAGCTAGGGAAGTGATACCTCAGGTACCTAGAGATGAGGAACCCCGAGATGTCCATGTTTTGTGGGAATAGTTGATTCAGAGGGAGCCTTCTCTGTTGGTTGGTGAGGAAGAATAGGAGGATGAGCTTGTGTCTGATCCTGAGGAGGAGAGCTCTGAGGAGATAGAGGAGGAAGATGAGGAAGAGGATCTTGTGGAGTTTCCACCAAACTCAATATCAGCTAAGATGTATGATGCGTTGTATGATCGAAACATAGAATTACAGGATAAGATTGAGGAGCTGAAGGAGTTGGCTGAGATGCGTTAAGCCACTATAGAGAAAAAGGATGCTGAGATTCAAGAACTCGACTCACGACTTAGAAACACGGAGTGGGACCTAGTTCACACAAAGGGTCAGCAAGAGGATTTGTTGGCGGCGAATGAGAAAATGAAGACTGATATTGAGAAGCTGAAGGATGATTTAAAGGAGGAGTCAGCTAAGTGTGCGAGAGCAGAAGACGCTTGGATGAAGGCGACTCAATGTACAAATCGTGCTGAAGCTAAGGTCTAAACGAAGAAGGCCAAAATGAATGAAATGGATTATGTCTTTCATTCTGCGATTGATAGGGCCCAGAATCGAGTCTTTTATTACCCACCTCAGTTTAAAGACTTGCCGTGGTTCGTGGTGGATCCTAGGACGGCATATCGTATTAGGGAGGAAGAGCGTAGAGAAGCCTCTCGACGTCTTAATATGCCAAGATAGGAAGAATACTAATAATAATATATGGTTAAGGATGTGATTAAATAAACGGTAAATCCCTTATTATGAGATAAATAAAGGGGTAGTATAAGTATGTAATCCTGAAACTTGTTTAGTTCATGAAAATGGATGTTGATAGCAGAGATGCTATCCTTATTATGATTATGAAAGAATAAAATATCAAAGTTTATTGAAATGTTATGTGTTATAGCTTTAATCTTAGAATGTTTAAGTTAAACTTCAAATATTCAAGAAGTTGAGTAATGAACTAATAAGCGTATATTTTAACAGAAAATGCCTCCTAGAAGAAGATAACCACA
Organism: Panax ginseng; assembly: GCA_020205605.1. Classification (NCBI taxonomy): domain Eukaryota; kingdom Viridiplantae; phylum Streptophyta; class Magnoliopsida; order Apiales; family Araliaceae; genus Panax; species Panax ginseng. The sequence goes on along the minus strand of CM035128.1, from coordinate 87,701,004 downwards.
CCAACAACCACCTCCTGAGGGGTCTACTAACAATAATAAAGAGGCCAACGCTAACCAGGTTCAGCAGTTAGTGACTTTGTTAACGATAGCACTTGTAAATCAACTGCAAGCCTTAGTCATGACCTTTAAGGATTTCAAAGCGGTTGGACCGCCAGAGTTTCAAGGGTCTATGAATCCAGTTAAAGCCCAAACCTAGATCATGGAAATGGAGAAGGTGTTCGATGTTTCCAGAGTTAACGAGGATCAGGAGACCACTTTCGCAACATTTATGCTGAAGTCTGAAGTTAGCTATTGGTTGCAGGCAAATAAGGTTCGTAGGGGACATGGAATAATAGTGTGGGATAGGTTTAAAGAGATGTTTTTCGAGATTTACTTTCCACCGAGTTCTCGGAATTAGTTGGAGGTTCAATTTTTGGAGTTAAAACAAGGAACCAAGACTGTGCTGGAATATGATACAAAGTTTAATGAGTTAGCAAGGTTTGCCACTTATCGAGTTAATACCGACGAGCGAAAGGCAAGAAGGTTTGTACAAGGGTTGAAGCCCTATCTTTACAACAAGGTTTCAATGTTCTAGTTAAACACATTTGCGGCTGTACTAAAAAAGGCAATTATCGTGGAGGGTGGAAGCGATTCCTTAACCAAGTACAATCAAGATTAAAAGAAGAGAAAGAATGAGAATAAAAATAAGGTTGATGGAAGCAATAATGGAGGTAACAGCCAAAAGAGGAAGTAGAGTGAGAATTCGAATACGGGAGGATAACAAGGAGGTCAACAAAAGAAGAAATTTGAAGCTTGTGCTACCTGTGGAAAGAACCACACTGGGGTGTGTTTGAAGGGTAAGAGGGTATGCTTAAATTGTGGCCAAGAGGGACACATTGCATCGAACTATTTTAGCACAAAGAAAGGATTATGTTTCACCAGAGGTTCAAAGGATCACATGGCTTGTGATTGCCCTAAAAAGACAGCTGGAAGTGCAAGTGGAGGAAAGGGAAACAACGGTGGTGGTACATTAACTATCACTAGACCAGCACAATCAAGCCGACCTACTGGAATGACTTTTAATAAGACCGTTCAGGATGATGTGTAGTCTAAGGATGTGGTGTCAAGTATCATTTCGATTAATGGTATTAATGCTTATGTGCTAATTGATTTGGGTGCTACTTGTTCATTTATATCCGATTAATTTGCTCAAAACTTAGATTTGTCTCAAGAAGAATTAGATTATCCTTTGAGCATAGAGATTGCGAATCTGGATGTAATTCCTGTTAGATTCATATATAAGAATTGTAGAGTGGTTATAAAAGGATCACAAGATGATGGTAGATTTGATACCAACTAAACTTGGGGAATTTGATGTCATATTGGGAATGGTTTGGTTATTCAATTACGGAGTAGTAATTGATTGCCAAAGGAAATGTGTTAACCATATGACTCTGTCAAAGGTAGTGTTTTATGGTCGTAAGTCACCTCGACAAATAAGTTGTCTGCCGGTGATGGAAGCCAAGAAGTTGCTTAGACAAGGATGTGCAGGATACTTAGCCTACATAGTCGATACATAGATGAAGAGTGTGAAGTTAGAAGAGATACCGGCTATATGAGATTATGTAGACGTATTTCCAGATGTGGGACTTCCACCGGATCGAGAAATTGAGTTCGTGATTGATTTGGTACTAGGAACGACCTCGATATCTAAAGCACCATACAGAATGGCCCCAGTAGAGATGAAAGAGTTAATGGTGCAGTTGCAAGAATTACTCGACAAGAAGTATATCCAGCCGAGCGTATCGCCATGGGGAGCACCAGTGTTATTTTATAAGAAGAAAGATGGTTCAATGCAGCTCTGCATTGACTACCGAGAATTGAATAAGGTCACGATTAAAAATAAGTATCCATTACCAAGAATAAATGACTTGTTCGATCAACTGAAGGGGGCAAGATATTTCTCAAAGATAGATTTGAGGACTGGTTATCATCAGTTGAAGGTGAGGCCAGAGGATGTACTGAAGACGACATTCAGAACTCAGTATGGTCATTATGAGTTTATGGTTATGTCATTTGGTTTAACCAATGCACCTACAACGTTCATGGATTTGATGAACAGGGTGTTTAAACCATTCTTAGATAAATTTGTGGTGGGGTTTATTGATGATATATTGGTATATTCCAAGACCAATGAGGAACATGTTGAACACTTAAGAGTGACGTTGGAGAAATTGAGAAAAGAGAAGTTGTATGCTAAATTCTCAAAATGTGAGTTTTGGTTAGAACATGTACAGTTTCTCGCGCACGTTATTGATAAGGAAGGAATTTTGGTAGATCCATCAAAAGTGGAAGCTGTAATAAACTAGGATCAACCGAAGACACTGTCAGAAGTAAGGAGTTTCTTGGGATTGGCAGGTTACTATAAACGTTTTATTCAAGACTTTTCCAAGATCGCCACTCCGTTGACGAATTTAACTAGGAAGGCGGTTAAGTTTGTTTGGATGGAGAAATGTGAGGAAAATTTTCGAGAATTAAAGAGGAGATTAAGTTCAGCATCTGTGTTGTTATTGCCTGATGATACAGGGAATTTTGTGGTGTATAGTGACGCATCACATAAAGGACTAGGCTGTGTGCTTATGCAAAATGGCAAATTTATTGCTTATGCATCACGTCAATTGAAAGATTATGAGAAAGGGTATTTGACTCATGACTTAGAGTTAGCTGCAGTGGTGTTTGCTCTGAAAATTTGGAGATATTATCTTTATGGAGAAAGGTGTGAGATATATACAGACCATAAAAGTCTGAAGTATATCTTTACACAAAAAGACTTGAATATGCTACAGAGAAGATGGTTGGAGTTGATTAAAGACTATGACTGTGAGATTTTCTATCATCCCTAAAAGGTGAATGTTGTTGCTGATGCTTTAAGTAGAAAAGGATGGGAGAAGTTAATGGTGCTGACTACTCAAGGAAAGCTAGTGTCAAAAACTGCAAAGATGGAGTTGGAAATTAAATATCCGACAGAATCAGACGAAAAATTGTTCTAGATGGGGAACAATTCAAAATTGGTAGACAAGGTGAAGAATGCACAACTTCAGGATGAAAACTGTGAAGAAATAAGAAGAAAAGTGACTAAAGGTAAGGAAAACAAATTTAAAGTTGACTCGGAAGGGTTACTTCGATTCGAAGGGAGAATTTGGGTTCCGCCAGTACCGGAAATTAAAGAGGAAATTCTGAGTAAAGCTCATAACTCAAGATATTCGATTCACCTTGGAAGTACAAAAATGTACCAGGATCTTAGACATCATTTCTGGTGGCCAAATATGAAAAAAGACGTGGCTAAGTGTGTGGTGAAATGCTTAATGAGTCAGAAAGTTAAAGCTGAACATCAAAGGCCAAATGGATTATTGCAACCGTTGGAGTTACCGAAATAGAAATGGGAACATATCACAATGGATTTTGTGGTAAGTCTTCCAACGACTCAGTAAGGTTACGACGCCATCTGGGTGATTGTCGATCAATTGATGAAGTCGACACACTTTTTGCCAATCAATATTAGATTTAACCTAGATCGGTTGGCAAAACTGTAATGAATGAAATTGTTTCAAGATACGGTGTCCCGGTGTCCATTGTATCAGACAGAGATCCACGTTTCACATCAAATTTCTAGAAACGATTGTAAGAATGCTTGGGAACGCAGTTGAGAATGAGCACAGTGTATCATCCTCAAATTGACAGACAGAGTGAGAGAACCATCCAGACACTAAAGGATATGCTCAGAGCATATATTATGGATTTCAAAGGAAAATGGGATGATCATTTACCATTGTTTGAATTTGCCTATAATAATAGTTATCACGCGAGTATTGGCATTCCGCCTTACGAAGCATTATACGGCAGGAAATGCAGAACTCCATTATGCTGGGACGAGGTAGGTGAACATCAAATGTTGGGTCCAGAGTTGGTATAACAAACTGTCGAGATCATCAAGGTGATTCGAACAAGATTGATAGCTGCATAAGATAGACAGAAGAAATATACCGATCAACACTGATAAAATCAAGAATTCGATATTGGTAGTTTTGTTTTCTTGAAAATGTCTCCCTAGAAAGGGAAAATTCGGTTTGGCAAAAAGGAAAAACTAAGCCCTAGGGTTATAGGATCTTTTGAAGTGCTACGACGAGTTGGGAAAGTGGCATATGAAGTAGCTTTACCTCCAGAATTAGGACATATTCATAATATTTTCCATGTCTCGGTATTAAGGCCATATAAGCCTTACTATAAGCATGTTATAGAATATTAGCCATTACAGTTTGAGAAAGACTTGTTATATGAAGAAGTCCCCGTTCAAATTATCGACAAGAAAGAACAAGTACTAAGGAATAAAGTGATACCTTCTGTTAAGGTAATCTGGAGAAACCACAATGTTGAAGAAGCTACGTGGGAACTTGAAGATGTTGTGATAAAAAAATTATCCTCAATTATTTGCTTAATCTTGTATAGCGATTCTGGGGACAAAATCCTGTTAAGGAGGGAAGAATGTAGCAAATAAATTTATCGAGTCGTGATTCTGGGGACAAAATCCTTTAAAGGAGGGAAGGATGTAACGATCGAGAAATTTTGTAACTAATTTAAATATTTATTGAATTAAATAAATATTTTTAATATATTTATTTATTAAGAAAAATAAATAATTGATGAAATTTTGGTGCAATAATTTATTAACTAAATTGATTAATGGAAATTTTATTATTTGAAGATTTAATTTAATGAAATAATTAAATTAAATGAATTGTTTAATATTTAAGAAAATAATTAAATAAAATAAAATTATGTTCTAGTCTAATTTAATAATTAAATTAGATATATAATGATTTTTAAGTATAAAGTATATTTATAATGAAAATTATAATTATTATAATTATAACTGTAAGTTATTTAAATTAACTAAATTAAAGTGTGACACAAGAATTATATAATATAAAGATTATAAAAATAAATTGAAAGAGGGGGGAAATTCTGTGTAGCCAAACACAGCCTTATGGCTTTCAGCCTAACATAACCGATAAAGTGTATTATTTTTTTACCTGATGTACGTGGGGGAAAGGGAGGCCAATTTATATTACACGCATAATTCCTAAGGCTAACTAAGAAAAAAAAACACAGATAGTTTGGTGAAGAAGAGAGAAAACACAATGAAGTTAAGAAAGAGATTCTCTGTGATTTTGTCAAAGAAGAAGGAGAAGGATTGCTAATGCCTTGTGATCATCTTGCAAAGAAATCAAGTATTAAAGGTATAAAAACCTAAATTTATGTTCTAAATTTCTAATATAGAGTTGTGTGAATTTGAATTATAATTGTTAATTAGTTGATATAATCAATTGGTTATCATCTATAAATGGTTCTTAGTAAGAGAATTCATGAAAATCATGTTTGTGTTCTTGGGTTTTCTTGGGGAAAAGGGAAAGAATTTATTAATGATTTGTTAAAATAATTGTTATTTGTGTTGAAGATGGTTTAAAATCTGATATATGTTGCTTTCATTTGGTTTTGGAGTATTAAATTCTTGAAAATTGGATTTGTCGTAGAAGACTTTAAAAATAGTGTATATATGTGTGGAAATGGCTTAAATAAGTCTAAAATTTGATATCTAATACTTGATAGAATTTGTAAATTTGTTGTGGATTGTGATAGTACATTAAGAAACGAAAAAAAACATAGTTGAAATGGTGTCAATTGGTTAAGAAACGAAGTTTTGGCAATCGAATTTGGTAAAAGTATTAAGATATGAAGAAATTGGAAAAAATAGCATGTTGATCCTTAAAAGTTAATTATATATAATGTTTATGTTGATAGAATTATGAAGTGCAAGCTTATTGATGTTATTACAAAAATTTTAGTTGTTAGGTTTTGTGAATTTCTATGGAAATTGAGATAAATTGGAGTGTTGGTGCAAAAGCAGTATTTGAAGCTGCTGCAGTTTACAGTGCACAGCTTCGTGCACATTTGCTACCGATACCCTGACGAAATGGTGGCGATTGCACCGTTGGTCTTCGAGATCTGTCTCAAGCGCAAATGCACGGCATTACCATGAATTGAAGCAAATTGATTCTGCGGCCGTGCCATGCTCAGTGGTAGTGAGTTCTGATTAATTGCAGGATATAATACTAAGACCTAATCTAGTGCGGTATACATGATAAAGAAGTTAAATCATAATATAAGATACAATAAAAGTATGTTACGGGTGGTGATACCAAAAAGTGAGGATTTTAAGTGATCACTTAAACAAGTTATGTAATGAATGAAAATTGATGTTTACAAGAGTTAGAGGTGAATGATAAGGCGATAGTGAGATTTTAGATTCGTAAGAGTGGTTAACTAACATGATTAGACATTAAGTGAAAGATTATGGCTTAAATGGTGGGTTAAACCTATAAAGCTAGTGATAATATAACTAATTGGTATTGCGATTTCAATGGTATGTGTAGGATAATTGGTGAACATTATTATACTTGTGTAGCTTACACATGAGACAAGTTCCCTAACTTCATTCTCTTTATAATGAATGCAAGTTTCATAATTATGTTTATCCTTTTTTGTCAAGCAAGCTTTCTAAACCTAATTTTTCATTATGCAAGTTCTCAAATCCTATATTTAAATTGAGCAAGCTTATTAATTCCATCTTGTTATGATCATGCAACCTCTTGTAATCTAATTCTTTACATCGAGCGAGTTCCACATACCGGACTCTTGTTCTTATTATTCAAGGCATATAATGTTTAAATTCATTGATTCAAATGAGATTGTCCTAACTCTTTTGAATGTAGTACTTTGCATATACACCATGTTTATTCAATTGTATATTGTTGTTATCCAATCTTTGACTTAAATAACATTGTTCAATTCTATATTATCGTGTTGAACCTTCAAATAGCAAGTAAACTCTTATTGATTGGACTAATCTATAATTGAATAGTGTTCTAAAATTCTAGAACCACTGATAAGCGAGTTCCAAACTAAACTTTTTTTAGTGAGGAAATTAGAAATTCAAACTGAGACGAACAACGCTGACATAGGGAATTATGTACGTGTTAACGTTTAAATGTTTGTACACAATACGTGGTACAAAGGGTTGATCCCCCTAAGTACGTAAAGAAGGGTTTGTATAGTCTAAATGATTGTTAAGGTTGAGGTAATAATACCTAATTATCGGGGCTACAGTTCGTGGTCTTAAGACCCTTAGATATAAATCTCGAACTTATATTCTATTTTTCATTCGTAGAACGAGTTCTCCATTATTCTGCATTCGTTGTCCAAACTTATGTTGTTATTATTCTCTATAATAATGGGCAATTGTTTGCTCACTCTTGCAATTAACACTGCAGCCATCTTCCAGCAAAGGAAATGGCATGATGTCCAAGTGATGAAGATTTATGTGATTTATTTAAATGAATCATGTTATAAGACTTATGTTAAATTGTACTGTATTCCGCAGACTTATGTAATTGTTTAAGGTTAGATTACATGGGATTGATTTAAGTTAATGTAACCCTTTAATGAGAAAGATTACTGTTTAAGTTATTTTATGTCTTTATCCTTTATATTGGGTAGTTAGATGTAATTATTTTGGATAATGAATATCAAATCTTGTGGGAATGAAGTTCCCGGATTTGGGGGTGTCACAACCATACGTTATGCTTATCGTTTAATCGTACTCAAGTGCGCACATCGGTCAACCGACAAATATAGTTTCCCCTTCAAAGAAGGTTGTTCATCTCAGTCAATACAAGATTCCACACCAATCAATTAGTTTGGATAGCTTTCAAATTAGGTCTAGCCGAATCAAATGGTATAGACCGCTCTTTAAATGTATATAAGAACAATTATAAGTTCAATACTCGAAATCAAAGTTCAAAGAATATAAACAACTCTATTCTAACTACGAAGCATTATGTCATAAGATAAGAATCATACTTTCAATTGTTTACTTGTACAACCAATAATAGTACAAGCTCAAGTAATGCTCAATAAAGAGTATTCGAGTACTTGCACAAATTCAAAGTTGTGTAAGATTGAAAACTTGCAGAATCATAGATTACTTACATAAATGCATAAGTTAGGATACTTACCTTAAACGTAGTTTGTCAACCTTTAGCTTATCGATACTTTTTGAACCCTATTATAACATAATTACGAATATAGGATATTCATTAGTTATGTATGTGACACCCCCAAATCTGGGTACTCCATTTCCACAAGATTTGGTGCTCACTATCCAAAACAATTACATCTAACTACCCATAATAAAGGATAAAGACGTAAAATAACTTAAACAATAATCTTTCCCATTTAAGGTTTACATCAACTTAAATCAATCCTATGACGCCCCCAAATCTGGGTATCTTCGAACCCGACAGATGGAGCTACACGGTACTACCATTCACACATAGGTCACTACTAATTACAAAATATTTACATACTGAAACTATTCTAGCTACTATTAGTATACATCTTCCTTAAGGCATTATTGAAATCGCCTTAAGAAATAGGAAATAATATCACGGTGATAGTATGTCAAGGCCTGTCCTTCTACCTCTACAGGATAACCACTACCACTGTCATTGAAATCAGTGTGAGAACTCCTATGGATGTAGGACATTCTCCCTATCTTCTGACATTTGGTCTTTAGCTCCTCCTTGAGCTCAAAGACCTCATGTTTCAGCTCGTGGACTTTGTCCTTAGCCAAAATCCTCTCATCATGTTCTTGCTCCAACTTGGACTCGACATCAGTCTTGTCCTCTATAAAAGTTTGGAGCTCTGCCTTCAGCTCCTTGACCTCCTGACAGTAATGAATATTTCTATCCAATACTGACATGAATAGAGACATCATCGACCCCCAGAGCTATCTCTCGATGCTATAGCTACTAGATTAAAAGACAACATCTCCACTTCTCCTCTATCATCCCATCAAATCTTGACATGTAGTCGAAGATCATCCCGAGTCTCCAGACTCAATAACCACTACATCCGGATCTACTGCTATGGGGTTCGGTAAAACATCTACTTGGTTCACCGATTCTTCACTAATGGCTTGACCATCTACATATATTCCGTTTACTCCTGACATCTACACAAAACAATTAAGTTGATTAGTACACGTCAGTAGAATAATAATAAAAACACATAACATAATCATAATGCATTTTTATAAGGTTATTTTCTTCTTGTACTTCTTTGACTTCTCTTAAGGTTATGACTTAAGGTTTTTAAATCCCCCCTTAAGTTTTATAACCTAATACTTCGATACCAACCTGTGATTCCCCCAAATCCGGGTATCTTCCAACCCGACAGATGGTGCTACACGGTACTACCATTCACGCATATATTAATTAAAAAGTCTCAAAAGAACGAATATGTCTTCTATATATTAGAAATGATATTACATTCTCGCAGGTTCTTTATAACCTATACATTTCTTCTTGTCATAATATCACATATATTACAATCGTTCACATATACTATTATATAAGAACTCTAAGGGTTCGTCTTTACCTTGCCTTTATCCTTGCCAGAGCCTTCGGTCCGCTCGATCTTAGCTCTGTTCATATGGTTCAAGCAAGAGTGAGCATGACTAGCTCAACAAGTACTACAATTCTAATAAACAACATGCTTGAAATATAGAACTCGTATATCTTCAATAACTGAAAAATAGTTACGAAGTACTATCAATAATAAAAAATAGCACTTTTTTTCATTCAAAACGTTTTACAACAATAATATTTAGTAAAACATCAATTCCGGTCCAAGACCTTGAGCATTTCATAAGTTCTTTTAAAAAGGAAATCCCGACACTAAGTCCGTAAGTCCAGCATATCTTACGAGCACGTCTAGGTGATCAGCCTATAGTACTCTATGTTGATCAACACTATATTCATTAAACGTGTATACATTTAAGTTGTGGCAACCTCACGTGCCTGTCGTTAAACGACAAAAACATCTCTAGCATACTCGATCTTCGATTGAAAACCACACCAATATAGCTCGGTAAACATTAATCATGCTTGACAGAATCATAATATAAGTCTAGCCGAACGAATTGGCTTTGACTTCATCATTCAAGACTTCATGTGAGAGAATAAATGAATTTCAAAGCTTGTCCAGACTGAACTGGAACAAGGGTTAGAATACTTGCCTTTAGCGTCTGCTTACTGATTTATCACACGTACACTTTAAGTCTCTAAGTCTTTATAATACATGATTATATAACGTTCCACATTAGGTCATATATAATCAAGTATATATACTATTATATCTTACCCTTCATCTCAATCTAAATCCTGATTTAGATTTGTTATTATGGGTTTCGACTTTTCATTACATCATCCTCATTTCGTTCATATACAATTGATTATTAACCTTTAATCATCATACATAAGGTTTATAAGTACCTTATAATATCTTATTAAGTTCATCAGTTTATTATTACTGAGTTACTGTTCAAGTTGTACTCATAAACATTCTTTACTGTCCACTTCCTAGGGTTGGCGCTGTGGCGCCACCCATTACTCTTCAAGTCGCGCTGCGGCGAGAGTTAACAATAGGTACAAACTGGACTCGACACTTTGGCGCGAGTCCTTACTCTTTAGGTCGCGCTACGGTGTGAGTTAGTAGTGTGCTCGGAACCTATCACTATCAAAGTGGCGCCACTCATTTGAACTTGGGTTGGCCTGTGGCTGACTCTGTCTTCTCAGATAGTTTTCAAAACATAAAAATTTTACAAAACTTCCGGACTCATAACTTCTTCATTATAAGTCCGAATTGGCTCGTTCAAAAGCCTACGGTTCACAAATTACATACTTTATGCATTTATGTAAGAATTTTATCTATTTGACTTTTTTTGCTAAAATTTCACCTATTAGTTCATTTTCAACGTTCGTGAACGTTCAACGCTCGTTTCTTCGTTCTAAGTCGGAATTCGGTATTTTCGAGTCCGCAACTCTATAATGCCAACTATCACTTGTCTCCATTGAAAACCAACGTTTTCGACTTCAAGCACAAAATACGACTTCCATTCCGAGAATTTCACGAATTCGACGATTATCGTCCAATCGTGTGAATTCCGGCAAAGCTTCATTACTAAATGTTCTAAAGGGATATTAACCAACACATGAACATTTCAAGTTACTTATTACACCAACTTATTGACAAAGTAGGTTTTGACTTATTCTCATAAGTCAATGACTTATTCAACTTATGACCTACAAATTTATTTGCTTATGACTTAATATGGACTTAAGTTCTTTAATCAATGTTCTCATACCATATTGAACATACTAACATCATATGACAAACATATGATAAGTTTTGTACAAGTTTATCAACTTATTTAGGTTCAAGTTGCTTATTCAACTTATTCGGCTTAAGTTCATTCATCAATGACTTTTTATATGTTCTTAACATACAATTATACTTCTCTTATCACCCTATAATGATAGAGATGAATATACATTAGACAAGAGTCTTACCATAGAAGCACTTGTACTTCTCTTCCTTGAAGATTTATGAAAGGTTGATTGACTTATTCTAGACTTATGTGAGCTTATTCTCTCTAACACTTAAACACTTATCTTGATAGAAGTTGGATGAAATTTAATCAAGCAACAATTGAATTGTGAAGCTCTTTATTTATACGCTTGGCAAAAGTTAAGGTAGAATTGTCATTTAGGCCTTCCACCTCCTTAATACACCTCCTTAATATTCATTGCTTATCAACCAAGTCTACTTGCTAGCCACTTCTATTACTTGATCAACACAACACTTATCTTATGCTTGATTATCACATAAAGTTCTTGCCCATCAAGTCTACCCATATTACTCTTGGTTTGCTCCATGGATCATGGCTAATTCATTGGGCTTGCTTAATTAATCTAGCTAATTCTTATTGGGCTTACATTACAATAGTTTGGACTGAATTAACAAACACTTGGGCTTGCATATCACTTTCTATTGGACTTCTACCAATATGATAGTAATCCTACAAGTCCATTCCCTTTAATTAAACACCTTGGCATATATACTATACGTATAATTCTCGTATACTAGCTCGTATACTAATTCATAATATACGTTATTCCATTCTTCATACATACTCGTATAATACGTCGTATCATACTTACGCTCAATAACTCGAATAATGCCTACACATTATACGATTAACACATTCTTTTCTTAACGCTTAATATTTCTAACGTTCTCCAATTAAGTCCGCATGCGAAATATTACGTTTTCCATACATAATCAATATCACCTCGATATTATAACGTTACGTATTTCTCTGAAATTCAAAAATAATTCCCGTGCGGAAATTGATGAATAGTGTTTTTCGAAAAATTTCTCGGAAAGCCTTTATTTTCTTCTTAGAAATTTAAACACTTTAATTCATTCACGTAGTTAAAATACTATGACATTCCAACATTTCTAGGTTATAGAACGACATTCATCTTATCAACACGTAGTAATAATAAATAATATTATTTTATTCATTATTAAAAGAATTTACAAAGGTTCGATTTTTCGGGGCGTTACACTCTCTCCCCCTTATAAGGATTCTGTCCCAAGAATCTCGCTAAAAAAAATACACAAATAATTGAGGGTAATTCTTTTTCATCATTTCTTCTAACTCCCACGTGGCTTCTTCTGCATCGTGGTTCTTCCATATCACCTTCACGAAAGGTATGTCTTTATTCTGCAGAACTTGTTCTTTTCTATCGACAATTTGAATCGGCTTTTCCTCGTACGTTAAGTCCTTCTCGATATGAATAGGTTCATATTCTATCACGTGCTTATAATCTGGCTTATAAGGATGCAATACCGATATGTGAAATACATTATGTTTTCGTTCTAGGTCTGGAGGTAATGCTATCATATATGCTACCTCACCCACCCATTTTAATACCTTAAAAGGTCCTATAAACCTCGAACTTAACTTTCCCATCTTTCCAAAACATATCTTTCCTTTCTAGGGAGATACTTTTAGAAATACGTACGAACCTACTTCAAATTCTCTATCCTCTCTATCTTGAATCAGAAACTTCTTCATCTGTCTTGAAATTCGCTAAGAGACGATTTTAATATCTTGACAATGTCCGTTTGTCCGTTGTACCAATTACGGTCTCAACATTCTACATGCTCTCTCTACCTCATCCCAATACAAGGTGGCGTTACGCATTTCCTCCCATACAAAGCTTCATAAAAGCGGCATACCTATGCTTGCATGATAGCTATTGTTATACGCAAACTCCACTAATGGTAGATGATCATCCCAACTACCCTTGAAATCCATGACGCAAGATCTTAGCATATCTTCTAACGTCCGAATTGTCCTCTCGCTCTGTCCATCCGTTTGTGGATGATACGCCGTACTCAGCTTCAACTGCATTCCCAACTGCTCTTGTAGACTACTCCAAAAGTTCGATGTGAATCATGGATCACGATCTGACACAATCGATACTGGTGGTCCATGTCTAGAAATTATATCCTTAATATAAAGTCTAGCTAATTGGTCTAAGTTATACTTGACCCTAATTGGAAAAAAGTGAGCCGACTTCGTCAACCGGTCCACTATTACCCAAATCGCATCATACCCCTTCTGAGTAGTCAGAAGTCCCACCACAAAATCCATCATGATATTTTCCTACTTCAACTCCGGCATTTCCAATGACTGTAACAAGCCACTTGGTCGTTGATGTTTGGCTTTAACTTTCTGAGAAGTCAAGCACCTACTCACGTACTCTGCTATCTCTCTCTTCATATTCGGCCACCAAAAACTCTGTCGAAGGTCTTGATACATCTTAGTGCTACCAGGATGAATCGAAAAACTCGAACTATGAGCCTCTTCTAACACCTGCTCCTTTAATTCCGTCTCATTCGAAACCCAAATTCTTCCTTCAAATCTTAATAATCCCTCATTATCAAGACTATACTTAGTTTCTTTTTCATTGGCCAGCCGCTCCTTCATTCGGTCACACTCATCAGTTTTGAGTTGCACCTCCTTAACTCTCTCTACGATGGTAGATTGCATCTCTGTTGCAAACAGCATTGGTTCTGCTTCACTTGGAAGCTTCACTTCCAACTCCATCCTAGCCATCTCTGTTATTAACTTAGTTTGAGCCGTTAACAAAGACAACTTTTCTCGACCCTTCCTACTTAAGGCGTTGGCAACTACATTGGCTTTTCTAGGGTGATACAAGATTTCACAGTTATAATCCTTTATCAACTCCAACCATCTCCTCTGCCTCATATTCAACTTCTTCTATGTGAAGATATATTTTAGACTCTTGTGGTCCGTGTATATCTCACATTTTTCTCCATAAAGATAATGTCTCCATATCTTTAGAGCAAAAACTACTGCGGCCAATTCCAAATCATGAGTAGGTTAAACTTTCTCATAATCCTTCAACTGCCTAGATGCATACGTAATGACCTTGCCATGCTGCATGAGCACACAACCAAGTCCTCTATGCGAAGCATCGCTATAAACTACAAAATTTCCTGTGTCATCGGGCAGTGACAAAATAGGCGCTTCACTCAACCTCTTCTTCAGTTCTTGAAAACTGTCCTCACACTTGTCAGTCCAAGCATATTTCACCATCTTCCTTGTCAAGTTAGTCAACGGAGTAGCTATCTTTAAAAAATCCTGAATGAATCTCCGATAGTAACCCGCTAACCCTAGGAAACTCTGCACCTCGGTCTGTGTTTTTGGTTGTTCCCAATTCTTCACGACTTCCACCTTCGCTGGATCTACTGAAATCCCCTCATGGTCAATAACATGACCTTAAAATTGTACCTTCTCCAACCAACATTCACACTTAGTGAATTTCGCATACAACTTCTCCTTTCTTAGTGTCTCCAACACTAATCTTAGGTGTCATCATGATCTTCTTGCATCTTAGAATAGACTAGAATATCATCTATAAACACCACGACGAACTTGTCCAAATATTGTTTGAACACTCTGTTCATCATATCCATAAATGTAGTTGGTTTATTTGTCAACCCAAATGACATCACCAGAAACTCGTAATGACCATAACTAGTCCTGAATGCTGTCTTTGGTACATCCTCCTTCCTAACCTTCAACTAGTGATACCCCATTCTTAAATCTATTTTAGAAAAATACTTAGCCCTTTTCAACTGATCAAAGAGATCATCGATCCTGGGCAATGGGTATTTATTCTTTATCGTTAACTTGTTCAACTCTCGCTAGTCCATACAAAGTCTTAACGATCCGTCCTTCTTTTTGACAAACAGTACCGGTGCTCCACACGACGAGACACTCGGTTGAATGTACTTCCTGTCCAACAGTTCTTGTAGCTGCACCATCAACTCCTTCATCTCCACTGGGACCATATGATACGGTGCCCTGGAAACTGGTGTCGCTCCTGACACGATGTCTATTACAAACTCTGTCTCCCTATCCGGTGGAAGACCCGAAAATTCACTCGAAAATACATCAGCGAATTCTCTCA
Organism: Panax ginseng; assembly: GCA_020205605.1. Lineage (NCBI taxonomy): Eukaryota > Viridiplantae > Streptophyta > Magnoliopsida > Apiales > Araliaceae > Panax > Panax ginseng. Next base: position 87,685,495 of record CM035128.1, on the reverse strand, counting down.
CTACAGATATTTGTTCCGTGGTTGCTACCACTCTCTGGGTATCAACAACATGGCACAGGTAACCTACACATCCTTTCCTCAGTAATTTCCTAGTTTGTGTCATGGTTAGACAACACGAACGTCCCAACGATCTATTCCCGTAAAATACAATTGAGGTTGTTTTAACGTTTTAATGTTCACACATTTCTTTTGACAATCTATAATTGCCCCATGGTTCACTAACCAATCCATTTCGAGAATTACGTCGAATTCTCCTAACTTTATCGGTATTAAATCTACCGATAATTTATAACCCCGTATATCTACGCAACAACTCCTATGAACATCTTCAACAGGGATTATTTCTTCGTTTGTTACCTTAATTTTTAAAGGTATATGCAACTTTTTGGGAAGTAATCCTAATCGTCTAGCAAAATCGCATGCTATAAACGAACAAGTAGCACCCGAATCAAACAGCACGTAAGCATTTATGTCGTTAATCAGAATAATACTGCGATGACGTCCCACGATGCAACCGCATCTTGGATCATCATGTTAAAGGTACTACCCATCAGCCTACCCATTGTCTTTGTCCACTAATAGCTAACTTCACGCTATTAGTGCCCCGATTCCTTGAATCCCTTTCTTCTAAGTTCTTTGCCATGTGGTCGGTTGACCCACACACAAAGCATCCGTGATTCTTCTTCGAACTGGGACAGTTAGGCGTAATGTGCCACTCCACATCCACATTGCCAGGCCAGATGATACTTCCCCCTTGAGACAGACTCCTAAATAAGTCTTCCCACAGGTCTTGCAGGCCTCTATTCTCCACTTCGGGTCTCCTTGCTTCACTCCAGTATTCCCAGAGCTAAACACCTTCCTCTTCTGACCCTTGCCACTACCATTGGCTCCTTCAATCTTTACTCCCCCATCTACTTTCCCCTTACTCTTCTTGTCCTTGTGGTATTGATTCAGAGCCTCACTACCACCCTCGGTAATTATCGCCTTCTCTAAAATTATTCCAAAAGAAGTACTTTGGAACACCAAAATATGGTTATAGAGCCAGGGTTTCAGGCCCTGCTCAAACCATCGCGCCTTCCTAACCTCGGTATCCACTCGGTGTGGAGCGAACCTTGCCAGTTAATTAAACTTGGCGGCGTATTGGAGAACCGTCATGTCCCCTTGTTTTAACTCTAGAAACCGCATCTCCATCCTTCCCTGCATGTTCGTGGGAAAGTAGTTCTCGAAATATCTCCTTGAACCACTCCCACATCAGATTCGCTATCCCGGCCCTAGCCTGATTGGCTTCCCACCAAAAGTTGGCCTCTCCCTTCATCATATAGGTTGCAAAGGCAACCTTTTGGGCCTCGTCGACATTTGCTATCACAAATGCCTTCTCTATTTCCTTAACCCACGTTTGGGCTTCAATAGGGTCCATAGTTCCTTTGAACTCCGGCGGACCCACACTCTTAAAATCCTTAAAGGTCGTAGCTCGTGCTACTCCCGGATTTACGGGGATATTAGCCCAGTTCTATTAAAGGCAGCTGTTAATAAATTAACAAACTCCTGCATTTGGCTAACTGGACCTCCCTCCGGTTGATTCACGTTAGCACCTTGATTATGTTGCACTCTTCTCGGTGGCATTTTGCTGATATAATAAACACATTTCGTTATTATTCCTTTCTGTATTTGTTATCATTTAATATTAAACAATAACTCAACCACCATTACTCATTGTTTTCCATAAAAAGTCTTATATTCATTCTTCGTAGTATAATACTACATCGGTTACATACACAGCCTGAGCTGATTACATTACTTTCCCGTTATCGCTTGCCAAAAATTAGGATTTACAAAAGACTACCCTTCACTATACAAAGAGGGATTTACGTCACTACTAATTACAAAATATTTACATACTGAAACTATTCTAGCTACTACTAGTATACATCTGCCTTAAGGAATTATCGAAATCTGCCTTGGCAAGACCGGTAATAATATCACGGCTGATAGTATGCCGCGTCTGCCCCACCTCTACAGGATAACCAACTACCTGCTGTTGGAAATCTGTGTGAGAACTCCTATGGATATAGGACATTCTCCCTATCTTCTGACATTTGGTCTTTAGCTCCTCCTTGAGCTCAAAGACCTCATGTTTCAGCTCGTGGACTTTGTCCTTAGCCAAAATCCTCTCATCATGTTCTTACTCCAACTTGGACTCGACATCAGTCTTGTCCTCTATAACAGTTTGGAGCTCTACCTTCAGCTCCTTGACCTCCTGACAATAATGAATATTTCTATCCAATACTGACATGAATAGAGACATCATCGACCCCCCAGGAGCTATCTCCGATGCTATAGCTACTAGATTAAAAGACACTATCTCCACTTCCTCCTCTATCATCCCATCGAATACTGACATGTAGTCAACATCATCTGAGTCTCCAGACTCAATAACCACTACATCCGGATCTGCTGCTATGGGGTTCGGTAAAACCTCTACATGGTTCTCCGATTCTTTACTAATGGCTTAACCATCTACATATATTCCATTTACTCCTGACATCTACACAAAATAATTAAGTTAATTAGTACACGTCAGTAGAATAATAATAAAAACACATAACATAATCATAATGCATTTTTATAAGGTTATTTTCTTCTTGTACTTCCTTGACTTCTCTTAAGGTTATGACTTAAGGTTTTTAAATCCCCCCTTAAGTTTTATAACCTAATGCTTTGATACCAACCTGTGATGCCCCCAAATCTGGGTATCTTCCAACACGATAGATGGTGCTACACGGTACTACCATTCACGCATATATTAATTAAAAAGTCTCAAAAGAACTAATATGTCTTCTATATATTAGAAATAATATTACATTCCCCCAGATTCTTTATAACCCATACATTTGTTCTTGTCATAATATCATATATATTACAATCGTTCACCTATACTATTACATAAGAACTCTAAGGGTTCGTCTTCGCCTTGCCTTTATCCTTGCTCGCTGAGCCTTCTATTCCATTCGATCTCAACTGTGTTCATATGGTTCAAGCAAGAGTGAGCATGACTAGCTCAGCAAGTACTACAATTCTAATAAACAACATACTTGAAACATAGAACTCGTATATCTTCAATAACTGAATAATATTTACGAAGTACTATCGATAATTCAAAATAGCACTTCTTTTCATTCAAAACATTTTACAACAACAATATTCAGTAAAACATCAATTCTGGTCCAAGACCTTGAGCATTTCATAAGTTCTTTTGAAAAGGACATCCCGACACTAAGTCCGTAAGTCCGGCATATCTTACGAGCACGTCTAGGTGATCAGCCTATAGTACTCTATGTTGATCAACACCACATTCATTAAACGTGTATACATTTAAGTTGTGGCAACCTCACGTGCCTATCGTTAAATGACAAAAACATTTTTATCATACTCGGCCTTCGATTAAAAACCACACCAATATAGCTCGGTAAACATTAACCATGCTTGACAGAATCATAATATAAGTCTAGCCGAAAGAATTGGATTTGACTTCATCATTCAAGACTTCATGTGAGAGAATACATGAATTTTAAAGCTTATCCAGATTGAACTGGAACAAGGGTTAGAATACTTGCCTTTAGCATCTGCTTACTGATTTATCACACGTACACTTTAAGTCTCTAAGTCTCTACAATACATGATCATATAACGTACCACATTAGGTCATATATAATCAAGTATGTATACTATTATATCTTACCCTTCATCTCAATCTAAATCCTGATTTAGATCTGTTATTATGGGTTTCGGCTTTTCATTACGTCATCCTCATTTCGTTCATATACAATTGATTATTAACTTTTAATCATCATACATAAGGTTTATAAGTACCTTACAATATCTTATTAAGTTTCTTAGTTTATTATTACTGAGTTACTGTTCAAGTTGTACTCATAAACATTCTTCATTGTCCACTTCCTAGGGTTGGCGTTGCGGCGCCACCTATTACTCTTCAAGCCACGCTGCGGTGTGAGTTAACAGTAGGTACAGACCAAACTCAATTGACACGATGTGAGTCCTTACTCTTTTAGGTCATACTATGCACATGAAGCTGAGTTAGCGAGTGTTGCTTCGATCAACTACCAGGTACTGCTATTTACACTCATTTGGCCTACAAATTTACTTGCTTATGACTTAATATGGACTTAAGTTCTTTAATCAATGTTCTCATACCATATTGAACATACTAACATCATATGACAAACATATGATAAGTTTTGTACAAGTTTATCAAATTATTTAGGTTCAAGTTGCTTATTCAACTTATTCGGCTTAAGTTCATTCATCAATGACTTCTTATATGTTCTTAACATACAATCATACTTCTCTTATCACCCTATAATGATAGAGATGAATATACATTAGACAAGAGTCTTACCCTAGAAGCACTTGTACTTCTCTTCCTTGAAGATTTATCAAAGGTTGATTGACTTATTCTTGAATTATGTGAGCTTATTCTCTCTAACACTTAAGCACTTATCTTGATAGAAGTTGGATGAAATTTAATCAAGCAACAATTGAATTGTGAAGCTCTCTATTTATAGGCTTGGCAAAAGTTAGGGTAGAATTGTCATTTAGGCTTTCCACCTCCTTAATACACCTCCTTAATATTCATTGCTTATCAACCAAGTCTACTTGCTAGCCACTTCTATTACTTGATCAACAAAACACTTATCTTATGCTTGATTATCACATAAAGTTCTTGCCCATCAAGTCTACCCATATTACTCTTGGTTTGCTCCATGGATCATGGCTAATTCATTGGGCTTGCTTAATTAATCTAGCTAATTCTTATTGGGCTTTCATTAAAATAGTTTGGACTCATGATTAACAAACACTTGGGCTTGCATATCCCTTTCTATTGGACTTCTACCAACATGATAGTAATCCTACAAGTCCATTCCCTTTAATTAAACACCTTGGCATATATACTATACGTATAATTCTTGTATGCTAGCTCGTATACTAATTCGTAAAATACATTATTCCATTCTTCATACATACTCGTATAATACGTCGTATCATACTTACGCTCAATAACTCACACAATGCCTACGCATTATACGATTAACACATTCTTTTCTTAACGCTTAATATTTCTAAAGTTCTCCAATTAGGTCTGCATGCGAAATATTACATTTTCCATACTTAGATTATTATTACATAATCAATATCACCTCGATATTATAACGTTACGTATTTCTCAAAAATTCTAAAATAATTCCCGAGCGGAAATCGATGAATAGTGTTTTTCAAAAAATTTCTCGGAAAGCCTTTATTTTCATCTTAGAAATTTAAACACTTTAATTCATTCACGTAGTTAAAATACTACGACATTCCAATGTTTCTAGGTTATAGAATGACATTCATCTTATCAACACGTAGTAATAAGAAATAATATTATTTTATTCATTATTAAAAGTATTTACAAAGGTTCAATTTTCTGGGGCGTTACAAATCCCAGGTAATCTAACCTTCAATTATTACATAAGTCTGCGAAATACATCACAATTTAACATAAGTCTTATAACATAATTCATTTTCATAAATTCACATAAGTGTTCACTTGGACATCTTGCTCTTTCATTTGCTAGAAGATGGCTCATCGATTTTCTCAACTTTAGCTGCAGTGTTAATTGCAAGAGTGAGCAAACACTTGATCACTAATATAAAGAATAATAATAGAAATAACATGAGATTAGACAACGAATGCTGAATAATGGTGAACTCGTTCTACGAATCAAAATAGAAAACAAGTTCAAGATTTATATATGACGATCTTAAGACCACGAACTATGTCCCCGATAATTAGGTATTATTACCTCAACCTTAACATTTGTTTAGACTATACAGACCCTTCCTTACGCACTTAGGGGGTTAGCCCTTTGTACCATGTATTGTGCACAAACATCTAAACGTTAACACGTACATAATCCCCTATATTAGGGTTGTTCATCTAAGTTTGACTTTAGGATTTCTGCACTAAAGAAAGTTTAATTTGGAACTAGCTTATCGGTGATTCTAGTATTTTAGAACACTATCAAGTATAAATTAATCCAACAAATAAGTGTTTGCTTGCTATTAGAAGGTTCAACACAACAAAATAAAATTTAGACAATAATATTTAAGCCAAGGATTTAATAATGACAATGTACAATTGAATAGACATGGTACACATGCAAGGTACCACGTTCAAAAGAGTTAGGAAATCTCATTAGGAATAATGAAGTTAATTAGAACATGCTTTGAATAACAAAGAAGAGAATTAGGATTATGAAGCTCGTTCAACGTAAAGAATTAGAATCCAAGAGCTTATATTAACATAACAAGATAGATTCGATAAGCTTGCTCAACTATTGTAAGACCCCAACTTATTATAAATAAAATTGAATTTTCTCTATTCATTATTCTAAATTAATAAGGTGTTAATTTGATATAATGCTTTGGTTATGGGTGAAATGTGCAAATTTTACAAAATAAGCAAGTGGTTATAAAATATTCTTTTTGTCGGGAATATTAAATGCGGCCAGTGCGACCATTCATGGGGCTCATAATGAATAAGCTATTGATGAAGAAAATGACAAAGTATGAGTTTTTATAAATAACGGTGTAGTTATTCTGTTACCGTTAACACTATTGGAATACACAGTGGTTAAAATACGATGTCTGGCATGGTGGTACAAGATGGCTTCTACGGTATTGCAGTGTTGTTGAATTATCGATTAAATGCGTAGAAGGAACTACTCAATAATTGTTACACGATGAATTCTTTGTTCAATATTTTATTTTATTGATTCAATAATTGTTGCGTTGATATTTTATATTATTGTTGTTTCAATAATTGTCACTTTGCCTGATTTCCCATTATCGGATCGATAATTCATATTATTTGAATAATATTATTAGATAGCATTATTGGCAATGTCTAGAAAGTTACACAAGGAGAGGTTTGGTCACCTAATTGTGCGCCAAGAAAGAGAAATCCTTATTGAAAGCCCTCTCTTCCTAGAGGCGCCTTGTTGTCATAATTGTAATTACATACTATTATTTGTGAATAATTAATTATTGATTTATATGATAAGGAAATATTTATTTGATGTGGATATAAATGATGGATTTATTTATGTGGTTATAAATGATGGAATTAATGCTGAGGTGTTTTATCAGTATTTTGTCGGAATGGAGGTATTAAAATCACCCGGTTTATGGATTTCGGATATTTCTAGTTGGAATTTGGAAAACTCAAAGCTACAAAGTTGTAGAGAATTCGATTTCGTGTGGAATGGACATAAAATTTGTATTTTTCTGATAAACGGGCTATTTTCTATGAATTATTGAAGTTTCGGAAAATAAAATGATTTTTATTAATTTATGGCTAGGACCCACTTTTGGGTTGGTGTTGAATACACATGGGCTGCTATTTTTTTCTTCCAAGATGGCATGCTTGATTTTTCCAAAGGTGTGCGTAGAGAAAAAAGAAAGAAATAATAATATTTTATTATTTTAGTCTCCTATGGCATTCTAGCATTTTCCTATAAATAGACACTTAGGTTAGAATTGAAAATCACACCAGAAACAAGTTTTCTTTCTCTCTAGATTCTCAAGGGTATTTTTGTGAGTATTTTGATACTTTGAGAGTTGCTGTTCGGTACAAGTTTCCTTCGGCTTTTTATCCGATATTTCGATCAGAAGTACCGTTATTTTGAGATAAGGGATGTTATTTTCTTTTTAAATGATATTATTTTCTTCAATATCATTATGCCGAAATATTGGTGAACGTTTTAATTAAATTTGAAACTTTTTGTGTCGGGGTTACTATTCACGTATATGACACTATTTACGTATACGGCACTATTCATGAATACGGCACTATTCACCGAAAAATAAAAAAATTTCTTTTTGTCCAAGATGTCTATTCTGGCTACTATCTTTGATTGTATCCATATTTTGATCGTTATTTTTGAATTCTGCTTCACAATTGATTATTATGAAGTATTATTGATCTTGGATAAACTGTTATACGAATCCCTAATATTTGTCCTTCTGTCTCACTGGATTCGTTTTCTTTAAAATATTTTTCATCATCCTCAGTCTTAAATGATGATATTACTGAATATCTTTGGCACAGTAGTGCAAAGATGAATGATTAATCGATGAATATCTTTGGCCGTAGTGCAAAGATGAGCAGTGTTGAGATGAATATGACCATTTGGTGATACAAATGAATATCTTTGGCACCGTAATGCAAAGATGAATATTTGATTAAAGATGTATATTAATTGTTGTTACAAGGATAAAATATTGATGATGAACTTTTAAATCTTAGAAGGCATGTAGAATTCATTCTCTCACGTGACTCTTCTAATGGATTGGTGTTTTTTTGCGAGAATATTGATCTAAAACTTGTTGTCTATTATATTTTATCGATTTTTCCTGTTGAAGACTAATAATAATTTGTTGTATATTATCTTAGTCATAATATTCTTTCTTTGGGCTAGTTGAGCTCACCCTTTTCCTTTTTGTTCCATTTTTCTTCTCGGAGGTGAGAACATAGCGAGGATCGAGTCGGGTATGGAATGATGGTTCTAGAAAGATGTTTTATCAGCGTCCTCACTATTTCGTAAAATAGTGTATGAATAATTGTAATGAGGACTTATTTGGGTGTGGATATTGTCTAGAAGACAATATTTGTATTTAAACTCACAGTATGTGTTGTCGTATTTTGCACGACAATTGTATTATTGAAGTTGTAGTTTGCTTTCTATACCATGTATTTGACGACTTAGAATGGGTGTTGTATACCTATTTTGGCGGCGTCACAACAATAAGAGCTTGCTTGCTATTCGAAGGTTCAACACAACAAAATAGAATTTAGACAGTGATATTTAAGCCAGGGATTTAATAATGACAATGTACAATTGAATAGACATGGTACACATGCAAGGTACCACATTCAAAAGAGTTAGGAAATCTCATTAGGAATAATGAAGTTAATCAGAACATGCTTTGAATAACAAAAACGATAATTAGGATTATGAAGCTCGCTCAACGTAAAGAATTAGAATCCAAGAGCTTGTATTAACATAACAAGATAGAATTGATAAGCTTTCTCAACTATAATATAAGATTTAGGAACTTGCATAATGATAAATTAGAAAGCTTGCTTGAAAACAAAGAGTAAACATAATTATGAAACTTGCATTCATTACAAAGAGAATGAAGTTAGGGAACTTGCCTCGCGTATAAGCTACACAAGTATAATAATGTTCGCCAATTACCCTACACATACCATTGAAATCACAATATCAATTACTTATATTTTCATTAGCTTTATAGGTTCAACCCACCATTTAAGTCATAACCTTTAACTTAATGTCTAAGCATGTTGGTGAACCACTCATATGGATCTGAAAAACTCGCTTTCACCTAATACAAAGGTTTATCATTAACCTCTATATCTCTTGAAAACATCAATTTTCATTCGTTACATAACTCATTAAGTGATTATTTAAAATCTTCACTTTTTGGTGTTACCACGCATAACCATCTATTATTATTTCTTATGATCTAGTTTAACATCTTTATCATGCCTAATTGATTAGATTAAGTCTTCATTTTATGGTCTGCAATTAATTAAAACTCACTGTCTCTGCTCGGAGAAAGCAGTTAGTGACAACAAGCCTGAGCCTTAACGCACTTAAGCAATTGCTTATTTGTGCATGACCTCGAGAAGGCCAACGGTATGGTCGCCATTTTTGCCTTTTGCTACCAATAATTTACACCATTTCTGCCTTTGCTACCAATGCAATTGCGCTTGAAGATATAGGCGAAGCTGCAATGACTTTAGCCTGTTTCACACCAACACTCCAATTTTCCCCAATTTCTACATAAATTCACAAAACCCAACAACTAAAATTTTGTAATAACATCAACAAACACATATTTCTATCAACATAAACATTATATATAATTAACTTTTAAGGATCAAAATCATATTTTTACCAATTTCTTCATATTTCAACACTTTTAGCGAATTTGATTGCGAAATCTTCGTTTCTTAACCAATTGACACCATTCTAACTACATTGTTTTCGTTTCTTGATATACTAACACAATATACAATCAATTTATAGATTACTACAAGAATTGAACATTAAATTTTGGACTTCACTAAGCCATTTTCACATATATACACACACTGTCAGTTTAACGTTTCTTCTTCAAACCCAATTTCACGTATTTGATTACTTCAACATCACTTATGTATGATAATTATCAGATTACATGCATATGATTAACACTTTAACCCTAATACAACAAAATTTTAATCACAGAGAATAGAAACTACAAAACTAAAAGTTAAAATTATAGTAGGTTATACCTTTATCCTTGATTACTGAAGAAAATTACAGAGAGTTGCTTTATTTGCTTCCTCTTCCACAACAAAAACCCTCAATTCTTCTCTAACCCTCTAACAATTTTCTTTGTGTTTCTCTCTTTCTCTGTTTTTCTTAGCCTTAGGATATCACGCATAAAAATAAACTGATATGGCCTTTCCCCCACGTACACTTAAGTTAAAAAAAAAAAGCGCTTATCGGTTATGTTATGCCAAAGGCCATAAGGCCGTGTTTGGCTACAGAAAAATCCCCCCTTTCAATCTATCTTTATAACAATTATATTATATAGTTTCACTTGTCACACTTTCATTTAATTAATTTAAATAACTTACAATTACAATTATAATAATTATAATTTTCATTATAATTATACTTATGCTTAATAAATTATTATATATCTAACATAATTATTAAATTAAACTAGAGCATAATTTTATTTAAATTTAATTACTTTCTTAAATATCAAATAATTCATCTAATTTAATTATTTTATTAAATTAAATCTTTAAATAATAAAATTACAATTCATTAATTTAGTTAACATACATACTTAACTAAATTATCACACCATAATTTCATCAATTATTTATTTATCTCAATAAATAAATAAATTAAAATATTTATTTAATTCAATAAATATTTATCACAAATTACAAAATTCCCAATCGTTACATCATTCCCTCCTTAAAAGGATTCTGTCCCCAGAATTACAAGTCGATAAATTCATTCGTCACATTCTTCCCTCCTTAACAGGATTCTGTCCCCAGAATCGCTATACAAGATTAAGCAAATAATTGAGGATAATTTTTCATCATAACATCTTCGAGTTCCCACGTAGCTTCTTTAGCATTGTACTTCTTCATATGACAAGTCTTTCTCAAACTATATTGACTCATATTCTATAGCATGCTTGTAATCAGGCTTATATGGCCTTAATACCAAAACATGGAAAATGTTATGAATGTGTCCTAATTCCGGAGGTAGAGTTACTTCATACGCCACTTCACCAACTCGTCGCAGCACTTCAAAAGGTCCTATAAATCTAGGGCTTAGTTTTCCCTTTTTGCCAAACCGAATTTTCCCTTTCCAAGGAGACACTTTAAAGAAAACAAAACAACCGACATCGAATTCTCGATTTTATCGGTGTTAATCAGTATACTTCTTCTGCCTATCCTGTGCAACTATTAATCTTTCCTGAATCACCTTGATGATCTCGATAGTTTATTGAACCAATTCTGGACCTAGCAGCTGACGTTCACCTACCTCATCCCAGCACAACGGAGTTCTGCATTTCCTACCATATAATGCTTCGTAAGGAGGCATGCCAATACTCGTGTGATAACTATTATTATAGGAAAATTCAACCAATGGTAGGTGGTTATCCCAATTTCTTTTGAAATCCATAATACATGATTTGAGCATATCCTCTAGTATCTGGATGGTCCTCTCACTCTTTTTGTCGGTTTAAGGATGATACCTTGTGTTCATTCTCAACTGCATCCCAAAGAATTCTTGCAGTCGTTTCCAGAAATTTGCTATAAAACGTGGATCTCTATCTGATACAATGGACACCAGGACACCGTGTCTTGAAACAATTTCCTTCACGTTTAGTTTTGCTAACCGATCTACGTTAAATCTAATCTTGATTGGCAAAAAGTGTGCCAATTTTGTCACTCGATCCACAATCACCCAGATCGCATCATATCCTTGCTGAGTCGTTGGAAGACCTACCACAAAATCCATTGTGATATCCTCCCATTTCCATTCCGGTATTTCCAATGGTTACAAAAATCCGCTTGGCCTTTGATGTTCAGCTTTAAATTTTTGACACGTTAAGCATTTCGCCACACACTCAGCCACGTCCTTTTTTATATTCGGCCACCAGAAATGATATTTGAGATCCTGGTAAATTTTCGTACTTCTAGGGTGAATCGAATATCATGAGTTATGGGCCTCGCTTAAAATTTCCTCTTTAATTTCCGGTACTTGAGGCACCCAAATTCTCCATTCGAATCGAAGTAACCCTTCTGAATCAACTTTAAATTTGTTTTCCTCACCTTTTGGCACTTTTCTTCTTATCTCTTCACAATTTTTATCCTGGAGTTGTGCATTTTTCACCTTATCTACCAACATTGAACTGTTTCCTATCTGGAATAATTTTTCGTTTGATTCTGTCAGATATTTAATTTCCAACTCCATCTTTACTATTTCTGATACTAGTTTCTCCTGAGCAGTCAACATCATTAATTTCTCACTTCCCTTTCTACTTAAGGCATCAGCAACAACATTCGCCTTTCCGGGATGATAAAAAATCCCGTAGTCATAGTCTTTAATCAACTCCAACCATTGTCTCTGTCGCATATTCAAATCTTTCTTTGTAAAGATATACTTCAGACTTTTATGGTCGGTATATATCTCACACCTCTCTCTATAAAGATAATGTCTCCAAATTTTTAGGGCAAACACCACCGCAGCCAACTCTAAATCATGAGTCGGATACCCCTTCTCATAATCATTCAATTGACGTGATGCATACGTAATAACTCCGTCGTTCTGCATGAGCCCACAACCTAGTCCTTTATGCGACACGTCACTATATACCACAAAATTCCCTATATCATCAGGCAATGACAACATAGGTGCTGAACTCAATCTCTTCTTTAATTCTCGAAAACTTTCCTCACACTTCTCCGTCCAGACAAACATAACTGCCTTCCTAATTAATTTCATCAGCGGAGTTGTGATCTTGGAAAAAATCTTGAATAAAACGCTTATAATAACATGCCCATCCCAAGAAACTTCTTACTTCTAACGGTGTCTTCGGCTGATCCCAGTTTATTACATCTTCAATTTTTGATGGATCTACCGAAAATCCGTCCTTATCAGTAACGTGCCCAAGAAACTGTACACGTTCCAACTAAAACTCACATTTTGAGAATTTAGCATACAACTTCTCTTTTTTCAATGTCTCCAACGTCACTCTTAAGTGTTCAACATGTTCCTCCTTGGTCTTGGAATACACCAATATATCATCAATAAACACCACCATAAATTTATCTAAGAATAGTTTAAACACCCTGTTCATCAAATCCATGAACGTTGCAGGTGCATTGGTTAAACCAAATGACATAACCAAAAAATCGTAGTGACCATACTGAGTTCTGAATTCCGTCTTCAGTACATCTTCTGGCCTCACCTTCAACTGATGATAACCACTCCTCAAGTTTATCTTCGAGAAATATCTTGCTCTCTTCAGCTGATCAAACAAGTCATCAATTCTCGGAAACAGATACTTGTTTTTAATCGTGACCTTATTCAATTCTCAGTAGTCAATGTAGAGCCGCATTAATCCATCTTTCTTTTTAACAAACTACACTGGTGCTCCCTATGGCGATACACTCGGCTGGATATACTTCTTGTTGAGCAATTCTTGCAACTGCACCATCAACTCGTTCATCTCTACTGGGCCATTCTATACATAGCTTTAGATATCGGGGTCGTTCCCGGTACTAAATCAATCACGAACTCGATTTCTTAATCTGGCTGAAGTCCAGGCAAATCGTCTGGAAATACATCCGCAAAATCTCTTATGATTGGTATCTCTTCTAACTTCGCACTCTTCTTCTGTGTATCAAAAATGTAAGCTAAGTATCCTATACATCATTGTCTCAATAACTTCTTGGCTTGCATCACCGTCAGACAACTTGCTTGTCGAGGCGACTTGATGCCATAAAACACTACATTTGACAGAGTCATAAGGTTAACACATTTCTTTTGGCAATCAATTACTGCCCCATAATTGAATAACCAAGCCATTCCTAATATGACATCAAATTCCCCAAGATTAATTGGTATCAAATCTACCATCATCTCGTGACCCTTTATAACCACTCTACAATTCTTATATATAAATCTAACAGGAATCACTTCCTTATTCGAAATCTCTATGCTTAAGGGGAATTCTAATTCTTCTTGAAGCAAATCTAAGTTCTGAGCAAATTCATCGAATATAAATGAACAAGTAAATAGCACATAAGCATTAATACCATTAATCAGAATGATACCTGACACCACATCCTTTGACTGCACAACATCCTGCACATTCATATTGAAAGTCCTCACAGTAGGTCAACTTGATTGTGCTGGTCCGGTGATAGTTAATGTACCACCACCGTTGTTTCCCTTTCCTCCACTTACACTTCCCGCTGTCTTTTTAGGGCAATCACGAGCCATGTGATCCTTTGAACTGTAGGTAAAACATGCTCCTTTCTTTGGGCTAAAATAGTTTGGTGCAATGTGACCCTCTTGGCCATAATTGAAACACACCCTCTTACCCTTCAAACACACCCTAGTGTGGTTCTTCCCGCAAGTAGCACAAGCTTCAAACTTCTTCTTTTGTTGACTTCCTTGCTATCCTCCTATATTCAAATTCTCACTCCACTTTCTCTTCTGACTGTTACCTCCATTATTGCTTCCACTAGCTTTGTTTTCATTCTTATTCTTCCTCTTCTTTTGTTTTTGTTATACTTGGTTAAGGCATCACTTCCACCCTCCGCGATAATTTCCTTTTCCAGTACAGCCACAAACGTGTTTAACTAGAACATTGAAACCTTGCTAAAAGTCAGGGCTTCAACCCTTGTTCAAATCTTCTTTCCTTACGCTCATCGGTATTAATGTAAGCAAATCTTGCCAAGTCGTTAAACTTTGCAGTATATTCCGGCACAGTCATGGTTCCTTATTTTAGCTCCAAAAATTGAACCTCCAACTTATTCCGAGAACTCGCTGGAAAGTACATCTCAAAAAACATCTCTTTAAACCTATCCCGCGCTATTATTCCTTGTCCCCCATGAACATTATTTGCCTGCCACCAATAGCTAGCTTCAGACTTTAACATGAACGTTGCGAAAGAGGTCTTTTGATCCTCGTTGACTCTAGCAACGTCGAACACCTTCTCCATTTCCATAATCCAGGTTTGGGCTTCAACTGGATTCATATACCCTTGAAACTCTGGCGGTCCAACCGCTTCGAAGTCCTTAAAGGTCGTGACTTGGGCTTACGGTTGATTTGCAAGTGCTTCCATTAACAAAGTCACCAACTACTGAACCGGGTTAGCGTTGGCCTCATTATTATTATTAGTAGACCCTTCATGAGGTGGTTGTTAGCGTGGTTGTCTTCTTCTAGGAGGCATTTTCTATTAAAATATACGTTTATTAGTTAATTACCCAACTTCTTGAATATCTGGAAGTTTAACTTTAAACAGACTAACATTAAACCTATAACACATAACATTTCAATAAACTTTGATATTTTTATTCACTTAAAACTTTTCATAACATAGTAAGGATAACATCTCTGCTGCCAAGATCCATTTTCCTGAACAAAACAAGTTTCAAGATTACATCCTTATACTACCCCTTTATTTATCTCAAAATAAGGGATATACAATTTATTTATTCATATACTTAATCACATATTATTATTATTATTATTATTCCTATCTCGACATATTAAGACGTCGAGAGGCTTCTCTATGCTCTTCCTTCACAATACGATATGCCGTCCTACGATCCATCACGAACCACGACAAGTCTTCAAACTGAGGTGGGTAATAAAAGACTCGATAATCGCAGAATGAAAGGCATAATCCATTTCATTCATCTTGGCCTTCTTCGTTTGGACCCTAGCATCAGCGCGGTCTGCATGCTGAGTCACCTTCACCCAAGCGTCTTCTTCTCTCTCGCTCTTAGCTGACTCCTCTTTCAAATCATCTTTTAGCTTTTCCACTTCAGTCTTTATCTTTTCATTTTCAACCAACAGATCCTCTTGTTTTCCCTTTGTATGAACTAGGTCCCATTTTGTGTTTCCAAGTCGTGAGTCAAGTTCTTGAATCTCGGCATCCTTCTGCTCTATAGTAGCTTGACACATCTCAGCAAACTCCTTCAGCTTCTCAATATTATCCTGTAATTCTATATTTCGATCATATAGTGCATCATACATCTCAGCTGATATGGAGTTTGGTGAAAACTCCATAGGATCCTCTTCCTCATCCTCATCCTCTATCTCCTCAGAGTTCTCCTCCTCAGGATCAGACACAGGCTCATCCTCTTGTTCTACCTCAGCGACTAACAGAGAAGGCTCCCTCTGAATCAACTGTTCCCGACCACATGAACATCTCGGGGTTCCTCATCTATAGGTATATGAGCTATCACTTCCTTAACTTGTTTGGATCCTTTAATGTTAGACATACTGACAACAAAATATTTTTAAGTTTTATTTGCTATGTAACACTCTTCGATACTCGCGGGCACATAAGTTATTAACAAATACCACATAAAGTCTTTTATTGTTTATCTTTAACGGATGCCTTAATCCATTCCTTAAAACTTGATAAGATTTTGACACCACTATGTTTTCTGTCTCCTTAAAGGTTACTTCCTAAGGTTTCCCCACCTAAGGTTCATAACCTAAGGCTCTGATACCAACTTGTGACACCTCCAAATCTGGGTACTCCATTCCTAGAAGATTTGGTGCTCACTATCCAAAAATATTACATCTAACTACCCATAATAAAGGATAAAGACATAAAATAACTTTAACAATAATATTTCCCATTTAAGGGTTACATCAACTTAAATCAATCCCAGGTAATCTAATCTTAAATTATTACATAAGTCTTCAGGATACATCACAATTTAACATAAGTCTTATAACATAATTCATTTAAATAAATTCACATAAGTCTTCGTCACTTGGACATCTTGCTCTTTCCTTTGCTAGAAGATGGCTCATCGATTTTCTAAACTTTAGCTACAGTGTTAATTGCAAGAGTGAGCGAACAATTGCTCACTAATATAAAGAATAATAATAGCAATAACATGAGATTAGACAACGAATGGTGAACTCATTCTACGAATCAAAATAGAAAACAAGTTCAAGATTTATATCTGAGGGACTTGAGACCACGAACTATGCCCCCGGTAATTAAATATTATTACCTCAACCTTAATAGTCGTTTAGACTATACAGACCCTTCCTTACGTATTTAAGGGGGATCAACCCTTTGTACCATGTACTGTGCACAAACATCTAAACGTTAACACGTACATAATCCCCTATATTACGGTTGTTCATCTAAGTTTGACTTTAGGATTTCTACACTAAAGAAAGTTTAATTTTGAACTAGCTTATTAGTGATTCTAGTATTTTAGAACACTATCAAGTATAGATTAATCCAACCAATAAGAGCTTGCTTGCTATTCGAAGGTTCAACACAACAAAATAGAATTTAGACAGTGATATTTAAGCCAGGGATTTAATAATGACAATGTACAATTGAATAGACATGGTACACATGCAAGGTACCACATTCAAAAGAGTTAGGAAATCTCATTAGGAATAATGAAGTTAATCAGAACATGCTTTGAATAACAAAAACGATAATTAGGATTATGAAGCTCATTCAGCGTAAAAATTAGAATCCAAGAGCTTGTATTAACATAACAAGATAGAATTGATAAGCTTTCTCAACTATAATATAAGATTTAGGAACTTGCATAATGATAAATTAGAAAGCTTTCTTGACAACAAAGAGTAAACATAATTATGAAACTTGCATTTATTAAAAAGAGAATGAAGTTAGGGAACTTGCCTCGCATATAAGCTACACAAGTATAATAATGTTCGCCAATTACCCTACACATACCATTGAAATCACAATACCAATTAGTAATATTATCATTAGCTTTATACGTTCAACACACCATTTAAGCCATAACCTATAACTTAATGTCTAACCATGTTGGTTAACCACTCATATGGATCTGAAAAACTCGCTTGCACCTAATACAAAGTTTTATCATTCACCTCTATATCTCTTAAAAACATCAATTTTCATTCGTTACATAACTTGTTAAGTGATTATTTAAAATCTTCACTTTTATGTATTACCACATATAACCATCTATTATTATTTCTTATGATATAGTTTAACATCTTTATGATGCCTAATAGTTTAGATTAAGTCTTCATTTTATGGTCTGTAATTAATTAAAACTCATTGTTTATGCTTAGGGGAACAGTAATGTGCCTTACCCCAAGCCTTGTACTTAAGGCGTGGGCTGCGTTGGTGCCACGACCTCAAAAAAGCTGACAAAGCGTAATAGCTGGCAGCTTACGCCTTTATTATCTGCCGTAGTTCTTGATCTGTGAATAAAGCTATGCTTGACTTGACCATGTTTTTCACACCAACACTCCAATTTTCCCCAATTTCTACAAAAATTCACAAAACCCAACAACTAAAATTTTTTAATAACATCAACAAGCATGCATTTCATAATTCTATCAACATAA
Organism: Panax ginseng; assembly: GCA_020205605.1. Taxonomy (NCBI): domain Eukaryota; kingdom Viridiplantae; phylum Streptophyta; class Magnoliopsida; order Apiales; family Araliaceae; genus Panax; species Panax ginseng. The sequence continues at coordinate 87,666,710 of CM035128.1, read as the reverse complement.
ACATTATATATAATTAACTTTTAAGGATCAAAATCATATTTTTACCAATTTATTCATATTTCAACACTTAGCGAATTCGATTGCCAAATCATCGTTTCTTAACCAATTGACACCATTCCAACTACGTTGTTTTCGTTTCTTGATATACTAACACAATATACAATCACTTTACAAAATACTACAAGAATTGAACATCAAATTTTAGACTTAACTAAGTCATTTTCACACATATACACACTGTCAGGTTAACTTTTCTTCTTCAAATCCAATTTCACGTATTTGATTACTTCAACATCACTTATGTATGCCAATTATTAGATTACACGCATATGATTAACACTTTAACCCTAATACTGTTAGTTTTGTAATATTCATGAACGCAATCAAATTGCACAAAATAAGCTGAAACATGAAAATTTGAGTTTTAAAAATTTACAAACCATATACACGGACCATCATTTATGCACAATTATTAATTAAACGAAAAGATAAAGTACAAGAATCATACCCTTGAAGATTCGAGCTTCCTCGGGTACAAGTTCACCTTCAAATCCTTTCGCGTTCAACTTGAATCCATCGGGTTTGGTTCCTTCCTTTGATTAATGTTAGCCACCCAAATATTTGCCCTCTAGAGGTGATCCACCAAGGAAGAAGAAAGATTTAAGAAGATGAGTATTTGGCAAAACCCTTGTTTTTCTATCTCCCATAGAAAAAAAGCGTACTCTCCAACAAATTGGAATCACGTATATCTAGATATCTGATATAAGACTCCTCTTATAAAGATATCAGTTAACCCTTCTAATCTAATTAGAAAATAGGGTATTATTTGATTAATTAAATTCATTTAATTAATTATGTTCCCTAATCTTATTATGGATAATTAATTAAACTCTTTTAATTAATTTGCTTCCTAATCTTATTAGGAATAATTAAGAGTACTTATATTAAATTAATTCCCAAACTCCTTTAGAAATTAAAATAATAATAATTGTAATAATATTAATAAGACTCCTCTTGTTAATTAATATTTAATATTTCCAAAATATTAAATAATAAATATTAAGCTATTTAATTTATTCTATCACCATAGATTAAATTAAATACACTTAACATATTATTACGATTATGTCATTAACTTCTTAAATAATTATTCTTCCTTTTTATGGTGTGACCCTTTAGGTTCTCCATATTAAACCGGTTGTGAATAAATTAATTAGAACAATTCTAATCTTATTTAAATAAATAAATTAAACTATTAATTCCTTTAAATAAATAATATTTATTCTACAATAGGGATAAGCCTCCCTAGCGATTAACGACTTTTTAGATAATATAGATTTTAACATTAATTATAAAAGAACATTTTAGTAAATAGTTACCGTACAATTCAATCCTTCCACCATATAATGTCCCAATTAAATATAAGACATGGAATTACTGTCAAGTCTTATTTTATTTAATTATATGTATTTCGACTCTTAAATGCATAACTCCAAATAATGCAAATTAGAAACTCCTTTCTAATTTTATTTTGTCTTGGCTAAGGACTACTGGGTTGTCATTTATCGAATCACAAAGGACATTTCTCTTCTTTTATTAGAAGTGGTAGATTCTTTTTTGATATTACATTATCTCCATGTACAACTTATTATACCCAAGCATACCCTTTAGACTTAGTTAATATAGCATGCGTTTATGAATTTTGTGAATAGCAGAATCTTGATGAATGTTAAGGTAGAGATATGCTTGACATCACATGTGATCGTATAGAGAACTTAATCTTAAACCTTCTTTGATATAGTGAGTTAGTTGTTAAGGTATTTAACTTATTTCTATCTAATTTGTGGATTTAAGTTAATACAGTATTAGTGCATCGAGAGGTGGGAATACTACATTCGTGTTCTTGATTAATAAACCAGGATAGTGATTTGAATTGGAGTAAATGTGTAGAAATCAAAGTTAAGCTTAGGGCGAAATCATAAGTCTAATTCTCAATTAATTGTTGAAATTCCAGATTTTGATAATTGTGATTGTTTTGTGGTAGTTTAATTATTTATTAATTTAGTTTCTATAATTTTTAATCATTGAATTGAATAGTTTAATAAGATTATGATTAATATGAAATTGGTAATTGTAAGGTTAAGTTTCTTACTAATTTGTCTCTGAGGGAATGATACTCTACTTTTACTTTATTACCTGTTTACCACGTATACTTGCGTGTTGTGCGTATATAGATTTTACTAATTAAACTGATATTGTAAAAATATTAACATCTATACTAAATTATGCTCGGCAACGGCGCCAAAAACTTATTGCCTTTTGAGGACGACATTGAGAAACGGTTCCAGAGGTTAAGTAAGTGGATCAATGAAACGAGGCAAGAATTTGAAAATTCTGATAAAGAAGAGGCAATGACAGCTGAAGATCAGAAAGCGTTAAGGGACTTCGCCACACCCAAGGTGACTGAATTGCAGTCGAGCATCACCAGGCCCACAATTGCTGCAAATACATTTGAAATTAAGCACGGGATAATTCAGATGATCCAGAATTTAGTTCAGTTTGGGGGATTGGCAAATGACAATCCGAATGAACATCTAGTTAGCTTTTTGGAGATTTGCGACACCTTTAGGTATAATGGGGTGTCGGATGATGCGGTGAGACTTCGCTTATTCCCATTCACCTTACGTGATAAGGCGAAGAGTTGGTTACACTCTCTACCACCGAGTTCGATAACTACGTGGGAAGACTTAGCTCAGAAATTCCTTGGCAAATTTTTTCCACCGGCGAAAACTGCAAAAATGAGGAATGAGATAACAACGTTTGAGCAGCAACATGGGGAGTCACTATATTAGGCATGGGAGAGATACAAGGAGTTTCTCAGGAAGTGCCCACATCATGGATTGCCTAAGTGGCTACAAATGAATACTTTTTATAACGGACTACGTGGGAATCTCAGGACCAGTATTGATGCAGCATTAGGTGGAGCGTTCATGGCTAAGAGTTATGAGGAGGCCTACAATTTGATTGAGACCATGGCGGCTAACAACTACCAGTGGCCCACAACAAGAATGACACAAGCAAAGGCAACTGGGGTGTTAAAAGTAGATGGGGTGACAGCAATATAAGCACAAATTTTTTCTCTGTCCAAGAAGTTGGATGCCATGACAGAGGCTCATGTACAACAGGTTGCAGTAGTATGTGAATTGTGCGTGGGTGACCATCCTATAGATCAGTGCGCAATCAATCCAGCGTCCGTGCAATTCGTAGGTAGCTAAAACAGGGGTCCACAGAATATGTACCAAACCACTTATAACCAGGGGAATAGGAATCACCCAAATTTCTCGTAGAGCAATAATCAGCAACATCAAGCTCCATGACCATCATATCCCCCAGGTTTTTAGAATCACCAACAACCGGCTCAACATCAGGAAAGAAAATCAGATTTAGAGGAGTTATTGTCGAAGTACATAACTAGCAATGAGGCAGCGATGAAAAACCAAGCAATGGCCATCAAGAATTTGGAAAATCAGATGGGGCAAATTGCCTTAGCATTGAATAATAGGCCACAAGGGACCCTACCGAGTGATACCGAGAGAAATTCGAAGGGAAACCATGAACAATGTCAGGCAATTACGTTGAGGAGTGGTAAATATCTTGTTGGTAAAGATGCAAAAAATTCAGCGATATCTATGACACCCCCAAATTCGGGTATCTTCCAACCCGACATATACTGCTCCGCTATACTAATATCCATACAATCATTCCATTGAAATACAACAAAATGAATGTAATTACTATCTTCTTATTACAATCAAAGTATAATCCTTCCCAGGTTCATAAATCGGTTACATTGTTCGTTGTTCGTAATGTATAATACATAAAAACTTACTAATCTATTACACAATGCCTAAGCATCCATGTTAGATTTGCCCTTATCTCTCTTGGCATTCTCAGTACGTTCATCCTTAACTGCAGTTATATAATTCACGCAATAAGTGAGCATGACAGCTCAGCAAGTTTTAACAAAGGATAACAATAATACCACATTCATGAATTATATAACAATTCCTACATAACTGAACAATAGTTATGAAGTATCATGAAACAACAATACTTTAACAGTTCATAACATCAATTCCCAAAGTATAGAATAGATTAGGAATTCTGAACCGATCGATAAACCATGAACAGTAACTTTCAGTTTTCATACTTGAAAAAAGATTTCTGACACCCAAGGTCATTACATCCGCATTACTTACGAGCACTTCTAGGTGATCAGCCTATAGTACTCTATGTTGATCAACACTCATTCATTAAACGTATTTACGTTTAATATTTGGAAAACTTCGTGCGTGCATCGAATAATCGATGAAAAATACTTTTGTTTGTTCATAGACAAACCTTACCTTCACATCCGTACCAATTACTTGGCATAGGATAGCGTTAACATTTTTATCTAGAAAGATATCAATATCAATCAATCTATATATTACGAGTAGTCTAGCCGAATTAAATCTGGTATTGACCCTTTCTTTGAAACCAGTCGTGCAATTCAGTACAATGAATCACATAAAACTTGACTAACATAAAAGTCAAGACAATCGTTAAGAAAACTTGCCTTTCAGCATCTTCAAATAATTTAATCGACTGACCACAGCCTTTACAGAATCTACATGATATATTCACATAGCACATTGTAATTAGCTATCAAACAAATGTTCACATTGTTCTTACAAACTTCTTTCTCTTCTATGTCTTAGTTAACTTAATATTAATAATAAAGTCAACTCCACTTACTGCGCTTCATCCCGACTTATTAACCAACTGACGTTATTAACCAGACTCGAACATCGTTGATAAAGTACCGACTTTGTTCATCATTCAAAGCTTATTAACATGCATTCAATTCCTAAGTTCAATACCATATACTCTAGTATAGGTAGTATAGGAATAGTTTTAATACACTTATGAAGTGTACAAACATTACTCCCTTAGGTCTCCGAAAAATTGAAGTTCAAAACCTAAGACACTATCCAAAACCACACTCTCACGATGCGTACGACCTCTATAAGCGCTAGGCTGGCATTCTGCAGCATTAGTTAGCGAACGACTAACTTCGGTCTCGGTTTGCGATGCGAGACTCTGTCTGTCGGTGGCAACTGCTGGCGCCATTTAGCGTTGGCAAATTACCTTTGTGTAGCAACTGCAAACATGGCATTTAACACTACGTCTGGCGCCACGGCGCCAGACCTCACTACCAGAATTTCAACAGTTTTAAAAAAAATTTGTGAAATTCTCGGAGTCATAACTTATTCGTTATAAGCCCAATTTGGTCCGTTCAAAAGCCTACACGTCATAAATGACATACTCTACGCGTTCATATAAGAATTCAACACTTTCGAATCTAATAACTCAAAATTCACTATTGAGTTCAATTTCTAAGCGTTCGTAAAAGCTAATGAGCGTTCAATGCTCGTTTTCTTCTATTTAAGTTGGAATCCGACGATTCTCGAACCCACAACTCTTAATTACCCTATCTCATGTGTTGACATTGAAAAACAACGTTTTCAAGTCTCACCGCAACTTTCGACCTCCAATCCGGAATTTCAACGTTTTCGACGTTTAACGTCTATTTCCGTGAAATTCGCCATAACTTCGTTACTAACGTTCTTTAGGCCAAATCACATGGAATACTCCATGGATTTCATATCTACATCCTAACCAAACAAGATGCATATATTAACTTATTGATGGAGTTCAATCATTTATAAATAAATGATCTCAACAAGTAAAATTTTTATGGTTTGAAACTATAACGAATCTTATGATTCCTATGATCTCATGACTTATAGAGATTGAATCTATGGTAAGTCATCTTTAATCCACTATACAAGACATATACCACCCATTTTATGATTCTCCAAAATAAAAGAAAATCAAAAGAGATGAAAATGAAAGCTAAGGATTATACCATAAGAACTCTTGGTGTTCTTGATAAACTTCTAATGAAATAGCTTCAAGGTAGAAGAATGGTTTAAGTCTAGCTCCCTTTCTCTCTCAAATAATCTAGGTTAAGTCTTAGAAAAACATCAAATGGCCAAACCTACCTTCCTATTTATAGAAAATAGAATGGAGGGCAATATGGACATTACACTCCCCACCTCCTTACTATTCACACTTTGTCACCAAGTAAAATGTTTGGTGACCAAGCCTTATTCTTGGCTTTCACACCAAGGTGGCCGGCCCACCCTTTCCATGGGTCATCCCATGGGTTGCCCCATGGGTTTTACCCATTAGGTGACCCACCGGTTCGATCCATGGTTCAGTTTTCATGAATTAGGCTTAACTAAATTAACATTGGGCCTTGACTTGGCTTAACCCATTAATCCCCTGGGCTTGCTCATTCAAATAATTGGGCTAATTATAAACCAACTCAAATGAATTAACATTAAGACTTAACTTAATTCTATAATACGAATCGTATTCTATATATACAATTCACGTATTTTCTCCGTATAATACTTGTACAATAATCGTATTGTACTTTGTATTTACTCATCGTATTACATATAGATACTAATTAGTACCATATTTGTATAACACTCACTTTAACTATAACATAATTCTTCTACGCATTTCATTTCCTTCTCGGAAATCAATATACTCAACCCTTAGGTTTTAAGTCCGCAGGAAAAAACTGTGTTTGCCATAAATGAAATATTATCAGATATTCCATCTTATCTCAATATTCTATCATTATGCGTTTCTCGGAATTTCAAAATAATTCCCCGAACAGAAATGGATGAATAGTGTTTTTACGAAAATTTCTCGGAAAATATTTATTTTTGTCTTGGAAATTCCAAATAATTAATTCTAGCACGTAACCAGATTACTAACCACGTTAGCACATTCTAGGTCATAGAACGACCTTCACATAGCTTACTCACATAATAATTAATTAAATTCATTTAATTCACATAATCAAATAAAAATTTAATTGCCATAAAAATCCGATTTTCTCGGGCGTTACAATATCGGATGAAAAAGTTTATGACAGTAAAGTGGTTGAAGGAAACAAGGGTGAGGATAAGCAAAGCGAGAAAACAAAGTTAGACGACAAGCCAGTTGTATATCCTCCACCACTGTTTCAGTAGAGGGTCCAAAAACAGAAATTAGATAAGCAGTTTGCAAAGTTTTTGGAAGTTTTCAAGAAACTTCAGATTAACATTCCATTTGCAGAAGCCCTAGATCAGATGCCGAGTTATGCGAAGTTCATGAAAGGGATTCTGTCAAGGAAAAAGAAATGGGAAGACTTTGAAACGGTGGCATTAACAGAGGAATGTAGTGCAGTGTTACAGCAGAAGTTGCCACTAAAGCTGAAAGACCTGGGGAGTTTCACTATTCTATGCACGATCGGGAACATGTCTTTTAATAAGTGTTTATGTGATTTGGGGGCGAGTGTGAACCTTATGCCATTGTCAGTATACACAGAATTGGATTTGCCCACGCTAAAGCCTACAAATATTTCATTGCAGTTGGCGGATAGGTTAGTCACATATCTGAGAGGCATAGTAGAGGAAATATTGATTAAGGTGGATAAGTTTATATTCCCCATAAACTTTATTATTCTGGATTTTGAAGAGGACAAGAACATCCCGATCATCCTAGGGAGACCTTTCTTAGCCACGGGTAGGACACTCATAGACGTACAAAAAGGATAGCTTACTATGAGGGTCCAAGATCAAGAAATTAAATTTAACGCGTTCAAGGCCATGAAATTCCCTACAGATGAGGAATAATGTTTTGGGATGGATATAATTGAGCAAATTATCAGTGAAGATATGGGCAAGAGTTTGGTCAACGATCCATTAGAAACAACATTATTGGGGGATGAAGAGTTCGATGACCCGGAATTTTTGGACTACTTACAGATGTTAGATTCGTTGCCACGAGTTGGCCGATTCAGAGCACCATTTTAACCTTTGCACACAGGAGACATCCACAAAAAAATTGAAATCGTCATTGGAGGAGTCACCAACTTTGGAACTTAAGCCACTCCCTAAACACCTCAGGTATGCGTACTTAGGAAAATCAAGTTCTTTACTTGTTATTATTTTTACTGCACTTAACAAGTTGTAGGAGAAAAAGTTTCTGAGGGTTCTTAGGGAACATAAATCAGAGATAGGGTGGACGATAACTGATATAAAGGGAATCAGCCCTTCGTTTTGCATGCACAAGATTCTGATGGAAGATGATGCAAAACCGACGGTGGAGCAACAACGTTGACTTAACCCCATTATGAAGGAGGTTTTGAAGAAGGAAATTCTAAAATTGTTGGATGCCGGTATCATCTACCCAATTTCCAATAGCAAGTGGGTTAGTCCGGTCCAGTGTGTACCGAAAAAGGGAGGAATGACTGTGGTACAAAATGAGGATAACGAGTTAATACCGACATGAACAGTGACAGGTTGGAGGGTTTGCATGGATTATGGGAAGTTGAATAAGGAAACCCCAAAAGATCATTTTCCGTTGCCCTTTATCGATCAAATGTTGGACAAATTGGCGGGACATGAGTACTACTGTTTATAAATGGATACTCACGCTACAACCAAATCGTCATCGCTCCTGAGGATCAAGAGAAGACTACATTTACGTGCCCTTATGGCATATTCGCGTTTAGGAGAATGTCATTCGGGTTATGTAATGCACCTGCGACCTTTCAACGGTGTATGATGGCCATTTTCTCAGACATGGTGGAGAAAAATGCTGAAGTCTTCGTGGATGACTTTTCTGTCTATGGGGACAACTTTGATACTTGCCTAGGGAATTTGGTAATGGTGTTACAGCAATGCAAGGATACGGACCTCGTACTTAACTGGGAAAAATACCACTTCATGGTTGAGGAGGGCATAATTTTGGGCCACAAGGTATCGGCTCAAGGCTTGGAGGTTTACAAAGTGAAGCTGGAAACAATCGAGAAACTGCCTCCACCGAGCTCAGTTAAGGGAATTAGAAGTTTTCTGGGACATGCTGAGTTCTATAGGAGATTCATAAAAGACTTCTCTAAAATTGCAAAACCTTTATGCAGTCTCTTAGAGAAGGATTCTATTTTTAGTTTTGATGAAAATTGTAAGTCAGCTTTTGAGTTGTTGAAGAAGAAGTTGACTACAGCCCCCGTGATCGTTGCACCGGATTGGAATATGCCTTTCGAGCTGATGTGTGATGCAAGCGACTACGCGGTTGGGGCTGTTTTGGGTCAACGCCGAGAGAAATTGTTTCATGCCATATATTATGCTAGCAAAACGCTCACGGAGACTCAAATAAACTATACAACTACAGAAAAGGAATTGCTTACAGTGGTGTATGCGTTTGAAAAGTTCCGGGCATACTTGATCGGGACTAAGGTGATAGTCTATACGGACCATTCGGCTATTCGGTACCTAATTATGAAAAAAGATGCTAAGCCACGTCTTATAAGATGGATTCTTCAGCTTCAAGAGTTTGATTTAGAAATAAAGGATAGAAAGGGGATAAAGAATCAAGTTGCCAATCACTTGTCTAGGCTAAAAAACCAAGGGAAATTAAAAGAGGATAAGTGTGAAATTAATGAATCATTCCCGAATGAGCAATTATTTGTGATAAATACAGAATTTCCTTGGTATGCGGATTATGAAAATTATTTAGTGAGCAACGTTCTTCCACCTGATCTCATAGGATAACAGAAAAAGAAGTTTCGTCATGACGTGAAATGGTACATTTGTTATGAACCTTACTTATTCAAGCAGTGCGCCGACAAAATGATTAGAAGGTGCGTGCCCTACATTGAAGTGAAGAACATTCTGCATAAGTGCCACTCATCCGCGTATGGTGGACATTATGGTAGTGAGAGGACAGCAACAAAGGTGTTGTAATCTAGGTTTTATTGGCCTACACTATTCAAGGATGCCCACCATTTTGTCAAAATATGTGATAGATGTCAAAGGGTGGGCAACATTTCGAAAAGGAATGAGATGCCTCTACAAACGATTCTCAAAGTTAAAATTTTTGATGTATGGGGCATTGATTTCATGGGGCCATTCCCTTCGTCTCTCAGCAATCAGTATATTCTACTCGCAGTGGATTACGTATCAAAGTGGGTAGAAGCTACAACACTACCATCTAACAACGCTAAGGTGGTCCTTAAATTTCTACAGAAAAACATTTTCATGAGGTTTGGCATGCCAAGAGCAATTATAAGTGACGAAGGTAGTCACTTTTGCAAAAAATCATTCACAGCTCTATTGGAAAGGTATGGGGTCAACCACAAGGTAGCGATGACTTATCACCCCCAAACCAATGGGTAGGCTAAGGTGTCGAACAGGGAAGTCAAGAAAATATTAGAGAAAGTGGTGAATCTGAATCATAAGGATTGGTCACTCTAATTTAATGATGCATTATGGGCATACTGGACTGCGTATAAGACACCGATCGGGATGTCACCATATCAACTATTGTACGAAATGGCTTGTCATTTACCAGTCGAGCTACAACATAAGGCTTATTGGGCGATGCAGAAACTCAATTTCGATCAAGCAACTATAGGAGAAAAGAGATTACTTCAAATAAATGAGCTCGACGAATTCCGCCTTCAAGCCTACGAGAACTCCAAGTTATACAAGGAAAAAGTTAAGAGATGGCACGACCAGAAAATTATGCATAGAACATTCGAGCTGGGGCAATCAGTCTTTTGGTTCAACTCACGGCTGAGATTGTTCCCAGGAAAGCTTAAGTCGAGATGGTCTGGATCATTCACTATAAAAAGGGTGTTCTCTCATGGCGCCATTAAACTTTTCAGTCGAAATCGTTAGAAACTTTCAAAGTCAATGGTCAACGATTAAAGCACTATTGGGGTGGCGAGTCCAACACCGATGTCATTGCCATTACATTGGCCGACGCACCATGAACAAGAAGTAGTCAGGCTGAACGACTTAAAGTCAAGCGCTAATTGGGAGGCAACCCAATCTTACATTTAATTTCCGTATTTTCATTCATAATTGTTAGGATATAGTTTTTATTAAGTTATTAGGTAGGTATTATATAATTAAAGTTGTGTAATCTCTCAATCATACTCCAAGTGATCAACAATCTAATAACTTGTATGTTTCATGACTTCCAGGATGGGGAAATGAACATTAAGTGGCATTGCATGAAAAATAATAGGAGCAAAAGGGTCAGTTAGTAGAAGGCATACCCATTTGAAGTGAGCATATTTTTCCTTGCACCCCATTGAGGTCTTGGTCCCCAATTCCGCTTAGCGGTAGCTATACTCACGGTAAGGGTTTTCTAAGTTTAATACCCCGTAAGGCGGGTCCTGAACTCAACTGACTTCTCGGCAGTTATGTGTGTTGCTAGACCTCATTACTTCTCCCTCAATTAAATCTCCACATCAATCCCACTACTCCCATTACTCACCCACGATTTTGCCAACATTCAGTACATATTCTCCCATCAACCCACTACTTCACTCCAACAATCCACTACCCATATTTCTCTCCATCACACCACCTCTATATAAACATACAATCAAAACCCAAGTTCATCATTTTCATTCAGTTGAACCAAGGAAGCCAAGAATTACGATTCTTATTGGGGGAATTCGTCTTGCATGTGAGCGTGAGTACCCTATTTTCGAGTTCTTTAATTTCATTCACCATAATTGCCACAAAATTCGACAAGTTTAGGGGAAGCATTTTCTGTGCACACCAAGTGTTCGACGATTTGTGCAAACCAAGTTTGGGGGGAGATACCTTGATACATGCATTCGAGATCAAATGGCTTCGCAACCCACATCGAAACGCCAAAGGGGAAAGAGTTCAAGGCCTGCACAACCGATAAGGAACTTTGATCGCCAAAAATTTGTGAGTGTCGCCGCCGCTGACCGGTATGATTATATGTTGACAAAAGCCCTTAAACCAGAGCGGGGAGATGATGCAGCAAATCTATCAGAAGGGTTTTCACCGAAGAACTGGAACCCGCCATGGTAAATATAGTCAAGGAGTTCTATAGGAACGTCAAGGACAAAGTTCCATTCAACGCTTATGTGCGGGATCGCTTGGTTCCGTTTAGTGCCGATGCAATCAACACCTTCTACCAATTGTGTGTGCCTTGATAATGCCAATATGCCCACCTACGTGATTTTGATCCGGACTATGAGGCAATACTCAAGGAAATGACAAAGCCAAGCACAACATGGATCAAAGGTCGGAAGGGAGGCATAGTGTTCCATAGCAAGGATCTCAGTCGGTATGGAAAAATTGTGTACGCATTCATATGTGCTAAAATGAATCCGTCTCAATACACCTCGGACGTGACCAAAGAGAAGGCGTTACTGATATACACGATTGTGAAAGACTTCATCATTGACGTCGGGGCCATTATTTGTTTCTCCATCCGCCGGTGCTTACGTGGAAACTTTTCAGGCGGCTTGACACACCCATCACTCATATGTGGTTTATGTCGCCAAGCGGGTGTGAGATGGTCTGACGATGAACCCACACAGATGTCGCTTGCATTGCTAGACTCGAAAATGATAACATGGTATTCAGTATGGGCCGGGGGCGATTCCCATCCTCGAGGATTGGGTTTTATTTTTCCATCGGCTTCAGAGGACGAAGTTGATGCTGCAAAAACCTCAGATGATGAGGATGAGGCTATGGGAGATCATGGAACCGAGCAGGTACCGCAGACTGAGGTATTATCCAGTCCTCAATTCCTTGACTTTCAACGTGAAATGGATGTGCACAACAAGGCAGCACGTCGGGAGATGAGGTGACTCGCATTGAGGCAAGGCCATATATTTGACGCTATGAACACGTCTTTCGCCTCACTCAATATGACACTTCAGAGCTTCAATCCAGCTGCACAATTTCCATACCAGCAGCCCATGCCAATGCCAAGGTTTTCGACAAGTGATTCAGAAAAAGAAAATCAACCACCACCACCACCAACCTAGACTTAGGAGATTTCAGGGAAGTCCTCATACACTTAATTGCGATTATTCATCCAATGAGGGCATTATATTACTTAAGTTTGGGGGATTTAAATTCTTGTCTGCATGCATAATGTCATTAGTTAGGTTTACATTTGTCATTGCATTCTAGTTTTGCATATTAGTTTAGGAATTATGATGTTACATTCATATAGTCACATAGTAGCTTAGGTCACTTTTGTTATTGCATTTTTATTTTTATTTTGCATTTTTATTTTTGTTTTTATTACATTATGTCATGTTATATTTGATATCTGTAAAAAAAAATTACATTTTGTGTTTGCATAAGTCAAGCAGTGTTATAGTTCATGTTATTTTGGGCCAATGATGAGATTGAGAATAAGTTAACCAATACAACATTGATTATTAGAACTGTGACATAATGTCGGTTATGAATCGAATCTTGTGCTTGTTTGAAACTGGTATAAAAAGGTCAGCACATTAATAACATCTGTGTCGACTGGTTAGTTCAAATTGATACATAAAGAGTTTCTAAAGGATAATGCTAGGGTGAATGAGAGAATGACAAGGATAGGCAGCGAAGACGAAGAATTGGGCAAGAACCTAAGTTTGGGGGAATAACTGTGGGGTACATAAGCTTTATCTAAAAAAAAAGATGTATGAAAAAAAAAATACCGTTACTAGTTTTGTTTTGAGGCCTTTGTTACTTGAGCAAGTACACCCAAAGGGGTGTCTTAACATCTAGCACCCTAAGGTCTTATATGGTCTGGGAGTCGTTGGTTGAAAGCTCGCTAAGGGGTAGCACTGTTAGCCTAATAGAATGAGACATTGCACAGTCATGGTTAAAAAAAAGAAAAAAAATGGAAAAGTGCAAAAAGCCCCCATGAAAAAAAAAGAAAAGAAAATATATATATAAATAAAGTATAAGTACCTTGTGTGAACCCCTGGAAATAGTAATTGCTTAGTTTTAGTTGGAACTTGTCTATTTTTGAAAATTTTAAGTTTGCGTTGTATGATTCCTTCTAAGAAATTGGTTATGTATTGCATTTGAGTCCGTATCAGTTATCATGGATGTTGAACACACACGCACACTATACCAGAAATAATGGTTTAAGATTTGAGGATTAATAAGGAATTATTGATTGGTTTTGGTGACTAATTTTGTAGAGTTTGCTTGTTTTCTCTGAGGCTAGTGAGATAATTTTTTGATGTTGTGACACTGTTGGATTCAAAAACATATAGATTAAACGCATCACATCTCATTGCATTGTGTAGCATAGTTGTTCTGTTTTGTGGTCGAGGACTGGCACGATTTATGTTTGGGGGATTTTGATAAATGAATTTTATATCCGCGAATTGTTGTTTATTTTAAGCTTTATTGTTTTTAATTCTTTGCGTTTATGTTTACTTTTTACTTGTTTCTTGTTATTTTATATGTAGGATGGGTTGTGTGATGAATTAGTGGAAAAGGAGGTAATTAGAGCATCAAGTTAGCAAGTTTCTAGCTTAAAAGCTTCATTTTGAAGCCACGTGCCATGGTGAAATATGCCCTTTATGCCTACATACCTCCATAAAGTGAGGTCTTCAATATTAGTTAACAGAAAGGGTGCCCACCGGGGTGGGCTCATTATAGGCTTATACCCCCGTCGGGGCGGTTAGTCTCGACAGATGGGAGTCCTGTTTTGCTTATGACTATGTTGGAACATAATGTATTAGCATTTGGATGGCAATTTAACTCTATGCAGATGGGATTTGTTCAGAAAAACGTGTGTGGGATATATATTACTCAATTAACAATGAATTAAAGAAGACACGAGGCATAATACGAAGCTTAATTCTAGTTTTTCATAGCAAGCATTGGAGAGAGATTTTCGTGACGATTGCAGATTTAGGCTACGTGAAGGATGTTTTTCACTATTCTTCTTCTTAGACTTTTATCTGTAATTAAAAGAATGTTATCTTTGAACTATTCAGTTGTTATTTCATCTATGATGAACTAATTCACTTTTTAGGCTTATGATGGATCCTTAAGTGAAATAATGATTTTGTAAACTTTGTTTTCTAGTTCAATAAGCTATTTTTCAGTTTATCTATGTTAATTTGAGCTTGAATTTATGAATTGCCTGATCAACAATTCTTTGTGGATTTGTATGAAATCGAGAGAGGATATTCAAATTTAGACTTAGTTAATATAGCATGTGTTCATGAATTTTGTGAATAGTAGAATCTTGATGAATGTTAAGGTAGAGATATGCTTGACATCGCATGTGATCGTATAGAGAACTTAATCTTAAACCTTCTTTAATTTTAATTCACATAGAGATATAGTGAGTTAGTTGATTAAGGTGTTTAACTTATTTCTATCTAATTTGTGGATTTAAGTTAATACGGTATTAGTGCATCGAGAGGTGGTGAATACTACATTTGTGTTCTTGATTAATAAACTGGGATAGTGATTTTAATTGGAGTAAAGGTGTAGAAATCAGAGTTAAGCTTAGGGTGAAATCATAAGTCTAATTCTCCATTAATTGTTGAAATTCCAGATTTTGATAATTGTGATTGTTTTGTGGTAGTTTAATTATTTATTAATTTAGTTTCTATAATTTGTAATCATTAAATTGAATAGTTTAATAAGATTAGGATTAATAGGAAATTGGTAATTGTAAGGTTAAGTTTCTTACTAATTTGTCTCTGGGGGAACGATACTCTACTTTCACTTTATTACTTGTTGACCACGTATACTTGCGTGTTGTGTGTATATAGATTTTACCCAACATCAAACCATTTCCCATACAAGAAATTCAACTCAAAGGAGCTGACAATCCTTTGAAAGTGGTTGCACCAGAGCTAATTTATTTACCCTTCAGATCACAATATCATGTTGACAGCTTACACAAAGTCCCATGGAATTATGGAGAAGCTGAAGGATCCACGTCTCATACTACTGCTACAGTGTTAAATGAAAATCCACTGTATCTTCCTCAGTGGGTTATGAAGCCCACCTTCAAAGTAAAGGGGAAGATTCCTATGGAGAAAATTAAAAAATTCCTCCGCACTATGAGTCATAATGAAGCCAAGGTGGTTCTAAGCTTAAGAGAAGATCCACATCAGATATCAATACTGGACTTGGTTTTCACTTCTGAAGATCACAGGAAGATCTTATTAAAGGTTTTGGAAGAAGCCTACTTGCCGAAATCAGTGGATGTAGAAAAATTTCAACATATGGTTGATCACATTTTCAACAACAATGTGATATCCTTCACTGATGACGACATACCTCCCGAAGGGACCGGTCATTGCAAGCCATTACACATTGCAGTTTTGTCCTCCGGGTATATGTTAGCTGGAGTTTTGATAGATGGAGGTTCGTCTCTGAATATATGTCCTTATGTCACCTTAGTAAAGATGAATGTCAATCTCAAACGGATCCGAAGCAGCGATACGGTTATCAAAGCTTTTGATGGATCCCGATGAAATTCTGTTAGAGAGATTGAAGATTTATTAAGACTCTATGTCCTTGACTTCAAGGGAAGTTGGGACAAGTTCTTACCATTGGTGGAGTTTTTCGACAACAATAGTTATCAAGCAAGTATTGACATGGCTCCATTTGAGGCGTTGTATGGAAGAAAGTGTCGTTCTCCAGTATGCTGGGATGAGGTGGGTGAAGCAACATTATTGGGACCAAATTTGGTATGTATGACTACGGAAAAGATTCAAATGATCCAAAAACGTATAAAAACCTCACAAGATCGACAAAAGAGTTATGCTATTCTTCATCGAAAAGACGTGGAATTCAATATTGGAGATCATATGTTATTATGTGTTGCTCCATGGAAAGGAGTTACAAGATTTGGAAAGAGAGGAAAGCTCAATCCTCGATTCATTGGCCCATTTTTAATCCTCGATTGAGTAGGAACTGTGGCCTATAGACTCGCCTTACCGCCAAGTATGTCTCGTGTTCATAACATTTTTCACATATCTATGTTACATAAATATACGAAAGACCCAAACCATATTCTTGAATTAGAACCAGATGAGATAGAGGAAGATTTAATGTATGAAGAGTTACCTGTTAAAATCTTGGATAAGAAGGATCATATTCTACGCTCTAAAGTTATACCTCAAGTCAAAGTTTTGTGGAGAAACCATGATGTAGAGGAAATGACCTGGGAGTTAGAATATGAGATAAAATCAAGGTATCCTCACCTCTTCGACATACTAGGTACGCACCCTAATTTTGAGGATGAAATTTCATAAGAAGGGGAGGTTGTAAGACCCCAACTTTTATGAATAAAGAATAATTTTCTTGAAATATATTTTTGAATATTATGGTGTGGATTTGATATAATGTTATAGTTGTAGGTAATATTTACAAATTTTGCAAAGTAAGCAAGTGGTTATATAATATTCGATTGGTCGGGAAATATTCGATTTAACAGGGAATATTTGTACGACGGCACAATCATTGGTGGACCCCACAACGGAAGTATTGTCGTAGTTAGAAAATGACATAATTATCTTTTTATAAAAATAACGGCGGAAGTTTTACCATTAAAACTGTTAAACTACCTGGTAGTAAAAGTACAGTAATACGCGTGGTTGCATAATAGCACACGGTATTGATTATTGATGCTTACGTAAGAAGTCACTTAGTTATACTCAATTATTGCTACAGTAATTGATGCATCATATCTTTCATATTATTGATTCAATTATTGTCACAGTATCATCTGCATAATATGTTATATTATTAAATCAATAATTGAGACGTCAAAGTTATTCATATTATTATTTGTAATATTGACAATGTCTAGAAGTTCTGTCAAGGAGAGGTTTGGTCACCTAATTGTGCGCCAATAAGGAGAAATCCTTATCGAAAAGCCCCCTCTTTCCTGGGAACGACCTGGTTGTTAAATATTGTGGGTTATAATATTAATGACGAATAAATTTATGTTGATTAAAGATGAAATTGATAGTTCCATTGTGTTGGAATTATTAGTGTTAGTGGAAATCGACATTTATTTCGATATTAATTGATGTCTGGAAGTTATACTGACCAGTCTGGTAATTAATCGGATAAATGAGCAACTAATTGCTATTAATTCACATGATTATAACTAGTTGTTCACATGTGTGTACTATTGATTCACATTCTTGTACTATTACGGGAGTTGATGCAAGATTGATAATACTTGAATGACTAAGTTAAAAATGGAGGTATAGATAGAGGTACTATACTATAATTCGTATTTTCACATGATTATAACTATTGATTCACATGATTGAACTCTTGATTCACATTATTTACTATTAGGGGAGGTGGTGCAAGTTTGATAATACTTGCAGGACTAAATTAAAAATGAAAGAAAAGTTGAAGGTATTGTATAGTAATATTTTGAGCCCCAAAACGTGCAATTATCGAAACTATATTTTCCTATAAATAGAAGCTCATTCTTCCTTCATTTCTCACCAATTCACTAAAGCTATAGAGCAATTATTATAGAGAGAAATTATAGAGAGAAAGAAGAAGAGAAGTCCATACCTCTCTACTCCAAAGATCCCGCTTTCTTTCTAAGTAAGGGGTATTATTTCTTTCGTATTCATGAAGAGAGCTTTCGATATTCCATTCTTTATTATTATGTTGGAATAACCTATCTATGCGAAGTACCGCATACATGGTAAAATTCTTCTATTATTCCATTCTTTATTATTATGTTGGAATAACCTGTCTATGCAAAGTACCGCATACATGGTGAAATTCTTCTATTATTTTATTCTTTATTATTCTGTTGGAATATCCTGTCTATGTGGATTACGCTAGACCTGGTTCCATTCTTTATTATTCTTCTGGAATATCCTCGTGCATGCGGATTACGCTTAGACACGGTTCCATTCTTTATTATTCTATTAGAATAACTCGTCTATCGGGTTATCGCGTATGCATGGTGAATTCTTACATTATTCCATTCTTTATTATTCGCTGGAATAACTTTTGTCTATGTGGATTATCAAATGCATGGTGAATGATCCTTCGATTCATTCCTTATTAAATTGTGAAAATGATCTGCATCTGCGTGGATTACCGCATGGCGGTGAAAATCCATTTGCGCTTTCATATATTCTATGATACTCATTTGGTTAAAGTTTTGGCTTCTATACTCCATGAAATTAGTAGAATATCCTGGATATTTGCGCTTCATCCGGTATCTTTTCATGGAAATATTTTTCTGAGCGTTCTTGAATTTTACCCCACAAAGTAGTATCATGTTGACAATCTGGACGTAATTGATTTCAAGATAAATTAACTTATAAATCTTTAAAATTTATTCTTGAACTTGTTTTATTGAATTATTATGTCATTGTCATCATCCCCATGCTTATATTGTGATGATATTCATCTCTGGCTTACGTTCATAGATGGATTTGGTATGATTATGACCAGGGATTATTCGGTATAATCATGACCTGTAATGTTATAAATAATGTAGTAAAAGTCCTCAGTAGCCTGTAGTGCATTGATGGACAGTTTTTGGTATGATTATGACCAGGGATTATTTGGTATAGTCATGACCATTGATGATTTAATGAATATCCTTGGCCCGTAGTGCAGGGATGACTCGATGATGTGGTTTATTTATTAAGCTAAGTCTCAAAGAATAAAAATTGATGAAAACATTTTTTAAATCATAGAAGATAGTAGATATCATGCTCTACTTGACTCTTCTAATGGATTGCTTATTCCATTTGTAGTTAAACTTGATGTCTATTGTATTTTATCAGTTTAACATTGTTGAAGACTAATGATAATTTATTCTACATTATCTTAGTCATAATATTTCTTACTGGGCTAGTTGAGCTCACCCTTTCTTTCACTGTTATCTTCAGGAAATGAGAACGTAGTCTGGACTAGTCGGGAATGGAGTGACGGTCCGGATGATAGCATTAGTAGTCCTCACTATTCAAGCAATAAATAGTGTGACAATAAATGTAATGAGGACTCATTGAGTGTGGATATTGTCTAGATGACAATATTCTTATTAAAACTCTTAGATTATGTTTTGTCGTATTTTACACGACTGTTGTATAATTAAGTTGTATTTGAATTTTGTACCATGTATTTGGCGACTCAAGATGAGTGATGTATACCTATTTTGGGGGCGTCACAGGGTCAATGTTCAAACCTTTTCTAGGTTGCATTGGTGCAACCAGTTAAAAACACCAACTGGCAACTCTTATAGTCAAATCGTCGACATTACACATGTCAGACCTTTTTCACTTATTTTTTCAAACAAATCTCACCTAACATGAGAACACCAAAGAGCAAGTAACGAAAAAGGGACAAATAAAAATCCTGACGTCGACAATGATCTAGAAACTTATTGCACAAATATTTATTCCTTGATCTAATCAAAGAATCTTAATACTTTGTCAATTTATTTCACTTCAGAATTCTTTGAACCTTTTAAATAATTCACACTTGTATTTCAGCAAATACACACATTTAACTCTTTGAATGATTATCTCCTTTTCTCATACTAGTTTGTTCAATTTACAAAATAATTTTTTCATGTAAGTCAAGTACACAAAATCTATTAAGTAATATTTCAGTTCTATACAAAACATTATTATTATAAATAGAACAACAATTGTTCTTAATTATAATACCAAAGATTTCATTGTTCAATAATAAAATGCAAATAATGTTTCTAATGAGAATTGGAATACAATAACAAATTATTGACTTAATAGATTTTCCTTAGACAGAAGGTAAAACTATAAGTTCCTATGGCTAATGCAAAGAACATTTGCTTTATTTACCAAACATAGGATTACTTATCCTATGTTTAGCTTTCTATACTTTTGTTCCTTCATAAATCTATATTTATGATAACCATAGTCGGATCCAATATCCAAGTAGAACCTCGACTTAAAGAAAAAAATTATTTCAATCATGAATAAAACTATATTTGTAATCAAGCTTCACTAAGCTTCTTCTAGTTAACATCCGCAAGATGCTTCTTCTTGATTCTTTCCATTGTCACGGCTTATTGCGAAGGGAAGCAAACTCCTTTGCTATCCGTGACGCTTTGTTCTTATTATCCTTTGTTTTTTGCCTTTTCTATTTACCTTCTTTAAATCGTTCTTCTTTTTAGAAGATCCTTTGACCCCTACTAGTAAGACTTGGTATTCCTTGGTTGAAAAGTGACTCTCAACATTTTTCAACATGTTAAGCAAATCAGTGAGGCTGATATCTTGCTTGTTCATATAAAAAATCACAACAATTGTGAAAGGAGTCCAAGAGTGAGTTCAAGATCAAATCTTAGCACAACTCACCATCTATGACAAAACCCGTTGTCCTAATTATTCAATCAAATTGATAATGGACTTTTGTCTGTATTGCAGTGTCATCGGTCATTCAAGATGGGAAGAGCTCCTTAGATATCTGATATCTATTGGTCCTACTTTCCTCACCATCAACTACTTGATGTGCAGGATTATAGTAAGAGAATCCATAGTTTCATGTTGACGCTGAAGCAAGTTACTCATGGATGAGAGAATGATGAATTGAGCCAACTGTGCATCATCTTGTCACTTTCTAAAAGTAGTAATCTCTTACTCAGAGACATTGTCTGCAACCATTGCAGGGATAGGCGTATTAAGGACATAAGATATCTTTTTAGCCATGAGAACTATTCCCAAATTCTTTAATCAATCCATTTAATTTTGTCCGGTTAAATAGCATCTAATATGCTTCACAGTGATAGTAATTTAGACATTGTAAAATTATGTAAATGAATTTATAATTAACAACATTTTAGCATACATTCTTTTATTAATTACCAAAATAAATTAGGTCTTATTTTAAATGTGTATCTCTCACTATTTTCATCAAACTATATTACCCTCACTTATATAGTTCGGCAAAATATAATTAAAGATTTGCTAGTGAGAATAAGGATCCCATTTCAAATGTATGTAGCCTTGTGGTGACACAATAAACTATATATAAATAAATAGGTAGACAACTCTTGTCAATTACATAAACTATGCAACTCCTTGTATTTTGCCACTTAGATTATTTTGATCAAGTGGTGGCACATCTGAATCAAAATTATTCAAGTTAAGTCCAACCTAGCACTACATATATTCAAAAAAAAAAAATATTGTCCTTGTGGTGACACAACAAAACAACATTGTTCAATTTTCTTTATAAGCATCAAAAGTTATAAAATTAACATCTCAAAGAATTAAGATAAGCCTTGTGGTGACACAACAAACTTATAATAATTAATTGATACTCTATTATTTTTATCATGCTAGAAGGCGACGTTCGATATCTATAATATAAAACAGAGCAGAGAGAAAAAAAAAAGATAAGTGTTCCATCCAAAATTGACGTCAGCAGCTCTCTCTCATTCTCCTTATTCAAATTTCAAACCACCTCTCTCTCTCTCTATCTTCTTACGCACACAGAGCTAATCTCTCCTGTCCAGCCCTCTAACTCCCCTAAATCTCTTATCTCTTATACCCAGCTCTAATTCTAGCCCCAAATCTCTCATACCCAACCCTAAATATCATACCCAGCCCCTGATTTACGATCCAGAGCGAGAAAGTACCAAGAATCAAAAGGCCTGGGGAAGTCATGGTCCGGCATCACTGTCCTCGACACCTCCGACATTGACCGGCGTCACTGTCCTTGACACCTCCGACGTGTAATTTTTGGCAGCCAAATTGATACTCGGGTTTCCATTGAAGTCACGGTATAATTTCTCAAATTCTTCCTCATTACATTGTTGCCCCCTCCTATTTACGTCCCTTCTTAAAGCTATGAAGGTGTTTCCAAGTAACAAGAGCATTTATTAAGGTGATTACGGAAAATATCTTTGCACTAAAGGGTATTAAACATTATTTTTAATATTTATTTTTTGTTGATGTATTGGTGTTCATTTTTTAGGAAATCTGGTTGGACAAGAGAACTAGAGGGGTTTGCTTGTCAATTTCTTCAAAGGTGCTATCAATTACAGGGATAGATGATATGAGATATTGGAATCACATTCCAACTTGTGAATCTAGGTGAACATTCATACCACTTATATATAGTTATACGTAAATTATTTTGATTCCAAGATAATTGTTTTTTTAGTTTGGGTTACCTTTTTTTTGTATTAAAGTTAAATATATAAGGATATGATCACCAAAAAATAATAAAATAAGAAATAAATAAATTTTTGAAGGGTTAAAGCTTAACTAGAATTTTGTTTTGTTTGGTCAAATTAATAATAAATAAGCTTTTGTGTTTTAGGAAGAAGCACAAGGAATTGATCTATAAATTTTAATCATTTTGAAGATGAAACAAAAATTCTAGCCAATTGAAAGGATCTTGGTGACTAACAAGGTGACTAACAAGATGAAATTTTAATCAACCACATGTATTAATTTTGGTTGGAGTATCTTATTATATTACATAGGAAGCCCATGCTGTAAGACCCCAACTTATTATAAATAAAATTTAATTTTCCTTTATTCATTATTCTAAATTAATAAGGGTTAATTTGATATAATTCTTTGGTTATGGGTGAAATGTGCAAAGTTTACAAAATAAGCAAGTGGTTATAAAATATTCATTATTATTTTAGAGAATATTAGTTTCGTCGTGGAATATTCTTTTGTCGAAAATCTCCGTTTACTACGGTAAATATCATTGGTGGGCCCCATAACGTAAAACAGTTGGATGAAAGAAAACGCACAAAGATTGAGTTTTATAAATAATTCACAGAATTGTTACCAATTAACACTGTTGGGTTACGGTGGTTAAAATACAAATAATATGTGTGGTCGCATGGCGATGAAAGCATACCTGTGATTGCATGATATTGTTGAATTATTGATCCTTATGTAAGAAGGCACTACTCAATAATTGTTACAAAGAGTTCTACCGCTCAATATTATATTGATTCAATAATTGTCGTTGATATTTTTCATCACACCGTTGTTTCAATAATTGTCGTTACAAGATTTTCCATTATCAAATCAATAATTCATATTATTTGAATAATATTATCGGATAACATTATTGGCAATGTCTAGAAAGTTCTGTCAAGGAGAGGTTTGGTCACCTATTTGCGCCGCCAGAAGGAGAAATCCTTATTGGAAAGCCCCCCTATTTCCTGGAACTACCGGTTGTCGAAGATCGTGATTCTGTAATATTATTTTTGAATAATTAAATATTGATTATTATGATAAAGAGAATATTCATTTTATGTGGATATAGATGGAAAAAAAATTTTAATGTGACAATTATTGAAAATTAATATTTTATCTTTTCTGATAAAATAATTCATTTAGATATATTATTTTAATAATATATTAACGGTGATATTTTTATAATGAATGTGGGATATATGAGTATATGAGGAGGAAGAGTATTTTTATGGCATTAAATATTTAACACATGTTTTGTGTGTCGGTGGACACAATTCTTGACCGAAAATTGATTATAGACTGTAAAATCGTCCGTTTATGGATTTTGGTCAATTTCTGTTTGGAATTTGGAAAAACTTCCTTCTGCAAAGTTGTAGAGAATTAAAATTTCTATGGAAATTTGCGAGTTTCGAATTTTCTGATAACCGAGCTATTTTCTACGAATTATTGAAGTTTCGGAGAATAAAATGATTTTTATTAATTTATGGGTGGGACCCACTTTTTGGTTGGTGGAATTAGCATGTGGGTCATTGAAATTTTTCCAAGATGGTGGGTTGGTCTTGGTCTTAATGAGCATACGAGAGAATTGCTAAATAAAAATAATATTTTATTATTTTAGTCTCCTTTTATGCGTTCTAGCATTTTCCTATAAATAGAGGTTAAGTTAGAATTGAAAATCACACCGTAAACAAAGTTTTCTCTTTTTCTCTCTATATTATCGGCGTTATTCTTGTGAGTATACTTTGAGTGTTGCTATATTGGTATAAGTAGTTTCTCACAAGATTATACCAAAAATTCAATGTAAGTACTGCGGTTATTTTGAGGTAAGGGATGTTATTTCTTTCGAAAATGATATTATTTTCTTCAATATCATTATGCCAAAATATTTGTTGAACTTTTTATCAAATTTAGAACTTGTTGTGTCGGGGTTACTATTCACGTATACGGCACTATTCACGAATACGGCACTATTCACGAAAAATAAAAAAATTTCTTTTTGTCCAAAATATTTATTCTGGATACTAGCTTTGATTGTATCCATGTTTTGATCATTCTTGAATTTTACACCAATATGATTATTTTCGAGGTATTTTTGGACATGGGTAAAACAAAGTACGAATCCTTAATCCTTAATCCTTAATCCTTGTCATTTTGTTTCACCGGATTCGTATCTTTAAAAATATTTTCATCATCCTCGCCTTTAAATGATGATATAAATGAATATCTTTGGCCCAGAAGTAAAAGATGAACGATTAATCGATGAATATCTTTGGCATGTAGTGCAAAGATGAACAAAAGTGTTGAGATGAACATGACCAACTGGTGATTTAAATGAATATCTTTGGCACATGGTGCAAAGATGAATATTGATTGTTGTTAGTGATAAAATATTGATGATGGACTTTAAACCTTAGAAGATGTAGAATTCTTTTTCTACGTGACTCTTCTAATGGATTCTTCGTTCACGCATTTATTGATCTAAAACTTGTTGTCTATTATAATTTATCGATTTTTTCCTCGTTGAAGACTAACAATAATTTGTTGTATATTATCTTAGTCATAATGTTCTTTCTCGGGCTAGTTGAGCTCACCCTTTTCCTTTTTGTTCCATTTTTCTTCTCGGGAGGTGAGAACATAGCAGGATCGAGTCGAGGTATGGAGTGATGGTTCTAGGAAGATGTTTTATTCAGTCCTCACTATTTCTATAAAATAGTGTATGAATAATTAATGAGGACTTATTTGGTGTGTATATTGTCTGAAGACAATATTTGTATTTAAACTCATACAATTGTATTGTCGATTCTACACATACATCTCAGATTATCAAAGTTGTAGTTTGCTTTCTATACCATGTATTTTGGCGACTCAAAATGGGTGTTGTATACCTATTTTGGGGGAGTCACACATGCACAGAAAGTTGCAACAAATCTAAGTTTTTAATTTGGAAGCTTCCTCACCTTGTACTACAATGCATTTTGTTTTTGGAGTTAAACAAATTTGTGCTTGTATTATTAATTAAGTAGAGTACTGTAGTGGAGTAGTATTCACCAAATCCAATGTTGGTCGTTATAGTTTTTTGAAGTGAATGAGAATAACGTTTGGACATCAAATTAATCATTCATTACACAATATTAACCATATTAGATAAATTTTATTGGTGGTGGTGGAGGCTATAGTAGAGAACCATCCTCAAACTTAGCTATGTTTGACACTCGAATAACAAGAAAGGGTAATGAGATGGAAACAAAATCTAATTAATACTCCATTAAATAGAATTAAAACGTCGATATTATTAGAATTATGTTTATAGTGGGAGGAGTGTTTTCTCTTTTTTATTTTGTTTCCTTTTCCTTTTCTGTTAAGGTATAATATATGAGTTGACATAGTCCTACATAGTGCTGAGCAAAGAACACGTATATGAAGTTTATATTTCCTTATCAATGCTTCATCAAAAGTAAAGCATAACAAAGGCCAGGACCAAAACATTAGTTACTATAGCCACCTCCAGTTAAGATTGCATCCCCTCTTTCTTCATTGATGTTTCTCCAGTATGTAGGGCTCACAAATCACATGCCCCAAAACAAAGTAAACCAATCCAAGCTACACTATATTGATACTATTGTAGTATTACACACAAAATGCAGCTCATAAATTAGAGTGATTCAATGCCCAAACAACAACAACATCATCAAAACATTAAAGCAACAGATATACCAAAAGCTTAACATCTTTTGCATCAAGATAGAATTTATGTGTACCTCTCAACAACAAACTAACATCTGCCACTTCAAAAACCTATAAGCATTCACCAACAACTAACGCACATCATGTCTTAAATCAATAAGGTTCTACTTCGTCATCTAGACACCAAGGATTAGAAAATAAAACTAAGGTCTAAGAAAGAAAGTTGCAAAAGAAATTCAACCTGATCGAGATATTTGCAATACAATTAGGTCCCAAGACTTTAAATTTATCTAAGTATCTAAGGATCCTAAAAAATACTGACCTATGGTCATCTATCAAGCTCATCGAAATATTAGCTATTGGGCTCAAGAATTTCAACAACATAGAAATGATGAACATTCCTGAGTTCAGGAATTCCCCTCAAGGAACATTCATGCTAAAGAGTTAAAAAGCATTAGGGTCTAAAGTGATTATCTATTCCATTATTCCCCACAAAACATGAGTGAGAGAAAAAGAGGTCGTCCAATGTACAGAATTTTTACGAACATAAGAACTTTAAATTCATACATGTCAAAGCAATTACTGCAACATTAATGTACAAAAAAATAGAAAAAGGCGTTCTTTTATATGATTGAGGCCGGAGCGTTGTCTATAATTCTTTAACGTCCATACTACAATCAAAAGCCTGATCCCCTGCTATGGAGCAAAACCATCACTCACACAGGAAGATCTAAAAACTAAGACCCTCTTAGCATATACATTATCTTTTGTTTTTCTTTTTCCTGTAAATATTCCTATAGATCCATCATTATGCATGAATCAAACAATATAAAATTCACACCGTAACATCATTGAACTCATTTCTGGTAACCCCCAATGTCAAATAACCATAATCAAACCCAAATCCTGCTCTGGGATAGTAAACTTGGAAATTGGTCTAAGAAACTTAACAAATTGTAGTACAAATTGGTCTAAGAAACTTAGCAAAAAATTGCCATCTAGAAACAATTTTAGTTTTTCAAGTTTATCAAAAAAACACTAAATAAGTGAAAAACAGAACTTAGAAGGTGAAAATTTGGTGGTAGTACTCAGTGAGATACCAAAAACTAAAAGAACAAGAACCACCAACTAAACAATAGTCCAACTCCCTCACTCTTTCTTTCCTCTCACTCAAAAATCTAGCAAGAATATGAACTATGAACCCACGACAATGCAATCAGAAAAAGGTACAAATTTTCCTTGCTTATTGTTTTCTCATATTTTAGATTTGCTTCTAGAACTCTCTCCTTTCTTTGCCTCGCAACTCCTTGAGTATTTACTATCAATGGCTTGAGTATTTACTATCAATTGTTTGAGAATTTTTGTTGGGTTTGTGTTTATAAATAAAGGATAGAGAGCTAATTTTTCTTGGGTTTTAGAGCTAAATATTTGATTAGTCTTCGAAGTCGATTTCAAGAAACCCACATCATCATAATCCTTGTCTCTCCGTTGTCGTTGATGACCCAATATATATGATATATATATATATATAAGTCATAATTGATGTATTACTTTTTTTCAAGTGAAATGAGTGAATGGATTTGGTTCGTAGACCATTTTCTGCTTATGATTTCAAAAACTGTATTATGAGCCCAAATAGTGATGCTTAGTTACTGCATCTTATTTATATTCTTCTTCATTTTTCAAGTGAAGGATTTATTACAGTTTGAACTATGAATAAAAGTTAACAATGAATGATGTAGTGTTTTGGGTACCATCATGTTTAAAAGATTTATTGCGTTTGAACAGTGAATGACAGTTAAGTCGGTCCTATTATCTGATGTAGTGTTTTAGGTACCTTTATGCTTGATAGTGCTTTATTGACATACTGAGAAACTGCAATTTAACTTTATATTCACATGCATTTTAGGTTTATGTAGTGTTGCGAATATATATGGATGCATTCTGGTTAATGATATGGGGTAAATATTACTATGTATCTTTTTTACAATGTGTCTGCAAATACATCCAGTGTTTACTTATTTGATTTATGTTCTAGGTTATTAGTATTCTTGGTTTTATTTGTACAGTTTGAGAAAAAGTACCCACTGAAGCTTGAAACTTTAGTCCGTCAGAGTTTGATAACTAAAAAGTACTTAGAAGTGAGTTTCAGTGTGCCCTAAAAGTGACTGCCAATTAAAACTGCATTACTACCACTTAAGACGAGATATAGGTTACATGTTCGATTTTCTCTCCCGTCTTCCCTTTGTGTCAAGCCTACAGTGGAATTATAAAACCTAGATTATGATTAATATGAAGCGAGAAAATAAGACAATCTAAATTTACCAAGAAACGTTAATTCATTATGCAATGCAAATAAACTGCTTTTATTGCAAGGTTTATAGTCGATCTAAAAAGTTAAGTTGTCAATAATTTAAAGGAAATTGTTATCCCTAGTGTAGCTTCTGGCGCTTTTGATGCCATCTCTTTTGGTTTATTATTTTGTCGCAGGAGTCATCCTCATATTGTCACTCGTTGAGATGTAAACACTAAAATCCTCAACTACTTTACTTGCACCTTCATCTGTACTTGCCCTCAAGTTTTATTTTGACTCACATATTTCGATAATTTTTATATTTCAAATAATTTTAGGTATACATTGAAGGATACTTGGTGTAAGCTGTAAGGAATACTTGGTGTAAGTTGTAAAGTAATGGGTCTTATGCAACATGTTGTTTCTCTATTTTCTGCACGTTTATATTTTTTGTATTCTATCTTTTGTAAAGTTAACTAATTATACATGGTTATAATGATTTTTGTGTATGGAATGATGGTTTTTTTGGTGGTTTGGATATGTATTGATGATTGTAAGTTTTGTGGACAAGTTTAGAATTTTTTGGATTTCTATTTTTAAATGGAACTCTGTCGAAATTTCTTGAAATTAGTACCGACTAACTCGATGTTTTGGTGGTTGGATATGTATTGATGATTGAGTATGTATTAATTGTTGTGGTGGTATGTGTCTTTAGATAATGTAATATTTTTCAAATTTTAATTTCATTTTTCATTACATCGTGCCTTCAGGCACTGGTTATCGCTAGTTCCAAATATCTTTGAACGTTTAGGACTTAATATAAAATATTTGACGAGTTTGTTTTTAATTTGTCTCATCTTGTTTAGCACGCATGCACACATATATATATAAAATACATGTTATATTAATTAACATGTGAAGCATGTTTTCATATTATATATATATATATATATATATATATATATATATATATATATATAGTATAAATATACACATATAGAATACTATATTCTACCTTGTAATTGATTATGGACTTTATTCTATTTTGGTTCACTAGAGCCACCAAGTGAAACAAGAGGTCAAACCTAGTGTGCAAGAATTAAATTTAAATATAACTATTACATTTAAACCGGGGCTCCATTACAAACGGGTCTTCAAACGCTCTTGCTCTTTGATCTCCAATTCTTTAAAATTATTCTAATTATTCCTATTACAAAACTATTTTAAAATAAATAGAAACTTTGATCAGCAGTCAAGGGGAAGTACATATGAGAGAGATAAAATTTACATTAAGAAAAAATTAGAGAAGACGAAGTACGCAGACCCCATTTAATAAAACCTATACATTCATGTATCCAACTAAAATAAAATTCAATCACATTGGTCAATAGTCAATAATCAATCTCATTTATTATCATACACATCACCATATGCATCAATAAATAACATTCATCTCATGAATAATAAACATTCAATATATATATATATATGGGGAGCGATCCATAGCATCTATATGCTATGGGATAAAAAGTGACATATAGGCTCTAATTCGTACGTTTTATAGATAAAAGGCTGGTATCGGAATTATGATTCCAACCCGTCGCTAGTATTACTAATGGACGCTTAAAGTAAAATGTCCCACAATTTTGGCCTCAATTAGCCACAAGAACTTATATTCCGCTAGTAATACTAAGCGACGGACCTAAACTATCACAATTGGGTCATAACTATCACGTCATTGCTGGGCGTAGGATTGGAAAGTAGGACCATAAAGCATTACTTGTACAAGTGACATGATCTAATATTGAAAGTATAGATTCCCTTGAAGTTATGCCAACAGTAGTGAAAAGGCCATAAAAATAAGTACCTTCTACATAAGCAACAGGGACAATCCCAGCTCTGTATTGACCAATGCGGAGAAAGACAGCTGAGAGAGATCAAAGTGCGGAGAGTCACACCAGCCTCCCTGTGGGCAAGAAGTTTGTGGTGGTGACTATGATTGAACTGCGAAGGCACCACTGTGGATCATTCACACATACAAGTTGAAAGCATACTCCACAACTCAATCCATTGTCAAACAGGGCTGTGCTAAGTGCTGCTGTATTTGTCCAATACCCTTGGCTGTACAAATTTCCATACCCACAAGCCCCACCTTACATAAGAAAAATTAAATTAATTTAACCATTTGCGTAATAATACGCAAGTATTGGTAATTGTTGCAAAGTTAAAAAGTCTTTATAAAAACATACCCATTGTCCCAGAAGCATCACCTCCTCCATAGAAGGTTGCATGAGCATTTATCCAACCCCTGCCATAATACCCATCAACAGATGAGAAAAGTGAAAGAAAACCCACTACTAAAATTCCACTGATCAGAGCCATGTCTAATCCTGCACAAGTTAAAGCAAATGGGGTTCTTTTTTAGCATTCGAGTGAAACATAGTACTCTGTTAATTAAGTTGGCCTAAAAAGAGGAAGTGAAAGAGATAGTTACAAGAAAATGATGATGAGATCTGAAAAAGGATGGTAAAACCAGTAGACTTACCTTTTCAGACTGCTTTTCAAGTTACATCGATTTCTATCCGCTAGTAATACTAGCGGACCATGTTCTTTTGGCTGGACGATTTAACTCACGTGTGAGGGGCATAAGCGTCATGGATTTTGATTAAACACGTCCGCTAGTATTACTATGATTTCGTGAATTTGCCACTCTAGATCGCATGTACCATTAATCAATAAAACGTGTGGTTTAGAGCCTATATGCCAATAATTATCCCATAAAGATATAGATGCTTTATGGATCTACCTCTATATATATATATATATATATATTGATATCTTTTAATGGGTAAATTTAGTTAGCATAAAATCTAATTTTGAATCAAAATAAACTCCTTTATTTTAATCCAAATTTAAATCAAAATAAATCTCTTTTATTTTAATTTATCCTATTTTGAATAAAATAAACTATTTTATTTTAATTAAAATAAACTCATTTATTTTAATTAATTATGGAATCCAATTCCAAGTAAAAAACTCCTTTATTTAAGGAAACACGGATTCTCTTTCCTATTCACAAATAAACTCTTTTATTTTGAATAATATGAAATCGTATTCCATGTCTAAATAAACTCTTTTATTTAAGAA
Source organism: Panax ginseng (assembly GCA_020205605.1). NCBI lineage: Eukaryota > Viridiplantae > Streptophyta > Magnoliopsida > Apiales > Araliaceae > Panax > Panax ginseng. The sequence continues at coordinate 87,634,395 of CM035128.1, read as the reverse complement.
AATACGAATTCTCTTTCCTATTCACAAATAAACTCTTTTATTTTGAATAATATGAAATCTTATTTCATATATAAATAAACTCCTTTATTTAAGAAAACATGGAATCCAATTTCAACTCCAATTAGTTATCATGGAATTCATTTCCAATTCTAATTAGTTAGCATGAAATCCAATTTCAAAATTAAAATAAACTTTTTATTTTAATATTAAAATAAACTTTTATTTTAAAATTAAAATAAACTTGTTCTTCATATCTTTTTTGTTTAATTAATAATTGTGCATAAAGGATGATCTCGGGTATATGGTTTGTAAAATTTTAAAACTCGATTTTCCACGTTTTACTTTATTTTGTATGCAATTTCATTGCACAATAATATTACAAACCTAATAGCAGGCATCGAGTCAAACCTTTATACTTAATTATTAATTATTTTAATTCGATATGTATATTGATATGTGTTTAGAACAATTTAATTGGGCATAATTTGTTATATAAAATTATTATTTTATATATTAAAAAAATGTGATTTGATGTTAATTGTTAATAGGAGTTTCACGTGATTTGATGAAACAAATGTTCCGTTTATATAATTTTGTATTATATATATATATATATATATATATATATATATATATAACTAAAGTTACCGGGATAACTTTATAGTGTTTCCTGAATGTTCCCACGTGATTCAAGGGATAGAAACATACAGGATATTAACGTGACAGTGGCTCCATCCACTTTATATATATATATATATATATATATATATATATATATATATATATATATATATATATATATATATATATATATTTTTTCAATTATTTTATAATTAAAATAAAAGTTTATTTTAATTTTAAAATAAAAGTTTATTTTAATATTAAAATAAAAAGTTTGTTTTAATTTTAAAATTAAAATTTCATGATAACTAACTAATTAAAGTTAGAATTGGATTCCATGATAACTAATTGGAGTTGAAATTGAATTCCATATTTCCTTAAATAAAGGAGTTTATTTAGATATGAAATAAGATTTTATATTATTCAAAATAAAAGAGTTTATTTGTTAATAGGAAAGAGAATCCGTGTTTCCTTTAAATAAAAGAGTTTATTTAAATATGAAATAAGATTTCATATTACCCAAAAATAAAGGAGTTTATTTTGACAAGGAATTAGATTCCATAATTAATTAAAATATATGAGTTTATTTTGATTAAAAAAATTGATTAAAATAAAATAGTTTATTTTATTCAAAATTGGATAAATTAAAATAAAATAGTTTTATTTTGATTTAAATTTAGATTTAAATAAAGGAGTTTATTTTGATTCAAAATTAGATTTTATGCTAACTAAATTTGCCCATTAAATGATATCAATATATATATATATATATATATATATATATATATATATATATATATATATTGAATGTTTATTATTCATGAGATGAATGTTTTTTATTCATGCATGTGATGCTGTGTATGATAATAAATAGGATTGATTATGGACTATTAACCAATGTGATTGAATTTTATTTTAGTTGGATGCATGAATGTATGGGTTTTATTAAATGGGGTCTCCATGACTGCGCTTCTCTCTATTTTTTCTTAATGTAAATTCTATCTCCTCCTATGTACTTCCCTCGATCAATGATCAAGGTTTCTATTTATTTTAAATAGTTTTGTAATATGAATAGTTATAATTAATTTTGAAGAATTGCAGATCAAGGAACAAGGAGCGCTTGAAGACCCGTTTGTAATGGAGACTGATTTTAAATGTAATAGCTATATTTAAATATTAATTCTTGCACCCCTAGAGTTTGACCTTTTTGTTAACTTGGTGGCTCTAGTGAACCGAATTAGAATAAAAGTCCATAATCAATCCGGATAGAATACAATATTCTATATTAGCATGCTTATACTATATATATATATATATATATATATATATATATATATATATATATATATATATTATGTAAACATGTTTCGCATGTTAATTAATATGACGCGTATTTTTTATATATGTTCATGCACGCTAAACAAGATGAGACAAATTAATAACAAACCCCTCAAATATTTTATATTAAGTTGTAACGTTCAAAGATATTAAGAATATCGAACGTCGCCTTCTAGCATGATAGAAACAATAGAGTATTGAATATTTAATATGAGTTTGTTGTGCACACACAAGACAAGTATTAAATATTTAAGATATTTTTTTTATTACATATGATGTTTATAAGGAATTGAACATTACTGCTTTGAGTAAATAGTTACCGTACAATTCAATCCTTCCATCATACAATGTCCCAATTAAATATAAGACATGGAATTACTGTCAAGTCTTATTTTATTTAATTATATGTTTTTCGATCCTTAAATGCACAACACCAAATAATGCAAATTAGAAACTCCTTTCTAATTTCATTCTCGCTTTAACAAGGACTCACTGGGTTGTCATTTATTGAATCACATAGACATTTCTCTTCTTTTACTAGAAGTGGTAGACTATTTATTGATCATACATTATCTCCATGTACAACTTATTATACCTAAGCATACCCTTTGATATACTTTAAGGGTCTTAAGGAATAAGTCAAAGTATAATTCATCATACAAACCTCGGGATGCTTTACTCCTAACCCCACAAGGTTCCGAGACGGAGCTTAACCTGAGTCTCGGTTAAGAACGGCGATGATCTACGTTTCACACGATACTATGATGATCTCAAGTCCAATGATCACTTGTACTACTATCACTATAGGAATTCCTATCGATGCATAAGTAAAACTCCATTAGGTATTCCTTAGCGAAGCCAATGCTCAAAGAACTTATTCTCTAATAAGCACCTACATACTTGCTTTAGTGTCTCCACATAAATGATCATGAGATCAATCATCCTCATCCAATGAGTAAGAAACGTATGTACCAATCTATTCGAATTCACTAATCCCCGATTTAGTAATCCAACGATTGGGAACTATTTTAGTTTTAAGCTTTCTAAGAATTTAGATCTCATTAGAATGATCATCATCATTATTCTAAAAGCATTATTTAAAACTATGGGTTTATCACATACTATAAAACAACATCATATAGATAATTAAAAGCCTTTAATAAATTAATATTTTTTATTAATAAATGAATAAGATTGTTACAAAGTATATGCTTTATCATCAAACATGATTGCCTTATGTGCATACTACTTTCAATCTCCCACTTGCACTAAAGTCAATCGCCATGGTATCTTATACCCTTCTTCTATGTTGTTCTTGAGAGTTCATTATCTCTATAGTGATTTTTCATCTTTCAATGATTCTTATAATCAAATAAAAGTGCCACGACACATGTTTAGATCCAAGATGAGACTTAAGAACTATTCTTAGTTCTGTAATGAACTTTTCATCCAAACAATCAACTTGCAGCTTCATTTATAGCTATATACTTTGTCTTCACTAAACCAGAAAATTTTACTGTTTGGAACCTTTCCAATTCACTGCACCACTGTTCAAGGTAACCTTTTACCTTAAAGTGGATTTTTCTGTCGTCTTGGTCTGTCTGAAAAACTCGAGTTTGTTAAGCCCTCTAGTTTTAATTCAGACCCACCATGAATTTTAATCACATCCTTAGTACCGGTTAAGTACTTTAAGATGTTTTTCATTGTCTTACAGAGATCTTCTCTAGAATACGACTGATCATCATCAGGTCTCGTACATTTCATTGCATACATGATAATTACTTATGCAATCTCTCTTTTTGGAGTCTTTGGGGACTATTAAGAGAGATACACTCCATGGCTCATCAACATGAGACATCTCTTGGAGTTTGACATGCTAAACGACTTTAGCATCAAATGATTATACGTTCCTTGGGTTAAGTCGAGCATCCTCTTATATCTATATAAATAGATTTGTATTGCCAATTAAGATACTCTTCCCAAATCATTCATGGAGGAATATTTAGACAACTTTATCTTTACTGATTGTAGCATTGGTATGTTATTCCTTATCCGTAGTATATCAATATATAATACTAGGAATGTTACGACGCTCCCACTGACCCTTTTGTACACACTAGGTTCATTCTTGTTTTTGATAAGATCAAACTCTTTTGATTGTCTTATCAAAACGAATGTTCCATTTTGAGAAGCTTGCTTCAATCCATTTCTCTGAGTGTCTACAACTCTTACCTCATTGTATGTAACTGGATCATCATTTTCTATGATACGTACCTCATCATCATCATGAATGATGAATCCATACCTCCTAGGTATCTTCTTGCAGACTATTCCGCATTTATGATTCAATTTGGTACAATAGAATCTATCTCATGTGTTTCTCTTATTTGACTTATAGTGTTTTGTGGTTCTTGAACTCTTCAAGATCTATTATCCTCCCACTAGCCCCTTCAATGATAAGCATCTTTATCTTAGAAGGCAGCATGTTTCACAACAAACACCTTTTTCTAAGTAGGATTATAGAACATATACCCTAAACTTACTTTAGGATGTCCAATAAATCTGTACTTGTCCAATCTTGTCCCAAGCTTATCCTTTGAAATCTTTTCACATAAGCTGGACAACCCCTTATCTTAACTTACATAAAATTAGGAGTCCTTCCTGTCCATAACTTTATGGAGTCTTGTGGCCGGATTTTGAGGTTACCTTTTCATAGATATGAAGCCATTTCTAGGACATAACCCCAAAAGGATACTAGAATGTCGGTAAAATCATTATGGACCGCACCATGTCCAACAAGGTGCCATTTTTCCTTTCAGATACATCAATCAATTATTGCATATCAGGAGACATCCATTGTGAGAAAACCATTTGAGATGATCTAGAAACTCATTGCATAATTATTCCTTCCTTGATTCGATCAAAGAATCCTAATACTTTACCAATTTGTTTCACTTCTGAATTCTTTGAACCTTTCAAATAATTCACACTTGTATTTCAACAAATACACACATTCAACTTTTTGAATGATCATCTACTTTTTCTGATATACCCTAAGGGTATTAAGGAATAAGTCAAAGTATAACTCATCATACACAAGATACTATGATGATCTCAAGTCCAAGGATCACTTGTACTACTATCACTACAGGAATTCCTATTGACAGACAAGTAAAATTCCATTAGGTATTCCTTAGCGAGCCACGTTCAGTGAACTTATTCTCTAATAAGCACCTACATACTTGCTTTAGTATCTCCACACAAATGATCATGAGATCAGTCATCCTCATCCAATGAGCAAGAAACGTATGTACCAATCTATCCGAATTCACTTATCCCCAATTTAGTAATCAAATGATTGGGAACTATTTTAGTTTTAAGCTTTCTAAGAATTTAGATCTTATTAGAATGATCATCATCATTATTCTAAAAGCATTATTTAAAACTATGAGTTTATCACATAATATAAAACAACATCATGTATATAATTAAAAGCCTTTAATAAATTAATACTTTTTATTAATAAAGAAATAAGATTGTTACAAAGTATATGCTGTATCATCAAACATGATTAGCTTGTGTGCATACTACTTTCAAATACAACAGAATTTCAACCATAGAGAATAGAAATTACTAAACTAAAAGTTAAAATTAAAGTAGGTTTGTAAGACCCCAAATAATTAATAAATAAAATTTAATTTTCTCTAATTATTATTTTGAAATAGTAAGGGTTGATGTGATTAATGTGGATAGTTATGGGTAAAATACGCAAATATTTCAAAATAAGCAAGTGGTTATAAAATATTCATTGTTCTCGGGGAATATTTGTTTGGTCGTGGAATATTAAGTCTTTGTCGGTGAATATTTGTAATGACAAGCATTGCAGCCCATGTGTGGGCCCCATAACTAAAAGCGATTCAAAGAAGAAAACGACAAATATAAGTTGTTTAAAATAACGACGTAATTGTTACCGCTTACACTCGTTGGAATACCCTTGGTTAAAAACAAACGATATCTGCGTTGTTGCACAAAGAAGACACCAGTATTGCACCAATTATCGACTCTTACGTAAGAAGGCACTACTCAATAATGGTTACTGATATTAATTGCTCAAGTATTTTATTGGTTCAATAATTGTTGTGTTGATATTTTATATTGTCATTGTTTTTGATAATTGTCATTACACAATTATTTTCATTATCGGCTAATAATTCATATTATCTGAATAATATTATTAGATAACATTATTGGCAATGTCTAGAAAGTTCGCCTAAGGAGAGGTTTGGTCACCTAATCAAGGCGCCACAAGAAGGAGAAATTCTTATTGAAAGCCCCTCTTTCCTCGAAACCGTCTTCGTTGTCAATATTGTGATTCTCAGTAATATTATTTGTGAATAATTAATTATTGATTCATATGATGAGGAAAATATTGATTTTATGTGGATATAGATGGAGAAAATTTTTAATGTGACAATTGTTGAAAATTGAAATTTTATCTTTTTCCGATAAAATAATTCATTTAAATATATATATTATTATATTTTAATAATATAATAATGGTGATATTTTTACAAATTTAATATGGGATATATGAGTATACAAGGAGGAAGAGTATTTTTGTTGTAATAAATGTTTAAAACATGTTAAACATGTCGTGGACCCCATTTATCGATCGAAATTTGATTATAGCTTTGAAATCGCCTGCTTGTGGATTTCTGGCCAATTTCGCTTGGAATTTGAAAAAACTTCTTCGCAGTTGTAGAGAATTGAATTTTCTATAAAAACTAGCGAGATTCAATTTTCCGACAAAAGGGCTATTTATTTTGAATTATTGAAGTTCGGAGTTCCAAATAATTGATTTTTGGAAGTTTTAATTGTTTAAAATAACAAAATGTTTTTATATGTTGTGAGCCTCATTAATCACATGCTAGGTGGTCGATTTCAGATTCCCAAAGGATGGGCGTAGAAATTTTTTTATAAATATATTATTATATTAAATTTTCTCGCTTTGGTGTTCTAAGCAATTTCCTATAAATAGTGCTTAGGTTAGAATTGAAAATCACACTTAAACTCAAGTTTTCTCTCTATATTATCGAGCTTATTCTTGTGAGTATTTTGAGTATACTTTGAGTATTGCTATACGGTGAAAGTTCGTTATAGCCTATATCCAAAGATTCCAGCTTAGAAGTACCGTCTTTCCGAGGTAAGGATATTTTTTTTTCGTAATGATATTATTTCTTCAATATCATTATGCTGAAATAATGATCTAAAGTTTTTATCAAATTTGGAACTTTTGGTGTCGGAGTTACTATTCACGTATACGGCACTATTCATCAAAAAATTAAAATTTTCCTTTTCGTCCAAAATATCTATTGTGGATACTAGTTCTGATTGTATCCATGTTTTGATCATTCTTGAATTTTACACCACTATGATTATTTTTGAGGTATTTTTGGACGTGGATAAAACAAAGTACGAATCCTTAATCCTTAATCCTTGTCATTTTGTTTCACTGGATTCGTTTCTTTAAAAAAAAAATATTTTTCATCATCCTCGGTCTTAAATGATGATATTATTGAATATCTTTGGCCTCAGAGTGCAAATATGATTGATTTCGATGAATATCTTTGGCCCGTAGTGCAAAGATGAATGATTTCTGATGAATATCTTTGGCCCGTAGTGCAAAGATGAACAGGTGTTTAGATGAACATGACCAACCGGTGAATGTCCTTGGCCTGTAGTGCAAGGATGAATATATGATTCCAGATATATATTGATTGATGTTACAGAGATAAAAATATTGATGATGGATTTGTTAAATTCATAGATATTAGTAGATTTCATCCTCTACGTAACTCTTCTATGAATTAATATTTTCCATTCATGAGTATTGATTTAAAACTTGTTGTCTATTGTATTCTATTAAATTTTTCCTGTTGAAGACTAACGATAATTTGTTGTATATTATCTTAGTCATAATATTCTTTACTGGGCTAGTTGAGCTCACCCTTTTCCTTTTTGTTCCATTTTCCTTCTTAGGAGGCGAGAATGTAGCGAGTGCAGCTCGGGGTATGGAATGATGGTTTTAGAGAGTTGTTTAGTAGTCCTCACCATTTTTGTAAAATAATGTATCAATAATTATGATGAGGATTTATTTGTATGTGGATATTGTTTAGATGACAATATCTCGTATTTAAACTCACAGCTTCTTTGTTGTAATAATAAAGTTGTAGTTGTTTCACATGCAGTATATTGACAACTCGTAATGAGTGATGTATACCTATTTTTGGGGTGTCACAGGTTGGTATCGAGCTTAGGGATATGATCTCCATGGAGATCGGGAATAGAACTAGGAGGGGAGAGAGTAAAATCCTTCGCTAGTGTGTCCTACCTAAGCTTATTTGATAGTTGGTCAAGATATAGGATATTATGTGATATATTGATTTCCTTAATTAACCCTTGTTTTATGACAAGATTTGAGAATGTCGATCGAGAATATTAACAATGGAAATGAGACCGTGGAGACGCTTTGTACTCACCAACGAGGAGAACGCGCAACAGTCGTGGCAATGTTCCTCCTGTGAACAACACCAATCGAAAGCAGATGATGAACGAGTGGATATTTAGAAGCTTTTCGCAGCTTCATGCAAAATCGCATTTAGGAGACTCGTGTTCAAAACATAGGAGAAAATGATAGCAATTCATGGGTTGTCACAACCAAGCGCTTCAAAGAGTTGGGACCACTGAATTTAAGGGAAAGCTCGATCCGATCATGGCGTAAACACATGGGTCAAGCAAATTACCAAGATATTCGATGTCTTATGATGCACAGAGGAACAGAAGGTTCCATTCGCCACCTTTATGTTCCGTATGGAGGTAGACTCACTGGTGGGAGTCCGTGAAGCGACTCATCCAAATTGCACTCAAATGTCTTGGGAGACATTTCAGAACTATTTAATGACAAATACTTTCCGAAAGTGTTCGTCATAAGAAGGAAGTTGAGTTTATTAGACTGGAGCAGAACAACATGACGGTGTCTCAGTACGAGGCGAAGTTTGCAGAGTTATCCAGGTTTGCACCTCATTTGGTGGAGAATGAGGAACGATGACGCAAAATGTTTCGAGAGGTTTGAAACCCGATACGCCAAGATCTCATCTCTCATAAATTTTCTCTATTCAGGATGATGTTGTTAACGTGGCTCAATTGTTAGAGCGAGATAACGAAAGTACGGTTAACCGAGGTACCACACATCGAGATCATACCGCAGATAGCGATCAACAAAACAACAATAACCAAAGGAGAAAGAAAAGATTCGGACAAAATGGTAACCACTCCGGTGGTAATCATAGCCATGAAAATAGAAGAAGCGAGTTAGGTGGAGATTTTAAAAAGAGGAGATTCAACAACGACCATGTGAAGACGATTTAAAGGCAAAAAGAATCGGGTTCCAAGGGAGGAGAACGACCACCCATCGTATGCTATAAATGTTTGGAAAGAGGATATATCACCAAAATCGCCCACAACAGCCTTCGGTATGCTATAATTATAGAAAGGAAGGACATATCGCTCGAGATTGCACAGTAGCAAAACCTAGTTCAGCGGGGACGGTGACTCAAAAGACTGTCCCAGAAAAGTCAAAGTCAACAGTTCCTGGAAGAGCGTTTGTTGTGACTGGTCAAAATGCGAGGAACCCAAACGAGGTGATCACGGGTAAGCTATTTATAAATTCTTGTGAAGTTTATACTTTACTAGATACCTATGCTACCCATTCATTTATCTCTCCCGCTTGTGCTCAACGCTTAAACTTGACTCGGAGAAATTAGACTTTGACCTATCTCGTGGAAACTCCGTTAGGAGAAACTTTCATCACATCCATTTCGCTTATAAATCTTGTTTGATTCAAGTTGGGACCATCACCTTACCCGCTGACCTTATCTCTTTAAAGATACTTGCTTTTGATGTGATTTTAGGGATTGATTGATTAACTACTCATCATGCCAAAATTGATTGTTTTCGTAAGGTTGTTAGCTTTCATATTCCTAAACAACCTGTTATATTAATTCAAGCAACTAAACCATTAAAATCAATCATTTGCCATATCTAATCATAAAGCTATTCGCTTATTAAAAAACGGATGTCAAGCTTTCTTAGCCCATGTTATGGATTTGAATAAAGACACGTCACATTTGAATAATATTCCTGTTGTTATTGACTTTCCCCGACGTATTTCTGAAGAACTTCCCTTGCCTACCCCTCGAACGTGAAGTTGAATTCTTTATTGACCTTGAACCCGGTACAAAGCCCATTTCTAAAACCCCATATCGAATGGCTCCTATTGAACTTCAGAGTTAAAGGTCCAACTACGAGGAGTTATTGGACATCGGTTTCATTAAATCCTAGTACATCTCCTTGGGGTGCTCTGTGCTTTATTCAGAAGAAGAAAGACGGGAGTATGCGACTTTGTATTGACTATCGGGAATTGAACCATGTCACTATCAAGAATAGGTATCCTCTACCTCGTATTGATGACTTGTTTGACCAGTTGCAAGGAGCACAATTCTTTTCAAAAATCGATCTTCGTTCTGGATATCATCAGCTGAAGATTAGAACTGAGGATATTCCAAAGACTGCCTTTAGAACTCGGTACGGGCATTATGAATTCCTAGTCATGTCTTTTGGATTGATTAATGCCCCTGCGGCTTTCATGGAGATGATGAACCGAGTATTCAAGGAATATTTGGATCAGTTCGTTGTTGTCTTTATTGATGACATCCTCATAAATTCCAAAAGTCGTGAAGATCATGAGCACCATTTGAAGCTGGTACTACAAAGGCAAGTGGTGTGAAAACATGGAGTAAATGTTGACCCGGCGAAGATTGAAGCAATACAAAGTTGGGAGCAACCGAAGACGGTGACTGAAGTACGTAACTTCGGGTCTAGCCAAGTTATTATCTGGAGATTCGTGGAAGGGTTTTCTCGAATCGCTACTCTAACTTCGATTGACTCGGAAGGATACAAAATTCGCTTGGAGTGAAGAATGCGAGAAGAGTTTCCAAGAGCTTAAGAGGAGACTTATTTCGGCACTGTTCTAACAATACCATCCGGTTCGGATGGATTTGTTATCTCAAATGATGCTTCTGGGCAAAGGGTTAGGATGTGTTCTCATGCAATATGGGAAATTCATAGCCTATGCCTCATGATAACTTAAAGAATATGAGAGGAATTATCCTACTCATGATCTAGAGTTAAGCGTGATCATTTTCGCTAAAGATCCGGAGGCACTATCTTTATGGGGAGAAAGTGGAGATATATTCGACCATAAAAGCCTTAAATATTTCTTCACTCAAAAAGAACTTAACATCGCCAAGCAATGACGTTGGCTCGAGCTATTGAAAGACTACGACCACACTATTCAATACCATCCTCAAAAAGCGAACGTGGTAGCCGGCCGCGTTGAGTAGGAGATCATATCACGAGAACGAAAAGCGATGATGTCAAGTATACGCATAGAGCCAACTTTAATAGAAAAAGTTAAAGTTGCTCAAGCCACCAACCCGGAGCTGATGCATATGAAGAAGAAAGTACAAGAAGGTGCTATTCTGGAAGCGAGAATCGATGAAGAAGGAATACTTCGAGTCCACTCTAGACTTTGTGTTCCCAACGACTCTGATTTGAAGTACAAGATATATTAACATCCACTTTCCAACATAACACTCACATCTAGTTGTTAGGTTTATAATATTCATGAGCCCAATCAAATTGCACAAAATAAGCAGAAACGTGGAAAATTAGAGTTTTAAAATTTTACAAATCATATACTCGGATCATCCTTTATGCACAATTATTAATTAAACGAAAAGATATGAAGAACAAGAATTATACCCTTGAAGATTCGAGCTTCCTCAGGTACAAGTTCACCTCCAATCCTTTTCGCGTTCAACTTGAATCCACCGGGTTTGGTTCCTTCCTTTGATCAATGTTAGCCACCCAAGTATTTGGCCTCTAAAGGTGATCCACCAAGGAAGAAGAAATATTCAAGAAGAAGGGTGGTTAGCTAAACCCTAGTTTTTCTATCTCTATAGAAAAGGAGCGTACTCTCCAACAATTGGAATCACGTCTGTTATAAAAAAGTCAACAACCACTCTACACCCATAATAAGACTCCTCTTATTTTTATAGATGTAGGCAACCCTCCTTAACAATTATGGATTTGATTTTTATTTTAATTAATTAAGTTCCTTTAATTAATTATGCTCCCAATCTTATTAGGAATAATTAATTAAAATCTTTTAATTAATTTACCTCCTAATCTTATTAGGAATATATAAGAGTACTTTTATTAATTAATTCTGAAACTCCTTTAGGAATTAAATAATAATAATAAGACTCCTCTTATTAATTTATATTTAATATTTCCAAAATATTAAATAATAAATATTAAGCTATTTAATTTATTCTATCACCATAGATTAAATTAAATATACTTAACTTATTATTACGATTACGCCATTAACTTCTTAAATAATTATTCTTCCTTTTATGGTGTGACCCTTTAGGTTCTCCATATTAAACCGGTTGTGAATAAATCAATTAGGACAATGACCTATGTGATTCGATAAATAACAACCCAGTAGTCCTTGGCCAAGGCAGAATGAAATTAGAAAGGAGTTTCTAATTTACATTATTTGGAATTGTGCATTTAAGAGTCGAAATACATATAATTAAATAAAATTAGGCTTGACAATAATTCCATGTCATATATTTAATTGGGATATTGTATGGTGGAAGGATTGAATTGTACGGTAAATATTTACTCAAAGATTTTTTTATGATTAATGTTGAAATCTATATTATCTGAAAAGTCGTTAATCGCTAGGGAGGCTTATCCCTATTGTGGAATAAATATTAATTATTTAAATAAGATTAGAATTGTTCTAATTAATTTATTCACAATCGGTTTAATATGGAGAAACTAAAGGGTCACACCATTAAAAGGAAGAATAATTATTTAAGAAGTTAATGACATAATCGTAATAATATGTTAAGTATATTTAATTTAATCTATGGTGATAGAATAAATTAAATAGCTTAATATTTATTATTTAATATTTTGGAAATATTAAATATTTATTAATAAGAAAGTCTTATTAATATTATTACAATTATTATTATTTTAATTTCTAAAGGAGTTTGAGAATTAATTTAATACAAGTACTCTTAATTATTCTTAATAAGATTAGGAAGCAAATTAATTAAAAGAGTTTAATTAATTATCCCTAATAAGACTAGGGACTTAATTAATTAAAGGAATTTAATTAATCAAATAATACCATATTTTCTAATTAGATTAGAAGGGTTAATTGATATCTTTATAAGAGGAGTCTTATATCAGATATCTAGATATACGTGATTCCAATTTATTAGAGAGTACGCTCTTTTTCTATGAGAGATAGAAAAATAAGGGTTTTGCTAAATACACATCTTCTTGAATCTTTCTTTTTCCTTGGTGGATCACCTCTAGAGGCCAAACATTTGGGTGGCTAACATTGATCAAAAGAAGGAACCAAACCCGATGGATTCAAGTTGAACGCGAAAGGATTTGGAGGTGAACTTGTACCTGAGGAAGCTCGAATCTTCAAGGGTATGATTTTGTTCTTTATCTTTTCGTTTAATTAATAATTGTGCATAAAGGATGTTCCAGGTATATGGTTTGTAAATTTTTAAAACTCTAATTTTCATACTTCTGCTTATTTTATGCAATTTGATTGCGTTCATGAATATTACAAACCTAACAGTGGTATCAGAGCCAAACCATTATGCGAATTATTAATTGTCAAATTTTATATGTATATTGATATGTGTTTAGAACAATTTAATTGGGCATAATTTGTTGTATAAAATTTTAAAAATAAAAATAATAATTAAAAAACGGTAATTCCGATCTCTTTTGATTTCGCTGAGTCTGTGATTTTTTTGGAACATGCGAGATCATTATTTTTTTTAAAAAAAAACTGCTCCTGAATTTATATGCATCAGATGCATGATTATATGTATAATATTAACCGTGATTCTGATTACTTCGGTATACATCCAGATTATACTTTGATATATATATATATATATATATATATATATATATATATATATATATATATATATATATATATTCAAATCACTGCTTTGTTATCCTCAATCACTAATGAACTATTATATATATATATATATATATATATATATATATATATATACGTATTAATACTTAAGCGTGGTTATTGCTATTCGTGTTTCATAAAAATAAATATATATTATTCTTAATTATTTTATAATTAAAATAAGAAGTTTATTTTCATCTCAAAATAAAAAATTTATTTTAATCTTAAAATAAAAGGTTTATTTTAATTTTGAAATTGGATTTCATGCTAACTAATTAGAATTGGAAATGGATTCCATGATAACTAATTGGAGTTGAAATTTGATTCCATGTTTCCTTAAATAAATGAGTTTATTTATATATGAAATAAGATATCATATTATTCAAAATAAAGGAGTTTATTTGTGAATAGGAAAGAGAATTCGTATTTCCTTAAATAAAGGAGTTTATTTAGACATGGAATACGATTTCATATTATTCAAAATAAAAGAGTTTATTTGTGAATAGGAAAGAGAATCTGTATTTCCTTAAATAAAAGAGTTTTTATTTTATTTTTTTTACTTGAAATTGGATTCCATAATTAATTAAAATAAATGAGTTTATTTTAATTAAAGATTTTGATTAAAATAAAATAGTTTATTTTATTCAAAATAAGATAAATTAAAATAAAAGAGGTTTATTTTGATTTAAATTTGGATTAAAATAAAGGAGTTTATTTTGATTCAAAATTAGATTTTATGCTAACTAAATTTGCCCATTAAATGATATCAATATATATATATATATTGAATGTTTATTATTCATGAGATGAATGTTATTTATTGATGCATATGGTGATGTGTATGATAATAAATGAGATTGATTATGGACTATTGACCAATGTGATTGAATTTTATTTTAGTTGGATGCATGAATGTATGAGTTTTATTAAATGGGGTCTGCATACTTCGTCTTCTTTAATTTTTTCTTAATGTAAATTCTATCTCCCTCATATGTACTTCCCCTTGACTGTTGATCAAAGTTTCTATTTATTTTAAAATAGTTTTGTAATAGGAATAATTAGAATAATTTTAAAGAATTAGAGATCAAAGAGCAAGGACCGTTTGAAGACTAGTTTGTAATGGAGCCCCGGTTTAAATGTAATAGTTATATTTAAATTTAATTCTTGCACACTAGGTTTGACCTCTTGTTTCACTTGGTGGCTCTAGTGAACCAAACTAGAATAAAGTCCATAATCAATTCGGGTAGAATATAGTATTCTATATGTGCATGCTTATACTATATATATATATATATATATATATATATATATATATATATATATATATATGAAAACATGCTTCACATGTTAATTAATATAACATGTATTTTATATATATAAATTAAAACAAACTCATCAAATATTTTATATTAAGTCCTAAACGTTCAAAGATATTTGGAGCTAGCGATAACCTGTGCCTGAAGGCACGACGTAATGAAAAATGAAATTAAAATTTGAAAAATATTACATTATTTAAAGACATATACCACCACTACAATTAATACATACTCAATCATCAATACATATCCAACCACCAAAACATCGAGTTAGTCGATACTAATTTCAAGAAATTTCGGCAGAGTTCCATTTAAAAATAGATATCCAAAAAAATCTAAACTTGTCTACAAAACTTACAATCATCAATACATATCCAAACCACCAAAAAAACCATCATTCCATACAAAAAAAATCATCATAACCATGTATAATTAGTTAACTTTACAAAAGATAGAATACAAAAAATATAAACGTGCAGAAAATAGAGAAACAACATGTTGCATAAGACCCATTACTTTACAACTTACACCAAGTATTCCTTACAGCTTACACCAAGTATCCTTCAATGTATACCTAAAATTATTTGAAATATAAAAATTATCGAAATATGTGAGTCAAAATAAAACTTGAGGGCAAGTACAGATGAAGGTGCAAGTAAAGTAGTTGAGGATTTTAGTGTTTACATCTCAACAGGAAGCAATATGAGGGATGACTCCTACAAAAAAAATAATAAACCAAAAGAGATGGCATCAAAAAGCGCCGGAAGCTACAATCGGGATAACAATTTCCTTTAAATTATTGACAACTTAACTTTTTTAGATCGACTATAAACCTTGCAATAAAAGCGCTTTATTTGCATCAGCATAATGAATTAACGCTTTCTTGGTAAATTTAGATTGTCTTATTTTCTCGCTTCATATTAATCATATTCTAGGTTTTATAATTCCACCGTAGGGCTTGACACTAAGGAGGAAAGATGGAGAGAAAATCGAACATGTAACCTATATCTCCTCTTAAGTGGTAGTAATGCAGTTTTAATTGGCAGTCACTTTTAGGGCACACCGAAACTCACTTCTAAGTACTTTTTAGTCATCAAACTCGATTTTACTAAAGTTTCAAGCTTCAAAGGGTACTTTTTCTCAAACTGTACAAATAAAACCAAGAATACTAATAACCTAGAACATAAATCAAATAAGTAAACACTGGATGTATTTGCAGACACATTGTCAAAAAGATACATAGTAATATTTACCCCATATCATTAACCAGAATGCATCCATATATATTCGCTACAATACATAAACTTAAAATGCATGTGAATATAAAGTTAAATTACAGTTTCTCAGTATGTCAATAAAGCACTATCAAGCATAAAGGTACCCAAAACACTACATCAGATAACAGGACCGACTTAACTGTCATTCATTGTTCAAACAACAATAAATCTTTTAAACGTGATGGTACCCAAAACACTACATCATTCATTGTTAACTTTTATTCATAGTTCAAAACTGTAATAAATCCTTCACTTGAAAAATGAAGAAGAATATAAACAAGATGCAATAACTAAGCGTCACTATTTGGGCTCATAATACAGTTTTTGAAATCATAAGCAGAAAATGGTCTGCGAACCAAATCTATTCACTCATTTTACTTGAAAAAAAGTAATACATCAATTATGACTTATATATATATATATATTGGATATATATCAACATGAAGACAACGGAGAGACAAGGATTATGATGATGTGGGTTTCTTGAAATCGACTTCAAGACTAATCAAATATTTAGCTCTAAAACCCAAGAAAAATTAGCTCTCTATCCTTTATTTATAAACACAAACCCAATAGAAATTCTCAAATAATTGATAGTAAATACTCAAGCCATTGATAGTAAATACTCAAGGAGTTGCAGGTGCAGCAAAGGAGAGAGTTCTAGAAGCAAATCTAAAATATGAGAAAACAATAAGCAAGGAAAATTTGTACCTTTTTCTGATTGCATTGTCGTGGGTTCATAGTTCATATTCCTGCTAGATTTTTGAGTGAGAGGAAAGAAAGAGTGAGGGAGTTGGACTATTGTTTAGTTGGTGGTTCTTGTTGTTTTAGTTTTTGGTATCTCACTGAGTACTACCACCAAATTTTCACCTTTTAAGTTCTGTTTTTCACTTATTTAGTTTTTTTTTTGATAAACTTGAAAAATTAAAATTGTTTCTAGATGACAATTTTTTGCTGAGTTTCTTAGACCAATTTGTACTACAATTTGCTAAGTTTTTTAGACCAATTTCTAAGTTTACTATCCCAGAGTAGGATTTGGGTTTGATTATGGTTATTTGACATTAGGGGTTACCAGAAATGAGTTCAATGATGTTACGGTGTGAATTTTATATTGTTTGATTCATGTATAATGATGGATCTATAGGCATATTTACAGGAAAAAGAAAAACAAAAGATAATGTATATGCTAAGAGGGTCTTAGTTTTTAGATCTTCCTGTGTGAGTGATGGTTTTGCTCCATAGCAGGGGATCAAGGTTTTGATTGTAGTATGGACGTTAAAGAATTATAGACAACCCTCCTACTTCACCTTTTTCATTTATTTGTACATTAATGTTCAATCATTTGACAATGAATTTAAAGTTCTTATGTTCGTAAAAATATATTTGAAGACGCTCTGAATTCTCTTTTTTTTCTCTCACTCATGTTTTGTGGGGAATAATGGAATAGATAATCACTTTAGACCTTAATGCTTTTTAACTCTTTAGCATGAATGTTCCTTGAGGGGAATTCCTGAACTCAGGAATGTTCATCATTTCTATGTTGTTGAAATTCTTGAGCCCAATAACTAATATTTCGATGAGCTTGATAGATGACCATAGGTCAGTATTTTCTAGGATCCTTAGATACTTAGATAAATTTAAAGTCTTGGGACCTGATTGTATTGAAAATATCTCGATCAGGTTGAATTGCTTTTGCAACTTTCTTTCTTAGACCTTAGTTTTATTTTCTAATCCTTGGTGTCTAGATGACGAAGTAGAACCTTATTGATTTAAGACATGATGTGCGTTAGTTGTTGGTGAATGCTTATAGGTTTTTGAAGTGCCAGATGTTAGTTTGTTGTTGAGAGGTACACATAAATTCTATCTTGATGCAAAAGATGTTAAGCTTTTGGTATATCTGCTTAACTAATGTTTTGATGATCTTTGTTGTTGTTTGGGCATTGAATCACTTCAAATTTATGAAATGCATTTTGTGTGTAATACTACAATAGTATCAATATAGTGTAGCTTGGATTGGTTTAATTTATTTTAGGGGCATGTGATTTGTGAGCCCTACATACTTGAGAAACATCAATGAAGAAAGAGGGATGCAATCTTAATCGGAGGTGGCTAGGTAACTAATGTTTTGGTTCTGGCCTTTGTTATGCTTTACTTTTGATAGGCTTGTTGATAAGGAAATATAAACTTCATATACGTGTTCTTTGCTCAGCACTATGTAGGACTATGTCAACTCATATATTATACCTTAACAGAAAAGGAAAAGGAAACAAAATAAACAAGAGAAAACACTCCTCCCACTATAAACATAATTCTAATAATATCAACATTTTAATTCTAATTAATGGAGTATTCATTAGATTTTGTTTCCATCTCATTACCCTTTCTTGTTATTCGAATGTCAAACATAGCTAAGTTTGAGGATGGTTCTCTACTATAGCTTCCACCACCACCAATAAAATTTATCTAATATGATTAATATTATGTAATGAATAATTAATTTGATGTCCAAACGTTATTCTCATTCACTTCAAAAAACCATAACGACCAACATTGGATTTGGTGAATACTACTCCACTACAATACTCTACTTAATTAATAATACAAGAACAAATTTGTTTAACTCCAAAAACAAAATGCATTGTAGTACAAGGTGAGGAAGCTTCCAAATTAAAAACTTGGATTTGTTGCAACTTTCTGTGCATGGGCTTCCTATGTAATATAATAAGATACTCCGACCAAAATTAATACATGTGGTTGATTAAAATTTCATCTTGTTAGTCACCTTGTTAGTCACCAAGATCCTTTCAATTGGCTAGAATTTTTGTTTCATCTTCAAAATGATTAAAATTTATAGATCAATTCCTTGTGCTTCTTCCTAAAACACAAAAGCTTATTTATTATTAATTTGACCAAACAAAACAAAATTATAGTTAAGCTTTAACCCTTAAAAATTTATTTATTTCTTATTTTATTATTTTTTGGTGATCATACCCTTATATATTTAACTTTAATATATAAAAAAACAATTATCTTGGAATCAAAATAATTTACGATAACTATATATAAGTGGTATGAATGTTCACCTAGATTCACAAGTTGGAATGTGATTCCAAAGATCTCCTATCATCTATCCCCTCGTAATTGACAACGCCTTTGAAGAAATTGACAAGCAAACCCCTCCAGCTTTCTCTTGTCCAACTAGATTTCTGAAAAAATCGAACACCAATACATCAACAAAAAATAAATATTAAAAATAATGTTTAATACCCTTTAGTGCAAAGATATTTTCCATAATCACCTTAATAAATGCTCTTGTTACTTGGAAACACCTTCATAACTTTAAGAAGGGACGTAAATAAGAGGGGGCAACAACGTAATGAGGAAGAATTTGAGAAATTATACCGTGACTTCAATGGAAATCCGAGTATCAATTTGGTCACTAAAATTACACGTCGAAGGTGTCGAGGATGTTGGTGATCAATGTCGGAGGTGTCGAGGACACAGTGATGCGCGACTTCCGTGCCTTTTGATTCTAGGTACTTTCTCGCTTTAGATCGTAAATTAGGGGCTGGGTATGATATTTAGGGTTGGGTATGAGAGATTTTGGGCTAGAATTAGAGCTGGGTATGAGAGATAAGAGATTTAGGGGAGTTAGAGGGTTGGGCAGGAGAGATTATCTCTGTGTGCGTAAGAAGATAGAGAGAGAGAGGTGGTTTGAAATTTGAATAAGGAGAATGAGAGAGAGTTGCTGACGTCAATTTTGGATGGGACACTTATCTTTTTTCTCTCTCTGCTCTGTTTTATATTATAGATATCGAACGTCGCCTTCTAGCATGATAAAAATAATAGAGTACCAATTAATTATTATAAGTTTGTTGTGTCACCACAAGGCTTATCTTAATTCTTTGAGATGTTAATTTTATCACATTTGATGCTTATAAGGAAAATTGAACAATGTTGTTTTGTTGTGTCACCACAAGGACAATATTTTTCTTTTTTGAATATATGTAGTGCTAGGTTGGACTTAACTTGAATAATTTTGATTCAGATGTGCCACCACTTGATCAAAATAATCTAAGAGGCAAAATACAAGGAGTTGAATAGTTTATGTAATTGACAAGAGCTGTTTACCTATTTATTTATATATAGTTTATTGTGTCACCAAAAGGCTACATACATTTGAAATGGGATCCTTATTCTCACTAGCAAATCTTCAATTAGATTTTGCCGAACTATATAAGTGAGGGTAATATAGTTTGATGAAAATAGTGAGAGATACACATTTAAAATAAGACCTAATTTATTTTGGTAATTAATAAAAGAATGTATGCTAAAATGTTGTTAATTATAAATTCATTTAGAATTTTACAATGTCTAAATTACTATCACTGTGAAATATATTAGATGTTATTTCACCGGACAAAATTAAATGGATTGGTTAAGGAATTTGAGAATAGTTCTCATGGCCGAAAAGATATCTTATGTCCTTAATACGCCTATCCCTGCAATTGTTGCAGACAATGTCTCTGAGTAAGAGATTACTACTTTTAGAAAGTGACAAGATGATGCACAGTTGGCTCAATTCATCATTCTCTCATCCATGAGTAACTTGCTTCAGCGTCAGCATGAAACTATGGATGCTCTTACTATAATCATGCACATCAAGTAGTTGATGGTGAGAAAAGTAGGACTAATAGATATCAGATATCTAAGGAGCTCTTCCCATCTTGAATGACCGATGACACTACAATACAGACAAAAGTCCATTATCAATTTGATTGAATAATTAGGACAACGGGTTTTGTCATAGATGGAGAGTTGTGCCAAGATTTGATCTTGAACTCACTCCCGGACTCCTTTCACAATTGTTGTGATTTTTTATATGAACAAGCTAGATATCAGCCTCGCTGATTTGCTTAACATGTTGAAAAATGTTGAGAGTCACTTTTCAACCAAGAAATACCAAGTCTTACTGGTAGGGGTCAAAGGATCTTCTACAAAGAAGAACGATTTAAAGAAGGTAAATAGAAAAAGGCAAAAAAAAACAAAGGATAATAAGAACAAAACTGATACGGATAGCAAAGGAGTTTGCTTCCACTGCAATAAGCCAGGACACTAGAAAGAAACTGCAAGAAGCATCTTGTAGATGCTAACTAGAAGAAGCTTAGTGAAGCTTCGGTTACAAATATAGTTTTATTCATGATTGAAATAATTTTTTTTCTTTAAGTCAAGGTTCTACTTGGATATTGGATACCGACTATGGTTATCATAAATATAGATTTATGAAGGAACAAAGCAGAAGTAGAAAGCTAAACATAGGATAAGTAATCCTATGTTTGGTAAATGAAGCAAATGTTGCTGCATTAGCCATAGGAACTTATAGTTTAGCACTGTCTACGGGCAAATCTATTAAGTCAATAATTTGTTATTGTATTCCAGTTCTCATTAGAAACATTATTTGCATTTTATTGTTGAACAATGAAATCTTTGGTATTATAATTAAGAACAATTGTTGTTCTATTTATAATAATAATGTTTTGTATAGAACTGAAATATTACTTAATAGATTTTGTGTACTTGACTTACATGAAAAAATTATTTTGTAAATTGAACAAACTAGTATGAGAAAAGGAGATAATCATTCAAAGAATTAAATGTGTGTATTTGCTGAAATACAAGTGTGAATTATTTAAAAGGTTCAAAGAATTCTGAAGTGAAATAAATTGACAAAGTATTAAGATTCTTTGATTAGATCAAGGAATAAATATTTGTGCAATAAGTTTCTAGATCATTGTCGACGTCAGGATTTTTATTTGTCCCTTTTTTCGTTACTTATTCTTTGGTATTCTCATGTTAGGTGAGATTTGTTTGAAAAAACAAGTGAAAAAGGTCTGACATGTGTAATGTCGACGATTTAACTATAAGAGTTGCCAGTTGGTGTTTTTAACTGGTTGCACCAATGCAACCAAGAAAAGGTTTGCACATTGACCCTGTGACACCCCCAAAATAGGTATACATCACCCATCTTGAGTCGCCAAATTCATGGTACAAAATTCAAATACAACTTAATTATACAACAGTCGTGTAAAATACGACAAAACATAATCTAAGAGTTTTAATAAGAATATTGTCATCTAGACAATATCCACACTCAATGGAGTCCTCATTACATTTATTGTCACACTATTTAACAGAATAGTGAGGACTACTAATGCTATCATCTGGACCGTCACTCCGTTCTCCGACTAGTCCCGACTATGTTCTCATTTCCTGAAGATAACAGTGAAAGAAAGGGTGAGCTCAACTAGATCTATCCCAAGTCATTACCTCTTGACCTCCTCGAGTTTTATTGGCTTGCCACCAATAACTGGCCTTTGCTTTCAACATGAATGTTGCAAAAGCAGTCTTCTAGTTATCCCCTACCCTAGCAACATCGAACACTTTTTCTATCTCCATGATCCAGGTCTGTGCCTCAACCAAATTCATGAACCCACGAAACTCTAGTGGCTCAACTGCCTTGAAATCCTTAAATATTGCAGCTTGATTCTGTGGCTGATTCTGTAATGCTCCCGTCAGTAGCGTTACGAATTGCTGAACTGGATTAGCCTCGACATTGTTGTTATTCTCAGGGGTCCTTTGTCGTGGTTGACGTCTTGGAGGCATTTTCTGTTAAAATATACTCATTAGATTCTATTCAATCTTTTAAGTATTTACTACTTAATTTGCACACTATAAAAGATTATCACGTAACACATAATACTTTGAATAAAACAATAACTTTTATTCATTCATAATCTTTTAGGAAACATCAAAACAATAGCATCACTGCTATTTACATTACTTCCCTGAACCACAAAAGTTTTAGGATAACTTTTTCATCATCATATCCCTTTGGTTATATCATACCCGGGATTTACATCTTATTTACTCATCAATCACATAGTAATTACATTTATGATGACCTATTAAAATGCGGCATAGCCTTAGGACGCTCCTCTTCCATAATATAGAACATTGCTCGGCGATCTAAAATGTACGATGGCAGCGTCTCGAACTGAATAGGATAACACATGACCCGATCTTTAGCTTAATTGATCGCAGTGTTGAAAACACTATTCATCTCTTCCATCTTGATCTTCTTTACTTGTACCTCTCTCTCTGCTACCCTGGCTCATTGAAAAGTTTGCTTATGCGTCTTCAGCTCTCGCCCTCTTCGTAGATTCTTTTTTCATCTTGTTCTTCAGCTCTGCGATCTCCTTTGTCAGTTACTCATTTTCTCCTTCAGTGTGGATCAGCTTCTCTTCGACATTATTTAGATGTTCATCTCGTTGACCTTCTACCCCATTGCGATCTGCTGTTCATCTACTATCTCTTCCAACTCCTCGACGGTATCCTGAAGTTCTACATTGCGGTCGTATACTTCGTCGTACATACGGGCAGCTATCGAGTTTAGTGGAATCTCTTCCTCCTTGTCCTCCTCATCCTCATTTGACTGTGGCAGCTCAACAGGGTCATCCTCGTCCGTCTCTATCTCATCATTCTCATCAGGTAAACCCTCCTGCTCAACCACTGTGACCAATGAAGATATTTCCCGTGGCAGTAGTTGTTCCCAAACCACCTGAATATCTTGAGGCTCCTCCTCTCTAGGCATCTGGGATCCTTCCTCCCTAGCCTGACTGGATTCTCCCACATTAGCCATCTTGTCAACCAAATTTTTTAAGTTTTAATTAATAGTCATTACTACTCGACACTCACAAGCACATAGGTTATAATCACATAAGCACATAAGTATTTTATTACTTTTTCCTTAAAACTCGATAAGAGTTTATCACCACTATCTTTTTAAAGGTTACTTCCTAAGGCTTTTACCCACCTAAGGTTCATAACCTAAAGCTTTGATACCAACTTGTGACACCCCCAAATCTAGGTACTTCATTCACACAAGACTTGGTGTTCACTTTCCATTCATTCATATCTATCTACCCAAATATAATAAAATTAAATCAGAAATCCTCCCGTTAAAAGGGTTACATCATTAATCAAAAAGTCTTCCCAGGTTGTCTAACCTTAAACATCAATCAAGTGCGGAAATAAAATAATTACATCACTTCATTAAATATAAAATCCAACATCATGACAATAAATGAAATTACAAGTCTTCATCACTTGCATATTTTTCCTTTTCCTTTGCTAGTTGTAGGTTCGTCGACCTTCTCAACTTTAGCTGCAATGAGTGTATATATATGCAAGAGTGAGCAAAACAAATGCTCACTGGATATAACAATGAATCAACAAGAGAATAATAACTGTCAATGAATTGGCTCCTCAAAACTGAATGGTACTCTATCAACAATAACCAAAAAACTGAAATCAAAATATGAATTATATCTGAGGGTCATAAAACCACGAACTATGTCCACGGTTACAAGTAATCTTTCAACTCTAACATTAACAGTTATACTTTAGGGACTTCACATACTTAGGGGGATCAGCCCTTCATACCATATATTGTACACAAACATCTAAACGCATTGCATATCCCCTATAATAGGGTTGTTCTTCTCAGTTTTAGAGTACAAGTTTGCACCAAAGAAAGTTTGGTTTGGATAAGCTTCAAGGGAAATTTAGAGTTTAATGATCATCAACTAAAGGATTAGTTGAATCAACAAAGTTTGATAACACTACAGTTGATCACTATCAACATAGTATGGAACAATGAATAATCGTAGATGAACTAACTATTTATTAAACTTATGCTTAGAAATAACTAAAACATACGTATTAAATGAAACAATAACCCTTACTTGAACAATATTAAGCTAAGGCTATAATCTTGACATAAAAGAATTAACTTATGAACATGTATTAGGGAACAACAAGCTTAAAATGAAACTTGGTCAACATAATAATAATATTTCGAATTTCATTAAGTAAATGAAATAGAATAATTCACTTAGAGCTTTGGGTTCAAGAATTCGCATTTATCATAAAAGAATAGAACTTAAGAAAACTTACTTAACTATAAACAAGTTAGAAGAACTCAATCATGATTAGAATACAAAACTTGCTTCGATAACGTTAGAATTAGAGCTTGCTCGAATAAAGATTAAGAATAAAAGATTTTGCTTAATCAAAGTTTAGAATAATAAACTTGCTCAAAGTAAAGAGGTAAGGTTTAGAAACTTGCCTCGCACGTAAGCTATAAGTTACAACTCACGTTCACCTACACATTTTATTGGAATCACAATATCTATTAGATATATTAACATCCACTTTCCAACATAACACTCACATCTAGCTAAACTTGTTATTTTAGTACAAGTCTTACACTACTATTCATGTTTCAGAAATCCCAAGTGTTAACTTCACAACACTTATCTACCATTCATTATATACACTAAGTTCTAACATATCACGTTCGTAACTTACTAATTATTTTTACAACTTTGAAATTACTAATTATTTAACACGATTCTGTTTTAACCTCGTCATTACATCTTTGACACATTTACATAACCTTAGACCAAGTTATAATGGTGGTCTATAGTCTGCAGTATAGCAGAACTTCATTGTCTCGAACCGAGGATATGGCGCAATTTTCCATACTTAAGCACAGATCGGCGCATCTCCCGTGAATTTACAGCCTTAACACACCAGTAGCAAGTAAATGCGTTGGTGCACTGCGATGTAAATAGAACGAAGCAACAATGTTCCGTTTTTAGCCCAACTAACACAAATTTTACCCACAAAACAGTGAAATTAACATATACAATTGATATAAAAACTATCACAAACATGTTTCCTCACATATTCAACCACTTAGAACAATTTAACAACAACTTTAACTAATTTAATTCCTTAAATTTCATGTTTTTATATAAAAACTCCATTTTTGACATCCTTCATAGAAATTCACACTATGATCACAATTCTACACCAAATTACCTCATTCAAAATACGTTCTCTTTGTTTATTAATGGACTAGCATAATCATGACTCAATTTACAGATTAACATGCAAATTGACCACCATATTTGGTACTTTTACAAGCCACATATAAAAACATGTACTATGAATATTCTTCTTCCTTTTTAACTGTAATTAACATAACAATTCTTGTCTAAATAATAGTTCTAGCATCACAATCACATACAATCACCATAATTTAGTTGTATAACAACAATTCGAAAAAAATGGAATTCACAGAGTTTGAAGCTTCATGCCGTAAAACTCATATATATATATATATATATATATATATATATATATATATATATATATATATATTAAGGTGTTAAAGAAAATACCTTCAAATGGTCGAACAATCCTTGCTAAACACAATAATTTGTTGTGAAATTCTTAGATTTTCTCTCAAATTCTCTCTCAAGTCTCTCAAGTTTCTCTGAATCCTCTTCTTTAGTTTAGCAAATAACAAAACTGATAACAAGTATACGTAAAATAAAGAAACCGATATGGCCTTAATACGCATACTAAATATATCAGTTACAATATAATAAATGTATCTCAATTATAAATATATTTTATATTATTTATTTTATTTATTATATTAAAATTCAAAAATTCAAAAGCCATATGGCTTTGTTTGACAAAAGCTCTTTAAAAATTAAAGACTTAATATTTTAAGCCTTGTTTGGTAACCAATTTAAAACTTCTTTAATTTATTTTAAATAAACCATTTAGTTTAAAATTTATAATCATATATTGTTTATTTGGATTTATATCCAACATTAATCAAATAAATTAATCACATACTATATTTTAAATACATTTTCCACTTAAACAAATAACACAAAATTATAATCTCATTATAATTTTATTTAATAATTAACATACCATCTTAAATTATTAAATCAAAACAACAATATAACATCTCATGTTATATTACAACTCTCTAAATTATAAATTAAATTAATTTAGAATTTTATTAATACTTAAATATTTATTAACAACAATCACATCAAATAAATATTTACTAACAACAATCACATCAATAAAATATTTATTTAATTTAATAAATATTTTATATTACATATAATAAAATCTTGGATTGTTACATGTGACTCAACATTTGAAAGTTTGTAAATACTTATCGAACCTATGATTTTATTTCTAGTATACGCATTGACATCTGGACATACCACTAAGCATGTATTGCAGATTAAGATAACAATACAAGCATGCATCAAGTTCAGGTTATAATTAAAAAGGCTATGTCCATTCTGCATATATGCGCGGCCACGCTTGGTTTTTCACTAGGGAGTGGCGCGGCCGCGCTGCTCCTGGTTCAGACCAAGACATGGTTGTTCCTTCAGAATCCCAATGTATCTCGACTTGCACATATATGAAGAATCATGCATAATACATATGTCAGGATGTTGATAACAAAGTTCGACCATACATCTTATCTTTAACATAGGTCATTATTCATTCTCATTTAATCAATGCTTTAAGTGTTTAATTAACAAAGTCTCTTACGTTTAGCCGTTATACATATGTTATGCGGTCAATAAGTCTCAACTATACATGCTTACGTTAGTTTGGTCATGTATTTCAAGTTATGAAGTTCTGCATCATTTAGACATGTCCTAATCCATGCTCAACTATTTTACAATGCGTATGACTAGCTAGGCATTCATGTCAATCATGTTTATAGGCATAACACATCCTAACATGATGGTCAAATTTTAGAATACTTGTAACGTAGTTATTGATAAAACTAGTTTTCAAACTCTTAAGGGTTTTTTTGAAAATCTCATGTTAACCAACCAGGCATGCAAAGCTACTTCGCTTACTATACATCATACTTTCATATATACCTAACTAGACCACATAAGCATGCTCACAAGTTCCTAACTCAAAGTGTATATAGTTTATCAAGTTCGTATTTGAAACTTTAAGTTTACATTAGTAGGTTATCAAAACATATTCAAGCATGCAAGGTAAGTCCAAATATTCTATATCATGCTTTCATACTTTCATGCTTATGTATATATGTAATCAGATCATGATAGCATGTTTTCCAGTTCATAATTTAAAGTATATGTTGGGAGATTGCACATTTAAAATTTGATGTTAAAAGTTAATCGTCATTATTATATGTAAAGTCCATCAAAGAAACACATGTACAAGGACTTAGTGATAGATTAAATTTGTTAGGTTGATTTGGACTTTAATGTTTATCATTCTGTAAATGAATGTATAGAAGAAAAGATCAAAGCAGTTAGGTTGATCTATATCTTGAGATGTAACATATAAGCTTCAACTAAATCATAGTCTTTCAAGATGATCAAGAGATTGCAGAAGATAAGATAGAATCGTAGAGCATCGAGGATCGTAGTGTAGTCATAACGTTTGCTGAGCCAAATCAGAGGTCATAGAGTGCTCTCGGAAGCGTAGAGTCTGCAAGTTAAGCAAGTAAAGATCGTAGTGTACCAGTACTTAAGAGAAATCGTAGTGTTCTCATCTATCAGCATCAGATCAAGTACCAAGGTGGCAAGACACCACGATCAGAATCGTAGAGCTTCATCTGTTTGTGTCAGAAGCATCGAGCCTGGTTCATTTGTTTAAAGATAAATCACAACAAATATGGAATGAGATATAGACGTTGAAGACCTCGGGAGTCCCAATGACACATTAGTCATCCTTAGTATATAACAAAGAAACATATTGAAGAAGCTAAGGAAAGTACTATGGGTCAGCAGAAAACACCTTTTCAGGTGTTAGGTGAGATAGCAGTCTGCTGTGTCAGTGGGCTAGTCTGTTAATCAGAAGTTGTGCAAAAAGTCTCCATCAAAGCTCAGAAATGTCAAATGCATTTAATGCTTCAACGGATACATTTCAAAGACATCATATATACAAAGCTTCAACAGATGAAAGAGATCAAGCAAGTACTGAACAAAATGCTGAAGAACACTCAACGCTCAACTCTACGATTGAAGAGAAATGCTTGCTCAACTACTCAGTTCTTTCGAACACAAGATTAACGACAACTGAGTAGCACCATTGAAGAACTCAACTATTATCAAGTGAAGGAAGAAGTTCCAAGTCAGAAGGACTTGAAGAGTTCTAAGTGATCTGAGAAGTACCAAGTCCGCTGGACTTGAAGAGTTTAATAGTGAAATAAGAAGTTCCAAGATTGCTGGTCTTGAAGGAATCTGTGAGATTCAGAAGTTGTAAAGATATCCTTAGTGGATTTCCTACTCGAGGAGTAGAAGAGTGGACTAGGAGCTTATAATGCTCTGAACCACTTAAAATCATTGTGTCTCTTATATTCTTGCCATAACTGCTATAACTGTCATAACTGCTTTACTCCTATTAATTCATTATATCTTGAAGGGAAAACAAACAAATCTTAATTCTGTTGTGCTTAAATCATTATCAAAACTAACAATTATTTTGAAAAGAAAGAATTTAAAATATTTATTCAACCCCCCCCCCCCTTCTAGTTAACTATTGTGCCTTTGGGAACTAACAATTGGTATCAAAGCAGGTTCAATCAAATAGCCTACAAAGCTTAAGTTGATCCAATGGCACATCTGATAAGCGAATCAAAGACTGGAGGAGGCAACAAGCCACCTATGTGTAACAAAGATAAGTTCGCCAACTTGAAAGTTCGTATGCAAGCCTACATGGATTCAATAGATGAAGATCTATTTAAAACTATTCAAAATGGACCCTACATTCCTACAAAGCTTGCTCCTGTTGTAGACGACCCAAACAGAATTCAGATCAAGGTCAAAGAAGAATGGACTGACAACGAGAGGATAGCTATCCAACTCAACAAAAAGGCCAAGAACATCTTATTCCAATCTTTAGAAGATGACCTATTTGAGAATGTGGCCAACTGCAAAACAACAAAGGAAGTATGAGAAGCATTGCTCATCATGCATGAAGGAACAAAAGAAGTCAGAGAAAATAAGCAATCTCTCCTAACTCAACAATATGAAATGTTCGCACACGTTCAAGGAGAAAATGTCACTTCCACCTACGAAAGATTCAATGTACTGCTTAACTCTCTTTCGAGCCTATGGAAAGATCTATCCAAATAAAGATCTACCATAAAGTTCATGAGAGATTTACCTAGCAAGTGGGATGCCAAAACCACTGCAATTAGATAGTTAAAGAATCTCCATGAAATGACTGTTCAACAGTTATATGACAACCTTCTCACATATGAACTGGAGTTGACTCAACGAGCCAAAACTCTATCTGAAGGAAGAAAGAAAGACAAAGGAGTTTCTCTCAAAGAAACAGATAACATCTCCAAAGCTAACACTGAGAATGACTCTGACTATGATGAAGATGATGATGAGGATTTTGCAATGTTGGTGAAAAGACTTAGAAGGTTCATGCGTCAAGGCAAAAGCAGCAAACCTAAGAAGTTCAACAACTACAACAGCCAAGAACAAATAAACGACTTATGCTACAAATGCAAAAAGCTTGGCCATTTCATTGCAAACTGCAACAAGCCTCTCAGATAAGAACTCAAGAAAAGATCAAATTCAAAGAAAGAATTCAAAGGCAACAAGAGGCTCCAGAAGAAAGAAAAAGGTCTTGTGGCCGGAGGATCGTGGAGTGACTCAGACAACGACTCAACTCCCGAATCTGGAGATGATGAAGATCCTCAAGTGGCAAATCTTTGTTTGATGGCCAAACATACAAAGGATAAGAAGAAATTTGACATACATGAAGTAAGTATAGATGAGGTATTTAACTTTAACTCTCCTGATGTAGACATTGATGACTTAAGAACTGCTCTACATGGCATAACATCTGATCTGCATCAATACATGAAATGGTTCAGAGTTCTATCTAAAGATTATTCTCTTCTCTAAAAAGTGAAAGAGAAAGTTCAGGAAGAACTGGAAACAGCTCTTCTAAGTACTATCTCTCTCTCCAAACTTGAAGCTGAGATTAAGTTCTTAAGACAAACCAATGAACTTAATACACAAAGAGAGTCAAGTCTGATCTCTAAAATTGAGGAACTAGAAAGGACAATCTCTACATGGAATAAATCATCTTCTTCCATGGACTCCCTGATCTCCAGTCAGAGAAGTGCATCTGATAGAACAGGTTTAGGTTTTGGGGAACCCACCTCAGAACCATATGTGGAAAAGATAAATGAAACTAGCTCTAGTAATGTTTCAAGTTTTAGTAGAAGCATTACATTTGTAAAATCCTCACAGAAGGAAGAACCAGTCCAACCCTCTTCTTCAGATCCAACCTATGTTCCAAGGAATAAAGGATCTCATGTTGGCATGGGTTTCAGAAGAGAGAAGAGTAACTCAGTCTCTACTCTCCAACCTTGAAGGGTCATAGAGTCGAGTAAAATTAACTCCAGAAACCAACTGGGAAGGAACAGTAGGGTTAAGCCTCACTCTTCACCAATCATAAAACATAAGGACACATGGAAAAAGGAAAATAGGTATAAAGGAAGGATTGCTGAAAAATCACATAAGTCCAAATGGAGGAAGAATCCACACACACACACACAAGCATGCATTATATTAGATATTTTGTATGTGATATGCTACCATAATCCTATGCATGTGAAACCCAGAATTAAGCAAATCTGGGTTCCCAAGGGTACTAACAAAGTAGGACCCATGCAAGTATGCGTACCAAAATAAAAAGTTCAATATTACCACAGGAACAGAACTCCACGATCACAGCCTGGTATCTGGATAGTGGATGCTCAAGGCACATGACAGGGAACAAAGCCCTTCTGTCTAATTACATAGAAAAGGAAGGTCCGTCAGTCATCTTTGGAGACAATAGCTCTGGCAAAATAAGAGGATATGGCTCAGCTGGGAATGTTGTAGTATCTTTCAATAAAGTAGCCTATGTGGAAGGTTTACGACACAATCTTCTGAGCACAATCCAACTCTGCGATAAGGGTCATCAAGTCACTTTTCTCAGCAATCAATGTCAAGTCAGAGACGTGAAGAAATCCTCTATAAAGCTGACTGGAACAAGAGAAGGCAACGTATATACTGTCAATCTTGATTAACTAAGCTCGGACGAGACGATATGTTTTTTGGCTAAAGCATTTGAAGAAATGAGCTGGCTATAGCATATAAGACTATCTCATCACAACTTCAAAAGCATGTCTAAACTGGCCTTAAAAGATCTAGTTGCAGGCTTACCCAAGTTTAGTTTCATCAAAGAAAGGCCTTGCAATGCCTGTTAGCTTGGAAAGCAGACTAGAAGCTCATTTAAGAGCAAAATTGTCAACTCAATTAACAAGCCCCTGCAGCTGCTTCACATGGATCTATTTAGGCCAATTCCAATAACGAGTCTTGGAGGGAAGAGATACTTACTGGTTGTAGTGGATGACTACACCAGATTCACATGGGTGTTCTTTTTAAACTCAAAAGATGAAACTAGCTCCCAACTAATCAAATTGTTCAGACTAGTGATGAATGAGAGAGAGGAGAAAATCAAGGTTATAAGAAGTGATCATGGTAGAGAATTCGACTTCTTTGATAAGGACCAGTTTTGCACAGACAATGGCATCAGTAATAACTTCTTAGTTCCACGAGCCCCTCAGCAAAACAGAGTAGCTGAGAGAAATAATAGAACATTGATAGAGGTTGGAAGAACTCTACTAGCAGTAGCCCATCTGCCTGAATACTTCAAGGCGGAAAGTCATCAACAACATGCTACACTCAGAACAGATCTCTTGTACACTCTACGTTAAAGAAGACTCGCTACGAACTGTGGAGAGGAAGAAAGCCAAGTGTCAACTACTTTTATGTGTTTGGTTGTGCATGCTAAATACTCAACAATGGAAAATAGTATCTGACAAAGTTCCAACCCAAGTCTGACGAAGGAATCTTTCTCGAATATGCCACATACAGTAAAGCTTATAGAGTGTTCAACAAGAAAATACTAAGTGTTGAAGTCTCAATTCACATCATCTTTGACGAGACAGACTTAGACAAAATAATGTCTCAAGACATTACGAATGACAATTCAGACACTACGAATGAGGTTGTCGAGCTCAACACCA
The DNA here is from genome assembly GCA_020205605.1 of Panax ginseng. Taxonomy (NCBI): domain Eukaryota; kingdom Viridiplantae; phylum Streptophyta; class Magnoliopsida; order Apiales; family Araliaceae; genus Panax; species Panax ginseng. The sequence continues at coordinate 87,600,660 of CM035128.1, read as the reverse complement.
CGATCGTAGTTCCAGAAAATGAAATCGTTAAGCAAGAAAAGGAGATCGTAGAGAGAACTGCGCAAGACAACGAACCTCCACATCAAGAAGTTGAAATTGATCTTGAAGGTCTCAGACAAGAAGGCATCAAGATAGATGTTCCAATAGGAAATAGATAGGAAAGAGATCATACTCAAGACTTAATCATTGGAGACCCAAATGCAAGAGTCAAAACAAGAGTTGCCACCGAAAATGAGTGTTTCTATCTGAGCTTTCTGTCACAAATAGAACCCAAGAAGATAGAAAATGCTATGGAAGGCTCCTGCTGGATAGAAGCCATGTAGGAAGAACTAAATTAGTTTGAAATAAGCAAAGTATGAAGATTAGTTCCAAGACCAAAGAGTCATCCTGTCATTGGCACCAAGTGGGTCTTCAGGAACAAGATGGATGAAGATAGAGTAATAACAAGGAATAAGGCAAGACTAGTGCCCAATTGTTACTCTCATGAAGAAGGCATTTACTACGATGAGACCTTTGCACCTATTGCCATATTAGAAGCCATCAGAATATTCCTTGCCTTTGCTGCTCACATGAAATTCAAAGTTTTTCAGATGGATATCAAAAGTGCATTCCTAAATGGTGAACTCCAAGAAGAAGTATATGTAGAGCAACCTCCAGGTTTCATCAATCCATCTCTCTCTAATTATGTCTATAGATTAGACAAAGCCCTATATGGTCTTAAATAAGCACCTAGAGCATGGTATGAAACATTAACTAACTTTCTTATTGAAAATGGGTTCACTAGAGGTAGAATAGACACCACATTATTTCTTAGAAAGCATAAAGACAATCTTATTAGTTCAAATATATGTTGATGACATTATCTTTGGCTCTACTGATGAAAAATTATGTAAGAGATTTGCCAAGCTTATGAAGAGCAAGTTTGAAATGAGCATGATGGGTGAGCTAAACTTCTTCCTTGGAATGCAAGTAAAGCAGACTGATGAAGGAATCTTCATAAACCAAGCTAATTACATTAAAGACTTACTTAAAAAGTATAGAATGGAATCAACCTCTCCCGTGAAAACCCTAATTGCTCCAGCAACCAAGCTTGACAAAGATGAAAAAGGCAAAAGTATTGATATAAGTCAATACAGAGGTATGATAGGCTATCTTCTATATCTAACTGCCAGTAGACTAGACATAATGTTTGCAACATGCATATGTGCTAGATTTCAAGCTAATCCTAAGGAGTCACAATTAATTGCAGTAAAAAGGATTTTCAGGTATCTCAAGGGTACACCTCACTTGGGACTTTGGTATCCCAAGGAGTCCTCCTTTGAACTAACAGGATATACAAATACTGACTTTGTCAGTTGCAAAATAGACAGAAAAAGTACCAGTGGCACCTGTCAATTGCTAGGAAACAGACTTGTGTCTTGCTTTGGCAAAAAGCAAAACTCAGTATCTACATCAATAGCGGAAAATTTGAATATATTGTTCTTTGGCAAACACTACTCAAATCTTATGGATGAAAAATCAACTAGCAGATTATGGGTTTAATTTCAAATCTATACATGTTCATTGTGATAACACAAGTGCCATAGCAATAACACACAATCCTGTCATGCATTCTAGGACTAAGCATATAGAAATAAGATATCATTTTATTAGGGATCATGTTCAAAATGGAACCATATCTTTACTGTAAGACCCCAAATAATTAATAAATGAAATTTAATTTCCTCTATTTATTATTTTGAAATAGTAAGGGTTGATGTGATTAATGTGGATAGTTATGGGTAAAATACTGTGAAATATTTCAAAATAAGTAAGTGGTTATAAAATATTCATTGTTGTGGGAGAATATTCGTTTGGTAAATGGAATATTAAATGCTTTGTCGAGAATATTAAATGCGACGGTATGACCATGTATGCGCCCCCATATGAAAGCGATTGGAGGAAGAAAATGACAAATATAAGTTGTTTAAAAATAACGGCGTAGTTATTCTGGTTTACCTTTGTTGGAATACCCGGTTAGTTAAAACCACAATACAGCGTTGTTGCCGCGATGATGATACACAGTATTGCACCAATTATTGACTCTTACGTAAGAAGGCACTACTCAATAATGGTTCTGATAATTCTTTATTCGATATTTTATTTTATTGGTTCAATAATTGTTGCGTTGATATTTTTATCTTGTTGTTATTTGATAATTGTCATTACGATGTTTTTTCATTATCGAAGCAATAATTCATATTATCTGAATAATATTATTAGATAACATTATTGGCAATGTCTAGAAAGTTACATCTAAGGAGAGGTTTGGTCACCTAATTGCTTGCGCATGATGAGGAGAAATTCTTATTGGAAAGCCCCTCTTTCTGAGGCTATGCAGTTTGTCAATATTGTGATTACTGTAATATTATTTATGAGTAATTAATTATTGATTCATATGATGAGAAAAATATTGATTTTATGTGGATATAGATGGAGAAAATTTTTAATTTGACAATTGTTAAAAAAATTAATATTTTATCTTTTACGATAAAATAATTCATTTAAATATTATTATATTTTAATAATATAATAATGGTGATATTTTTACAACGAATGTGGGATATATGAGTATCTGAGGAGGAAGACTATTTTTTGTTGTTTAAAACATATTAAACATGTCGGTGGACCCCATTTATTATTTGAAATTTGATTATAGCCTCTAAAATCACTTTCGTTTGTGGATTTGGTCAATTTACATTGGGAATTTGGAAAATTTCTTCTACAAAGTTGTAGAAATTGAATTTCCTATGAAAACTTCATGAGATTCGAATTTTACGATAAAAGGCTATTTATTATGAATTATTGAAGTTAGGAGTTAGAAATAATTGATTTTGGAAGTTTTAAATATTTATATTAACAAAAACGTTTTTACATTTGTAAGCCTCATGAATCACATGTTAAGTTCTTTGAAATCGAAGTCTAAGTGGGCGTATGAAAATTTTAATATAAATTAATATTTTATTAAATTTTACGCTTTGGTGTTCTAAGCATTTTCCTATAAATAGGGTGCTTAGGTTAAATTGAAAATCACACGAAATTGAAGTTTTCTCTCTCTATATTATCGGCGTATTCTTGTGAGTATTTTGAGTATACTTTGAGTATTGCAATACGGTGAAAGTTCAAGTTATAGCCTATATCCGATATTCGAGTTAAATCTTGTCTTTTTCCGAGGTAAGGGATGTTATTTTTTTTTAAGTAATGATATTATTTCTTGATATCATTATCTTTGAAATATTGATCTGAAGTTTTATCAAATTTGGAACTTTTGGTGTCGAGTTACTATTCACGTGTATCGGCCTTATTCACGTATCTGATCTTATTCACGAATCTGACACTATTCATCAAAAAAATAAAAAATTTTTTTTGTCCAAAATATCTATTGTGGATACTAGCTTTGATTGTATCCATGTTTTGATCATACTTGAATTTTACACCACTATGATTATTTTTGAGGTATTTTTTTTGAATGGATAAAACAAAGTACACGAATCCTTAATCCTTAATCCTTGTCATTTTGATTCATTTGGATTCGTTTCTTTAAAAATATTTTCATCATCCTCGATCTTAAATGATGATATTATGGAATATCTTTGGCACATGGTGCAAAGATGAATGATTTCGATGAATATCTTTGGCACATAGTGCAAAGATGAATGATTTCTTATGAATATCTTTGGCCTATAGTGCAAAGATGAATGATTCGATGAATATCTTTGGCCGTAGTGCAAAGATGAACATGTGTTTAGATGAACATGACCAATTGGTGAATGTCCTTGGCACATTGTAGTGCAAGGATGAATATTTGATCCAGATATATATTGATTGATGTTACGAGGGATAAAAAAATAGAGCGATGAACTTTAAAATTCATACATAGAAGATAGTAGTTTGCATTCTCTACTTAACTCTTCTAATGAATTATTATTTCATCTATGCGAATATTGATTTAAAACTTGTTGTCTATTGTATTCTATTATATTTTTCCCTGTTAAAGACTAACGATAATTTTGTTGTATATTATCTTAGTCATAATATTCTTTACTGGGCTAGTCGAGCTCACCCTTTTCCTTTTTGTTCCATTTTTCTTCTCAGGAGGCGAGAATATAGCGAGTACGAGTCGGGGTATGGAATGAAGGTTCTAGGGAGAGTTATTTAGTAGTCCTCACCATTGTTGTAAAATATTGTATCAATAATTATGATGAGGATTTATTTGTATGTGGATATTGTCTAGATGGCAATATCTGTATTTAAACTCACAGTTTTACTATTGTAATAATAAAGTTGTAGTTGTTTTACATGCAGGTGTATTGACAACTCGGAATGGGTGATGTAGACCTATTTTGGGGTGTCATGTAGTTGGTATCGAGCTTAGGGATATGATCTCTAGCGGAGATCGGGGAATAGAACTAGGAGGGAGGCAGAGTAAATCCTTAACTAGTGTGTCCTACCTAAGCTTATTTGATAGTTGGTCGAGTATATAGGGATATTATGTGATATATTGATTTCCTTAATTAACCCTTGTTTTATGGCGGTATTTGAGAATGTCATTGAGAATATTAACAATGGAAATGAGGCCGTGGAGAGCGCCATGTACTCACCAACGAGGAGAGCGTGCAGCAGTGGCAATGTTCCTCCCATGAACAACACCATTGAAAGCGGATGATGAGCGAGGGATATTTAGAAGCTTTTTGCGTTCATGCAAAATCGGACGAGGAGACTCGTGTTCAAAACATAGGAGAAAATGATAGCAATTCATGGGTTGTCACAATGAAGTTCAAAGTTGGGACCACGAATTTAAGGGAAAGCTTTGATCCGATCATGGCGAAAACATGGGTCAAGTAAATTACCAAGATATTCGATGTCTTGGGATGCACGAAGAACAGATGGTTCCATTCGCCACCTTTATGTTCCGTGGCGAGGCGGACTCTTGGTGGGAGATGCATGAAGCATACCCATCTAGCCGCTTTCGGCATGTCTTGGGAGACGTTTAAAAAACTATTTAATGACAAATACTTTCACGAAAGTGTTAAATCATATGAAGGAAGTGGAGTTTATTAGGCTGAGGCGAACAACATGGCGGTGTCTCGATGCGAGGCGAAGTTTGTAGAGTTATCGAGTTTGCACCTCATTTGGTGGAGAATGAGGAGCGTATGATAGCGGATGTTTACGAGAGGTTTGAAACCCGGCATCGTCGATTATCTCATCTCTCATAAATTTTCTCTCTATTAGGATGTTGTTAACAAGGCTCAATTTTTAGGCGAGATAACGAGAAGTACGGTCAACCGAGGTACCACAATCGAGGATCATCTAGAAGATAGCGATCGACAAAACAACAATAACCGGTGGAGAAAGAAAAAGGCGGACAAAAATGGTAACTACTCTGGTGGTAATCATGGCCATTAAAATAGAAGAAGCGAGTCGGGGAGGAGATTTTAAAAGAGGAGATTCAACAACGACCATGTGAAGGCAGCAGTGCAAAGACAGAATCGGTTCCAGGGGAGGAAACGACCATCGGTCATATACTATAAATCACGGGAAAGAGGGACATATCGGTCAAACGCCTAGCAGTTCGGTATGCTATAATTGTGGAAAGGAAGGACATATCGCTCGAGATTGCACGATAGCGAAACCTAGTTCAATGAGGGCGGTGACTCAAAAAGACATCCCCGAGAAAAGTCAAAGTCAGCGTTCTGGAAGAGAGTTTGTTGTGGTGGTCAAAATCGAGGAACCCAAGCGAGGTGATCGGGGTAAGCTATTTATAAATTCTTGTGAAGTTTATACTTTACTGAATCTGGGTGCTACCCATTCATTTATCTCTCCTGCTTGTGCTCAGCGTTTAAACTTGACTCAGAAGAAATTAGACTTTGACCTATCTGTGGAAACTCCAGTTAGGAGAAACTTTCATCACATCCATTTGTTTATAAATCTTGTTTGATTCAAGTTGGCACCATCACCTTACCGTTGACCTTATCTCTTTAAAGATACTTGCTTTTGATGTGATTTTAGGGATTGATTGGTTAACTACTCATCATGCAAAAATTGATTGTTTTAAGTAAGGTTGTTAGCTTTCATATTCCTAAACAACTTTGTTGTATGAATTCAAACAACTAAACCATTAAAATCAGTCACTATCATATCTAATCATAAAGCTATTCGTTTATTAAAAATGGATGTCAAGCTTTCTTAGCCCATGTTATGGATTTGAATAAAGACACGTCAAAATTGAATAATATTCTGTTGTTATTGACTTTCTGGCGTATTTCTGAAGAACTTCCTTCTACCCCGAGCGTGAAGTTGAATTCTTTATTGACCTTGAACTGGGTACAAAGCCCATTTCTAAAACCCCATATCGAATGGCTCTATTGAACTTTAGGAGTTAAAGGTCCAACTACGAGGAATTGTTGGACATCGGTTTCATTCGTCTAGTACATCTCCTTGGGGTGCTCTTTGTTTTATTAAGTAAAGAAGAAAGGCGGGAGTATCACGACTTTGTATTGACTATCGGGAATTCAACCATGTCACCATCAAGAATAGGTATCCTCTACCTCGTATTGATGACTTGTTTGACCAATTCTGAGAGAGCACAATTCTTTTCAAAAATCGATCTTCGATTACGGATATCATCAATTTGAAGATTAGAATGAGGATATTCAAAAGCGCCTTTAGAACTTCGAATGCGGGCATTATGAATTCTTAGTCATGTCTTTCGGATTGACTAATGCTCCTGCGACTTTCATGGATATGATGAATCGAGTATTCAAGGAATATTTGGATCAATTCATTGTTGTCTTTATTGATGACATCCTCATATATTCCAAAAGCGTGAAGATCATGAGCACCATTTGAAATTTGGTACTCAAAGGCTTCGTGAAAACAAGCTTTATGCCAAGTTGAAGAAATCTGAGTTACGGCTTGAGGAAGTAGCATTTCTTGGGCGCGTGGTGTCGAAACATGGAGTATCTGTTGATCCGTGAAGATTGAAGCAATATAAAGTTGGGAACAATGAAGTCGGTGGTAAAGTCGTAACTTTCTGGGCTTAAGTTGGTTATTATCGGAGATTCGTGGAAGGGTTTTCTCGAATCGCTACTCAGAATCTTCTCGATTAACTCGGAAGGATACAAAATTTGTTTGGAGTGAAGAATCACGAGAAGAGTTTACTATGAGCTTAAGAGGAGACTTATTTATTTTGTTCTAACAATAGCATCACAGTTGGGATGGATTTGTTATCTCTGATGATGCTTGGGCAAAGGGTTAGGATGTGTTCTCATGCAACATGGGAAAGTCATAGCTTTATGCCTCATGACAACAAAAGAATATGAGAGGAATTATCCTACTCATGATCTAGAGTTAGCGACAATCGTTTTCATGCGCTAAAGATATGGAGGCACTATCTATATGGGGAGAAAGTGGAGATATATTGGGACCATAAAAGCCTTAAATATTTCTTCACTCAAAAGAACTCAACATCTTGGCAGTGACGTTGGCTCGAGCTATTGAAAGACTACGACCACACTATTCATACCATCCTGGAAAAGCGAGCGTGGTAGGTGTGCGTTAAGTAGAAGATCATATCACGAGGAGCGAGTGCGATGATGTCAAGTATCGCGTAGAGCCAACTTTAATAGAAAAGTTAAGGTTGCTCAAGCCACCGGGCGAATGATGCATATGAAGAAGAAAGTACAAGAAGGTGCTATTAGGGCGAGAATTGATGAAGAAGGAATACTTGAGTCCACTCCGGACTTTGTGTTCTAACGATTACGATTTGAAGTACAAGATCATGATGGAGGCACACAATACACCATTTGCAATCCATCTGGAAGTACCAAAATGTATCGTGATCTTGATATACATTTTGGTGGAACAATATGAAGAGAGAGATTACAAAGTTTATCTCAACGTGTTTAACTTGTCAACGTGTAAAGGCGGAGCATCAAGTGCCTAAGGGACCATTGTAACCACTTGAGATTCCGAAATGGAAGTGGAAACACATTACCATGGATTTAATTCTTGGGTCTTCCCACGATTTCTCAAGGCATAAATGCTATTTGGGTTATTGTTGATAGATTAACCAAATCCGCACATTTCTTGCCAATACGGGAGACTTATTCTCTTGAACATCTTGCTAGTATGTATGTAAATGAGATTGTGAGGTTGCATGGCATGCAGTATCCATAGTTTGAGATCGTGACCCAAGATTCACTTCAAGATTTTGGGTTAGCTTGCAAAAAAGCTATGGAGTGCAGTTCTGATTCGATTCGGCATACCATCCTCAAGCAGACGGACAATCGAGAGGACTATTCAAACTCTTGAAGATTTATTAAGACTCTGTGTCCTAGACTTCAAGGGCAGTTGGGATAAGTATTTACCATTGGTGGAATTCTCCTACAACAACAGATTATCAGGCAAGTATAGGTGTGGCTCCATATGAAGCATTATATGGGCGAAAGTGTCGCTCTCCAATATGTTGGGATGAGGTGGGTGAAGCAACATTGTTGGGACCTGAGTTAATGCGTATGACTACCAAAAAGATCCAAATGATTGACAAGCGTATACAAAGCGGCACAAGATCGACAAAAGAGTTATGCGGATCTTCATCGAAAGGGCGTGGAATTTAGTATAGGGGATCATGTATTGTTGTGAGTTGCCCCATGGAAGGGAGTTACAAGATTTGGGAAGAGAGAAAGCTCAATCCACGATTTATTGGTCCATTTCAAATTCTTGACCGAGTAGGAAATGTAGCCTATAGACTCGCGTTACCTCAAGTAGTATCTCTAGTGTTCATAATGTGTTTCACATATCATCTTACGTAAATATGTTAAAAAGTGAACCACGTTATTGAGTTAGAAGCGGGGCGAGATAGCCTAAGACTTAACGTGTGAGGAAGTACCATCAAGATCTTGGATAGGAAGGAGCATGTCCCTACATACGAAGGTCATACCACAAGTTAAAGTTTTGTGGAGGAACCATCTATATAGAAATGACACGAGGAATTGGAAAGCGGAAATGAAAGCGAGGTATCCTCACCTTTTGAAACACCGGTCATTATGTCAATTTCGAGGGCGAAATTTCATAAGAAGGGAGGTTGTAAGACCCCAAATAATTAATAAATGAAATTTAATTTCCTCTATTTATTATTTTGAAATAGTAAGGGTTGATGTGATTAATGTGGATAGTTATGGGTAAAATATCATAAATATTTCAAAATAAGCAAGTTGTTATAAAATATTCATTGTTGTGGGAGAATATTTGTTTGGTCGTGGAAAATTAAATGCTTTGTCGGGGAATATTAAATGCGATGGGCGCAACCATGTGTGGGCCCCATAACGGAAGCGATTGGAGGAAGAAAATGACAAATATAAGTTGTTTAAAAATAATGGCGTAGTTATTCTGGTTTACCTTTATTGGAATACCGGTGGTTAAAACACTGATACAGCGTTGTTGCCAAGATAGCTTACGGTATTGCACCAATTATTGACTCTTACGTGAAGGCACTACTCAATAATGGTTACGATAATTCTTTATTCAATATTTTATTTTATTGGTTCAATAATTGTTGCGTTGATATTTTATCTTCTTTGTTGTTTCAATAATTGTCATTACGATTATTTTTCATTATCGAAGCAATAATTCATATTATCTGAATAATATTATTAGATAACATTATTGGCAATGTCTAGAAAGTTACATCTAAGGAGAGGTTTGGTCACCTAATTAATTCTTGGCGATGGAGAAATTCTTATTGGAAAGCCCCTCTTTCACGAGAAGCATGCGGTTTGTCGATATTGTGATTACTATAATATTATTTATGAGTAATTAATTATTGATTCATATGATGAGAAAAATATTGATTTTATGTGGATATAGATGGAGAAAATTTTAATTTGACAATTGTTAAAAATTAATATTTTATCTTTTACGATAAAATAATTCATTTAAATATTATTATATTTTAATAATATAATAATGGTGATATTTTACAACGAATGTGGGATATATGAGTATCTGAGGAGGAAGACTATTTTTGTTGTTTTAAAACATATTAAACATGTCGGTGGACCCCATTTATTATTTGAAATTTGATTATAGCCTCTAAAATCACTTTCGTTTGTGGATTTGGTCGATTTACATTGAAATTTGGAAAAATTTCTTACGCAAAGTTGTAGAAATTGAATTTCCTATGAAAACTTCATGAGATTGAATTTTTACGATAAAAGGGCTATTTATTATGAATTATTGAAGTTAGGAGTTAAAAATAATTGATTTTTTGGAAGTTTTAAATATTTATATTAACAAATACATTTTTACATTTGTAAGCCTCATGAATCACATGTTAAGTTCTTTGAAATCGAAGTCTAAGTGGGCGTATGAAAATTTTAATATAAATTAATATTTTATTAAATTTTACCTTTTGAATGTTCTAAGCATTTTCCTATAAATAGGGTGCTTAGGTTAAATTGAAAATCACACCAAAAGCGAAGTTTTCTCTCTCTATATTATCGGCGTATTCTTGTGAGTATTTTGAGTATACTTTGAGTTATAGCTTATATCCGATCAAGTATTCGATTTAAATCTTGTCTTTCAAGGTAAGGATGTTATTTTTTAAGTAATGATATTATTTGTTCAATATCATTATCTTTGAAATATTGATCTGAAGTTTTATCAAATTTGGAACTTTTGGTGTCGAGATTCTATTCACGTATATCTGACACTATTCACGTATCTGATACTATTCACGAATCTGGCACTATTCATCGAAAAATAAAAAATTTCTTTTTGTCCAAAATATCTATTGTGGATACTAGCTTTGATTGTATCCATGTTTTGATCATACTTGAATTTTACACCACTATGATTATTTTTGAGGTATTTTTGGGCGTGGATAAAACAAAGTCTGAATCCTTAATCCTTAATACTTGTCATTTTGATTCCTTTGGATTCGTTTCTTTAAAAAATATTTTCATCATCCTCGGTCTTAAATGATGATATTATGGAATATCTTTGGCACATAGTAGTGCAAGATGAATGATTTCTTATGAATATCTTTGGCCTATAGTGCAAAGATGAATGATTTCGATGAATATCTACGGCCCGTAGTGCAAAGATGAAGCAGTGTTTAGATGAACATGACCAAGCTGGTGAATGTCCTTGGCACGTAGTGCAAGGATGAATATTTGATCCCGGATATATATTGATTGATGTTACGAGGATAAAAAAATGAGCGATGAACTTTAAAATTCATACATAGAAGATAGTAGTTTGCATTCTCTACTTAACTCTTCTAATGAATTATTATTTCAATGCGAATATTGATTTAAAACTTGTTGTCTATTGTATTTCTATTATATTTTCCTGTTGAAGACTAACGATAATTTTGTTGTATATTATCTTAGTCATAATATTCTTTCTTTGGGCTAGTCGAGCTCACCCTTTTCCTTTTTGTTCCATTTTTCTTCTCGGGAGGCGAGAATATAGCCGATCTGAGTCGGGTATGGAATGAAGGTTCTAGGGAGAGTTGTTTAGTAGTCCTCACCATTGTTGTAAAATAATGTATCAATAATTATGATGAGGATTTATTTGTATGTGGATATTGTCTAGATGGCAATATCTGTATTTAAACTCACAGTTTTACTATTGTAATAATAAAGTTGTAGTTGTTTCTGTACCGTGTATTGACAACTCAGAATGGGTGATGTAGACCTATTTTGGGGGTGTCACATTTACAATACATCCCTAGTGAAAATTAACTTGCTGATGTCTTTACAAATCCTCTAGATGAATCCAGATTTAATAAATTAATAAGTGAGCTAGGCATGCTAAATCTACAACCATCAAATCTATGCTCTAGTTTGTGCTAACCATGCAGATATAAAGGCTATGTTCAAAATCGTAGACAGGACCAAAGAAAGTCCACGATCGTAGAGTTGCAATGACATGAAAGACCACGATCGTAGAGCCTCCTCAACATGACAAAGAAGCATCCTGTGATGACAAAAGTTCCAACAAATCCAAGCAATCTCTCTATCAAGCGCCTCAGGGACAAACCTAATCCTTAGTTCATTCTAAGAGGTTGGCCCTTTTTGAGCTACATTAACTCGGAAGAAATGTTAAGTCAAAGGTTCATCACAAGGAACATGGCAGATAATGTTCGTAGAGCAGATTGAGCAGTGGACTCAATGATCACAATGACAATCTTATTGACCGTAGTGCTACCTCGACGATTGTAGTCCTCCCAAAGACTACACTAGCTCAGGAGGAGCTAAGGGTAAATCTATATTTTCCACACAAGTTAAAATTGTGGAGCCAAGCAGAACTTGACACATGTCCCACTACACAGATCGAGTGGAGGGAAGTTACAAGTATAGTTTAAAAAGGCCTTTTTGAAAACTCACCTCAAAAGTTCAAAAAGCTTATTTCTCTCTCTCTCTACAAGTAGAAACCTTAGCTTTCAAAATCGCTCAATCATCCTCAGTATAAAGAAATCAATGGCGGCTTCAAATGTCATCACTGGTTACCAACTCTGTTTTGATGAGTTTAAGACAGCTGATCCCAAATTTCACAAAACATTATCTCTGATAAAGAAATCTAGTCTTGAAGAAGCTCTGGGTACAAGCACGTGGATCTACCCAAAGTTGATAAAAGAGTTCTACAGGAATGGAACGTTTGAGAACGATGTCATCACCACAAGGGTCAAGAACATGGAAATTAAACTAAAAGTTGAGGATATTAACCTAGCCCTAGGTTTCAAATCGAAAGGATTTCCATTCATACAAGGCATTGATTTTCATGAAGGATTAAAGAAAATGCATCATAAAAAGTTTCTGACTGTTAGAGTGAACAAAAAGAAAGAGTTCCCCCAAACGTATGAATTTTTGGCTGACATTGTTAGGAAATGCATATGCTGCAAGAGCTCTGGCCATGACTCTGTGAATGAAGTGCGGCTTAAGCTCATGATAGTAATCAGTTATGGGATTCAACTCAACTATAGAGCCCAACTACTCGATTGGATTGGGAAATGGATACTCAATTTGAAGATGTCAAAGAGCTCTGGAAAGATGCTCTATGGGAGATTTATAAGCATCATTCTACAGTCAGCATTGGGAGATAAGATTGGGGATGATGAAGGAGAATCCATCAATCCAAACAGAAGAATGACCCAGCAGCTGTTTAAGAACTGGAAAAGAAATCCAGCAGAAAATGTAAGGATGGTGTCTCAGTCCAGTGGAAGAACTGGTGATGCAAATGAGTACGGGATTCCAGGAAACATGTCAGTTATGAAGGAGACTGAAGAAGAAGAAGAAGAAGAAGAAGAAGAAGAAGAAGAAAGAAATCAACAAGGAAAAACCCATTACTTTAATCAGAAAAAGGAAGGGTAAAAGAAAAATGAAGGCTCAAATGGCAGAGGGGCCTAAAGGTTCAACTACTGATCTACCTCAAGAGTGTTCTGACACTGAAACTCTTAGGAACTTAAAAAGGAAAGAACAACAGTCTGATGAAGATGAAGATAGAGCTACCATCTCTTAGCTGCTTAAGAAAAGAAAACACAGTTCACCCAGTCACAAGTCAAAGAAGACATTTGTCTCCTCGATCGTAAAGTCCTTATCAATCCTAGAGACTAGACTAGACACCACTCCAAAAAAAGATGCTCCAACTGCTTCTCAGACTGATCAACCATTCAGAGCTGAAGCTGAAGAAAGTGCTGAGGTTGTGGCTCAACCTAGGAAGCCAAGAAGAAAATTGGTCAAGAAGTGCATCCTTGTCAATGAAGGAGTGCTAAAAGAAGAAGACAGAAAGATAGCTGTTGAGAAAAGATTACCCGAAGCTGAGAAGGGGCTATCCGAAGCATGTCAGAAGAACACAACTCAAGTTGAGGGGGAGCTGCCTGAAGTTCTTACTCTAGAGAATGCTCTAACTGAGGGGGAGCAGTGTGAAATGAAAATGAATGATCTAGCTGAGGGGGAGCATCATAAAGTCCCTAATTCAGAAGAAACTGAACTTGAGGAGGAACTGCCAAGAGATCATCAGGAATCTCCCTCAGTTCCTTAAGAGATTCTAGCTTCAGAAACTGCAGAAATGGAAAGAAGTGAAGCTATGGTGGATGAGAGAGAAGAAAAACAAGGAAGTTAAATGAAGGTAATTGTTGAAGTGGAATCTTCACAAGAAGACAGAGAAGAAGAAGATGTTGATGAGGTTGAGATTATAGATGTGGGCTGTGATGGTTATAAGAGAGCCAACTACAATCAATTGTTCTCCTATCTACCTATGATGCCCTTTCACAGAGCCCAAATTCTCAACTCCTGGGATCACATGTTCTGGACCTTAAACGCCTAGCTCATGGATTCCCAGGCAAAATTAACTTTGCCCAAAAACTGATCACCAACAGCCCCTCTTCAAAATATGGGCATGAGGTACAAACTATTCCCATCCCTTTCAGGGTAAATCACTGTCCACCATCATTTTTCATTCAATTCTATGAATTACCAAGATGGTTGGAAGTGATACTTCATCCACTCAATTAATTTCCAGATATAGAATCCCAACATTCTGTAACTGATGAACCAAATGTGCCACACTTTGTGTTGATCCAATCTCCTATCATCTCTCCCTCTACGATTATTGAGCCACATCCAATCGTAGAATCACATGCACAAGTCGTCGAGTCACCTGTTAAGATCGTAGACTCAATCCCTTTTGAAGCTCAACCTCACACACCTGCCCCTCCATCAGACATACCATCTTTCTCAACCAATGACTATTTCAGTCTTGATCTTGGTCTCTACCAAATGCAAGGTCAACACTCAAAAGCCTCTCCTCCAAATAATTCGCAACTCCTTGAGCTTATATTTGATCTCCCTACCAAAACGGAGTTGTCAGAAGCAACTAAGAAAGTGACCAAGGACATACAAGAAGATCTTGAAGTTCACTCTAAACTTGTTCATATGAGGCTAACTCATTTGATTGATGATGACAATGCTCTCCCAAGCAACCTAAGTTCTGAGAGCTTAGGGAGATAATAAAAGAGATAATTCAGAGTATCAATGAAAGGGATCAAATCCACTTTCTAGCTGCCAAGAAGTACAGGGATGCTATTCTTATTTTACAAAATACTCAAGAATCCCAAAATAAACTTCCGATAGAAAATCTCACGAGTCTAAAGACCAAAATGAAAGAATTCCAAGCATTCTCCGTGGGTCGAAACAAACAGAAAATGTCTTGGTCATTCTGCAAAAGAGAAGGTCGAATCCGACTCTCCGATGTGACAACCCTAATTTTTATAAATTATTAAAATAAAATTTAATAATTAAAATTCTTATTATGAGATGTTTTAAGTTTGAGTATGTATATATATGCTGTATATATATTTGAAATATATGATCTTGGTGTGAGAGAAATATATATTCATATATTGAGAAAGTGAGGTTTAATAGTTAAGTTAACTATTGAAGGAATTAAATGAATTTATTAATTAATTTTAAATATTTATTGAATTAAATAAATATTTTAAATTTATTTATTTATTGAGATAAATAAATGGTTGATAAAATTGTGGTGAATTAATTTAGTAACTAAATTGATTAATGTAAATTAAATTGAGTAATGATAATTTTATCTAAAGGATTTAATTTAAGGAAATAATTAAATTAAATCAATTGCTTAATATTTAAGAAAATAATTAAATTAAATGAATTGTTTAATTTATTTGGAAATAAATAAATTAAATAAAGTGATGTTTCTAATTTATTAATTAAATTAGATATATAATTATTTATTAATTATAAGTATAATGATAATAAGATTTTATTATTATTATATTATAAGTTATTTAAATTAACTAAACTAAAGTTATTTAAATTAACTAAAGTTTGACAAGTGGAAACTATATAATATAATATTATTAAAATAATCTAGTTTGGAGGATAAAGTGATAGAAAAACAAGGCCTTGTGGCCTTTGGTTTTATTAATGACACCTTTTGTTTTTTTAACTGAAAGAGAGCGTGGGAGGATGGCCATATCAGTTTTATTTTCTACGCGTCTAATTTTTTAAGGCTAAGTTAGAGAGGGTTTGGTGAGAAGAAGGATACACATAGAGTTTGGAGAGAGAGCAAGAGAAGAAACATGGTGATTTGGATTCTTTGTGATTGTCAAGGAGAGGAATTCTAAACCTAGTCATCATCTCTTGCTAGCAAACAATCAAAGGAATAAGGTATAACCCTAATGTTAACTTTATTTTTGGAATTTCTATTGATAATTATGTTGGATTGATATATATATACATGTATGAAGGGTTTATACTCATTAATCATTACATGTGAGTGTTGTTTGAGTATCAAATTCATGAAATTTGGGTTTGTATGGAGAAAAGTTAATAACAGTGTATGTTTATGAAAAATGGCTTAAGAAAGTATGAAATTTTATGTCTAATATGTGTTATAATATGTAAATTGGTATTGGATTATGTTAGTATGTGAAGATACAAAAACGGCGTAGTTTAAATCGTGTTAATTGGTTAAGAAATGAAGTCGTGGCGATCGAATTCGCTAAATGTGTTTAAAACATAAAAATATAGCATGAACATTGAATTAGAACCCTTAAATTGATTTGTTAAAGTTTTTGAAATGTTAAAATTATTCTGTAGATGAGTAGTTCAGTGTTTCACGAGTACATAGAATCGAAAACCAACTAATTCCGACTTAAAACAAAGAAGTTATGATGGTTTGAAGTAAAAACATTACAAAATCTGTATTCTGGGCGTAGCCATCTTGCGCGCCATGCATCCAAGGAGAGGCGTGGTATGCGTAGGGTCATCGCCAAGTCATGTGGGCATGCTTTGAATCAATGAAGGAATTGAGCGCCGCGCCCACCCCTAGTGCAAGCAGGTGTGACTACTTTGACCAAGTTTGGTAAAATAGTCATAACTATTTTCATACGATCTCGGATTGAGGTGATTCAAGATGATCCAGAACGAGGATGAATAGACCTACAACTTTTTTTCTTTATGTATTTTAATTTGAGGTCTTTAGGAAGGATCAAAATGGTGATTTGTAGGACTGTTGTATTTTTGGGGACAATCGGAGGGCGTCGGGCATGCACGTATGCAAGTGTAGTGCTCTTGACGATAAAAGATGTTGTTCTAAGTTATAGAACATGAATATTATGAAGTATAATGATGCTTAACATTAATAAATGATATATTAGATAAGTTGTATACACATACTAAGCACACACAAGAGCGCCAAATTGGGCGTGTGATGAATAAACGTCGAAATGTCGTGATAAGTGATAATGGGCATAAAAAGTGTTTTAAGTCTAATGAAATGAATATTATAAGATATGAAATGGGTTTAATATAAAACTAGTAATGATTCCTAGCAAGACTTAAACACTTGAATGAACTTCAAATATGAAATATAGTGAGATATAAGTCGAAAGTTAACACAATCAAATTGAACATTGTGTATTTATGATAGGAAGGGTTATGAGACGTAGAATAAAGTTTACATTACAACTACTATGCGTTGCTATGTGACTAATAGTTAATGTGAATGATTATATAATTGTGTAGGGCACGTGAAGTGCAGATATCTGTAAGCTGTTAAACTGTTATTGGTAAACAACGATCAAGACAAGTCTTTTAGTTCCTATTTGCTATGTGAATTTGATTGTTTTAAATCTTTATTGCAAAGAGCATGATGTGTTATATATATGTTGAATGTATGAAATGTTAAAGTCAACTTATGACTACGTTGATTGAGTAAAGCATGCTGATTGAGTAAGGAACTCAATCTTTATACTTGTTATATGAACTGTAACATGTATGTTATGTTAGTCCAATGTTTATGAGATATATGTTGAGCATGTTATTATGTACTACGTGATGCATGAAAACTGTTAGATTTTGCTGGGCTGTCGAGCTCAACCTTGCAAATAACCATTTTTGCAGGTTAAGGATTGAAGGTAACACTATGTGCTACTTGAATGACGTGGATCAGAAATAATACATGAAGATTAATATTTTTAGCTAAAGTTGTTATTTCTTTAAACCATGATTAAGATTCATGAGATGTACTTAATGTTTTATGTATGTATATTTTATGTTGAGTTGTAAAGTTAAAGTTTGAGTTATCCAAATGTATAAAGGATATCAATTTGATATGTAAAATTTGATATAATAATTGTGATAAAGTGAATCATGGATTATATATGATTCAAAAGAAATGTAGATGATAAAGGTTTTGATTCAGGGAATTAAAGTAAAAAGACAAAAAAGTTTAAATTATTCCGCATTTTGTAAAGTTTAACATCGCATAATGATGTAAAATCAGAAGGTAGATGTGTTATTAATGACCAAAGTTGAGAATTATATTGTATGAATTTTGGGCTCGTTACAGTTGGTATCAAAGCTGTAGGTTATAAACCTTAGGTAGGAGTACCGTAGGCTATAATCTTAGAGAAGGAATATGAAGATAATGAAAGAATATGGTCAAATAGTTTGAACAATAAGAAATAATTTTAAAAAATTTATATAGAAGGGATTAAAACATGTGTGAAAGGATTCAAAGAAGAATCTCGCAAAGTTATAAGGAGTATGAATGTTGGGTTACCCAACTCCAATAATAAGGATGTAAGGTGATAATAAATAGACAATGTCTATAAGAAGAGAATGATAAAGAAGTTAAGAATAAAAAGTTATATTTAAGTATGGTATAATTGTACTCTTTAATAGTTGATGTATGGTATCTGGGCTAAACGATTCCTTCATAGAGCGGAGGTATATACGGAACTAGCAACTCGAACCCTAGTTTGTTGGTTGTTTGTGGAAACCACTCAGCGTACCATATTGAAACTATTAGAGACTCAATGTGTACCAAGTATAGAAATGGATACGTATAATGAAAATGTGGAACTTAAATGAAATGTTGAGCAATGTAAATGAAGTTAGAAATTCTTAAAAGAAAATTGTTATATAAACAAGAAAATTCAAAGAAGAATGAAGATAAGAAATGGGAGATAAACTCCATAAAGATAATAATGTCGTAAATGATGTAAAAGGAAATAAAAGAGGATTGTAAAACAAAACGATCACGAAGTTAATAAAAGAATTTTAAGGAGATGATTATAGAATAAGATCACGACGTGATCTGCTTTAGTTATATAAAAAAGATGGTTTGTAATGTTTGAATAATTATAGCTTGATGCTATGAAGATGATGTACTATGATGATAGTACGAGATAAACTCACGAGGAGTTATAGATGATGTGATACGAGAAATTCATGATCGAGCAAAAGCAAGTTAAGAGTAAGATAGAGTTAGGTGGGATTTCAATTGAGGACTCATGTGATGGTGAGTTTTGCAAAACCTTTGTATGGGCGAGGGTTTTTGTACTTGTACTTAGTTTATCACATTGATAATCATTGAATGTTGGTTTCGCCGCTATCAATGTATATGTGGTGAAAAGGTGATTATTTTCTCATGTGTATATTTGATAGTTAGAAACTATTAAGATTAGTCGAGATATTATTAGGATTATGTGCGGTTCTTAAAACTAATGCATATGGTAAGTTAAGTGACTCATAATAATATGGTATGTTTTAAACCCCTCAAATGAATGGACGCTATGGTCCGACTAGGATAAGTTCTTAAACTCATATTATTGTGGCAAGTTCCTTAACTTCCAATGTGTGGTAAGTTTGATGAACTATATTGGGTAAAAAAATGGTTTATAGTATAGAGAGCATTGATGAAGTTGAAGATTGATAGAATGGTTAAGTAATGAAGTAATGGAGTAATGATTGAAGTTGATGGATACCTGGATATTCTAAATCTACTAGCTATGCTAGACTTTTGAAATTTATTAACTTCGTGTTGATGGTTATACTTTTATTTTTTGAAAAAATGTTTGGATCAAATGAGTGAAACCAAAGAATTTTTTTTTTAAAAACAATACTATTATTCGTATGTCTATGCTAATTGCTTTGGCTAGATAAAAATGATTTGAAATATATCAAAATATATTTTTTTTATATCATCAATGCATCATGGAACCTGGTGCAGAGATGATAAAAAAATGATGGAGTCATCAATGCAGTATTACTTAGTGTTGGATGTGATCTAAGGATCATCAAATTTACTATGGTATGATGTAGTATGATAAAATCACCAAATAACGGAATCCTCAAACTGACCAGTAAATATAAAGTGCGGTATCATGACGTCATAAAAAATATTTTTTGAGATTTCTTTAAGATATGAGAATATATATATATATATATATATATATATGTATATTTCGATTGATGTCCAAATTGTTGTAGAAGTCTATGCTATTATTTGATTCATTTGCAGACGAATATTGAAAGATGTTCATGAAATTCAAGCGTTTCTTGAAAAGTTATGCCAAACCAAATTGTTTTGGTGCGATTCGGATGTTGAAAAGTTTGAGATGAACAACCCTTTTATAGGGGATTACGCAGAGGCATTTAGAAAAGTTGTGCACAATACATTGTGATGAAGGGTAATCACCCTAAGTACGAGGGGACCCTATAGTCTTATGACCATTAAAGTTTAAGATGAAAGATTACTTATAACTATGGACATACACATAGCGTTTAAATGTTTGTAAACAATACATCGTATATGAAGGGCTTAACACCCTAAGTGTTCAAGAGTCCTATAGTCTAATGATTGTTAAGGTTTAAGTTGAAAGAGTACTTATAACCTGTGGGCGTAGTTCAAGGTCTTATGACCTCAAAGATGATTTGGAATCTTTTAAATTCATGTTATTCATATAGCTTCCCAATTATTGAGCAATTGTGGAAGATTCTTATTATTCTAAAAGGTGAAAGTGGAAAGGATGAAAAAAATTAAGCAAAACATAATAATTTTGAAAGAATTGAAATTCCAAAAGGAAGAGAAATGTGAAACTCTTAGAAGAGGAAGAGGTGAGGAATATGATGATCTTAGAAAGATCCTTAGAGAAAGAATTTTGTTGCAAAACCAAATGAATAAATAGATATTAATGTAAAATCTATTTTGATAGATTGAATGAATAAAGATTAATAAATAAAATTTCGAGGACGAAAATTCTTAGAAGAATGGGTGAATGTAATATCCCGAGTGTTTATGATAAATGATCCTTAGAAAAGAAAATGAATGGGTTAAAGAATATATAATACTCAAATATAATTGAGTCTAAGTAAAGGTTATGAAATAAAACTTACAAGAATTTATTATCAAGAATGGTGGGAGTAGGAAATATAAAACCTATATTAAGGTGTGTGTATTCAAGTTATTCAACAAAGAGATTTGATGAAAAAAACCGAGTAAGGTAGGGTTTTCGTTGATTCCGAGGACGGAATCTTTATAAGGAGGGAAGAAGGATGTGACAACCCAATTTTTATAAATTATTAAAATAAGAATTTAATAATTAAAATTCTTATTATGAGATGTTTTGAGTTTGAGTATGTATATATACGTGCTATATATATTGAAATATATGATGTGTGTGAAGAAAAATATATATTCATATATTGGGAAAGTGAGGTTTAATAGTTAAGTTAACTATTGAAGGAATTAAATGAATTTAGTAATTAATTTTAAATATTTATTGAATTAAATAAATATTTTAAATTTATTTATTTTATTGAGATAAATAAATGGTTGATAAAATTGTGGTGAATTAATTTAGTAACTAAATTGATTAATGTAAATTAAATTGAGTAATGATAATTTTATCTCAAGGATTTAATTTAAGAAAATAATTAAATTAAATCAATTGCTTAATATTTAAGAAAATAATTAAATTAAATGAATTGTTTAATTTATTTGGAAATAAATAAATTAAATAAAGTGATGTTTCTAATTTATTAATTAAATTAGATATATAATTATTTATTAATTATAAGTATAATGATAATAAGATTTTTATTATTTTTATTTTTATAAGTTATTTAAATTAACTAAACTAAAGTTATTTAAATTAACTAAAGTATGACAAGTGGAAACTATATAATATAATATTATTAAAATAATCTAGTTTGGAGGATAAAGTGGTAGCCAAACAAGGCCTTGTGGCCTTTGGTTTATTTAACTGACGCCTTTTGTTTTTTTTAACTGAAAGAGAGCGTGGGAGGATGGCCATATCAGTTTTATTTTCTACGCGTCTAATTTTTTAAGGCTAAGTTCAGAGAGGGTTTGGTGAGAAGAAGGATACACATAGAGTTTGGAGAGAGAGCAAGAGAAGAAACATGGTGATTTGGATTCTCATGATTGTCGAGGAGAGGAATTCTAAACCTAGTCATCATCTCTTGCTAGCAAACAATCAAAGGAATAAGGTATAACCCTAATGTTAACTTTATTTTTGAATTTCTATTGATAATTATGTTGGATTGATATATATACATGTATGAAGGGTTTATACTCATTAATCATCACATGTGAGTGTTGTTTGAGTATCAAATTCATGAAATTTGGGTTTGTAGGGAGAAAGGTTAATAACAGTGTATGTTTATGAAAAATAGCTTAAAAAGTACGATATTTTATGTCTAATATGTGTTATAATATGTAAATTGGTATTGGATTATGTTAGTATGTGAAGAAACGAAAACGCGTAGTTTAAATTGTGTTAATTGGTTAAGAAAACGAAGCCGTGGTGATCAAATTCGCTAAATGTGTTTAAAACATGAAAATATAGCATGAACATTGAATTGGAACCCTTAAATTGATTTGTTAAACTTTTTGAAATGTTAAAATTATTCTGTAGATGAGTAGTTCAGTGTTTCACGAGTTCATAGAATCGAAAACCAACTAATTCCGACTTAAAACAAAGAAGTTATGAAGGTTTGAAGTAAAAACATTACAAAATTTGTAATCTGGGCGTAGCCATGTGCGGCCGTCTTGTGGCGGAGCGAAGCAGCGCAGCTAGTGCTGCCAAGTCATGTTCACGCATGGTGAATATATGAAGGAATTGGCGGCCGCGCCCATGCCCCTAGTGTGCAGGTGTGACTATTTGACTATTTTGGTAAAAACGGTCATAACGTTTTCATACGAACTCCGATTGAGGTGATTCAAGATGATCCGAACGAGGATGAATAGACCTACAACTTTTATTCTTTAAGTTTTTTTAATTTGAGGTCTTTAGGAAGGGTCAAAATGGTCATTTGTAGGATTATTGTGTTTTTGAGAGCAATCGAGGGCGTCGGGCATGCACGTATGCAAGTGTAATGCTTTTGACGATAAAAGATGTTGTTCTAAGTTATAGAACATGAATATTATGAAGTATAATGATGCTTAACATTAATAAATGATATATTAGATAAGTTATATACGCATACTAAGCACACACAAGAGAGAGCAAATCATAGGCGTGTGATGAATAAAAGCGTCAAAACAATAGTGATAAGTGATAATGAACGTAAAAAGTGTTTTAAGTCAAATGAAATGAATATTATAAGATATGAAATGGGTTTAATATAAAACCAATAATGATTCCTAGCAAGACTTAAACACTTGAATGAACTTCAAATATGAAATATAGTGAGATATAAGTTGAAAGTTAACACAATCAAATTGAACATTGTGTATTTATGATAGGAAAGGGTTATGAGACATAGAATTAAAGTTTACATTACAACTACTATGCATTGCTATGTGACTAATAGTTAATGTGAATGATTATATAATTGTGTAGGGCACGTGAAGTGCGAGATATCCGTAAAGTTGTTAAACTGTTATTGGTAAACAACGATCAAGGCAAGTCTTTCAGTTCCTATTTGCTATGTGAATTTGATTGTTTTAAATCTTTATTGCAAAGAGAATGATGTGTTATATATATGTTGAATGTATGAAATGTTAAAGTCAACTTATGACTACGTTGATTGAGTAAAACATCTTTGATTGAGTAAGGAACTCAATCTTTATACTTGTTATATGAATTGTAATATGTATGTTATTTTAGTCCAATGTTTATGAGATATATGTTGAGCATGTTATTATGTGCTACGTGATGCATGAAAACTATTAGATTTTGCTGGGCTGTCAAGCTCAACCTTGCAAATAACCATTTTTGCGGGTTAAGGATTGAAGGTAACACTACGTGCTACTTGAATGACGTGGATCCAAAATAATACACGAGGATTAATATTTTAGCTAAAGTTGTTATTTTCTTAAACCATGATTAAGGTTCATGAGATGTACTCAAAGTTTTACGTATGTATATTTTATGTTGAGTTGTAAAGTTAAAGTTTGAGTTATCCATGTATGTAAAGGTTATCGATTTGAAATGTAAGTATTTGATATATTAATTATGACGATAAAGTGAATCATGGATTATATATGATTCAAAGACATGTAGATGATAAAGGTTTTGATTCAGGGAATTAAAGTAAAAAGACATTAAAGTCTAAATTATTCCGCATTTTGTAAAGTTTAACATCGCATAATGATGTAAAATCAGAAGGTAGATGTGTTATTAATGAATCAAGTTGAGAATTATATTGTATGAATTTTGGGGTCATTCACCAAGGCTAAGTCAAAGTGAGATGGAAGATATAACATGGAGAGATGAAGTCAGCAAGAGAAGAAGAGCTCAAGAGTATGCAAATACTCCAAGGAACAAAAGGTAGAAGAAATAGAGATAAGTTGAAAATCATTTTTTATTGATGTAACTAAGCTTAATTGTAATATCTGTCTGTACAAACATCAATAAATTCATGCTTATTCTCTAGAAGTTTCAGTTGCTCATTAAAACACTAAGCCATATTTACTTTCTAGCAACTGCATCTAGAAATTAATAATCATGATATAAATCTCCTTGGTTATGTCAACATCAAATAGGGGGAGATTGTTAGGAGATTGCACATTTAAAATTTGATGTTGAAAGTTAATAGTCATTATTATATGTAAAGTCCTTCAATGGAACACATGTACAAGGACTTAGTGATAGATCCAATTTGTTAGGTTGATCTGGACTTTAATGTTTATCATTCTGTAAATGAATGTATAGAAGAAAAGATCAAAGTTGTTAGGTTGATCTATATCTTGAGATATAACAGATAGGCTTCAATTGAATCATAGTCTATCAAGATGATCAAGAGATCGCAGAAGACAAGGCAGAATCGTAGAGCATCAAGGATCGTAGTGTATCTGCTTTAAAGGGCCTCTCCGAAGTCGTAAAGTAGTCCTAACGCTTGCTAAGCCAAATCAGAGGTCATAGAGTGCTCTCGAAAGCATAGGTTCTACAAGTCAAGCAAGTAAAGATCGTAGTGTACCAGTACGTAAGAGAAATCATAGTGTTCTCATCTATCAGCATCAGATCAAGTACCAAGGTGGCAAGAAACCACAATCAGAATCGTATAGCTTCATCTGTCTATGTCAGAAGCATCGAGCCTCGTCTATTTATTTAAAGATAAATAACAACAAATATGCAATGAGCTATAGACGTTGAAGACCTCGGGAGTCCCAATGACACAACAATCATCCTTAGTATATAACAAAGAAACGTATTGAAGAAGCTAAGGAAAGTACTATGGATCAGCAGAAAACACCTTTTAAGGTGTTAGGTGAGATAGAAGTGTGATATGTCAATGGGTCAGTCTGCTAATCAGAAGTTGTGTAAAAAGTCTTCATCAAAGCTCAGAAATGTCAAATGCATTTAATGCTTCAACTGATGTCTTCAACGGATACATTTCAAAGACATTGTAACGACCCCAAAATTTATACAATTTAATTCTCAACTTCGGTCGTTAATAATACATTCAACCTCTAATTTTACATCCTTAAACGATAATACAACCATTGAAATTTGCGGAATAATTAAAATTGTCTATTACAAACTATCCTTGTTCCCAAAACCTTCAACCTTTACATCTAAATATTTCAGAATCATTTTAATACTACAATAGTTTACATAGCAAAACGATAATACAATTCAATATTAATACATTATTCGGAACCTTAAACATGGTTTAAATAATAATAACACAACCAAAGTATATAAATCTTCAAGTATCACATCTGATTCATGTCTTTCAAGTAACACATAACTTTACCTTTAATCTTGAACCTGTAAAAGTGGTTATTTGCAAGGTTGAGCTCGACAGCTCAGCAAAATCTATCAGTTTTCATGCATCACATAGCACATAATAACATGCTCAAGATATAACATACATGCTACAGTTCATATAACAAGTATAAAGATTGAGTACTTACTCAATCAACATGCTTTAATCAATCAACATAGTCATAAATCGACTTTAACATTTCATACTTTTTCAACATATATATAACACATCATGCTTTTTGCAATAAAGATTTAAAACAGTTAATCATCAAGTTCACATAGCAAATAGGAACTAAAAGACTTGCCTGATCCGTAGTTTATGAACTATGACTTAACGCTTAACGCTATCTGCGCCGTGTATTCCTACTGCAGGTTATATAATCATGGATTCACATCCATTAGTCATACATTAACGCATAGTAGTTGTAATGTAAACTTTACGCTATTTCTCATAAGTCCGATGACATCCAACTTTGGATATGCTATAAACATCATATTAACCTATTTTTAAAAGTTATTGAACACCCATTTCGGATAAGATAGACAGTCCAAAACAGTGTTCAAAAAGGGCGTTCAAATCTGTTTTTCATTCTTTTCCAGCTTTACCCTCTCTCGCTAAAACAGTCATAACGAATTCGTTTGAAAACATTTTTGAACGATTCTTGAGCCCACGCGAAGCTAACTTCTGAGGCTACAACTTTCATTCTTTGACCATTTCCAAATTCAAAACAAAGAATTCCAGAAAATTCGTTCAAGGTGGCTGTCCCGAGTTGGTTAGACAGTTTTGACGCGACTATTTTTAATGGTCATAACACTTTGCTCCGAAGTCAGAATTAGTCCGTTCCAGAGTCTATGGAAAGCTAATTCAGTTTACTATAACATACCAAAAGTCCAGAAGTTTCTGGAAAAATTAACTGATCGAAACAATGTCCCGAATAGTACCTCCCGCTGCTGACTTTTAGTTTGACAAATTCGACACATTTCCTTCCAATCACCGTAACTCCCACATCCGAGGTCGGAATGAGGTCATTCCAAAGCCTATGGCTTCCTAACTCAGTGCAATACAACTACCCAGAAACTCAGAATTTTTCAGGCAACATAGCTATTCCAGAATTTGACACTAGAGTCACTGTTCATCCAGTTTTTATTTCTAGACATGGTTTACTAAAATCTTCACTACGGATTCATTTTAACTCCGTTTTGGTTCATTCAAGTTAGGTAATCTTTGGAACTTAGAGGGATATAACATACAATCATTAAATTAAGCTTTTAGACATAAATCAAAAGCACAAATGGTCCTCAAGCTCAGTCCCAAAAACTGTCTAACATGGTTCTTTGTAAATATTTTATTTTGTGAGTTTTGGTTACACTTGGATGATGTTAAGGCTTCATATCTCTAATTACAATCATTAGAACTCATTTACATACTCAATTACAAGTCAAAATAAACATAGTAAACTAACTAGTTTACTAACAAAACTAACTAAACTTCCAAAATTTAAACTTTAACTAACAAGCTAAATATAATATTTAAAATAATAACATTACCAAAAATTAAATAAGAAACATACCCGAAAATACGAGGTTTCACAAACCGAATAACGCATTTCTCATGAAAATTTAACTAAGGAAATCTTTATAAAAAGTCCTCCCACAACAAAGCCTTTCTCAAAAATTGGAGGCCTTATTATTGGTGAATGAAACAAAGGATCAAGCCCTTCTATTTATAGGTTTAGCAAAGGGTAAAGTTCTCAATTTAGTTGATGTGAGACTTGGTTTATACTAATTCTAATTTGTTTATACTAATTTTTCCTATTTTCAACATGCTAAGTGTATTCATTCATCACGAATTCGTTTCTTAACCAATTCAATTCGTTCAAGTTGCGTTGTTTTCGTTTTATAGAGGAGAACAACAATCATCCATCAATTTAAAGTTTTCATCATGAATTCATCATCAACTTTAGTCCCAAAGTACACAAAAACACACATTACAATCAAAACCCAAACTCCTCTTCTTTAGTATAAATACATGAATTTGATTTTTGAAAATTTGTTTCTAGATGACCATTATTAAATTATAAATATCTAATAACATATAAAACATCGTAACCCACAAATTCATTAACCAAAACTCCAATTTTAAAAGAAACTCAAGAACACATAAACTAGAAATATAAACTAGATTATGTACCTTTAATTCCTTAAGAAATAAAATTAACCTTATCAGTAAAATTATAATTTCTATTCAACCATTATAATCATAACATTATTTAACAAATTCTCACTCCTCTAATTTAATTATTTAATTAAATTAGAATATCCTGATTATACTTGCATAATAAAATACGTTATAAATCCCATCTATTTTATCACACTTAAATAAACTATCCCATAACAATATTCATCAAATATTTATTTAATACCATAAATATTCATTTTATTCCATAAAGTTTGCAACTAAAATATTTAATATACTTAATTAATATTTTACTCGCATTATACTAACATTTACATTTTTCATGCAATATATTACCTTCTCACTTTATTAAATCAATTATACTTGTATTAATTCACTATTTTAATTAAGTGAATTAGTCACACTATTTATGAAACTTAACTCATAATAATTTTCATTGCCAAGCGTAATAATTAAAAATTATATTATCTCATAAAATAATTTCAACTTAATTAAATAAACTAATATTATTTAATTTCTTTAATAGTTTAATTAACTATTAAATTTCACATTCTCCAACATATGAATATATAATTCTCTTCACACCAAATCACATAATTCAAAATATATACACCTCATAATAAGAATTTTAATTATTAAATTCTTATTTTATTAACTTATAAAAATTCGGGTTGTCACATCCTTCCCTCCTTATAAGGATTCCGTCCTCGGAATCACAGAAACCTCCCTTACTCGATTTTCACCAAATCTCTTTTCAAAATTTACTAGGGATATTACATTCACCCTTTCTTCTAAAATTTGCGTCCTCTAAATTTTATCTATTAATCTTTATTCATTCAATCTATCAAAATAGATTTTACGTTAATACTTTATTCAGTCATTGAGTTCTATAACCACTTTCTTTTCACAAAGATCTTTCTACAATTATTAACTTTTCTATTAAAAGTTTTACATTATTCTTTGATAACTCATCTCCTTCTCACTTCAAAATTTCTTTTCTCACTTATTCAATATATTCATCATTCGATTATACGCATTCTCGACTTACTTTACTTCTTTCTAAAAAATATCATCCTTACCACATTCTCCTTTTAGAATAACAAGAATCTTCCACAATTGCTCAATAATTGGGAAGCATTATGAATAACTCAAGAATTTAAAAGATTCCAAATCATGCTGAGGGGTCATAAGAACTTGAACTATGTCCACGGTTATAAATACTCTTTCAACTTAAACCTTAACAGTGATTAGACTATAGGGAGTCCCGTACTTAGGGTGTTAAGCCCTTCGTACGATGTATTGTGCACTCTACCCATGGTTATAAGTACTATTTCAACTTAAACCTTAACAATCATTAGACTATAGGGACTCCTGTACTTAGGGTGTTAAGCCCTTCGTACGATGTATTGTGCACTCTACCCACGGTTATAAGTACTCTTTCAACTTAAACCTTAATACTCATTGGTCAGTAGAGATTCTATGCATTTGGGGTGATCAGCCCTTCGTACCATGTATTGTGCACAAACATCTAAACGCTTCCGTGTAATCCCTTATAAAAGGGTTGTTCATCTCAGCTTTTCAACATCTGAATCCGCACAAAAATAATTTGGTTTGGCATAACTTCTCAAGAAACGCTTGAATTTCATGAACATCTTTCAATATTCGTCTAGCTGAATCAAATAGCATAGACTTTTACAACAATTCGGACATTAATCGAAATACACACACACACACACACACACACACACACATATATATATATATATATATATTCTTATATCTTGAAGAAATCTCAAAAATCTTTTTATGATGTCATGATACCGCACTCTATTTATAGTCCGTTTGAGGATTCCGTCATTTGGTGATTTTATCATACTACATCATACCATAGTAATTGGCGATCCTTAGATCACATCCAACACTACGTATCTACCGCATTGATGACTCCATCGTTTTTATCATCTTTGCACCAGGTTCCATGATGCATTGATGATATAAAAAATACATTTTGATATATTTCAAATCATTTTTGTCTAGCTGAAGCAATTAGCATAGACATACGAATAACGGTATTGTTTTTAAAACTCATTGGTTTCATCATTTGATCCAATGTTTTTCAAGAAAATAGAAGTACAAACATCAGCACGAAGTCAATAAATTTTGAAAGTCTAGCATAGCTAGTAGATTTAGAATATCCAAGTATCCATCAGGTTCAATCTTTACTCCATTACTTAACCAATTCTTTTTATTTCTAGCACCACTAATGCTCTTATATTAAATATTCTTGTATTTCAACTTACAATCTTCATATACCCCCAGTATAGTTCATCAAACTTACTCGTACATTAGAAGTTCGAGACTTGCCACAATAATATGAGTTTAAGAACTTATCCTAGTCGGACCATAAAGCGTCTATTCATTTGAGGGGTTCAAAACATACCATATTATTATGAGTCACTTAACTTACCATATGCATTAGTTTTAAATCGCACCTAATCTTAGTAATATCTAACTAATCTTAATAGTTTCTAACTATCAAATATACACATGAGAAAATAATCACCTTTTCACCACATATACATTGACAGCACGACACCAACATTCCAATGATTATCAATGGGATAAACTGAGTGCAAGCACAAAACCCTCGCCCATACAAAGGTTTGTACAACTTAGCCATCACATGAGTCCTCAATTGAAATCCCACCTAACATTACCTTACTCTTAACTTATTCTTAACTTGCCCTTAACTTACTCAATACGAATTTTTTGTACCTCATCATTTATAACTCCTCGCGAGTTTACCTCGTACTATTTCATAGTACATTATCTTTATAGCATCAGGCCATAATTATTCAAACATTACAAACCATCTTTCTTTTATAACTTAAAAAGATCACGTCGTGATCTTATTCTATAATCATGTCCCTTAAAATTCTTTTCTTAACTCGTGATTGTTTTGTTTTAAGATCATCTTTCTTTCCTTTTTCATCATTTACGATTTTATTTATTCTTTTAATCTTACAGGCTTTTCCTATTCATCATTATTCGTTATCTTAGCTATTGGAGTTAGGGTAACTCCTATTTCTTATCTTTATATCTCTTCAAGATTCTTCTTTGAATTTCTTGTTTATATAACAATTCTTCCTTTAAGAATTTCTAACTTCATTTACATTGCTCAACAATTCATTCGAGTTCCACATTTTCATCATACGTATCCATTTTCTATACATAGTACACATCGAGTGTCTAATAGTTTCAATATGGTACACTGAGTGGTTTCCCACAAATAACCAACAAACTAGGTTCTGAGTTAATAGTTCGTATATACCTCAGCTCTATGAAGTAGTCGTTTAGCCCAGATACCATACATTAACTATTAAAGAGTACAATTGTACCATACTTAGATATAACTTTTTATTCTTAACTTTTTTATCATTCTCTTTGTATAGATATTGTCTATTTATTATCACCTTACATCCTTATTATTGGAGTTGGGTAACCCCACATTCATATTCCTTATAACTCTGCGAGATTCTTCTTTGAATCCTCTTACACATGTTTTAATCCCTTCTTTATAAAATACTTCTTATTGTTCACACTCTATTTGAGCTTATTCGTTCATTATCTTCACCTCTCTTCTCTAAGGTTATAGCCTAAGGTACTATTACCTAAGGTTTCAAACCTATCAGCTTTGATACCAAC
This sequence comes from Panax ginseng, assembly GCA_020205605.1. Lineage (NCBI taxonomy): Eukaryota > Viridiplantae > Streptophyta > Magnoliopsida > Apiales > Araliaceae > Panax > Panax ginseng. The sequence continues at coordinate 87,568,660 of CM035128.1, read as the reverse complement.
TGCAACGACCCCAAAATTCATACAATATAATTCTCAACTTCGGTCGTTAATAATACATTCAACCTCTAATTTTACATCCTTAAACGATAATACAACCATTGAAATTTGCGAAATAATTTAAATTTTCTATTACAAACTATCCTCGTTCCCAAAACCTTCAACCTTTACATCTAAATACTTCAGAATCATTTTAATACTACAATAGTTTACATCGCAAAACGATATTACAATTCAACATTAATACATTATTCGGAACCTTAAACATGGTTTAAATAATAATAACACAACCAAAGTGTATAAATCTTCAAGTATCACATATGATTCATGTTTTTCAAGTAACACATAACTTTACCTTGAATCTTGAACCTGCAAAAGTTGTTATTTGCAAGGTTGAGCTCGACAGCTCTATGACACCCCCAAATTCGGGTATCTTCCAACCCGACATATGGTGCTACACTATACTCATAATCATACAATCATTCCATTGAAATACAACAAAATGAATGTATTTACTATCTTCTTATTACAATCAAAGTATAATCCTTCCCAGGTTCATAAATCGATTACATCGTTCGTTGTTCATAATGTATAATACATACAAACATACTAGCCTATTACAAAATGATTAAGTATCCATCTTAGCCTTGCCCTTATCTCTCTTAGCATTCTCAGGACGTTCATCCTTAACTGCAATCATATAATTCACGCAAGAAGTGAGCATAACAAGCTCAACAAGTTTTAACAAAGCATAACAGTAATACCACATTCGTGAATTATATGACTATTCCTACATAACTGAACGAATAGTTATGAAGTATTATGAAACAATAATACTTTAACATTTCATAACATCAATTCCCAAAGTATAGAGTAGATTAAGAATTCTGAACCGGTCGATAGACCATGAACAATAGTTTTCTGTTTTCATTCTTGAAAAGGATATCACAGTACTAAGGCTGTACATCTGCATTACTTATGAGCACTTCTAGGTGATCAGCCTATAGTACTCTATGTTGATCAACACTCATTCATTAAACATATTTACGTTTAATATTTGGCAAACTCGCGTGCCCATCGAATAATCGATGAAAAATACTTTTGTTTCTTCATAGACAAACCTTACCTTCACATCCGTACCAATTACTTGGCATAGGATAGTGTTAACATTTCTATATAGAAAGATATGAATATCAATCAATCTATAACTTACGAGTAGTCTAGCCGAGTTAAATCTGGCATCGACCCTTTCTTTAAAACCAGTTGTGCAATTCAGTTCAACGAATCACATAAAACTTGGCTAACTTGGAAGTTAGACAAGCCTTAAGAAAACTTGCCTTTCAGCGTCTTCAAATAACTTAATCTACTGACCATAGCCTTTACAGAATCTACATGATATATTCACATAGCACACTGTAATTAGCTATCAAACAATTATTCACATTATTCCTACCAACTTCTTTCTCTTCTATGTCTTTGTTAACTTAATATTAATAATAAAGTCAACTCGACTTACTACCCTTCATCCTGGCTTATTAACCAGCTGACGTTATTAATCGGACTCAAACATCGTTGATAAAGTACCAACTTTGTTCATCATTGATAACTTATTAACATGCATTCAATTCCTAATTTCAATACAATATACTCTAGTATATGTAGTATAGGAATAGTTTTAATACACTTATGATGTGTACAAACATTACTTCTTTAGGTCTCTGAACAATCAAAATTCAAAACCTAAGTCACTATCAACAACCTTGCACTTGTGCCGCGGCGTGGGCTTCTTAGTACTAGGCTAGGCTGGTGCGATTAGCGATGATTAACGATGTCTGGTTCCTTGTCTCTATTGCACTGAGACTTTGCTCTACTAGTGGTGCTGCGATGCCATTTAGTAGTAGCCAACATTATTTGTCTTTAGTCTTTGCGATGCGACATTTTTAACTACGTGCAGCGCCACGGCTCCAGGACCTCGATGCAGAATAATTCCAACAGTTTGAAAATTTTGTGAAATTCCCGGAGCCATAACTTCTTCGTTATAAGCCCGATTAGGTCCGTTTAAAAGCCTACACATCATAAATAACATACTCTACGTATTCATATAAGAATTCGACACTTTTGAATTCGATAACTCAAAATTCACTATTGAGTTCAATTTCTAAACGTTCGTAAACGTTAATGAGCGTTCAATGCTCGTTTTCTTCGTTTTAAGTCAGAATCCGACGATTCTCGAACCCAAAACTCTTAAATACCCTATCTCACATGTTGACATTGAAAAACAATGTTTTCAAGTCTCACGGCTACTTTCAACTACCAATTCGGAATTTCAACGTTTTCGACGTTTAACGTCTATTTCCGTGAAATTTGCCATAACTTCGTTGCTAACGTTCTCTAGGCCAAATCACATGGAATACTCCATGGATTTCAAATCTACATCCTAACCAAGCAAGATGCATATATTAACGTATTGATGGAGTTCAATCATTTATCAACAATCGATCTCAACAATCAATATTTCCATGGTTTAAAACTATATCGAACCTCGTGATTCTTGTGATCTCATGACTTATAAAGATTGAATCTATACTAAGTCATCTTTAATCCACTATACAAGACACATACCACCTATTTATGATTCTCCATGATAAAAGAAAATCAAAAGAGATGAAAATGAGAAACAAGGAGTATTACCTCAAGAACTCTTATGAAATCTCTTGGAAAACTCTAAGTCAAAGCTTCCAAAGTGTATGATTTGTGAGTAGCTCTCTTTCTCTCTCAAATAATCTAAGTTGAGCAATTGAAAAACTCTCAAATGACCAAACCTAGCTTCCTATTTATAGAAAATGAAATGGAGGGCAATCTAGACAATAAACAACCCACCTCCTTACTATTCACACTTTGTCACCAAGTAAAATGCTTGGTGACCAAGCATTAAGCTTGGCTTGCACACCAAGGGCCGGCCCACCCTTGCCCATGGGTTATCCCCATGGGTTGCCCCCATGGGTTTTACCCATTCGGTGACCCACCGGTTCGATCCACGATTCGATTTTCATGCATTGGGCTTAACCAATCTAATATTGGGCCTTGAATTGGTCTTAACCAACCAATCCCTTGGGCTTGCTCATTAAATTAATTGGACTAATTATAATCCAACCCAAAAGAATTAACATTAAATCTTAACTTAATTCTATAATACGAATCGTATCCTATACGTATAATTCATGTATTCTCTCCTTATAATACTCGTACGATAATCGTATTGTACTTCGTATTTATCCATCGTATTACACATAGATACTAATTAGTACCATATTTGTATAACACTCGCTTTAACTATAACGCAATTCTTCTACGCATTTTATTTCCTTCTCGGAAATCAATATACTCAACCCTTAGGTTTTAAGTCCGCAGGCAAAGACTTTGTTTGCCATAAATGAAATATTATTAGATATTTCATCTTATCTCGATATTCTATCATTACGCGTTTCTCGGAATTTCAAAATAATTCCCCGAACAGAAACGGATGAATAGTGTTTTTACGGAAATTTCTTGGAAAACATTTATTTTCGTCTTGGAAATTCTAAACAATTAATTCTAGCACATAGCCAGATTACTAACCATATAAACACATTCTAGGTCATAGAACAACCTTCACATAGCTTACTCACATAAATCAATTAAATTCATTTAATTCACATAATTAAATAAAAATTTAATTGTCATAAAAATACGATTTTCTCGGGCGTTACATTCTCTCCCCCTTATAAGGATTCTGTCCCCAGAATCTTAGCTTATAATTACATGAACAAATGAGGAAAATCTTCCTTCATTTTAGTCTCGAGCTTTCACGTTGTTTCTTCAGCATTGTGGTTTCTCCATAACACCTTTACTGAAGGTATTACCTTATTTCTTAATATTTGTTCCTTCCTATCAATAATTTGAACTAGAAGTTCCTCGTAGGACAAATCTTTCTCTATCTGAATAGATTCATACTCTATTACGTGTTTATAGTCCAGTTTATAAGGACGTAACACTAACACATGAAACACATTATGAATGCGTTCCATTTCTGGAGGTATGGCTACTTCATAAGCCACCTCTCCTACCCTTCTTAAAATCTCAAAAGGTCCTACAAACCTTGGACTTAACTTCCCTTTCTTTCTAAAATGTATCTTCCCCTTCCAAGGCGATACTTTCAAAAAAATAAAAGATCCTACATCGAATTCTTTCTTTTCTCTGTGAGGATCCGCATACTTCTTATGCCTATCTTGAGCAGCAACTAATCGAGCACGTATTAACTTCACCATGTCCGCCGTTTGCTGTACCATCTCAGGTCCCAACATCCGATGTCCACCCACCTCATCCCAACATAATGGAGTTCGACACTTTCTTCCATACAACGCTTCGTAAGGCGGCATGCCTATATTAGCGTGAAAATTATTATTATACAAAAATTCCACCAACGGTAGATATTCGTCCCAACTCACTTTGAAATCCATAACGCAAGATCTAAACATATCTTCAAGCATTTGAATTGTCCTTTCACTCTGACCATCCATCTAAGGATGATACGTCGTACTCAATCTTAACTGCATTCCCATTTGCTCTTGCAAACTCCTCCAAAAGTTCGATGTGAATCATGGATCACAATCTGAGACAATCGAAACTGGTACTCCATGTCTGGAAATAATTTCCTTAATATACAGCTTAGATAACTGGTCTAGGTTATACCTAACTCCTATTGGTAGAAAATGAGCCAATTTCGTCAATCGATCCACTATCACCCAAATAGCATTGTATCCTTTTCTTATTGTTGGAAGTCCCATCACAAAGTCCATTGTGATATGCTCCCATTTCCACTCTGGAATTTCTAACGGTTGTAATAACCCACTCGGTCATTGGTGTTCAGCCTTAACTTTTTGACAAGTTAAGCACCTACTAACATATTCTGCTATCTCCCTCTTTATGTTCGGCCACCAAAAGTTCTGACGAAGGTCTTGATACATCTTCGTACTACTGGGATGTATCGAGTACCTCAAACTATGAGCCTCCATTATTATTTCCTCCTTTAATTCGGAATCATTCGGAACCCAAATTCTTCCTTCAAAACAAAGCAATCCCTCTTTATCGAGGTTATACTTAGTATTCTCTTCATCTTCTACCCTCTTCTTCATCTGCTTTCATTCCTCGTTGCTCGATTGTACTCCCCTAACCCGTTCCACTATGGTCGGTTGGGTTTCCATGGAAAATAACATTTCCCCTGCTTCCTCTGAAAACTTAACTTCTATCTCCATGTTTTCCATCGCTGTTATCAACTCATTCTGAGTTGTTAACATTGACAGTTTCTCTCTACACTTCCTACTTAGCACATCGACTACTACATTTGCCTTTCCCGGATGATATAAAATATCACAGTCATAATCTTTTATCAGCTCTAACCACCTTCTCTGTCTCATGTTCAACTCCTTCTGTGTGAAGATATATTTCAGACTTTTGTGGTCCGTGTATATCTCACACTTCTCACCATAAAGATAATGCCTCCATATCTTTAAGGCAAAAACTACTGCTACCAATTCCAGATCGTGAGTAGGATATGCCTTCTCATAATCCTTCAATTGACGTGATGTATACGCAATGACTTTGCCATGTTGCATGAGTACGCAACCCAGTCCTTTATGTGAAGCATCGCTATACACTACAAAGTTTCCTGTATCGTCTGGTAAGGACAATAAAGGTGCCTCACTTAACCACTTCTTCAACTCCTGAAAACTGTTCTCACAGTTTTCAGTCCACACATACTTCACCGACTTTCTTGTCAGATTTGTCAACGGAGTAGCTATTTTAGAAAAGTTCGGAATTAACCTTCTATAGTATCCCGCCAACCCCAGAAAACTCCGAACCTCAGTTGGCATTTTCGGTTGCTCTCATTCATTAACTACTTCTACTTTTGTTGGATCCATAGAAATGCCATCTTTATCAATAACATGACCTAGAAACTGTACTCTCTCAAGCCAAAATTCACACTTTGTGAATTTCGCATACAACTTCTCCTTCCTTAGTGTTTCTAACACTATCCTTAAATGTTCTGCATGATCTTCTGACGTCTTTGAATAGACTAGAATATCATCAATGAACACTACGACGAACTTGTCCAAATATTGTTTGAACACTCTATTCATCATATCCATAAATCTACAATGGCGCATTAGTCAACCCACCAACGACATCACCAAAAACTCATAATGACCATAACGAGTTCTGAACGTCGTCTTAGGTACATCCTCCTTCCTCACCTTTAACTGATGATAACCCGTGCGCAAATCTATCTTAGAAAAAGACTTTTCCCCTTTCAACTGATCAAATAGATCATTGATCCTGGGCAACATGTATTTATTCTTAATTGTTAACTTGTTCAACTCTCGATATGATACAAAGTCTTAACGACCCATCCTTTTTCTTAAAAAACAACACCGGTGCTCCCCAAGTTGACACACTCAGTTGAATGTACTTTCTATCTAATAGTTCTTGCAACTGAATCATTAACTCCTTCATCTCAACTAGCGCCATCTGATATGGTGCCCTTGAAACTGATGTCGTTCCGGATAATAGATCAATTACAAACTCAACTTCCCTGTTCGATGGAATACCCGGTAACTCCTCCAAAAATACATCCGCGAACTCTTGCACTATAGGTATCTGGTCTAAGGATGTTCTCACTCTTTGGGTATCCACAACATGACACAGATAACCTACACACTCTTTTCTCAACATCTTCCTATCTTGTGTCATCGACAGACAACAAGAGCGTCTCTATGATTTACTACCGAAGAACACTACCTTGGTTTTCTTAGAAAGCCAAAGGTTTACGCTTTTCCTATGGCAATCTATTATCGCCTTATGGTTAACCAACCAATCCATACCAAGAATTACATTGAATTCTTTTAACCTTATCGGTACCAAATCTACTGATAATTTATTCCCTCTAATATCTACGCAACAATTCTTATGAATATGTTCAATGGGGATTATCTCTTCGTTTGCTACCTTAATGTCTAAAGGTATTGGTAACTTCCCAGGGATTAAACTTAATCGCTTAGAAAATTCACATGCTATAAAAGAACAAGTAGCACCCGAGTCAAATATCACATAAGCATTTATCTCATTGACTGGAATGATACCTGCTACAACATCCGTTAATGCAACTGCATCTTGGACATTCATATTAAACGTACGAGTTGAGGGTCTACCCACTGATGGTGTTGGTCCAGTAATGGCTAATTTACCACTACAAGAACCCTTATTTCCCTCTAAACCCTTCTTTGGGAAATTTCTTGCCATGTGGTCCAATGACCCACAGACAAAACACCATTGGTTCTTCTTAGGGTTAGGACAGTTGGGTGACAAATGCCCCTCCTGCCCATAGTTATAGCAGACTGATTTCCCCTTTAAGCAGACTCCCATGTGAGTCTTTCCGTATGTCTTACATGCTTTCGTCCTTCGGTTGGGCTCTCCCAGCTTTACCCCAGTATTCTCAGGGTTAAAACTCTTCCTCTTAGGTAAGTTGCCGCTTTCGCTGGCAACTTCAGCCTTACTAACTCACTCTAACTTACTCTTGTTCTTTCGCTCTTTGTGGTACTGAGACAATGCCTCACCACCACCTTTTGCTATTATCGCCTTTTCCAGAATGGTCCCGTAGGAAGCACTCACGAAAAACCGATATCCTCTTGTGAGAGCCGGGGTTTTAAGCCTGCTCAAATCATCTCGCCTTCCTCTCTCCCGTATCCACAGTGTGGAGCAAACCTCGCCAATTCATTGAACTTGGCGGCATCTTTGAGGAATCTGTCATATCCCCACTTAAGTTCTAGGAACTTAATCTCCATCCTACCCTGCATGCTAGTAGGGAAATAGTTCTCGAAGAAAACCTTCTTAAACTGTTCCCACGTAACAGCTTCGGTCCTAGCCCCACCCTAGTGAGCCTCCCACCAGTAGTTGGCTTCTCCCTTCATCATGTAAGTCGCAAAAGAAGTCTTCTACACCTCACCTACGTTTGTTATCACAAACGCCTTTTCAATTTCTTTCACCCATGTCTGGGCTTCTAATGAGTCCGTCGTTCCTCGGAACTCAGGAGGACCCACACTCTTAAATTCCTTAAAGGTAGTTGTTCTTACTACCCTAGGAGCTACAGGAATCCCACCCCCGACTTGGTTAAATGTAGGCGTTAATAAATTAACGAACTCTTACGTAGGGTTATAAGGACCCCCCGAATTCTCATTATGAGAATCGGCCTCTTGGTTACGTTGTCTCCTTCTTGGAAGCATAATTCTGATTAAATAAATAAAGTTTTGTTATTATTTATTTAACTACTTGGTTATCATTCTCAAACAACAACAACCACTCATACCACAACAAGCACATTAAATAAAAACTTCATTATATTAATATGCTTTCATAGTCAAAACTATTTATATCATGTTTCTTTTGCCAAAAAGCTATAACATACTATCCCGCGATTGACTTCTACAAAAATTGGGATTTACAAAAAGACTACCCTTTAATTATACAAAAGAGGGCTTTACGTCACTACTTCTATACAAAAAGATCTAACGATCTACTAACACTATCGAACGGCATTCTCATATTTACGATTTGCCAAGATTTATGACACAATATCTCGACTTATGGTATGTCGAGTCCGCCTTGACTCAATGGAATAACAAGCAATTTTCGACAGAAATCCTCATGAACGCATTCATGGATGTATGACATCCTAACTATTTTCTGGTCTTTCTCAACCAGTTTCTTTTGTAACATTCCAGAATTTTTAATTATTATATTAAATATTTATTGAAATATTTAAGTATTTAATGGAGGTGTTTATTGTTGAATAAGTAATTATTCAAATTTGATTCGATTTGGTTAATTATTTGTTAAATAAATAATTAAGGAAATTAATTATTATATTCTAATTTAATTTAATTATTAAGTTAGAGAGTTTTGATTAAATGAATTATTATTTTTTTTATTTGAATTTGTTATTAAAAGGATGTGTTAGTTGATTAAATAAAGTTATAATTATACAAAAAATTATAATTTGATGGTATTGATTTATGGGTTAAAGTAATTTAATAAATTGTTATTAGAATTAATTTAATTAAATAAAAGTGTGACAAATAACCTTTTATAAAGGAGTTATTAAAATAACTTAAAGGAGTTTAATTCAGTTTTGCCAAACAATGCTTAATGCCTATTAAGTCTTTAATCTAATTGTGTTTTATCAAACAAGGCATAAGGATTAATTGAGTATTTTTTTAGTGGTTAGCCAACAAGCCTTATGGCTTTTGATTTTTCAAATAAAATATAACTGATGTCGATTAAAGTTAGAATTATATTATATATTTAATACCTATATTATTAGTATCGTTATATTGTTAGTACGTAGTTAGAGTTAGGAAGAAAGAACTTCGATGAAGAGAAGAAGAGAGTTTCTGAGGAGAAAAGAAGGGGAAGGAAGGCTTTGAGAATTTGAGAAAGGAATTGGGAGAAGAAGCTTGATAATCAAAAGGATAGCCATCATCTTCTACAAACAAGGTATCATCCTACCCTTTTAAGCTTTTAAAATTTTAGTTTTCTCTTCCCTAATTCTCTCAAAAATCTTGTGAAAGGATAAATTGTTTGATTGTATGTGTCTTTATATGATAAACTAGTGTTGTAAAACTATTTTCATAGGTTATATATGAGTATAGTCAATGAATTGATGTTATGTATGTGGTTTATGAAGAAAAAGCTATTTTACAGAGAGTTTATGTGAATATATATGAATATGGTTTAGTTTAAGGTAGAAATTAAGGTTTAACTAGTTGTTTAATTGATAAATTGACTATTGAATTTCAAAGAGTATGTATAAACATGGATAAAGTGCTTTGAATTAACTGTTTTGGTTGAAAAACAAAATCACAGTGTTGATTTTCATTAAAAACATCAAAAAGTAGGTTTTTATCAAAAATAGTGAAATTGGAAGTTTTAAATTCGTTGTTTATGTTATTTTATGGGTAGAAACATGTTAAGAGTCTTTGAATTATGCTTATATAAAGTCTCTATATGAATTACATATTAATTAGGATGTAAGAAAGTAGCTTGTAGGCCAAAATTGGCTTTTGTTCATGTTGTTGTGTCAGTATGCGCCAAAAGTCTGCAATTCAACGTCGTTGTGGCAACCATGATACAAATTTCACATGTGCAGCAACCTCGTAGGTTAATTTTACTTACATCATGACGCATCATCACACCGTAGTAAGCGGCAAACCAACAATATAAATTGTGGCGCTTGTGACTGAGTTAGCGAGAATGGTCTGACAGTGTACTTTTTGTACTCAAAATCTGAAGGAATTGTTATGTGAATAGTAGGACTGTTAAATTATGATTTCAGTATTTCTATACCATGAATGAGCATGTTATTAACAATTAACTTGTTTGTAACTTGATTATGTGATTGAAAATCAAACCCTATATGATGAATGTATTTAGTTATGTTTGTAAAGTGGTAGTGACTAACTATGTCATGATGACATATGTATATAGGATATTGTGATTCGAATTGTTCGGTTTAGCCTACGAGCAAGGCAAGTTCTCTAATCTATTATCTTGTTGAGCCAATTATTGTTTCAAATTTAATTTTTATATTGAGCAAGTTATTCTTTTATTTAACTTGTTGTTTAACATGCAAATTTATATATACTAATGTTGAACAGTTTTACCGTTCAAATTGCTATGCATGCTTAGTATTCAATTCTAAATAACCTTGGCTTAATATTTTTCAAGCAAGGTGTGTTATAGTCATCCCAGTAAAGCGGAGTTCTGCACTTTCTGTCATATAACGCTTCGTAAGGCGGCATGCCTATATTAGCGTGGTAACTTGTTGTTATGGCCAAACTCTACTAATGGTAGGTGATCATCCCAATTTCCTTTAAAGTCTATCACATGTGCTCTTAGCATATCTTCTAATATCTGAATCGTTCTCTCACTGCAATCTGTCTGCATTTTTGGGGTGGTAAGTCAGTACTCATTCGCAATTGCATACCCATGCATTCCTGAAGACATTTCCAGAAATTTGATGTGAAGCGCGGATCCCTATCTAAAATAATTGATACCGGAACTCCGTGCCTCGAAACAATCTCTTTTACGTATAGCCTCGCCAACTGATCTAAGTTGAATCTTATTTTGATCGGAAGGAAGTGTGCAAATTTTGTCAGTTGGTCAACGATAACCCATACTGCGTCGTAGCCTTTCTGAGTCGTCGGAAGGCCAACCACGAAGTCCATTGTAATATGTTCCCATTTCCACTCTGGGATCTTTAACGGTTGTAACAATCCACTCGGTCTCTGAAGTTCCGCTTTCACTTTCTGACAGGTCAGACACTTGGCAACACATTCTGCAACATCACACTTCAAATTCGGCCACCAAAAATGTTGTCTAAGATCTTGGTACATCTTGGTACTACCAGGGTGAATCGAATATCGTGAACTATGAGCCTCGCTTAAAATATCTTCCTTAATCTCTTGAACTGGCGGTACCCAAATTCTATTATCAAATCTCAGTATTCCTTCCTTATCCATCTTAAATCTTGGTTCGGTTCCTTCCGGATATCTTCTTTGTCACATTTTACATTCTTAAATCACGGAAGGTGAGCCTCCTTAACTTTATCCAGTAGGGTATACCAGATTGCATCTGAAATATTTTCTCATCAATCTCCATAGGATACTTCACTTCCAATTCCGGTTCTCCATTTACGTAATTAGCTTTCGTCTGACGATCAACATCATCAACTTCTCCCGACCCTTTCTACTTAAGGCATCGGCAGAATGACATTCGCCTTGCCCTTGGATGGTATAAAATCTCACAATCGTAGTCCTTAATTAACTCCAACCACCTTCTTTGGCGATATTCAAGTCCTTCGCATGAAAATATATTTCAGACTCTTATGGTCCGTATATATTTCACACTTCTCCCCGTAGAGATAGTGCCTCCAAATTTTCAAAGCAAAAACAACTGCAGCTAACTCCAAGTCATGGGTTGGATATCCCTTCTCGTAATCCTTCAATTGTCGTGATGCATACGCAATGACTTTGCCGTTTTGCATCAGCACACAGCCAAGTCCTTTATGCGATGCATCACTATAAATAACAAAATTTCCTGTATCATCCGGAAGAGATAACACAGGGGTCGTACTCAACCTATTCTTTAATTCTTGAAAACTTTCCTCACACTTATCCGTCCAAACAAATTTCAAAGCTTTTCAAGTTAAATTCGTTAACGGAGTTGCAATCTTGGAAAAGTCTTGTATGAACCTTCTATAATATCCTGCCAATCCAAGAAAACTTCATACTTCCGACGGCGTCCTCGGCTGATCCCAGTTAATCACGGCTTCGACTTTGGATGGATCTATCGAAATTCTGTTTTTATCGATCACGTGCCCAAGAAATTGCACTCGTTCAATCCAAAATTTGCATTTCGAAAACTTGGCATACAAATTTTCCCTTCTCAATACTTCCAACGTTAATCTCAAATGTTCTTCGTGTTCTTCTTTGGTTTTCGAATAGACCAAAATGCATCTATAAATACCACTATGAACTTGTCCAAAAACGGCTTGAACACACCATTCATTAGTCCCATAAATGCTGCAAGAGCATTCGTAAGACCAAACGACATTACTAAAAATTCGTAGTGACCGTATCGTGTTCTGAACGCAGTCTTTGGTACATCCTCCGGCCTCACCTTCAATTGATGATAACCGCTTCTCAAGTCTATCTTGGAAAAGTATCTCGCTCCCTTCAATTGATCAAACAGGTCATCGATCCTCGGTAATGGATATCTGTTCTTAATTATGACCTTATTCAGTTCTCTATAGTCAATACAGAGTCGCATCGATCCATCCTTCTTTTTCACAAACAACACCGGTGCTCCCCACGGCGATACGCTCGGTTGAATGTACTTCTTGTCCAACAATTCTTGTAGTTGTACCATTAATTCCTTCATCTCTAGTGGTGCCATTCGGTATGGTGCCTTCGATATTGGAGCGATTCCGGCGCAAATCGATTCTGAAATATACCTCTCTCTCGGTGGAAGTCACGGTAAATCATCTGAAATATCGTCGACGAAGTCCCTCACAATCCAGATTTCTTCTACCTTGAATTCTCTTTTTCGATTTGTCGACTATATAAGCTAAGTATCCTACACAAATTTTGTCTTAACAACTTCACGGCTCGCATCATCGTCAGACAACTCGCTTGTCTAGGCGACTTTGCTACCATAAAACACAACCTTTGATGGAGTCATAAAGTTAATACGCTTCTTTTGGCAATCAATTACAGCCCCGTAATTGAATAACCAGTCCATTCCCAAAATAACGTCAAATTCCCCAAGTTGAATAGGGATAAGATCTACGTTCATGATATTACCCTTAATATCCACTCTACGCTTCTTAAACACGTACTTAACGAAATTATCTCCTATTCGCAATTTCTATATTCATGGGATATTCCAACTCATCCATAAGCAAATCTAAACTATTAGCAAAGTCTTGGATATAAAAGAACAAGTAGCACCTTAATCAAATAAAACATAAGCATTAATTTCATTGATCGGAATGATACGACACCACATCACGAGAGGCGGATTGCATCCTGCACCATCATATTGAAAGTCCCAAGGCGATCCGATTTTGTTGCGATTGGTCCGGTGATGGTTAAGGCATTTCCACTGTTATTTCCCCGGTTTCCTCCTGATCCTGACCCTCCCCATCCCTTTTCGGGACAATCTCTTTCCAGATGGTCCTTCGAACCACAAGTAAAACAAGCACCCTTCTTTGGGTTTAGACAGTTTGGTGCTATGTGGCCTTCCTGTCCACAATTGTAGCACACTCTTTTTCCTTTCATACAAACTCTCAGATGGGCTTTCCCGTAAGTCGGGCATGCTTCGATTCTTTTCTTCTGACTACCTTTGATTCCCCGATGATGAGTCATCGTTTCTTTTTTCTTCTGATTGAAATTTCCACCTCCTGTGCCACTTCCACTGACCTTGTTATTTCCTTCACCTTCACTCTTCTTCTTCTTTTGATCTTGATTGTACTTGGTCACCGCATCGCTTCCTCCTTCAGCGAGGATGGCCTTTTTCAGTACTCCAGCAAACGTGTTTAGCTAAAACATTGATACCTTGTTGTACACCCAAGGCTTTAGTCCTTGCTCAAACCGTCTCGCCTTCCTCTCATCCGTGTGAAGTTGATATGGGGCGAACCTTGCCAACTCGTTGAATTTAGCCGCATAGTCAAGCACACTCATATTTCCCTGCTTCAACTCTAGAAATTGAACCTCCATCTGGTTCTGTGAACTAGTTGGGAAATACATTTCGAAAAACATCTCTTTAAATCTCTCCCACATAAATACATCATCACCTCCTCGTATTTTGTTTGCTTGCCACCAGTAGCTAGCCTCAGACTTCAGCATAAAAGTTGCAAAAGCGGTCTTCTGGTCTTCTCTAACCCTAGCAACATCGAAAACCTTCTCCATTTCCATAACCCACGTTTGAGCCTCGATTGGGTTCATGAACCTTTGAACTCTAGCGGTCCCACCCTTTGAAGTCCTTAAGCGTTGTGTTTGGTGGAGCTTGAGGTTGGTTATTCATGGCTCCATCGATAAGTTCACCAATCTTTGCTGCAGGATTATTGTTAGCATAATTGTTATTATTGGTTGACTCTTCTCCCGAGCCTAGGTTGGCGTTGTTATCTTCTCCTTGGTGGCATTTTTACTCATTAAATAAGCGCTTTATTAGAAATTTATTTATTTCTCTAAATAGTTAAGGCATTACTCAACAATTTAACATATCACTTAACACATCATCTCAAACAACTTGATATATTTGCATTCAAATCAAAGTTTTAACATTAAACGATAGCATAACTGCTATTTACATCAACTATCCTGGAATAAAGAATCCACAGAATTTAAAAAATTTAAATATTCTTTCGTTCATAAACACGTTAGAATTTACATATAAAAACTAATTAAGTCTTTCACATAACTAAACAAATTCTATCACTGTCTGTCAAGGTGCTAAATAGCCTTGCCACGCTCCTCATCCATGATACGAGACATCGTCCTGCGATCCAACATATACGATGGAAGTCCTTTGAACTAGATGGGGTATCTCAAAACTCAATCTTGGGCCTCATCCATTGCATGATTAAGTGTAGAGTATGTTTCCCCAATCTTCGCTTTCTTTTCACGACTATCATCCTCTGCATGATCAGCTCGACGCGATTCTCTTACCCAGCCTTCCTCTGCTATGTTCAGCCTTTCGGATGTTTCCTTTAGTTCCTTCTTTAGTTTCTCTATCTCTTTGGTCTTATCTTCAGTTTGACCCTTCTCATGGACCAAATCCCATTCTACATTTGCCAGTCGAGAGTGAAGAGTCGAAATCTCCTCTCCTTACGCTTTCTGAGAGTAATATCTTTGAATAACCACTCGCTCAGTCAAATCTTGGACCTCATCTCGTAACTCCACGTTACGGTCGTATAACGTGTCATACATCTCAACATCAACGGTGTACCGTGGTAACTCCTCTTCTTCCTCTTCCTCTTCCTCAACAAATTCCTCCTCAGGATCAGTCTCGGGTTCATGCTCCTGAGCAACAACGGTGATCAATGGAGATGACTCCCTCTATACCAGCTGCTCCCTAACGACATGAATGTCTCGGGGCTCCTCCTCTGTCGGTACTATAGGTACACGGGGTTCTTCCTCCCCAGCTTGACTAGCTTCTCTAACATTCGACATCCTGACAACAAAATTTTATGTTTTAGTTACTAAGTCGTATCATCTAACGCATACTTTAACACATAAACACATAAGGTCTTTTATTATCTTCAATGAATTACATAAATTCATTTCTTATAACTCGATAAGAGTTTTCCATCACTATCTTCTTTCTATAAGGCTACTACCTAAGGTTGTTCCCCACCTAAGGTTCATAACCTCTGACTTTGATACCAACTTGTGACACCCCCAAATCCGGTACTTCAATTCCACGGGATTTGGTGTTCATTATATAAATATCATCTATCTATCTACCCATAATAAATGCAAACCATGCAATAGATAGAAATAATAATAAATCTCCCTTATGGGATTACATCAACTACATAATAAATACAATCCCGTTACTACTCTAACCTTAAACATCATCCGTATGGAATCATAAACAATTAAGTCTTAAACAACATCATTAACTTAAGTCTTAAACAAATACATCATCATATAAAACAACAAGTCTTCATCACTTGTTAACCTTGCCCTTGCCTTTACTAGTAGAAGGTTGTCGGTTCTTTCGTTCTTAACTACAATGTTATTATTACGCAAGAGTGAGCACAAATGCCCACAAGTATAACAATGAAATAACAATATAATAACATGCGAGTGAATCAAAGACATCTGAATAAAAGCTCAACTTTTGAATCAAGAATGAATAACAAGAATCAAAAGATTTCTGAGGGTCATAAGACCTTGAACTATGTCCTAGGTTATCAAGGGTTATACTTGAAACCTTTAACAGTCATAAGACTATGGACCTTTCTACTTTCGTGCTTAGGGGATCGATTTAGTACCCATCATGTGCACAATAACTTAACGCTAACGTATAAGTAAATCCCTTTGCGGGTTGTTCATCTCAATTTGACATTCGATGCGCACCAAAGGAAGTTTGGTTTGGATAATTCATCAAGGGTTACAAATTTAGAACGCTTTCATCAACTATGGACTAGTCGAATCAATAAGGGTTCGCTAGTCTAATAAGGTTCAATAATAATGATATTCAAATTGAATAATAATCTCAGGAAGTATACAATAGAACAATTATTGTATAACTAAATCATGCTTTGTAAAGATAATCATTCTTTAATATAACATTTGAACTTGAATAATAGTAATGATAATTTACTCGAGGTAAATAATAAACTTGAACAATAATGACAAGTAGGGTTAGGAAACTTGCCTCGTCGCGTAGGCTAAACGCGATTACTACTTAGTTCACCACAAATCCTACACACATACCATATGTATTCACGACATTCATTAGTTATATTTTCACTTAATTATTTAATATAAACTCTACTTTATTTAACAAATCATTACCCTTCTAATTTAATTACTTAATTAAATTAGAATATTTTCATTCTCTTACTATTATTACACTCGAATAAATTATTTCATAATAATTTCCATCGAATATTTATTTTATTCCATAAACATCTCAATTAAAATATTTACTTTATTTTATAAATATTTTAATAATAATTTTCATCGAATATTTATTTTATTCCATAAATATCTCAATTAAAATATTTAATTTATTTTATAAATATTTTAATAATAATTTTCATCAAATATTTATTTTATTCCATAATATCTCAATTAAAATATTTAATTTATTTTATAAATATTTTAATAATAATTTTCATCGAATATTTATTTTATT
Source organism: Panax ginseng (assembly GCA_020205605.1). NCBI lineage: Eukaryota > Viridiplantae > Streptophyta > Magnoliopsida > Apiales > Araliaceae > Panax > Panax ginseng. The sequence goes on along the minus strand of CM035128.1, from coordinate 87,551,143 downwards.
CCATAAATATCTCAATTAAAATATTTAATTTATTTTATAAATATTTTAATAATAATTTTCATCGAATATTTGTTTATTTTTATTTTATTTTTATTTTTTTTATTTTTTATTTATTTATTTTTTTTGATCATAGGAAGTGGGTTTAATAACGCATGGCAAGCGGAAATTACCAGACTCATTTTCTCTAGCTTTCTATGATTCATAGTCGTTGAACATAACAAAGCCAAATTAGGCCAAAAATCAATCACACGTAAAATTATACATGAATATGGTCATAACTTCCAATTAGTTATTTTTACACGAATTTAGACTTACCCAATCATTGTAATAAATATATAATCATTACTTAACCCATCTAGCATGATTTTTAACAAGTTACAACACATAATTTGCAAAATCAACACATTTACTTCCACTGTTCTTGATGTTCTTGAAGGTTTTGAAAATAAAAAAAATGAAAATTGTCACTACTGGATTAGATTATAACATAATCGAATCCGTTTATTTAAACTTTGGTCTCTTCGTATCAACATGCATAACAACATACGAATGTAAATTTTAGGGATAATATCGTTTAATACATGAAATATCATGTATAAGGCCATATATTGAAAACCCAAACTCTGTAAATTTTGAAATAGCAATTCATAGTATTATAAACCGATGACATGATAATTCACATAATATATATATATAATCAAATACGATTTGATATATCTTAACCCATATATAAACTCATAATCAAACCCTTTTTTCAATTCTGAGAGGTTTTACAAAATATATAAAGCCATTTTATAAAAAACTAAATGACGTAACTTTAAAATTTGGGAAGAAGGGATTACCTTGAATACTCGCTTAGATTACACAGGTGACAACAATTCCCAATTTCCCACACTTCTTCACCTTTAATCACGATATTGAATCTCTCTCAAAGTTCTCAAACTCTCTCTCTGCATCTGCTCGCTTTTCGGACTTAGAATAATAATAATAAAAGAAGACGTAATATAACCCCAGAGGAGAAGAGAAGCGATGCGTAATGGTCAGTTAACCCAAACATGAGTAACTGCATCCAACCACTACTAGGGCCTTGTTTGGCAACCCTTAATTGATTCAAAGTCATTTAATTTAATAAAGCTTTATCATATAGTTTGAAAATGTCACACTCCTTATAAAATAAATCCAATATTTTATTTAATATATTTTAAATAAAATATAATAATTTCTCATAAATTCACATAGTCACATAAATAATTTTCTCATTAATAAATAATGTCAAAATTATTAATTCTCTAATTAATAATTAAATTAATTAAAATACCAATATGTTTATTAAATATTTCTTTTAATACAATAAGCTCACATAATCACATACTTTGATAATAAAAACTCTCTACATTAATTTAATAAATGTAACACATATAATTAAATTAATCTACCATAATTGCGTTAATTAATTATTTAATCTAATAATTAAATTATCAAAAAATATTTATTTAATTCAATAAATATTAAAATTAATTACAAAATTCTCGTTCGTCACAATACTTCTTTGCAGAGTAAAATTCAAAAATGCTCAGAAGAATATTTCCATGAAAAGATACTGGATGAAGCGCAAATATCAAGGATATTCCACTAATTTCATGGAGTATAGAAGTCAAAACTTTAATTAACTGAGTATAATAAAGAATGGAATAACAAAAGAAATCACCAGGGATGCGATAGACCGCACATGCAGGTTATTCCAACAGAATAATAAATAACGGAACCAGGTCATGCGTAAAGCACAGACAGGATGTCCCAACATAATTATAAATAATGGAACCAGGTCATGCGTAAACGCACATACAGGATATTCCAACTGAATAATAAATAACGAAACCAAGTCATGCGTAAAGCACAGACAGGGTGTTCCAACAGAATGATAAAGAATGGAATAACAGAAGAATTTCACCATGTATGCGATACTTTGCATAGATAGGTTATTCCAACATAATAATAAAGAATGGAATAACAGAAGAATTTCACCAAGTATAGGGTAGTCCGCGTATACAGGTTATTCCAACAGAATAATAAAGAATAGAATAATAGAAGTTCTCTTCATGAATACAAAAGAAATAATACCCCTTACCTTAAGAAGAAGAGTACTGGATGTAGGAGTAGTGAAGTAGCAAAATACTTTTCTTCTTTCTCTCTATAGTTTCTCTCTCTAGAGTTTCAGTGAATTCGTAAGAACTAATGAAGGAATGAGCTTCTATTTATAGAAGAATGGACTAAATAGTAACTAATTCATGAACGGTCCAGATTGATTTACTTTTAATCGGACGGTCCATATTGATTTAATAAAATATTCTAATAAAACAAAATTTTAAATATATATATATATATATATATATATATATATTTAGAAGTCACGTGAATCCTGTGGATTCACAAGGAGGCAAATCACGAATTCTTATATATATATAAGAATATATAATATATAATAATTCTTATAATTCACGTGACTTCTAAATATATATATATATATATAATAATAATAATAATTAAACAAACAAGCCACCCGTAACAACTTAACAGCCACCTTCTTCCTTCAATTTTAAAGTGGGCCCCACAGTGTGCCCCACTTATTATTATTATTATTATTATTATTATTATTATTATTATTATTATTATTATTATTATTATTATTATTATTATTATTATTATTATTATTATTATTATTATTATTATTATATATATCTAGAATAACTTTCTACAGATTATTTTGAAAAATGGGTAAATGGGGTCCATAAAATAAGCAAAACTTCATAAAAATCACCTTAATAATTTTAACAACATATATCACCTTTATTATAATTCACAATATTAATCGACCGGCGTGTCGTTCCCGGAAAAAGGGGCTTTTCAATAAGGATTTCTCCTATTATGCGGCGAATTAGGTGACCAAACCTCTCTTGGCGTAACTTCTAAACATCGTTAATATTGCAAATAATAATATTAATAACTCTGTCATTTCAATTATTGATTTAATAATATATAAAATATCAGCAATAATTGAATCAAATAAAGTGAGATACTATGCAACAATTACTGTGGAAATAATTGAACAAAACTAAGTGACTTCTCACGTAAGCATCAATAATCAATCTGGTATGTGCTACTATGCAACCACGCGTATTCTTCAGATTTTTTAACACCGGGTGTTTCAACGATTAACGATAAAACTTCCATTACGTTATTTTCATAAAATATTTTTGTCGTTTTCTCAATCCGACAATAATTCCGTTGTGGGGTCCACCAATAATTGTGTCGTCGTACGAATATTCCCTGTTAAAATGAATATTCCCTGACCAATCGAATATTATATAACAACTTGAGTACTTTGCAAAATTTATAAATATTACCCACAACTATAACATTATATCAAATTCATTCCATAATATTCAAAAATGATAATTATAGAAAATTCATCTTTATTCATAAAAGTTGGGGTCTTACACTAACCCCATCGTCTCCTCGGAGTATTGCTCCTCAGAGATGTACTCCTCAATATATGAGTCTTCTAAAACCACTAACGGTACCTCCGCCACTGGCATAGGTTCTACCTCCACTTGGTTCACTGACTCTTCACTCACAACGTGAATGTCTCTATACATCATGCTATTGATCGACATCTACAATAGCACATAACAAGTTGATTAGTACATAATAAACAATAGTATAAGCACAAATCACATTTAGTTTATTTAAGATTAATTTTCATCTTTTAATTCTTTTTATACTGAGTTATCTCAATACCTTAATAATTCCATGTACTTTAATTTCATTCTTCGGACTTTACCTTCCTTACGAGGTTATTAGCCTAAGGTTCTTCCCCCCTTAAGTTTTATAATCTAATGCTTTGATACCAACCTGTGACGCCACCAAATTCGGGTATCTTCCAACCCGACATATGGTGCTAAACTATACTCATAATCATACAATCATTCCATTGAAATACAACAAAATAAATGTATTTACTATCTTCTTATTACAATCAAAGTATAATCCTTCCCAGGTTCATAAACTGATTACATCGTTCGTTGTTCATAATGTATAATACATACAAACATACTAGTCTATTACACGATGATTAAGTATCCATCTTAGCCTTTCCCTTATCTCTCTTCGAATTCTCAGGACGTTCATCCTTAACTGCAATCATATAATTCATGCAAGAAGTGAGCATAACAAGCTCAAAAAGTTTTAACAAAGGATAATAGTAATACCACATTAAATGAATTATATGACTATTCCTACATAATCGAATCTATAGTTATGAAGTATTATGAAACAATAATACTTTAACATTTCATAACATCAATTCCCAAAGTATAGAGTAGATTAGGAATTACAGGCGATTAGATAGACCATGAGCGATAACTTCTGTTTTCATTCTTGAAAAGGATATCACAGCACTAAGGCTGTACATCCGCATTACTTATGAGCACTTCTAGGTGATCAGCCAATAATACTCTATGTTGATCAACACTCATTCATTAAACGTATTTACGTTTAATATTTGGCAAACTCGCGTGCCCATCGAATAATCGATGAAAAATACTTTTGTTTGTTCATAGACAAACCTTACCTTCACATCCGTACTAATTACTCGGCATAGGATAGTGTTAACATTTATATATAGAAAGATATAAATATCAATCAATCTATATATTACGAGTAGTCTAGCCGAGTTAAATCTGGCATCGACCCTTTCTTTAAAACCAGTTTTGCAATTCAGTTCAACGAATCACATAAAACTAGGCTAACTTGGAAGTTAGACGAGTGTTAAGAAAACTTTCCTTTCAGCGTCTTCAAAGAACTTAATCGACTGACCACAGCCTTTACAGAATCTACATGATATATTCACATAGCACACTGTAATTAGCTATCAAACAATTATTCACATTGTTCCTACCAACTTCTTTCTCTTCTATGTCTTTGTTAACTTAATATTAATAATAAATTCAACTCGACTTACTACCCTTCATCCCGGCTTATTAACCAACTGACGTTATTAATCGGACTCGAATATCGTTGATAAAGTACAAACTTTGTTCATCATTGATAACTTATTAACATGCATTCAATTCCTAAGTTCAATACCATATACTCTAGTATATGTAGTATAGGAATAGTTTTAATACACTTATGATGTGTACAAACATTACTTCTTTAGGTCTCTGAACAATCTAAAATCAAAACCTAAGTCACTATCAACAACCTTGCACTTGCGCCATGGCATGGGCTTTAATCTTAAGGATCGGTGTTGCATAGCCGATTAGCAATGTTCGGTTCGGTCTTCATGACTGCATTGAGACTTTGTTTTTCTACTGATGTATGGCTGCATGGTGCCATTTAGCAATAGCCAACATTCTTTATGGCGGTGACGTGGCGTGTCATTTAACACTTACGTCCCGGTACCGCGGCGCTGCACCTCGATTACGAATAATTCCAACAGGTTTGAAAATTTTGTGAAATTCCTTGAGCCATAACTTCTTACGTTATAAGCCCGATTTGGTCCGATTCAAAAGCTTACACGTCAAAAATGACATACTCTACGCGTTCATATAAGAATTCGACACTTTCAAATCCGATAACTCAAAATTCACTATTGAGTTCAATTTCTAAACGTTTATAAACGTTAATGAGCGTTCAATGCTCGTTCTTCATTTTAAGTCGGAATCTGACAACTCTCGAAACCACAACTCTTAAATACCCTATCTCACGTGTTGACATTGAAAAATAACTTTTTCAAGTCTCACGGATACTTTAGACTACAAATCCGGAATTTCAACATTTTCGACATTTAACGTCTATTTCCGTGAAATTCGCCATAACTTCGTTACTAACGTTCTCTAGGCCAAATCACATGGACTACTCCATGGATTTCAAATCTACATCCTAACCAAGCAAGATGCATATATTAACGTATTGATGGAGTTCAATCGTTTATCAACAATCGATCTCAACAATCAATATTTCCATGGTTTAAAACTATATCGAACCTCGTGATTCTTATTATCTCATGACTTATAGAGATTGAATCTATACTAAGTCATCTTTAATCCACTATACAAGACACATACCACCTATTTATGATTCTCCATGATAAAAGAAAATCAAAAGAGATGAAAATGAGAAACAAGGAGTATTACCTCAAGAACTCTTATGAAATCTCTTGGAAAACTCTAAGTCAAAGCTTCCAAAGTGTATGATTTATGAGTCTAGCTCTCTTTCTCTCTCAAAAAATCTAAGTTGGGCAATTGAAAAACTCTCAAATGACCAAACCTAGCTTCCTATTTATAGAAAATGAAATGGAGGGCAATCTAGACAATAAACAAACCACCTCCTTACTATTCATACTTGGTCACCAAGTAAAATGCTTGGTGACCAAGCATTAAGCTTGGCTTCCACACCAAGGGCCGGCCCACCCTTGCCCATGGGTTATCCCCATGGGTTGCCCCATGGGTTTTACCCATTCGGTGACCCACCGGTTCGATCCACGGTTCAGTTTTTATGCATTGGGCTTAACCAATCTAATATTGGGCCTTGAATTGGGCTTAACCAACTAATCCCTTGGGCTTACTCATTCAATTAATTGGACTAATTATAATCCAACCCAAAAGAATTAACATTAAATCTTAACTTAATTCTATAATACGAATCGTATCTTATACGTATAATTCACGTATTCTCTCCTTATAATACTCGTACGATAATCGTATTGTACTTCGTATTTACCCATCATATTATACATAGATACTAAGTAGTACCATATTTGTATAACACTCGCTTTAACTATAACGCAATCTTCTACACATTTAATTTCCTTCTCGGAAATCAATATACTCAACCCTTAGGTTTTAAGTCCACAGGCGAAAACTTCGTTTGCCATAAATGAAATATTATTAGATATTTCATCTTATCTCGATATTCTATCATTACGCGTTTCTCGGAATTTCAAAATAATTCCCCGAACAGAAACGGATGAATAGTGTTTTTACTGAAATTTCTCGGAAAATATTTATTTTCGTCTTAGAAATTCTAAACAATTAATTCTAGCACATAGCCAGATTACTAACCATATAAACACATTCTAGGTCATAGAACGACCTTCACATGGCTTACTCACATAATAAATCAATTAAATTCATTTAATTCACATAATCAAATAAAAATTTATTTGTCATAAAAATCCGATTTTCTCGGGCATTACAAGCTCAGCAAAATCTAACAGTTTTCATGCATCACATAGCACATAATAACATGCTCAAGATATATCATACATGATACAGTTCATATAACAAGTATAAAGATCGAGTCCTTACTCAATCAGCATGCTTTAATCAATCAACATAGTCATAAATCGACTTTAACATTTCATACTTTTTCAACATATATATAACATCATGCTTTTTGCAATAAAGATTTAAAACAGTTAATCATCAAGTTCACATAGCAAATAGGAACTGAAAGACTTGCCTGATCCGTAGTTTATAAACTACGACTTAACTGTTTAATGTTTATCTACACTTCGTGTATTCCTACACAGTTATATAATCATGGATTCACATCCATTAGTCATATATTAACGCATAGTAGTTGTAATGTAAACTTTACGCTATATCTCATAAGTCCGATGACATCCAACTTTGGATATGCTATAAACATCATATTAACCTATTTTTAAAAGTTATTGGACACCCATTTCGGATAAGATAGACAGTCCAAAATAGTGTTCAAAAAGGGTGTTCAAATCTGTTTTTCATTCTTTCCCAGCTTTACCCTCTCTCGCTAAAATAAATATAACTAATTACGTTTCAAAACATTTTTGAGCGATTCTTGAGCCCACGCGAAGCTAACTTCCGAGGCTACAACTTTCATTCTTTGACCATTACCAAATTTAAAACACAGAATTCCGGAAAATTCGTTCAAGGTGACTGTCCCGAGTTGGTTAGACAGTTTTAACACGACTACTTTGAATTGTCATAACTCTTTGCTCCGAAGTCAGAATTAGTCCGTTCTAGAGTCTATGGAAAGCTAATTCAGTGTAATATAACATACCAAAAGCCCAGAAGTTTCTGGAAATATTAACTGATCGAAACAGTATCCCGAATAGCACCTCCGGCTGCTGACTTTCAGTTTGACAAATTCGACACATTTCCTTCCAAAACGCTGAAGAACACTCAACGCTCAACTCTATGATCTAAAAAGAAAAGCTTGCTCAACTTCTCAGTTCTTTCGAACACAAGCTTAACGGCAACTGAGTAGCAACATTCAAGAACTCAACTATTATCAAGTGAAGGAAGAAGTTCCAAGTCAAAAGGACTTGAAGAATTCTAAGTGAACTGAAAAGTACCAAGCCTGCTGGACTTAAAGAGTTCAATAGTGAACGAAGAAGTTCCAAGACTGTTGGTCTTGGAGGAATCTGTGAGATTCAGAAGTTGTAAAGAAATTCTTAGTGGATTTTCTACTCGAGGAGTAGAAGAGTGGACTACGAGCTTTGAATGCTCTAAACCACTTAAAATCAATGTATCTCTTATATTCTTGCCATAACTGTTGTAATTGTCATAACTGCTTTACTCCTATTAATTCATTATATCTTGAAGGGAAAACAAATAAATCTTAATTCCGTTGTGCTTAAATCATTATAAAAAGTAACAAGTATTTTGAAAAGAAAGAATTTAAAATATCTATTCAACCCCTTCTAGATAACTATTTTGCCTCTAGGAACTAACGGTAAAGATACATGGCTCATTTACACATAGTCCACCAAACTTAGTTTTCCAAATCTTGAAGTTTTCTTTGATTACATACTAGCCCAAACTAAAATAACTTACTATGTCCTAAAAACAACATCTATCCCATGGTAGGGTCATTTACATGCATAATCTAACCAACCTAACATGCTCAACATAACACAAGGTAACCAACATTAGTTTCCAAGATAGGCGTATGCTTGATTGTAATACTATAGAGAAGGCGTAACCGCGCCACTTCGATAATGTACAAAAAATAATGGCTCTACTTGAGTAGCAAAAATAACCGCCCACTTGAGTAGTAGCAAAAATCTAACGATTTTCATGCATCACATAGCACATAATAACATGCTCAAGATATATCATACATGATCAGATTCATATAACAAGTATAAAGATCGAGTCCTTACTCAATCAGCATGCTTTAATCAATCAACATAGTCATAAATCGACTTTAACATTTCATACTTTTTCAACATATATATAACATCATGCTTTTTGCAATAAAGATTTAAAACAGTTAATCATCAAGTTCACATAGCAAATAGGAACCCGAAAGACTTGCACGATCCGTAGTTTATGAACTACGACTTAAGCGCTTAACGTTTATCGCACTTCGTGTATTCCTACACGATTATATAATCATGGATTCACATCCATTAGTCATATATTAACGCATAGTAGTTGTAATGTAAACTTTACGCTATATCTCATAAGTCCGATGACATCCAACTTTGGATATGCTATAAACATCATATTAACCTATTTTTAAAAGTTATTGGACACCCATTTCGGATAAGATAGACAGTCCAAAATAGTGTTCAAAAAGGGCGTTCAAATCTGTTTTTCATTCTTTCCCAGCTTTACCCTCTCTCGCTAAAACAGTCATAACTAATTCGTTTCAAAACATTTTTAAGCGATTCTTGAGCCCACGCGAATCTAACTTCCGAGGCTACAACTTTCATTCTTTGACCATTACCAAATTTAAAACACAGAATTCCGGAAAATTCGTTCAAGGTGACTGTCCAGAGTTGGTTAGACAGTTTTAACGCGACTACTTTGAATTGTCATAACTCTTTGCTCCGAAGTCAGAATTAGTCCGTTCTAGAGTCTATGGAAAGCTAATTCAGTGTAATATAACATACCAAAAGCCCAGAAGTTTCTGGAAACATTAACTGATCGAAACAGTATCCCGAATAGCACCTCCCGCTGCTGACTTTCAGTTTGACAAATTCGACACATTTCCTTCCAATCACCGTAACTCCCTCATCCGAGGTCGGAATGAGGTCATTCCAAAGCCTATGGCTTCCTAACTCAGTGCACTACAACTACCTATAAACTCAGAATTTTTCAGAGCAACATAGCTATTCCGAATTTGACACTATAGTCACTATTCATTCAGTTTTTATTTTTAGACATGGTTTACTAAAATCTTCACCATGGATTCATTTTAACTCCGTTTTGGTTCATTCAAGTTAGGTAATTTTCAGAACTTAGAGTGATATAACATACAATCATCAAATTAAGCTTTTAGACATAAATCAAAAGCCCAAATGGTCCTCAAGCTTTCAGTCCAAAAACTGTCCCAACATGGTTCTTTGTAAATATTTTATTTTGTGAGTTTTGGTTACACTTGGATGATGTTAAGGCTTCATATCTCTAATTACAATCATTAGAACTCATTTACATAATCAATTACAAGCCAAAATAAACATAGTAAACTAACTAGTTTACTAACAATTGGAGGCCTTATTGTTGGTGAATGAAACAAAGGATCAAGCCCTTCTATTTATAGGTTTAGCAAAGGGTAAAGTTCTCAATTTAGTTGATGTGGGACTTGGTTTATACTAATTCTAATTTGTTTATACTATTTTTTCCTATTTTCAACAAGCTAAGTGTATGCATTCATCACGAATTCGTTTCTTAACCAATTTGATCCGTTCAAGTTGCGTTGTTTTCGTTTTATAGAGGAGAACAACAATCATCCATCAATTTAAAGTTTCCATCACGAATTCATCATCAACTTTAGTCCCAAAGTACACAAAAACATACATTACAATCAAAACCCAAACTCCTCTTCTTTAGTATAAATACATGAATTTGATTTTTGAAAATTTGTTTATAGATGACCATTATCAAATTATAAATATCTAATAACATATAAAACATCGTAACCCACAAATTCATTAACCAAAACTCCAATTTTAAAAGAAACTCAAGAACACATAAACTAGAAATATAAACTAGATTATGTACCTTTAATTCCTTAAGAAATAAAATTAACCTTATCAGTAAAATTATAATTTCTATTCAACCATTATAATCATAACATTATTTAACAAATTCTCACTCCTCTAATTTAATTATTTAATTAAATTAGAATATCCTGATTATACTTTCATAATAAAATACGCATAAATCTCATCTATTTTATCACACTTAAATAAACTATCCCATAACAATTTTCATCAAATATTTATTTAATACCATAAATATTCATTTTATTCCATAAAGTTTGCAACTAAAATATTTAGTGTACTTAATAATTATTTTACTCGCATTATACTAACATTTACATTTTCATGCAATATATTACCTTCTCACTTTATTAAATCAATTATACTTGTATTAATTCACTATTTTAATTAAGTGAATTATTCACACTATTTATGAAACTTAACTCATAATAATTTCCATTGCCCATTAAGGCATAATAATTAAAATTATATTATCTCATAAAATAATTTCAACTTAATTAAATAAACTAATAATATTTAATTTCTTTAATAGTTTAATTAACTATTAAATCTCACATTCTCCAACATATGAATATATAATTCTCTTCACACCAAATCACATAATTCAAAATATATACACCTCATAATAAGAATTTTAATTATTAAATTCTTATTTTAATAACTTATAAAAATTCGAGTTGTCACAGACATCATATATACAAAACTTTAGCAGATGAAAGAAATCAAGCAAGTACTGAACAAAACGCTGAAGAACACTCAACGCTCAACTCTATGATCTAAAAAGAAAAGCTTGCTCAACTTCTCGCTTCTTTCAACACAAGCTTAACTAAGAATCGAGTAGCAACATTCAAGAACTCAACTATTATCAAGTGAAGGAAGAAGTTCCAAGTCAAAAGGACTTGAAGAGTTCTAAGTGAACTGAAAAGTACCAAGCCTGCTGGACTTGAAGAGTTCAATAGTGAACGAAGAAGTTCCAAGACTGTTGGTCTTGGAGGAATCTGTGAGATTCAGAAGTTGTAAAGAAATTCTTAGTGGATTTTCTACTCGAGGAGTAGAAGAGTGGACTACGAGCTTTGAATGCTCTAAACCACTTAAAATCAATGTATCTCTTATATTCTTGCCATAACTGTTGTAATTGTCATAACTGCTTTACTCCTATTAATTCACTATATCTTGAAGGGAAAACAAATAAATCTTAATTCCGTTGTGCTTAAATCATTATAAAAAGTAACAAGTAATTTGAAAAGAAAGAATTTAAAATATCTATTCAACCCCCCTTCTAGATAACTATTTTGCCTCTAGGAACTAACAGTATACATGGCTCATTTACACATAGTCCACCAAACTTAGTTTTCCAAATCTTGAAGTTTTCTTTGATTACATACTAGCCCAAACTAAAATAACTTACTATGTCCGAAACAACATTTATCCCTATGGTAGGGTCATTTACATGCATAATCTAACCAACCTAACATGCTCAACATAACACAAGGTAACCAACATTAGTTTCCAAGATAGGCAGCCCGCGTGGCCACGCAGTGTAATACTATAGAAGGGGAGCAACCACGCCACTTCGAGTAGTAGCAAAAATAATGGCTCTACTTCGAGTAGCAAAAATAATCGCGCCACTTCGAGTAGTAGCAAAAATCTAACAGTTTTCATGCATAACATAGTACATAATAACATGCTCAAGATATATCATACATGATACAGTTCATATAACAAGTATAAAGATCGAGTCCTTACTCAATCAGCATGCTTTAGTCAATCAACATAGTCATAAATCGACTTTAACATTTCATACTTTTTCAACATATATATAACATCATGCTTTTTGCAATAAAGATTTAAAACAGTTAATCATCAAGTTCACATAGCAAATAGGAACTGAAAGATTTGCCTGATCCGTAGTTTATGAACTACGACTTAACTGCTTAACGTTTATCTGCACTTCGTGTATTCCTACACAGTTATATAATCATGGATTCACATCCATTAGTCATATATTAACGCATAGTAGTTGTAATGTAAACTTTACGCTATATCTCATAAGTCTGATGACATCCAACTTTGGATATGCTATAAACATCATATTAACCTATTTTTAAAAGTTATTGGACACCCATTTCGGATAAGATAGACAGTCCAAAATAGTGTTCAAAAAGGGCGTTCAAATCTGTTTTTCATTCTTTCCCAGTTTTACCCTCTCTCGCTAAAACAGTCATAACTAATTCGTTTCAAAACATTTTTGAGCGATTCTTGAGCCCACGCGAAGCTAACTTCCGAGGCTACAACTTTCATTACCAAATTTAAAACACAGAATTCCGAAAAATTCGTTCAAGGTGACTGTCCCGAGTTGGTTAGACAGTTTTAACGCGACTACTTTGAATTGTCATAACTCTTTGCTCCGAAGTCAGAATTAGTCCGTTCTAGAGTCTATGGAAAGCTAATTCAGTGTAATATAACATACCAAAAGCCCAGAAGTTTTTGGAAACATTAACTGATCGAAACAGTATCCCGAATAGCACCTCCCGCTGCTGACTTTCAGTTTGACAAATTCGACACATTTCCTTCCAATCACCGTAACTCCCTCATCCGAGGTCGGAATGAGGTCATTCCAAAGCCTATGGCTTCCTAACTAAGTGCACTACAACTACCTATAAACTCAGAATTTTTCAGGCAACATAGCTATTCCAGAATTTGACACTATAGTCACTGTTCATTCAGTTTTTATTTTTAGACATGGTTTACTAAAATCTTCACCATGGATTCATTTTAACTCCGTTTTGGTTCATTCAAGTTAGGTAATTTTCAGAACTTAGAGTGATATAACATACAATCATCAAATTAAGCTTTTAGACATAAATCAAAAGCACAAATGGTCCTCAAGCTTAGTCCCAAAAACTGTCCAACATGGTTCTTTGTAAATATTTTATTTTGTGAGTTTTGGTTACACTTGGATGATGTTAAGGCTTCATATCTCTAATTACAATCATTAGAACTCATTTACATAATCAATTACAAGCCAAAATAAACATAGTAAACTAACTAGTTTACTAACAATTGGAGGCCTTATTGTTGGTGAATGAAACAAAGGATCAAGCCCTTCTATTTATAGGTTTAGCAAAGGGTAAAGTTCTCAATTTAGTTGAGGTGGGACTTGGTTTATACTAATTCTAATTTGTTTATACTATTTTTTCCTATTTTCAACAAGCTAAGTGTATGCATTCATCACGAATTCGTTTCTTAACCAATTTGATCCGTTCAAGTTGCGTTGTTTTCGTTTTATAGAGGAGAACAACAATCATCCATCAATTTAAAGTTTCCATCACGAATTCATCATCAACTTTAGTCCCAAAGTACACAAAAACACACATTACAATCAAAACCCAAACTCCTCTTCTTTAGTATAAATACATGAATTTGATTTTTGAAAATTTGTTTATAGATGACCATTATCAAATTATAAATATCTAATAACATATAAAACATCGTAACCCACAAATTCATTAACCAAAACTCCAATTTTAAAAGAAACTCAAGAACACATAAACTAGAAATATAAACTAGATTATGTACCTTTAACTCCTTAAGAAATAAAATTAACCTTATCAGTAAAATTATAATTTCTATTCAACCATTATAATCATAACATTATTTAACAAATTCTCACTCCTCTAATTTAATTATTTAATTAAATTAGAATATCACAATTATACTCGCATAATAAAATACGCATAAATCTCATCTATTTTATCACACTTAAATAAACTATACCATAACAATTTTCATCAAATATTTATTTAATACCATAAATATTCATTTTATTCCATAAAGTTTGCAACTACAATATTTAGTGTACTTAATAATTATTTTACTCGCATTATACTAACATTTACATTTTCATGCAATATATTACCTTCTCACTTTTATTAAATCAATTATACTTGTATTAATTCACTATTTTAATTAAGTGAATTATTCACACTATTTATGAAACTTAACTCATAATAATTTCCATTGCCCACAAGGCATAATAATTAAAATTATATTATCTCATAAAATAATTTCAACTTAATTAAATAAACTAATAATATTTAATTAACTATTAAATCTCACATTCTCCAACATATGAATATATAATTCTCTTCACACCAAATCACATAATTCAAAATATATACACCTCATAATAAGAATTTTAATTATTAAATTCTTATTTTAATAACTTATAAAAATTCGAGTTGTCACAGACATCATATATACAAAACTTTAGCAGATGAAAGAGATCAAGCAAGTACTGAACAAAACGCTGAAGAACACTCAACGCTCAACTCTATGATCTAAAAAGAAAAGCTTGCTCAATCGCTTTCTTTTTAACACAAGCTTAATTATGAAGAATCGAGTAGCAACATTCAAGAACTCAACTATTATCAAGTGAAGGAAGAAGTTCCAAGTCAAAAGGACTTGAAGAGTTCTAAGTGAATCAAAAGTACCAAGCTTCTTTGGACTTGAAGAGTTCAATAGTGAACGAAGAAGTTCCAAGATCTGTTGGTCTTGGAGGAATCTGTGAGATTCGTGGTTGTAAAGAAATTCTTAGTGGATTTTCTACTCGAGGAGTAGAAGAGTGGACTACTGAGCTTTGAATGCTCTAAACCACTTAAAATCAATGTATCTCTTATATTCTTGCCATAACTGTTGTAATTGTCATAACTGCTTTACTCCTATTAATTCATTATATCTTGAAGGGAAAACAAATAAATCTTAATTCCGTTGTGCTTAAATCATTATAAAAAGTAACAAGTAATTTGAAAAGAAAGAATTTAAAATATCTATTCAACCCCCCTTCTAGATAACTATTTTGCCTCTAGGAACTAACAGTATACATGGCTCATTTACACATAGTCCACCAAACTTAGTTTTCCAAATCTTGAAGTTTTCTTTGATTACATACTAGCCCAAACTAAAATAACTTACTATGTCCGAAACAACATCTATCCCTATGGTAGGGTCATTTACATGCATAATCTAACCAACCTAACATGCTCAACATAACACAAGGTAACCAACATTAGTTTCCAAGATAGGCGGCCACATGGCCACGCAGTTGTAATCTTATAGAAGTGGGCGCAAACCGCCAGCACTTGAGTAATAACAAAAATAATGGCTCTACTTCTATAGAGCCTCAATACAAGCAACACAAGCATCGCTAATTCTTGTAACCCAGACCGGCTACAAAGCTCCTAAACATGCATACAAACTCAGACAACACAATGACATGCCATTTCATACCAATTAACAGAGAATTTCAACCAATTATAAGAATTTGACAAAACTCAAAATTAAGAACACAAAACAGAATTGATACCTCTTGAAGCTTAAATGGCTACTCCTTACAATCTCAGATTCCCTCTTACTCAACTCAGCAACTTAGTTATATAATGCATAGTTTGGTTTTCTTGGATTTCCAAAATGTGATTTTAATGTGTTAATGTTATTACATAATGAAAAGTTAGGGATTATTTACGTACCCATACCATATAATCCATGTACATTTTGATAATGCCAAATTATGATTTAATTGGGTAGTGACACACCACATTATCATAAACCTTATTATATCAATTATTCACACTATCTAAGTTGATATTCCATAAAATATACATTAATGCATTATACATATTACATGGTCATATAGACATCATTTGTATAACTTACACATTGCATTAATCTTACTATATAGTTTCCATGTTATATAGCCTCTTGCAGTGTCACACTACACTTTATATAATATATTTTGATTTAATATTGCATAATGTACGCATAACATGTATTCACATGGGTCCATGTAACTCATGTGATTTACTTCCTTTTACCATATAGTTCCTATATTACATAGTCATATCACAATGTCACACTATACTTTATATTTTATAGATGTAGTTACTATATAATATGTGATTACCTATCGTTACACTTAGCAATTTATTGAACAAACATTAATCTTATAATATTAATCAATTATTTATTCATTAATATGTTATTACTCATAATAATAATTAATTAACAATATATTATTAATTAATCATTCACTTATTAATTCATTCTTTAATTAATTAAACCATCATAATTTTCATTATCATGCCACACAAGGCATTCTTTGTGACATCCCCAAATCCAGGTACTAATCACCACGAACCTGGTACATCATTTATATAACTATTGCAGAAGATATAAACATAAATTGTTTATACATTAAACATTACAACATAATTCCCCAAGGTCGCTAACCTTAACTTAATACATGCATTCATATCCTACATGACTTACAATGTCATTAGCATTCAAAACTATTACAATTTTAACCTACACCATATCCCAATTTTTGAATTTGTCTTTGTCTTTGCTTGTATCCAAAATTTTTGTCTTAATATGAAATATTTGTCATGATATAACAAGGATGAGCAACAAGTTTGCCCAGCAAGTTTGAGATACAATTGAAGATATATCATGATTGAAAAGAATAATAAGCTGGCTGACAAACTTTCAACAATATAATAATTGTGAAAGAACATGAATCGATTTTCATAACTGTAAGACCGAGTCAATAATGATGAATGACTAACAATAAACATGAACAACTATAACTGGACCAAATGGTAATGAAGGTGATCAGCCTTTCATACTCGATGAACATATGCAACATGCACAACGTGCGAATCAATAAATAATAGATGTGGTATAATCAACAATGATTGACCACGAACACGCTTTACAATAACAACTTGAGTTCGAATTAGAGAACTTGCACAATAAAAGTATAGGAACTTACCTGAACCATTGACTACTGCTACGCAAAGCTAATTTAGCTTCAGTTGAAAGACCTATTATTGATGTAACGCCCGAGAAAATCGGATTTTTATGACAATTAAATTTTTATTTGATTATGTGAATTAAATGAATTTAATTGATTTATTATGTGAGTAAGCTATGTGAAGGTCGTTCTATGACCTAGAATGTGTTTATATGGGTTCCAAATGATCCCGAATTAATGGAGGAAATAATGATAGAGGCTCATAGTTTGAGGTACTCGATACATCCCGGTAGCACGAAGATGTATCAAGACCTTCGTCAGAACTTTTGGTGGCCAAACATGAAGAGGGAGATAGCAGAATACGTTAGTAGGTGCTTAACTTGTCAAAAAGTTAAGACTGAACACCAACGACCTAGCGGGTTGTTGCAGCCATTAGAAATTCTAGAGTGGAAGTGGGAGCACATCACAATGGACTTTGTGGTGGGACTTCTGAAAACCAGAAAAGGATACGATGCTATTTGGGTGATAGTGGATCGATTGACAAAATCGGCTCATTTTCTACCAATAGGAGTCAAATATAACTTGGATCAGTTAGCTAAGTTGTATGTCAAGGAAATTATTTCCAGACATGGAGTACCTGTTTCGATTGTGTTAGATCGGGATTCACGATTCACATCGAACTTTTGGAGGAGTTTGCAAGAGCAAATGGGAACGCAGTTAAGATTGAGTACAACGTATCATCCTCAAATGGATGGTCAGAGTGAACGGATAATTCAAATGCTTGAAGATATGTTAAAATCTTGCGTTATGGATTTCAAAGGGTGTTAGGACGAATATCTATCGTTGGTGGAATTTTCGTACAACAATAGTTTTCACGCTAGTATAGGCATACTGCCTTACGAAGCGTTGTATGGAAGGAAATGCCGAACTCCATTGTGTTAGGATGAGGTGGGTGAACATTAGATGTTGGGACCTGAGATGGTACAACAGACGGCGGACATGGTAAAATTAATATGTACTCGATTAGTTGTTGCTCAAGATAGGCAGAAGAAGTATCCAGATCCTTATAGAGAAAAGAGAGAATTTGATGTAGGATCTTTTGTCTTTCTAAAAGTATCGCCTTGGAAGGGGAATATACGTTTTGGAAAGAAGGGGAAGTTAAGTCCAAGGTTTGTAGGACCTTTTGAGATTTTAAGAAGGGTAGGAGAGGTAGCTTATGAAGTAGCTTTACCTCCAGAGATGGAACGTATTCATAATGTGTTTCATGTGTCAGTGTTGCGTCCTTATAAATCGGATTATAAACACGTGATAGAATATGAATCTATCCAAATACAGAAAGACTTGTCCTACAAGGAACTTCCAGTTCAAATTATTGATAGGAAGGAACAAGTTTTAAGAAATAAGGTAATACCTTCAGTGAAGGTGTTATGGAGAAACCACAATGCTGAAGAAGTAACGTGGGAGATCGAAAGTAAAATGAAGGAAGATTTTCCTCATTTGTTTATGTAATTATAAGCTAAGATTCTGGGGATAGAATCCTTATAAGGGGGAGAGAATGTAACGCCCGAGAAAATTGGATTTTTATGACAATTAAATTTTTATTTGATTATCTGAATTAAATGAATTTAATTGATTTATTATGTGAGTAAGCTATGTGAAGGTCGTTCTATGACCTAGAATGTGTTTATATGGTTAGTAATCTGGCTACGTGCTAGAATTAATTGTTTGGAATTTCCAAGATGAAAATAAATGTTTTTCGAGAAATTTTCGTAAAAACACTATTCATTCGTTTCTATTCGGGGAATTATTTTGAAATTCCGAGAAACGCGTAATGATAGAATATCAAGATAAGATTAAATATTTGATAATATTTCATTTATGGTAAACAGAATTTTTGCATGCGGACTTAAAACCTAAGGGTTCAGTATATTGATTTCCGAGAAGGAATGAAATACGTAAAGGGATTTGCGTTATAATTAAAGCGAGTGTTATACAACTGTGGTACTATTTAGTATCTATGTATAATACGACGAGTAAATATGAAGTACAATACAATTATTGTACGAGTAGTATACGGAGAGAATACGTGAATTGTATGTATGGAATACGATTCGTATTATAGAATTAAGTTAAATCTTAATGTTAATTCATTTGAGTTGGTTTATAATTAGCCCAATTATTTGAATGAGCAAGCCCAAGGGATTAATGGGTTAAGTCAAGTCAAGTCCCAGTGTTAATTTAGTTAAACCCAATTCACGAAAACCGAACCGTGGATCGAACTGGTGGGTCACCAAATAGGTAAAACCCATGGGGCAACCCATGGAATGACCCATGGCAATGGGTGGGCCGGCCACCTTGGTGTGCAAGCCAAGAATAATGCTTGGTCACCAAGCATTTTACTTGGTGACTAAGTGTGAATAGTAAGGATGTGGGGAGTGTAATGTCCATATTGCCCTCCATTCTAGTTTCCTATAAATAAGAATGCAAGGTTGGCCATTTGAGAGTTTTTCAATTGCCTAACCTAGATTATTTGAGAGAGAAAGAGAGCTAGACTACACACAACATATATTTTGGAAGATTGGACTTCGAGTTTTCAAGAGATTCATAAGAGTTCTTGAGGTAATAATCCTTATCTTTCATTTTCATCTCTTTTGATTTTCTTTTATCTTGGAGGATCATAAAATGGGTGGTATATGTCTTGTATAGTGGATTAAAGATGACTTACCATAGATTCAATCTCTACAAGTCATGAGATTATAAGAATCATAAGGTTTAATATAGTTTTGAACCATGAAAATATTGGTTGTTGAGATCGATTTTTTTTAAACGATTGAACTCCATCAATACGTTATATATGCATCTTGCTTGGTTAGGATGTAGATATGAAATCCATGGATTATTCCATGTGATTTGGCTTAGAGAACCTTAGTAACGAAGTTATGACGAATTTTACGTAATTAGACGGTAAACGTCGAAAACGTTGAAATTTCGGATTGGAGGTCGAAAGTTGACGTGAGACTTGAAATCATTGTTTTTCAATGCCAACACGTGAGATAGGGTAATTAAGAGTTGTGGGTTCGAGAATCGTCGAATTCTGACTTAAAATGAAGAAAACGAGCATTGAACGCTCATTAACGTTTACGAACGTCTAGAAAATGAACTCAATAGTGAATTTTGAGTTATTGAATTCGAAAGTGTCTAATTCTTATATAAACACGTAGAGTATGTCATTTATGACATGTAGGCTTTTGAACGGACCAAATCGGGCTTATAACGAAAAAGTTACGGCCCTGGGAATTTCACAAAATTTTTCAAAATTGTTGAAGTTAAAGATCGAGGTCTGGCCGCCATGCGCCGAATGATGTTAAATGTTTGATCAGAGCGGCGCAAGACAAGAAAGTTGGTATCGTTAAATGGCGCCACAAATGGCAGAGAAAGCCTTGCCACTACTAACCAGAAATATTGACATATCCTAGTACTAGGATGTACGCACAACATGTACAAGCAAGAGTGTTAGGCTTTGGATATTGACTTAGGTTTTGAATTTCAATTGTTCGGGGACCTAAAGGGGTAATGTGTGTACAATTTATAAGTGTATTAATGCTATTCCTATGTTACCTATACTAAGGTATATGGTGTTAAAAACTTAGGAATTGAATGCATGTTAACAAATTAAGAATGATGAACAAAGTTGGTACTTTATCAACGATGTTCGAGTCCGGTTAATAATGTCAGTTGAGTAATAAACTGGGACGAAGGGTAATAAGTCATGTTGGCTTTAATAAAGTTATTAAGTTAACTAAGACATAGAAGAGAAATAAGTTGGTAGAACATTTATTTGTTAGCTAATTACAGGGTGCTATGTGAATATATAATGTAGATTTTGTAAAGGCTGTGGTCAATCGAGTAAGTTATTTGAAGACGCTGAAAGGCAAGTTTTCTTAATGCATGTCTAACTTTCAAGTTAGCCAAGTTTTATGTGATTCGTTGAATTGAATTGCAAGACTTGTTTTAAAGAAATGGTCGATGCCAGATTCTAACTCGGCTAGACTATTCGTAATATATAGATTGATTATTATTCATATCATTCTATATAAAAATGTTAACGTTATCCTATGACAAGTAATTGGTACGGACGTGAAGGTAAGGTTTGTCTATGAACAAACAAAAGTATTTTTCATCGATTATTCGATGGGAACGCGAGTTTGCCAAAAATATTAAACATAAATACGTTTAATGAATGAGTGTTGATCAACATAGAGTACTATAGGCTGATCACCTAGAAGTGCTCGTAAGTTATGCGGATGAACGGCTTTAGTGCTGTGGAGTCCTTTTCAAGTATGAAAACTGAAAGTTACTGTTCATGGTCTATCCACCAGTATAGAATTCCTAATCTATTCTATACTTTGGGAATTGATGTTATGAACTCTTAAAGTATTATTGATTAATAATACTTCATAACTATTGTTCAGTTATGTCAGAATTGTTATATAATTCACGAAGGTGGTATTACTGTTATCCTTGATTAAAATTGCTGAGCTGTCATGCTCACTTCTTGCGTGAATTATATAACTGTAGTTAAAGATGAACGTACTGTGAATGTCAAGAGAGATAAGGGCAAAGCTAAGATGGATGCTTAGGCATTGTGTAATAGTTTAGTAAGTTTGTATGTATTATACATTATGAACAATGAACGATGTAACCGGTTTATGAACCAGGGAAGGATTATACTTTGATTGTAATAAGAAGATAGGAATTACATTCATTTTGTTGTATTTCAATGGATGATTGTATGGATGTTAGTACAGTGGAGCACCATATGTTGGGTTGGAAGATACCCGAATTTGGGGGCGTCACAATTGATAATATCGATCTCTCAATTAGAATAATATCATCACATACACTACTGTTAATTACAGTCATTATATAACTTAAACACTTATCACATAATCAAATATTAGATTACTCCTTAAAATATCATTATTATTATCATCCTTTGATAATTCTTTAATCACTATATCATATACATTATGATTTAACACTTTAATCTTATATATTATAAGTTCTTCTTGAAAATCTAATAATTCAAATACTAATCCAGCAACCTGGATTATCCAAACATACCAATCCAGCATCCCAAATTGAAATCCGGCAAACCAAATTGCAATCCAGCAAATTAGATTCCAATTCCAACAACCAGATTACAATCCAGCAAGCAGAATTCAACAGATTTTCAATTCAGTAAATTGTTTTCCAATCCAGCAAACTGGAATCAATAGATTTTCAATCCAGCAAGCTGGATTCATTAATTCTTTTCACAAAAATACCAAATCAACTTATTATTTTTCGATCGTTTGTCCAAACATATATACATATATTTCATACACAAAAAGAATTTTTCTATAAATTTTCAATTCCCTTTAGTATTTTTCAAAAATCATTATTAGTTCGTAGCTTAAGAAAGTAGCCCTATCATGCTCAACTCTAGAAATTCCCATCTCTTGATATAATCTTATATATATTAAGGTGAACCTCCAGTTTAAATTTCGTGGCCATCAGAGTTATAGAACTCCGGTTGTAGTCATTTTTGTCAGAAAATCATAAAAATTGAAATGGTCATAACATGGTCATTTTAAGTCGGAATGAGCTCATTTTTTGGACAGGAGCTACTTTATATCATATATTTTCATGTACTAAAAGGTTGGAATTTATTTCATAAATTAAGATGGCCGAAACAGCCCTTGTTAAATCTAGAACAGTTTGTTTTTTCAAAAAAATGACTTTTTCGTACTTTGCTAAAAACAGTCCATACAGAAATGTACAACTCTTTTTTTAGTGATTCCACTTGGAGATGTTAGAAAAATTATCATATTATCATCCCAAAAAAAATTTAGAATTTTTAAATGTCAGAAAAATAACGAAACTACCACTGGAAATGACTGGACCAAAATAGTGTGTTTCTCTTTATTGAAAACGAAATTGTTTTTGCTAAAACCGTCATTACGGACTGAGAACTCAACATTTTTGAGTGCTAGCACTTGGGTTTAGTAGTTAACTTACATATCTAACACCCCTCTTTGACTGATCGCAAAAAGAAGGTGTAGATCAAAAACGGTGGAAATCCAAAGTACATAAAAATTTATGGTTTATAAACTAGAAAAATATTACTTTTCATTTCTTTTGATTGCCAAACCAATCAACACTCAATATCGGTATATATAAAAATAAAACATTCATCAACAAGTAAATACAAAGTTTTTGAGTTTAGAAACATAGATTCAAGTTTTGATTTAGAATCATCAAAATAAAATTACATAATCTAGTTAGAGTTTATACCTTTGCTTGTGAGCTTCCTTCTTCTTCTTCCTAAGTTTGATTATGGAGCTTTGATGACTTACCAAAAACTCCCCTGTCTCTCCTCCATGTAGCTGCCATTCTTCCCCCTCTCTCTCTCTCTTTAGTTCTTGTTAGAAGAAAATGAAGCAATAGATGAAAGAGAGTATAGTTTAGATATAAGGTATATATCCATATATCACTTTTTTTTTCTCCACTAACCGGCCAGTTGGCCTTTCATTCACCACATTTTTGTTTTCTTTAATTATTACTATATTACATACTAATTAGCTAAATGTTGTGGCTTAATTAAGGAGATGACACATGTGTAGTCGGTGGGTGTGGTGGAACCATTTTAGCCACTAAAATAAGTTATCATTATAATACACATGCTCTCCTTTTTCTCTTCTATATAGCCGGCCATGTGGCCCTTTTTCATCCCCATTTTAGTGTACTAAATGTCCAAAATACCCCCTTCAATTGGGCTAAACTTGGGCAACCTTATTTAATCTCTTGGGCTTTTAATTTAATTCTTTGGGCTATGTAAAATATTCATAGTCCAACACTTTTTATTTTATCCTACCCTAATTACTTAATTAGGGTTTCCATTCACTCAATTGTAATTTAATTCCTTACTTACATGAACTTAATTTCTTAACCCAATTAGGCTTGCTTTAATTAGGTTACAAAATTAATTAATTGAGATGTATAAAATAAATCCTTAAGAATTAGTATATATTTTATATACTATTATTCTCTCGTATCATAACCCGTAAGTTATTTAATTTTTCATTCATAATATATAATTAGGTTACCTTAGTTTCTTTTATTTGTTTATAAAATAAACACATAATATTCATATTCATTTACTCACATATTTACACAAATTAATTTAGTAGGTGGAGACATGATCCACAAATCTCTTAGATTAGATCTCTAGTATATAATTAAATACTAGGATCACTAAATAAAGATAAACATTTAGGTTATTTAATTCCAATACCTAATTTATAATTAGGTTATGTAACTTTCTATTTAATTTTTTTCTTTATATAATAAATAAATATATATACTTAATATATTTATTTATTTAATCACATACATACATCACATAAGTCAAAAAGTATTTATCCTTATTATATCTCTTTATTGAAATTTATTTTCTTAATAAATTTCCCACATTCATAATCTATTTTTCTTTTAAAAATTTCAATCATTCTCGTAATTTCTTTCATTAATTCACATAAAATTAAAGGTAACATAATACCTTATTCTTAACATACTTCCAAATATAATTTCATTCTAGGTTTTGAATTTCGTAACACTTATTTTCTCAATTTTATTCAAATAGTAAACCATATAGGTTCTTCTTTAAAAATTTTAAATCATTCTTCTATTTCTACTCTAGGTTTTATTCTTTAACCTTTAATTTAATCATTCAAGATCTTATGAATTTTTGGGCTGTCACATTCTTCGAGCTTATCATAAACTCCACATTTTTCTCAAATCTTATAAATTCAATTTGAATTACTCATCTCACAACACATCAATATTTATATAAAATAAATATTCACATCCTTATTAATATCATTATTAATATTTATTAATAAAATTCACGGTTCTTACAAAAAGTCCTTGATTTGTTAAGACAAATTTGTAAACACATATTATTGTGGAAAGTTCCTAAACACATAAATTGTGGTAAGTTGATGAACTATACTAAGGTATAGGAATGTGTAGACTGAAAACAATTTATTTTCAGTATACTTAGCATTGGAGTTCTTAGAGGAAGAAAAAATTGTTGCAAGTAAAACAATGAAGGAATTTGATGAAAGTAGTATGCATACATGCCCATCATGTTTGATGATAAAGCATATACTTTGTAACAATCTTATTCATTTATTAATAAAATAATTGTTTAATTAAAGGCTTTTAATTTATCTACATGGTGCTATTTTGTAATATGTGATAAACCCATAGTTTTGAGCAATACTTTTAGAATCATGATGATGATCATGCTAATGAGATCTTGTAATGAACGGAATTTTTGTATGTGATTTTAAAATATTTACTAAATTGAATAAATATTTTGGTTAATTTATTTATTGAGTTGAATAAATAAATGATTGATGTGTTTATGTTGTAGAGTAATTTAATTAAGTGTAATTTATTAATTAAATTGATGTTTAGTAATTTTGTAGTTGAAGATTTAATTTAATTGGGATAATTGAATTAAATGAATTGTTAAAAGATTATAATGTTGTTCCAATTTAATTTAATAATTAAATTGAGATTTAGTGATTTGTTAAGTAAATTATAATTTAATGGGAATTATAATTATGTGATAATTTGATTTATTGGGTTATGCTAAATTTAATTAAATAAATTGTGACAATTAAACTATACGGTAAATGAGTTATTAAAATAAATTAAAGAGGTTTAATTTAGTTTTACCAAACAAAGCTTAAGGCTTTTTGAATTATTATTTTAATCTAGTTTTGCCAAACAAACCTTATGGCTTTTGAATTTTAAAACTGATGGAATTTATTTTCTTAATTACGTAACTAATAAACATAAGTACAGGTTTTATATTATTACATTATGTCATATATTAGTTTAGTATAGAGAAAGTGATGAACAAAGTATTTGTGAGAGAGTAGAGAGAGCTCTAAGGAAAATTGAGAGGAATATGGAGGTTTTGAGAATCAAGAGAGGTTATCAGAGCTATTCTCATCATTCAACAAAGCATAATCAAGGATTTAAGATAGTAATTTAACCCATTTTGTTCTTAGTTCTCTGTGTTTTTGGGTTTTCATAGAAATTCTCTGTAAATGAGTTCTTGAGAATGATGGTTGAAAATATGGTGGTATATGTGTTAATGGGTGTTCATAGCATGTTTTATATCATTTATTCATAGTTTAGAGTAATCAAATTCATAGAAATATGTTTAAAAGTGAAGAAAATAAATTACAATATATATATATATATGACTTATTTTAGAATCAAAATTGATGCTCAATTCATGTTGTAATGTGTAAATTGATTTCTGATTATGAAAAATACATGAAGAAACGAAAAGTGTTATTTAAATGAAGTAATTTAGTTGAAAAATGAATTCACAGTGGTTGTTTTTGTTAACAACGTCTAAAATGAAGTTATTGGCAAAAACATTGAATTTAAAGGTTTTAATTTGGTTGTTTGTGTGATTTTGTTAGTTATAATCATGCTCTGTACGTTTAATAATGTTTGTGTAAAGTCTATATAGTTTGGGTATGCGAATATTGTTGTTTGAGCGAAGTTTTAGGCCTATTTGGCTTTGTTATGTGTTCTTCGCGAACTTTATGCTGCGTCTTTCTCAGGTCGTATACCGGCTGTGCACCTATTTTGTTAATAAACAGTATATGCGGCTAAGACTATAACAATGATTGATGATGTGTCATCGTGATCGGACGCCTATTCTCGTGAGTAAACAGTTCATTTTAACGCCGAGGTCGAGTCGTAGCGCTGGTTCCCAATTCAAACTAGGGTGTAGCAGCGCCACTTGGCAGTTTGGGCCAGAAATGTGATTTTTAATATATAGTCCAGTGAATGTTATTGTAACTTGATCATATGAATATAAAAGATGATTAATCATAACATATGTTATCAAAACAGATTGTAATCAATTTATATATGAAGTGTGATGACTTTAAAGTGGTAATTAATTGGTGTTGTGATACTAAATGATGTGTAGGGGAACTTGAGTAGTAATTATTAATCTACGCACGAGGCAAGTTCCTAAACCTTAATTTTATATTGCGCATGATTTCTTATTCCTAACTTATTATCTATGCATGTTTCTTAATTCATAATTCCTTTCTTCAAGTTTGTTGTTCCTAACATGAATTCCTAATTCTTTGAAAGTAACACATTAATTGTACAACATTTACTCTATTGTACATAGTTGTTGTTTAATCTTTGATTATATATATCATTGCTGTGACAAACGAGATTTTGTAATTTAATTTTAATATTTATTGAATTAAATAAATATTTTCAGAGGATTCAATTATTAGATTAAATAAATAACTGATGAAGTTGTGGTAGATTAATTTAATTGTATGTGTTATATTATTAAATTAATGTGGAGAATTTTATTATTCAAAGTATGTATTTATGTGAGCTTATTAAATTAAAAGAAATATTTAATAAGCCTAATATTATTTTAAATAATTAGAGAATTAATAATCGACATAATTAATAAATGAGAAATTCAATTATGTGACTATGTGAATTAATGAGAAATTATTATATTTTATTTAAAATACAATAAATAAGATATTTGATTTATTGTGTAAATGGGCGTGACATTATTAAACTATATTATAAAGGATTAATCAAATTAAATGGTTATAAGCCTTTTAAGGCTAGCCAAACGGAGCCTTATTGGGAGTTGGGAGCAGTTAACCCATGATCGGGTTAACTGACCACAACCGTGTTAGTTCTTAATTATTATATACGTCTTCTTCCTTCTTTATTCTCTAAGTCTGGAAATAAGAAAAACAATTTACAAAGAGAAATTGAGAAATTGTTCAGCGAAATTGTGAGTGAGTGATCGAAGAAGCATCTGAGAAAGGTTTTCCTTACTAATCTACACTCTATGCTTTGGGTAATTTCTTCAACCCAGTTTTTATTTACGTCATTTAAAGTTTCATGAAAATGGCTTTCAAGTTCTGTTAAAATCTTTGTAATTGGAAAGGGGAGTGATTATGTGTGTATATACGTGATAAGTTGTTATCATATCATGTTTTACTATATATTGTAGATTTCCATATCATCAGTTTCATAAAAATATGATGTATATTATTTCTTCAAAATTACAGAGTATAGAATATGGCCATATGGCCCTTACACGAAAATTTAATACATACATCATATATTATCTCATAAATTTTACACTTGTACATAATTATGCATGTTAAAACGAAGAAAACAAACTTGGAATGGACTGATTTAGTGTTATAACGAACCCGTATGGCCAATTTTCATGTTTTGTTTTCAAAACTTTCAAGAACATCAAGAACAGTAAAAATATATAATTTGATTCAAGTAATTATGTATTTAAATTGTTAAAATCACTCTATAAAGGTTGGGTAATGATTATGTACGGATTCTAGTTTGTGGGTATGTTTAATTTAATGTATTTAATGACCATGCAATGATAATTTCGCCCGACTCTGTGTTCTTCGCGAACTGGAAATTCAAAAATTGGAGTTTCAGCACACTACGCAATTCCATCAAGGCCACCATGTGCATGACCAAAGCCCAAGCCTCAACGCCATTATGTGCATGAATACAAGAACGAGCTTCTTGGGTGGCGCCGCAAAGACCACTCATGATTGCTTAGAAATGAAATGTTTTGATTATTCATGTCCATGAAAGTATTAGTAACCTAATCTATTGAACATAAAAAATATGTTAGACATATAATGAGGTGTTAAAATAGGTTCTTAACATGTCAATAAGGCATTTACATGTTGATTGAATTATTAAACGCATAGTTAGCTTATTATTCGTGTAGTGTGATATTATGTGAAAATAAGCGTGATAGTTTGACTAAGTATAGTCATAACCAGAGTTTAGACCAAAGAATAAATTGTGATGACTAATTACGTTATAATTGACTGGTACTATGAATGTAAATGGTATGTAGGATTAAATCAAGGAACGTATATAAATTAACATGTAATCTACACACGAGGAAAGTTTCCTAACCCTACTTGTTATCATTATATAAGTTTATAAGTTTATCTCCTTACATCAAGCAAATTCTCGTTATTATTGATCAAGTCCATTTTGTTATATTAAAGTTTATTAATCTTTCAAAGTATGATTCTGTTATACAATACTTATTCTATTGTATATCTCTTGAGATCATTATTCGATTTAAATATCAGTTACTGTTGAACCTTGATAGACTAGCGAACCCTTAATGATTCAACTAGTCCATAGTTGATGAACATTCTAAATTTCAGAATCCTTGTTGAATTATCCAAACCAAACTTCCTTTGTTACGGACTCTAATGTCAAATCGAGATGAACAACCTGTATAGGGGATTACTTATCGTTAGCGTCCCCCAATTAAATCCCACGATTTGGTGTTCAACATCAATTAAATCATAACCATAAACCCATAAACAAAGGATATAATTAAACTCAAAAGTTTAAACAATCAATCTCCCATTAAAGGGTTACAAAATATAAAATAAATCCCAGGTCATCTAACCTTTATCACAATCATTAGCGGAAAATTAAAACAGATCATAGATAAATCTATTACATACGCTTCATAAATACAATATAAATTAAATGTTGTCATCTAATCAAGCACTTTGTCCTTGCCCTTGCTTGTAGAAAGCTCTTCAAACTTCGTAAACGCATCTGCATTGTTTTGTGCAAGAGTGAGAAAACAATTGCCCACATGAAGGATAATATACCATAACGTTTTATGAATGACAATTAACTGAGCTTTCAATGGTAAAGTATTCGTACCGAAACAAGAAACTTTAATTCAACAGCTAAGAGTTCAAAGGAATAATGAACGTTTAAGTTAACAATAGATAACAACATCAAAGAATACACTGAGGGTCACAAGACCACGAACTCTATTCTAGGCTTTCAAGTATTTCTACTTTAACCTTTAATAGTCTAAAAGACTATAATCATCATCTATATCCTAGGTTCACAGGTGTTTCCATTGTAACCTTTAACAGTCTAAACGACTATATGGACCATCATTCTGTACTCTAAGTGATCTGCCCTTTGCACTATGTATTGCGCAAACATTTTAACGCTATTGCGTAGCTCTAAAATAATCCCCTAATATAGGGTTGTTCATCTCAGCTTGGATTATAACGTTCCGAACCAAAGGAAGTTTAGTTGGGAATTAACTTCAAAGGAAGTCTATATTCTTAGAACGATCTTCAACCAAGTACTGGTTGAATCAGATAGGAACCAATAACTATTCAAGAGTTTGATTACAATATCTTCATGAACAAGGTATGTCGATGAATCAATAAGAGTTAGAGTATTAACAATTTCTAAACTAAATAAATGTTATCATCGACAACATGCTTTCAAAGGTGTGTGAGTACATAAACAAACCAAATGAAGTTTGGTTTGGGTTGACTTCAAGGGTAATTTAGAGTTTAGAATATTCATCAACTAAGGATTAGTTGATTTGGAAAAGAATCGCTAAGCAACTTAGAGTTCGATACAATAATGTAAGATAGTACAATGATATTGAAGAACGAAGATCAAACAACAAAGCTTATTAGTAGTTAATAAACACACTTCTTAAAATAAAATTACGAGACTTTTGAATAACCAAGGTAATCTCGATTGAATAAAGAAACAACGATTAACTAACTTGCTCAACAATAAACGAGGGTTAAAGAACTTGCATGACAATAAATCGTTAAACAAGAGATTAGAGATAGAGAATTTACATAAGTATAACATAATAGTGAAAAGTAACCTTGCTGAATAATAAAGTAGAAAAGGTTAGGGAACTTGCCTCTTACGTAAGCTATACAATTAAAACTCACGTACTCCAATATCCTACACATAGGTTTAGAACCACAATACCTATTAGATATGCTAACATACCATAACATGCACATTTCTTGCTAAACTTATCATTTTAGCACAAGTCTTATGCTACTATACAAATATCAGGAATTTCAAGTGTTAACCTTCATAATACTTATTTACTAATCATCATGCTCACTAAGTCTAATATGCCACGTTCATTAGTTACTAATCATTTTCAACCTTGACATTATCAATGACATGACACGGTTCTGTTTTAACCTCCATATTCCATGTTTATTAAGTTAACACATCATTAGACGAGGTTATAGTGTCGCTATCCCAAGTCTCATAGCAGCAAGAAGAAGTCATTGCCTCAGATCAGTGTATGCATGCAAAATCAAGCCATACATAAGCTCGACCTGCAAGAATTGCTAGCCATTTTTGCCTTAACACTTACAAGCAAGAATTGCTACTGCATGTACGTATATAGGCGTAAACGAAAATGAATGAAAGAGTGGCAAACTTTAGCCTAACTAACACGAAATTTCACCCACCAAACAAAGAAAATTAACACAAACAAATGATATAAAACTATTACAAACATGTTTCCTCACATATATATCACTATAGAAACAATTTAACAACAACTTAAACTAGATTAATTTCTCAAATTCCTCATTTTCATATAAAAACTCCATTTTTGACATTCTTTACAAAATTCATCACTATAATCTCAATTTTATACCAAATCACTTCGCTCAAACTACGCTATCTTCGCTTCTTAATGAATTAGCATAAACAAGCCTCAATTTTCAAATTAACATACTAATCGATCATCAAATTGGTACTTTTACAAGACATACACAAAATATTCACATCGTAATTTATTTTTCTTTCTTTTTTAACCAAAATTAGCATACCAATTCATGTCTAAACACTAATTCTAATATCATAAACACCACATATAATTACCATAACTCATATATATATCAACAATTCCAAAAATTTGAATTCACAGAACATAGAAATTTTTGTGTCATAAAACTCATATATATATATATATATATATATATATATATATATATATATATATATAATACAAAATTTAAATAAAATACCTTCAAATAGCTTGGCTTGCACCTTCTTGCTCAACAATCCTTCTCTCACAATCTCTCAAATCTCTCTCAATTCTCTCTTCTATTCTCTCTCTAAAAAGACTTTTCTTTTCACTTTTATACTTAAATATAAAAAAAAAAAACGATAATCATAATAAGCGTATATTATTATAATATCGCTTATAAAATAAACGATATAATATATAATTATATTTTATTATTTATTTTAATTTATTTTATTTATTTATATTATTATAATTCAAATATTAAAAAATCCAAAAGCCATAAGGCTTTGTTTGGCAAAAAGTCTTTAAAATAAAGACTTAATATATTTAAACCTTGTTTGGACAAAACTAAATTAAACTACTTTAATTTTATTTTAATAAACAATTTAGTTTATAATTTATAATCACATATTATTTATTTGGATTTCCATATCCAACATTAATCAAATAAAATAATTATACATACCATATTTTAAATAAATACTCCACTTAAATAAATATTACAAAATTATAATTTTATTTAATAATTTAATATACCACCTTAAATTATTACATTGAAACAACAATATAACATCTCATGTTATATTACAATTCTCTAAATTATAAATTAATTTAATAAATTTAAATAATTTTAATTCATATATTTAATAACAATAATCACATCAACATCGCTTAAAATATTTATTTAATTTAATAAATATACCATATTAACATCAATTAAAATATTTATTCAACAATAAACACCTCAAATAAATATTTAGATAATTCAATAAATATTTAAAATTTAAATTTGAAATTTTGATTGTTACATCCTTCCTCTCTTACAAGGATTCTGTCCCCGTAATCACAACTCAAACAATCAAATCGTCACATTCTTCCCTCCTTACAAAGATTATGTCCCCAGAATCGGAGACACAAACTAAACAAATAACTTAAGGTAATTCTTCATCATTTTAGCTTCGAGTTCCCACATAGTCACTTCGACATCAGTGGTTCCTCTATATCACCTTCACAAAAGGTATCACCTCATTCCCGAACATTTGTTCTTTCTCATCAACTATCCGGATAGAAATTTCCTAGTAGGACAACCATAATGGTTCATACTTGATCATATGATTGCAATGAGCTTGATCAATTATATCACCAAAACATGAAAAACATTACGAATACGCTTTAACTCAGCGTAGAGGTAAGGCTACCTCAAAACCATCTTTTCAACTTCATCAATGCTTCCTATACTATAACCGATTTATACCCAATATAGTTCATCAAACTTACCACACTTTGGAAATTCGTGAACTTGCCATAATCATATGAGTTTAGGAACTTATCCTAGTCGCACCATAAAGCGCCCATTTCACGAGGGGTTCAAAACATACCATATGATTATGAGTCACAAACTTACCATATGCTTTAGTTTTAAGAACCGAACCTTAACCTTAATATCATCTAATATCATCTAACTATCAAATATATACATGAAAAAAGAATCACCTTTCCACCACATATACATGGATAACGCGATACCGATATTCCAATGATTATCAATGTGATAAACCAAGTATATGCACAAAACCTCCTACTTCATACAAAGGTTTGTACGACTTAGTTACCATATGAGTCCTCAATTGAAATCCCACCTAGCATATCTTACTTTAATTTAATCTTAACTTGCCCATAACTTGCTTTCAATGCGGATTCGTATGACATTATCAAAACTTCTCAAGCGCTTAAAGACGCCTTTCGATGTCTAGATTTCCTTTTAGTTTGGCAATCGATTTGCAAAACGATATGACATACTTAATTTTAATTGAGTTCCACACGCTCTTGCAAACCTTTTCTCGAATTTGATGTAAATCGTGAATCTTTGCTTCGACACAATTGACAATCGAAAACACCGTGCCTTGAAACAATTTTGTTAACGTATAACTTCGCACACTGATCGATAGGTAATATGCTAACTTTGACATACCACAAACTCTATCACTATATCTTGCCACAAATAATATTATCAAAGGCAATATATAATTTCGTGCTCCCTAGTTGATTCAACATATACATTTATGCAAAATTTTATTTTCAATTCCTGATACTAGCGAAACATAGTTTCTTCCTTCAACTTTCAACTATCCTTCAGTATCGATTTTGAATTTGACACCCTCATCTTACTTACCAAAAACCGAATAGCTTTCTCCTCCGAATTTTTTCATATATCTTACCTCCTACCACAAATTAGTCATTTCTATTATGAACCCATCTTGCAGACAATTAATAATAAAACAACTCCTACCTTTTCCTAAGACGTCAAGAACCACGCTTCGCTTAGGATTTTGCATTCACCTCCTCGACTAACTCCCGCTATCACTTCAACGCATGCTTAAATACCCCTATATGAGAATATACTTTAGACACTTATGGTCTGCTTTATATCTCACACTACCTTCCAAAATAACACCTCTAAATCCTCGTGGCAACCACTATTAGCTCTAGTTCCAAATCGTAAGTCTGATATCCTTTCATATAAAATTTTAAATGATACGATATAAGGTGCAACTAAAGAACAAAATACTACCTTTGACTTCCTCGTAGTCTCATAAATCAAATTGAAATAAATCCATCGACATCACATGACCTTTAATATCAACACAAAATTTTACAAATCAACTTAAAAGGAATCATTATTCACACTTTCTATATTTAAGGAATAGTCTAACTCTTCCCAAATGAATCTAGTTTCTAAACAAATTCATCAGCATAAATTAACAAGTGGCACTTGAATTAAATAACACGATGTCATACAAATAACTTGATCGAACCATACCTTGATCACGTCCTCGGATCGCCATGTTGGATGATTGTTCGGTTGGTGACGACTCTATGTGAGCTCGATTCTACAATAACCGCTTTACTAACGCCTTTTTGCTTCCACTTACTTTTCCTACCGCTTTTCTTTGGGCACCCTCGAGCCAAGTGCTCTTTTGATCCACACGCGAAGCAAGTGCTCCCTTCCTGGTCTTGAACATTTTGGTGCAATGTGGCCCTTCAAACCACAATTAAAGCACACCCTTTTTTCCTTCAAACAAACACCTACATGTTTCTTTCCGCAGCTTGCTACACGCCTCCTCCACCTTCTTCTTTTCCTTCCTTGCGATTTTCAAATAAGCAATATTATTGTCCCACTTTCTTTTTCCAAGCATTACCGGGTATAGTTATCATCAACCTTATCATCTTCACTCTTCTTTCCTTTTGCTTCTTGATTATATGTCAACAGATTACATTCCCCGCTCACGCCAATCGTTCTTCCAAATTTCTGTTGTGAACGAATTTGGTTGGAACATCGAGATTTGATTATATAGCCGTAAATTCAGTTGATTTGCCAAAGGTTCCCACCAAAAATTCACCAATTGTGGCAATTTGGATTTACGTTAAGCTTCCTATTGTATGCATATTCCTTGGGTCTATGTTGACGCTATTGTCTTCTTCTAGGCGGCATCTTACTGTTTAAAACTCTAACTATTAGATCATCATTCATTCTCATATTAAAATTTTCAAGCTTATCTCAACCACTTATAGATAACACATAATATATCTTAATAAACAATGATGTATTTATTCATTTATTATACAACACATAACAAAACAGGCTCACTGCTATTTATATTATTCATCCTGTAATAATTAAATTCCAAGATTACTTCATCATATCCCACTATTTATTTCAAAAGTCGGGATCCACATCTATTAATTTTCATTATAATTTATATATCATCTTATTATTTTTCTTGCAATCTACAAGAACATTCCACATTGTACAACTTCATTGTGCTCTTGCTCCACGATATGAATCGCCAGGAGATTGGAAGGTTAAATTCTATGTTTCATCATTCGCTTGGCACTCTTTGACTTGTTTTCAACACGATCTATGAATTTAGAAGCCTTCATCCACGTGTCCTCAACTTTTGCCCGCCTTTGTTGACTCCTTTCCCTAGTCATTCCTGCGCAATTTCATTCCTATCTAATAACTATCTTCTTTAATCTTCTGACTGAGCTAATAACCATTATACATCTGTAAATTGTAAAGTAAGGTCTTGAGTCGCGACATCTTCTTGGGCTAACGTGGCTTGGTGCTTTATGGCTTGACCTTCTAATTTCTCGACCTTCTTTTATAACTCAATGTTATGACCATACACTTCATTTGAGGAATTCCCCCTCCTCGTTCTCATCCTTCACCTTTTTCACCCAAAATTTATCCTCACATTCAAACTCAAGCTCATTCCCAAGTGCTACAAC
Organism: Panax ginseng; assembly: GCA_020205605.1. NCBI lineage: Eukaryota > Viridiplantae > Streptophyta > Magnoliopsida > Apiales > Araliaceae > Panax > Panax ginseng. The sequence goes on along the minus strand of CM035128.1, from coordinate 87,513,958 downwards.
AGAAAACAACGGGTATGTCTTTCCCAATACGAACCACACTCAGACTGTATGAACTTCTCAGGGATCCTAATCCCTATCTTCATTCATCAGTCATTCCGACAACAAAGTTTTAACAACCCCACAACTTAATGTGTATAATACTCACTACTCCTAAGTACTTGCGAGCACATAAGTCATTAACACATGAGCACATAAAGTCTTTTATCATCTTATCTTCAATGAATTTTCCTCAATTCATTCCTTAGAACTCGATAAGAGTTTCTCACCTCTATATTTTCGATCTCCTAAAAGGTTATAGCCTAATGTTTCCCCACCTAAGGTTCATAACCTAAGGCTTTGATACCAACTTGTGATACCCCCAAATTCAGGTACTTCAATCCCACAGATTTGGTGTTCAATGTCCAGTTAAATCATAACTAACTACCCATAAACGAAGGATATAATTAAACTCAAAAGTTTAAATAATCAATCTCCCATTAAAGGGTTACAAAATCTAATATAAATCCCAACTCATCTAACCTTTATTACAATCATTAGCGGAAAATTAAAACACGATCATAGATAAATCTATTACATAAGCTTCATAAATACAATATAAATTACACGTTGTTGTCTAATCAAGCACTTTGTCCTTGCCCTTGCTTGTAGAAAGCTCTTCAAACTTCGTAAACTCATCTGCATTGTTTTGTGCAAGAGTGAGCAAACAATTGCCCACAAGAAGGATAATATACAATAACGCTTTTATGAATGACAATTAATCGAGCTTTCAATGGTAAAGTATTCTTATCTAACAAGAAACTTTAATTCAACAACTAAGAGTTCAAAGGAATAATGAACGCTTAAGTTAACAATAGATAACAACATCAAAGAATACACCGAGGGTCATAAGACCACTTAACTCTATTCTAGGTTTTCAAGTATTTCTACTTTAACCTTTAATACCTAAAAGACTATAATCATCATCTATGTCCTAGGTTCACGGTGTTTTCCACTATAACCTTTAATGATCTAAACGACTATATGGACATCATTCCGCACTCTGTGTGATCAAATTTCTTTCTACTATCTATTGCGTAAACATTTTAACGCTATTGTGTAGCTCTAAAATAATCCCCTAATATAGGGTTGTTCATCTCAGCTTGGTTTATCAGGTTCCGTACCAAAGGAAGTTTGGTTGGGAATTAACTTCAAAGGAAGTCTAGATTTTTAGAATGATCATCAACCAAGTACTGCTTGAATCAGATAGGAACCAATAACTATTCAAGAGTTTGATTACAATATCTTCATGAACAAGGTATGTCGATGAATCAATAAGAGTTAGAGTATTAACAATTTCTAAACCGAATAAATGTTATCATCGACAACATGCTTTCAAAGGTGTGTGAGTACATAAACAAACCAAAGGAAGTTTGGTTTGGGTTTACTTCAAGGGTAATTTAGAGTTTAGAATATTCATCAACTAAGGATTAGTTGATTTGGTAAAGAATCGCTAAGCAACTTAGAGTTCGGTACAATAATGTAAGATAGTACAATGATATTGAAGAACGAAGATCAAACAACAGTTATTAGTAGCTGAATAAACACACTTCTTAAAATAAAATTACAGACTTTGAATAACCAAGGTAATCTCGATTGGAATAAAGAAACAACGATTAACTAACTTGCTCAACAATAAACGAGGGTTAAAGAACTTGCATGACAATAAATCGTTAAACAAGAGATTAGAGATAGAGAATTTGCATAAGTATAACATAACAGTGAAAAGTAACCTTGCCAAATAATAAATTAGCAAAGGTTAGGGAACTTGCCTCTTACGTAAGCTATACAATTATAACTCACGTACTCCAATATCCTACACATAGGTTTACAACCACAATACCTATTAGATATGCTAACATACCATAACATGCACATTTCTTGCTAAACTTATCATTTTAGCACAAGTCTTATGCTACTATACAAATATCAGGAATTTCAAGTGTTAACCTTCATAATACTTATTTACTAATCATCATGCTCATTAAGTCTAATATGCCACGTTCATTACTTACTAATCATTTTCAACCTTGAAATTATCAATGATATAACACGGTTCTGTTTTAACCTCCGTATTCCATGTTTATTAAGTTAACACATCATTAGACCAAGTTATAGTGTCGCTATCCCAAGTCTGCAGCAGTAGTTCTTTGCCTCAGATCGTCAGATCAAATATGGCGCAATTGCATACATACATAATAAGCTTCTTGACCGGCGTAGCAGCAAATTTTTTTTTTTGGTAACTACAAGCAATTGCTTGGGCAATGGCACAAACATAAAGCAAAACTGGCATGAACAAGAGTTTACTTTTGCCCAACTAACACGAATTTCACCCACCAAATAGTGAAATTAACACCAACAAATGATATACAACTATTACAAACATGTTTCCTCACATATATATCAGTATAGAACAATTTAACAACAACTTAAACTAGATTAATTTCTCAGATTTCTCATTTTAATATAAAAACTCCATTTTTGACATTCTTTACAAAATTCATCACCGTAATCTCAATTTTATACCAAATCACTTCGTTCCAACTACGTTCTCTTCATTTCTTAATGAACTAGCATAAACAAGCCTCAATTTTATGTTTAGCATACTAATTCATCATTATAAGTGGTACTTTTACAAGACATACACAAAATATTCAACATAAAACACTTTTCCTTCCTTTTAACCAAAATTAGCATACCAATTCATGTTTAAACACTAATTCTAATCAAGACAACCACATACAATTACATAACTCAAATTGTATAGCAACAATTTAAAAATAAAATCCATAGAATTTAGAAATTCTATGCCATAAAAACTCATACACACACACACATATATATATATATATATATATATATATATACCAAGGTGTTAAAGAAATACCTTTAAATTTCTTGCAATCCTAGCTAACACAATCAAATTTGCTTTGAAAATCCTTAGGTTCTCTCTCTCAATTTCTCTCTATATCCTCTCTCAAGTTCTCTCGCAACTTTTCCTTTTCTTTTCACTTTTAAGCTTAAGCAAATTGTAACCCCAAAAACCGATAATCATAATACGCCATAGTTATTATAATATCGCTTATAAAATAAACATATATAAATAATTATATTTTATTTATTATTTTAATTTATTTTTTTATATTATTATAATTCAAATATTAAAAATCCAAAAGCCATAAGCTTTGTTTGGCAAAAAGTCTTTAAAATAAAGACTTAATATATTTAAGCCTTGTTTGGACAAAACTAAATTAAACTACTTTAATTTTATTTTAATAAACAATTTAGTTTATAATTTATAATCACATATTACTTATTTGGATTTCCATATCCAACATTAATCAAATAAAATAATTATACATACCATATTTAAATAAATACTCCACTTAAATAAATATTACAAAATTATAATTTTATTATAATTTTATTTAATATTTTAATATACCACCTTAAATTATTACATTGAAACAACAATATAACATCTCAAGTTATATTACAATTCTCCAAATTATAAATTTAATTCATAAATATTTAGAAACAATAATCACATCAACATCAGTTAAAATATTTATTTAATTTAATAAATATACCATATTAACATCAATTAAAATATTTATTCAACAATAAACACCTCAAATAAATATTTAGATAATTCAATAAATATTTAAAATTTAAATTTGAAATTCTGGATTGTTACATCCTTCCCTCCTTACAAGGATTCTGTCCCCAGAATCACAACTCAAACAATCAAATCGTCACAGATCCCCCTAAGTACGAGAAGAAGAGTCCATAGTTTTATGACTGTTAAAGGTTTCAAGTATAAACACTTGACAACCTAGGACATAGTTCAAGGTCTTATGACCCTCAGAAGTTCTTTTGATTCTTGTTACCCATTCTTGATTCAAAAGCCGAGTTTTCTTATTTTAGAAGTCTTTGATTCATTTGTATGTTATTATTTTATTGTTATATTGTTGTACTTGTGGGCAATCATGCTCACTCTTGCGTAATAATAACATTGCAGTTAAGAACGAAAGATCTGACGAGCCTTCCACTAGCAAAGGCAAAGGCAAAGGCAAAGTTAACAAGTAATGAGGATTTGTTGTTAGTTGATAAAATTTGTTTCAGACTTGATATTGTTTAAGACTTATTATTTGTTTATGATTCCGCACAGATGTTTATGGTTAGTTTAACCTGGGATTGTATTTATTATTATTCAGATGTTATAACCCCATAAGGGGAGGATTTATTTCTATCTATTGTATGGTTTGCATTTATTATGGGTAGATAAATAGATGATATTTGTACAGCAAATACCAAATCCTGCAGAATTGAAATACCTGGATTTCGGGGTGTCACAGGTTGGTATCAAAGTTGTAGGTTATGAACCTTAGGTGGGGGAAAACCTTAGGTAGTAGCCTTGTAGGAGATCGAGAACATAGTGGTGGTAAACTCTTATCGAGTTTTAAGAAATGAATTTCTTAATTCATTGAAGATAATAAAAGACTTTATGTGCTTATGTGTTAAATTATGTGCTCGCTAATACAGATTAGTAACTAAAACTTAAAACTGTATTGTCAGGATGTCGGATATTGGAGGAGCTAGTCGAGCTGGGGAGGAGGAACCCCGAGTACCTACAGAGGAGGAGCCCTGAGACATTAATGTCGTCAGGGAGCAGTTGGTACAAAGAGATCCATCCCCGCTGATCAATGTTGTTGGTCAGGAGCATGAACCTGAGACTGATCCAGAGGAGAATCCTGAGGAAGAATAGGAAGAAGAGGAAGAAGAGGAGTTCCCACCGAACTCCATCGATGTTGAGATGTACGATGAGTTATATGATCATAACATAGAGTTACGTAAAACTGTCCAGGATCTGACTGAGCGGACGATTATTCAGCAAATTATGTGACGCCCCTAAAATAGGTATACATCACCCATTTTGAGTCGCCAGATACATGGTACAAAATACAAATACAAACTTAATTATACAACATGAGCTGTGAATTTTAAGACAAATATTATCTTCTAGACATTATTCAAATTCAAAATAAGTCCTCATTTACTATAACACTATTTCACAGAATAGTGAGGACTACTAATGCAACCATCTCGGGTCGTCACTCCATTCCCCAACTAGTCCCAGCTATATTCTCATTTCCTGAAGAGTAAAAGAAAGCAAAAGGGTGAGCTCAACTAGCCTAGTAAGAAATATTATGACTAAGATAATGCAGAATAAATTATCCTTAGCCTTCAACAGTGTTAAACTGATAAAATACAATAAACATCAAGTTTAACTATAGCGGAATAAGCAATCCATTAGAAGAGTCAAGTAGAACATAATATCTACTATATCTTCTAGATTAAAAGTCCATCGTTAATATTTCATTCATGTAATACTCAACAACAGTTCTTTGTTATACCCAAGACAAAAAGAACTATCATCACCTGTCTTCACCTAAACCACCAAAGATTATAGTTAAATCCATAATTCATATTTATAATCATGTAAATCAATAGTTTCTCCTTGCCAAAAAGGCTTAATAGAACGTTTACTCAATATCCTTACCCCAAAGGCTAAAGATATTCAAATGTAATAATAATGATCATACCAATTAGTTGTCTACCTTTGCACTACGGGCCAAAAATATTTAACTATAAAACCAATGGTCCTTATCATAACAATCAATTATCTGTCAGTGCACTACGGCCAAAGATATTCAACTGTTAACTAATGATTATGATCCTGCCAATCACATCATCGAATTATCCATGCACTACAGGCCAAGAATATTCGTTATTATCACCAGTGGTTATGATCATGTCATACACATGTCCATCTTTGCACGTAAGCCAAAGATATACAACTATAAAACCAATAATCAACAGTCCATCTTTGCACGTAAGCCAAAAATATACAATTGTAAAACCAATAATCAACAGTCCATCTTTGCACGTAAGCCAAAAATATTCAACTGTAAAAAACATATAATCAACAGTCCATCTATGCACGTAAGCCAAAGGTGACTTTCATCGCAATATAAGCATGAGGATGATGACAATGATATAAGCATTACTCAAACGAAATCAAGGATAAATATTAAAGACTTTAAAATTATCCAGAGTTTAAAAATATCCAAATTGTCAACATGATACTGCTTTGTGGAGTAAAATTCAAGAATAATATTCATGTACCAAAAATAATTTGGATAGAAAAGAAATATATATTTTGGGTGAATAGTACCCCGTGAATAGTACTTCGGGAATAGTACCTCATGAATAGTACCCCGACATGAAAAGTGTCCCAAATACCCGAGTGAATAATACTAAAGTGAATAGTAACTGGGTGAATAGTAACCTGTGAATAGTAACTCGTGAATAGTACTCTGATACGAAAAAGTGCTCCAAATACCCGAGTGAATAATACTAGAGTGAATAGTAACTAGGTGAATAGTAACCCATGAATAGTAACTCGTAAATAGTACTCCGACACAAAAAGTGCCCCGAATACCCGAGGGAATAATACTAGAGTGAATAGTAACCTCGACACAAAAAGGTTGAAATTCCACAATAAAATTCGTACGAATATTTTGGTATAATGATATTGAAAGAAATAATATCATTTACGAAGAAATAATACCACTTACGACTGTTGAACAAAAATAATATTCCTACGAATATTGAACGAAGATGATATTTTTTACGAATATTGAACGAAAATAATATCCATACGAATACGAAAAATAATATCTCTTCAGGATATGAAATAAATAATACCCCTTATGACTGTTGAACGAAAATAATATTCCTACGAATATTGAACGAAGAAGATATTCCTTACTAATATTGAACGAATATAATATTCATACGAATACGAAAAATAACATCTCTTCAGAATATGAAATAAATAATACCCCTTACGACTGTTGAACGAAAATAATATTCATACGAATATTGAACGAAATGATATTCCTTACGAATATTGAACAAAAATAATATTCATGCGAATAAGAAAAATAATATCTCTTCAAAATATGAAATAAATAATACCCCTTACGACTGTTAAACGAAAAATAATATTCCTACGAATATTGAATGAAATGATATTCCTTACGAATATTGAACAAAAATAATATTCATACGAATACGAAAAATAATATCTCTTCAGAATATGAAATAAATAATACCCCTTACCTCAGAAGAAGACTGGATACTGGAGTAGTGAAGTAGCAAACTACTCTTCTTCTTTCTCTCTATAGCTTCTCTCTCTATAATTTCTCTTGTGAGTCTTAGTGAATTGGTGAGAATGAAGGAAGAATGAGCTTCTATTTATAGGAAAATATAGTTTCGATAATTACACGTTTTGGGGCTTAAAATATTACAATATAATACCTTCACCTTTTCCTTCATTTTTAATTTAGTCCTGCAAGTATTATCAAACTTACACCACCTCCCCTAATAGTATATCATGTGAATCAATAGTATAATCATGTGAAAAAACTAATTACAGTATAGTACATTTATCTATACCTCCATTTTTAATTTAGTCATGCAAGTCTTATTAATCTTGCACCAACTCCCCTAATAGTAAATCATGTGAATCAATAGTACACACATGTGAACACGTAGTTATAAGCATGTGAATTAATAGCAATTAATTTTTTATTAATCCGGTTAATTACCCGATTGGTTAATATAACCTTCAGACATCAATTATTATCAAAATAAATGTCGATTTACATTAACACCAATAATTCCCACACAATGGAACTATCAATTTCATCTTTAATCAACACGAACTTATTCATCATTAATATTATAACGCATAATATTTAACAACCAGGTCGTTCCCAAGAAAGAGGGGGCTTTTCAATAAGGATTTCTCCTATCACAGCTTATGAATTAGGTGACCAAACCTCTCCTCGATGTAACTTCTAGACATTGTCAATATTGCAAATAATAATATGAATAACTTTTTCGTCTCAATTATTGATTTAATAATATAAAATATTATGCAGATGATACTGAGATAATAATTGAATCAATAATATGAGAGATATGATGCAATAATTACTGTAGCAATAATTGAGTATAACTGAGTGATTTCTCACGTAAGCATCAATAATCAATACCGTGTGCTACTATGCAACCACGCGTATTACTATACTTTTATCACCAATTATTTTATGAAAACTTGCGTACTTTGAAATATTTTTACATATCACCCTTAACTTTAACCTTTTATCAATTTAACCATTTACTAAATAGAATAATTATAAGAAAATTGAATACTTTCATTTCATAAAATTCGGGGTCTCACAGATTACCATCAAGCAGAAGGATAGGGAGATTGTGACTCTTCACACACGTTTAGGAAACGTGGAGTGGGATTTGGTTCACGAGAAGGGTCAAACCGAGGAGTAGTCCAAAGAAATAGAGAAGTTGAAGAATGAGCTGAAAGAGAGTTCAGCAAGGCTGACCATAGCAGAGGAGGCCTGGGTAAGGGAATCACGTCGTGCTGATCTTGCAAAAGAGGATTGTCGTGCGAAGAAGGCTAATCTCGGGGAGACGTATTTTACACTTCAAAATGCAATAAATGAGGCCCAGGATTGAGTTCTGAGATACCCAATCCAATTTGAAGGACTACCATCGTATATGCTAGATCGAAGGATGATGTCCCGCATCATGGAAGAGGAACGTGGCAAGGTTATTCAGCGCCTTAACAGACAGTGATAGGATTAGTTTAATTATGTGAAAATCTATCTGGTAGTTAAAGATGTAAATTCTGATGTGTTTATAAACAAAGGAATATTTTAATATTTTAAATCCTGTAGATTCTTTATCTCGGGATAGTTGATGTAAATAGCAGTGATGCTATCGTTTGATGTTAAAACTTTCGATTTGAATAAATATCAGAGTTTATTGATATAATGTGTTAAGTGATTATGTTTAAATGTTTTAGTTGATCCTTAAATATTTAAGGGATTGAATAAAGACCTAATAAGCGTATATTCTTAATAGAAAAATGTCGCTAAGAAGACGACCAAACCGTCAGATGGCCCAAGAATGGTCAACAAACAACAACGACGACATCAATGCTAACCCTGTTCAGCAATTGGTGAACCTATTAGCTGGAGCAATTAAAAATCAACCTCAAGCTCCACCGAATACATTGTTCAAGGATTTCAAGGTGGTGGGACCACCAGAGTTTAAGGGCTCCATGAACCCAATCGAAGCTCAAACCTAGGTTATGGAGATGGAGAAATTGTTTGATGTTGCCAGAGTAAGAGAGGACCAGAAAACTGCTTACGCGATGTTCATGTTGAAATCAGAAGCCAGTAATTGGTGGCAGGCAAATAAGGTATGGGGAGGAGAAGGTGTGATAACCTGGGAGAGATTCAAGGAGATGTTCTTCGAGATGTATGTTTCGACCAGCTCGCAGAACCAAATGGAGGTTTAGTTTCTAGAGTTAAAACATGGGAATATGTCTGTAGCACACTATGCTGCAAGATTCAATGAGTTGGCTAGGTTCGCCACATATCAAGTGCACACAGATGAGAGAAAAACAAGAATGTTTGAACAAGGACTGAAGCCTTGGTTATATAGTAAGGTGTCAATGTTTCAGTTGAAGACGTTCGCTGGGGTACTGGAGAAAGCCATACTCACTGAAGGTGGAAGCGATGCGGTAACTAAATATAATCAGGATCAGAAGAAGAAGAAGAAGAGTAAAAATGAAGGAATTAACAAGAGTAGTGGAAGTAACACGGGAGGTAGTAATAATCAGAAGAAAAAGTGGTCTGACAACGTATCAACTAAAAATCAGCAAGGAGGGAAGAAGAAGAGGATCGAAGCGTGTCCGACCTGCGGTAAAGCTCATCTGGGAGTTTGCATGAAGGGAAAACGAGTATGCTACAATTGTGGTCAGGAAGGCCACATAGCACCTAACTGTCCTAACCCAAGGAAGGGTGCATGTTTCACTTGTGGCTCAAAGGATCATCTGGTAAGAGACTGTCCTAAGAAAGGATCCTGAGGGGCAGTATCAGGAGGGAATAGAGGAAATAATGGTGGAAGCACTCTGACTATCACAGGAACAACTACAACTAACCGATCGACCGCCAGAACATTCAACATGACAGTACATGATGCAGTGCAGTCTCGTGATGTGGAGTCAGGTATCATTCTGATCAATAGAGTTAATGCGTATGTATTATTTGATTCGGGTGCTACTTGTTCATTTATATCCGATGACTTTGCTAAGAACTTGGAATTGCTTAAGGACGAGTTAGAATACCCCATGAACATAGAAATTGTGAATAAAGAAATAATCTCTGTTAAGTACATACATAAGAACTGTAGATTGGATATTAAGGGTAATATCATGAACGTAGATCTTATCCCTATTCGACTTGGAGAATTTGACGTTATCTTGGGTATGGACTGGTTATCCAATTATGGGGCGGTAATTGATTGCCAGAAGAAGCGTATTAACCTTACAACTCTGTCAAAGGTTATGTTTTATGGTAGTAAGTTGCCAAGACAAGCGATTTGTCTGACGATGATGCAGGCCAGGAAGTTGTTAAGACAAGGCTGTGTAGGATATCTAGCTTACATAGTCGACAGTCGTAAAGAGAATCTGAAAATAAATGAGATACCAGTAATGAGGGATTTCGCAGATGTATTTTTGAACAATTTACCAGGACTTCCACCAGATAGAGCTGTTGAATTCATGATCGATTTGGCTCCAGGAACGGCTCCAATATCGAAGGCACCGTACCGAATAGCACCATACCAAATGGCACCGGTAGAGATGAAAGAACTGATGGTTCAAATACAAGAATTATTGGACAAGAAGTATATCCAACCGAGCGTATCTTCGTGGGGAGCGCCGGTGTTATTTGTGAAAAAGAAGGATGGGACAATGCGACTGTGCATCGACTATAGAGAACTGAATAAAGTCACGATTAAGAATAGATATCCATTACCGAGGATCGATGACTTGTTTGATTAATTGAAGGGAGCGAGATACTTTTCAAAGATAGACTTGAGGAGTGGTTATCATCAACTAAAGGTGAGACCAGAGGATGTTCCAAAGACACCATTCAGAACACGATATGGTCACTATGAATTTTTGGTAATGTCATTCAGTCTAACAAATGCTCCTGCAGCATTTATGAATCTGATGAATAGGGTGTTTAAACCATTTCTGGATAAATTCGTGGTGGTATTCATCGATGACATTTTGGTATACTCAAAAACCAAGGAAGAATATGAAGAACATTTGAAGGCAATATTAGAGGCGTTGAGAAGAGAGAAGTTGTACGCTAAATTTTTGAAATGTGAATTCTGGATTGAAAGAGTACAATTTCTTGGACATGTGATAGATAAGGATGGAATTTTGGTGGATCCCTCCAAAGTCGAAGCTGTGATTAACTGGGATCAGCCGAAGATGCCAGTGGAGGTAAGAAGTTTTCTTGGATTGGCTGGTTATTATAGGAGATTCATTCAGTACTTTTCCAAGATCGCGACTCCGTTGACAAATTTGACTAGGAAATTGGTGAAATTCGTTTGGACAGAGAAGTGTGAGAAAAGTTTCCAAGAGCTTAAGAAGAGGTTGAGTTCGAAACCTGTGTTATCTCTTTTGGATGACACATGAAATTTTGTGGTTTATAGTGATGCATCACACAAAGGACTTGGCTGTGTGCTTATACAAAATGGCAGAGTCATTACGTATGCGTCACAACAATTGAAGGATTATGAGAAGGGGTATCCGACCCATGACTTGGAGTTAGCTGCGGTGGTATTCGCATTTAAGATCTGGAGACACTATCTCTATAGGGAGAAATGTGAAATATATACAGACCACAAGAGTCTGAAATATATTTTTACATAGAAGGACTTGAATATGCGCCAAAGAAGGTGGTTGGAGTTAATTAAGGACTATGATTGTGAGATTCTATACCATCCGGGTAAGGCAAATGTGGTTTTCGACGCCTTAAGTAGAAAGGGTCGGGAGAAATTAATGATGTTGATCGTCAGAGGAGGAGCTAATTTCAAAGAATGGAAAAGTCGGAATTGGAAGTGAGGTATCCTATAGAGATAGACGAGAAGATGTTCCAAATACAAGCAGGTATAACTTTACTGGATAAAATTAAGGAAGCTCAACTTCAGGACGAAGAATGTGAGAAAGTGAAAAAGAAAATATCTGAAGGGACTGAACCGAGATTCAAAATAGACAGTGAGGGACTACTAAGATTTGAGAGCAGAATTTGGGTACAGCCAGTGCCAGAGATTAAGGAAGACATTTTGAATGAGGCTCATAGCTCACGATATTCGATTCAACCTGGTAGTAATAAGATGTACCAAGATCTTCGACAACACTTCTGGTGGCCGAATTTGAAACGAGAGGTTGTAGAGTGTGTTGTCAAGTGTCTAACATGTCAGAAAGTGAAAGCAAAACATCAGAGGCCGAGTGGGTTACTACAACCTTTAGAGATTCTAGAATGGAAATGGGAACATATTACGATGGATTTTGTGGTTGGCCTTCCGACAACTCAGAAAGGATACGACGCAGTATGGGTTATCGTTGACCGACTGACAAAATCCGCACACTTCCTTCCGATCAAAATCAGATTTAATTTAGATCAGTTAGCAAGGTTATATGTGAAAGAGATTGTTTCGAGGCACGGAGTCCCGGTGTCAATTGTCTCAGATAAAGATCCACGCTTTATGTTGAACTTTTGGAAACGTCTATAGGAATGCATGGGTACACAGTTGCGAATGAGTACGACATATCACCCTCAGACAAATGGACAGAGTGAAAAAACAATTCAAACATTAGAAGACATGTTAAGAGCTTATATAATGGACTTTAAAGGAAATTGGGATGATCATCTACCACTCGTAGAGTTCAGCTATAATAACAGTTACCACTCTAGTATTGACATGCCGCCTTATGAAGCGTTATACGACAGAAAGTGCAGAACTCCACTATACTGGGATGAAATTGGCGAAAGACAATTACTAGGCCCAGAATTGGTGCAGCAGACAGCAGAAATAGTCAAAGTAATCCAAACAAGACTAGTAGTAGCTCAAGATAGGTAAAAGAAATATGCTGATCCACACCATAAAAATGTTGAGCTTGAATCGGGTAGTTATGTGTTCTTGAAGGTCTCTCCCTAGAAGGAAAAGATCAGATTCAGAAAGAAAGGGAAATTAAGCCCAAGATTCATTGGACCCTTTGAGGTACTGCGAAGGATCAGAGAGGTTTTGTATGAGGTAACCTTACCTCCAGCACTCGAGAATGTCCACAACGTCTTCCATGTTTTAGTTTTACGACCCTACAAACCCGATTACAAGCACGTGATTGAATATGAACCCCTACATTTTGAAAAAGACTTATCTTACGAAGAAATTCCTATTCAGATTGTCGATCGAAAAGAACAAGTTCTCAGAAATAAAGTAATACATTCTATTAAGGTAATTTAGAGGAACCACAACGCTAAAGAAGCTACGTGAGAACTCGAAGAACATATGATGAAGAATTACCCTTACTTATTTAATTAAATTATTGTAAGCGATTCTGGGGACAGAATCTTTGTAAAGGGGGAGAATGTAACGGGACGAAATGATTGAGTCGTGCTGAGGACAGAATCCTTTTAAGGGGGGAAAGATGTGATAAACGAGATTTTGTAATTTAATTTTAATATTTATTGAATTAAATAAATATTTTCCGAGGATTCAATTATTAGATTAAATAAATAATTGATGAAGTTGTGGTAGATTAATTTAATTATATGTGTTATATTATTAAATTAATGTGGAGAATTTTATTATTCAAAGTATGTATTTATGAGAGCTTATTAAATTAAAAGAAATATTTAATAAGCCTAATATTATTTTAATTAATTAGAGAATTAATAATCTAACATAATTAATAAATGAGAAATTTAATTATGTGATTATGTGATTATGTGAATTAATGAGAAATTATTATATTTTATTTAAAATAAATTAAATAACATATTTAATTTATTGTGTAAATGGGCGTGACATTATTAAACTATATTATAAAGGATTAATCAAATTAAATGGTTATAAGCCTTTTAAGGCTAGCCAAACGGAGCCTTATTGGGAGTTGGGAGCAGTTAACCCATGATCGGATTAACGGACCACAACTACGTCAGTTCTTAATTATTATATACGTCTTCTTCCTTCTTTATTCTATAAGTCTGGAAATAAGAAAAACAATTTAAAAAGAAAAATTGAGAAATTGTTCAGCGAAATTATGAGTGAGTGATCGAAGAAGCATCTGAGAAAGGTTTTCCTTACTAATCTACACTCTACGCTTTGGGTAATCTCTTCAACCAGTTTTTATTTACGTCATTTAAAGTTTCATGAAAATGACTTTTAAGTTCAGTTAAAATCTCTATAATTGGAAAGGGGAGTGATTATGTGTGTATATACATGATAAGTTGTTATCATATCATGTTTTACTATATATTGTATATTTCCATATCATCAGTTTCATAAAAATATGATGTATATTATTGCTTCAAAATTACAGAGTATAAAATATGGCAATATAGCCCTTACATGCAAAATTAATACATACATCATAAATTATCTCATAAATTTTACACTTGTACATAATTATGCATGTTAAAACGAAGAAAACAAACTTGGAATGGACTGATTTAGTGTTATAACGAACCCATAGTGCCAATTTTCATGTTTTGTTTTCAAAACTTTCAAGAACATCAAGAACAGTAAAATTATATAATTTGATTCAAGTAATTATGTGTTTAAATTGTTTAAATCACTCTATAAAGGTTGGGTAATGATTATGTATGAATTCTAGTATGTGGGTATGTTTAATTTAATGTATTTAATGACCATGTAACGATAATTTCATTTTAGACTATGTGTTCTTCATGAATCGAAAATTCAAAAAGCGGAGTTAAAAGCGTCATGCCGCCAACTCCATGCCTTAAGTCCCATGTGCACAATCACCACCATCGACGCAGCCGATACCAAGATTAAGCTTTAATTTGGTGCCAAGAACGCCACTCAGATTGCTTTAAAATGAAATGTTTTGATTATTCATGTCCATGAAAGTATTAGTAACCTAATATATTGAACATAAAAAATATGTTAGACATATAATGAGGTGTTAAAATAGGTTCTTAACATGTCAATAAGGCATTTACATGTTGATTGAATTGTTAAATGCATAGTTAGCTTATTATTCGTGTAGTGTGATATTATGTGAAAATAAGCGTGATAATTTAACTAAGTATAGTCATAACCAGAGTTTAGACCAAAGAATAAATTGTGATGACTAGTTACGTTATAATTGACTGGTACTATGAATGTAAATGGTATGTAGGATTAAATCAAGAAACATATATAAATCAACGTGTAATCTATGCACGAGGCAAGTTTCTTAACCCTACTCGTTATCATTATATAAGTTTATAAGTTTATCTCTTTACATCGAGCAAATTCTCGTTATTATTGATCAAGTCCATTTTGTTATATTAAAGTTTATTAATCTTTCAAAGTTTGATTCTATTATACAATACTAATTCTATTGTATATCTCTTGAGATCATTATTCGATTTAAATATCAGTTACTGTTGAACCTTGTTAGACTAGCGAACCCTTAATGATTCGACTAGTCCATAGTTGATGAACGTTCTAAATTTCAGAACCCTTGTTGAATTATCCAAACTAAACTTCCTTTGGTGCGGACTCTAATGTCAAACTGAGATGAACAACCTCAGATAGGGATTACTTATGCATTAGCGTTAAGATATTGTGCACAGATGGTAATAAGTACGATCCCTAAGTCTGAGAAGAATAGTCCATAGTCTTGTGACTGTTAAAGGTTTCAATTATAAACACTTTACAACCTAGGACATAGTTCAAGTTCTTATGACCCTCAGAAGTTCTTTTGATTCTTGTTACCCATTCTTGATTCAAAAGACGAGTTTTCTTATTTCAGAAGTCATTGATTCATTCGTATGTTATTATTTTATTGTTATATTATTATACTTGTTGGCAATCGTGCTCACTCTTGCGTAATAATAACATTGCAGTTAAGAATAAAAGATCTGACGAGCCTTCCACTAGCAAAGGCAAAGACAAAGTTAGCAAGTAATGAGGATTTGTTGTTAGTTGATAAAATTTGTTTCAGACTTGATTTTGTTTAAGACTTATCATTTGTTTATGATTCCGCATAGATGTTTAAGGTTCGTTTAACTTGGGATTGTATTTATTATTATTCGGATGTTGTAACCCCATAAGGGGAGGATTTATTTCTATCTATTGTATGGTTTGCATTTATTATGGGTAGATAGATAGATGATATTTGTACAGTGAACACCAAATCCCACGAAATTGAAGTACCCAAATTTGGGAGTGTCACAATTGCTTAATTCTTTAATGTTGTATAAACCTCTATATGACTGGTGAACCTTATTGACTCAACTAGTCCATGGTTGATGAAGCATTCTAAAATTTTAGAACTATTTTAGAAGTAATCCAAACCAAATTTTCCTTGGTGCGGACTCGAATGTAAAAAAGCTGAGATAAACAACCCTATTATAGGGGATTATTTACGCGTTAGCGTTAAGATGTTTGTGCACAATACATGGTACGAAGGGTTGATCCCCCTAAGTACGATAAGAATGGTCCATATAGTTTATGATTGTTAAATGTTCTAAAGTAGAGATAATTGGCAACCTAGGACATAGTTCATGGTCTTATGACCCCCAAACATACTTTTGAACTTGTATTCTATTCTTGGTTCAAAGGTTGAGTTTTTATTGAACTTTCTATTCTTATTTATCATTGACAGGAAAGTTACAAAGCGTTCAGCTGAAATTATTCATTATAGACTTCATATTGTCATTGTTTATGAATATTACAGTGAGCCTTGTTTTGCTCACTCTTGCATATAGTAACATTGCAGCTAAGGTCAAGAAAGTCGACGAGCCGCCCACGAGTAAGAGCAAGGGCAAGATGAACAAGTGTTGAAGACTTGTTTGTGATGTTTGATTCATTATATATGTTGAGACTACATTATTTAATTTTCCTCTTTTGATTAATGATGTTAAGGTGAGAGATTACCTGGGATTATTTTTAAGAGTTGTAACCCTTTTAACAGGGAAGATTTCATTCAAGTCTATCAAGTTTCTATTTTTATGTTATCTTATATTGTGGGTTGTTAGAATGTGATTGATTGGTCAGTGAACACCAAATACTGTGGAAACAAACTACCCAGTTTTGAGGGTGTCACGGATCTAAATTCTTAGATAGCTCACAAACTAAAATTGTTCCTAATCGTTGGATTACTAAAAAGGGGATTAGTGAATCCGAATAGATTGGCACATACGTTGTTTGATCATTAGATGAGGTGATTGATCTGATGATCATTTATGTGGAGACACTAAAACAAGTATGTAGGTGCTTATTGGAGAATAAGTTCACTGAACGTAGCTCACTGAGGAATAACTAATGGAGTTTTACTTGTCTGTCAATAAGAATTCCTATAGTGATAGTAGTACAAGTGATCCTTAGACTTGAGATCATCATAGTATCTCGTGTATGATGAGTTATACTTTGACATGTCCCTTAAGACCCATAGGGTATATCAAAAAGTATGCTTGGGTGTAACAAGTTATATATGAAGATAATGAATGATCAATAAAAAATTTATTGCTTCTAGTAAAAGAAGAGAATATCTTAGGTGATTCGATAAATGACAATCCAATAGTCCTTGGCCAAGGCAAAATGAAATCATAAATGAGTTTCTAATTTGTATTATTTGGAGTTGTGCATTTAAGAATCGAAATACATATAATTAAATAAAATAAGACTTAACAATAATTCTATGTCTTATATTTAATTAAGACATTGTATGGTGGAAAGATTGATTTGTACAATAACTATTTACTCAAAGGTTCTTTTAATGATTAATGTTGAAATATATATTATTTGGAAAGTCATTGATCGCTAAGGAGACTTATTCTTATTGTAGAATAAATGTTATTTATTTAAATAAATTAAATAGCTAATTTATTTATTTAAATAATATTAAAAATATTATAATGGGTTTATTCACAACCGATTTAATATGGAGAACCTAAAGGGTCACATTATAAAAGAAAAAATAATTATTTAAGAAGTAAATGGCATAATCGTAATAATAAGTTAGGTGTATTTAATTTAATCCATGGTGATAGAATAAATTAAATATCTTAATATTTATTATTTAATATTTTGTAAATATTAAATATAAGTTAATAAGAGGAGTCTTATTATTATTATTACTATTATTATTATTTAATTCCTAAAGGAGTTTGTGAATTAATTAATAATAGTACTCTCATTAATTTCTAATTGGATTAGAAATATAATTAATTAAAGGAGTTTAATTAATTAAATCAAAACCTTGTTTCCTAAATTGTTTAGAAGGGTTGCCTACATTTATAAATAAGAAAGTGTTATTATGGATCATGGTTACGCACTTTATTCCAAGAGTTGAGAGAGTACACATAATTCTATAGAGATAGAATCTAAGGTTTTGCCAAACAACCATATTCTTGAATACTTGTTCTTCCTTGGTAGATCACCTCTATAAGCCAAACACTTCGGTGGCTAACGTTGATTAAAGGAAGGAATCCAACCCGGTGAATTCAATGAGAACGTGAAAGGAATTGGACAACCAGATAGGTCAGGCACACTTTAGAGACAATCTTGAGGACCTTCAACACTTACAACAGCCCAATCTCAAAGATAACCCTAAGCAACGACTGCTACATCAGCCCAAACCGGAGATAACCCCGGTGAGGGGAAAAATCGTCATTTTTCCACCTCAATTCCATATCGCACCATCTCAGCTACATTTCAACATACATTCCACATAGAAGTGTCCTACAAGAACCATAGCTCAAATCCTAAGTGACTACTACACATGACAACACACCGGATGTAATTTGAAGACCTAAAGATCTAGGCATGGTCCTATCTTCCCGACTTTATACAACCTCCTATCCCTTGTCATTGTGTAACTCTCGACAACAGCATTCCGGACAGGTATTATACGCCTTAATCGGATGAACGGATTGAAAGTTATGAAGGTTCGAGTGGACAACGCATTACATACGCATACACGCATTTTGAGATTTGGTAGGCCCACGAGCAGGGGCACCCCGGCAAACCGTAGTACACTTCTGCTCCCCACTCTATAAATAGAGGGCTTGGGGTAGCCATTTTGAAGAGAAAAAAGGCGAGGAAGCCCTGTCCATTTTGCTCTGTACACACTATAAATTGAGTGATTTCTCATTTTAAACACTTGTGAGTTCATACTTTGCTATATTTTACCGGTGGAAACCGAGTGTTCATTTAATTAAAGCCATTTGAAGTCTTCTTGGCAGCCCATTGTAAGAATTCTTACATTTCTTAAAGCCTTTCTCCACTTTTTGCACACATACGCTATTCACGCTGAGAGTCGTGGTTGTGTGCGTATCCTCGGACTTGATGCATGGCCTTTTATTTCTTATATATATATATATATATATATATATATATATATATATATATATATAATTACATTTATGTCAGGCCTGGAGTTTATTTCGTGGCCATTTACTACTTTATTTACATTTCGTCCCGCCTGAAGTTTACTTCGTGGAGGTTGATTATTTCTATATATATATTTATCGCTTTTATATATTTACAATGAGTCCTCGCTGAGTTTACTTTACTTCATGGCGGTTGATCATCTATATATATATATATATATATATATATATATATATATATATATATATATTTTACAACTTTAATATATTTACATTTCCAATCCCCATGAAGTTTACTCCGTGGTGGTTGATCGTTAATATATATATTTACAATATATATATATATATATATATATATATATAACTGGTTACAACTTTCATACAAATTGCAACATCATGTGAGCCTAGGAATCATGTTATCATAGATTCAGTCTCCTAAATCGAGATTCGGTTCCCGTGATGGACATTTTCAGATGTATTCAGCTTGTACATTATTCACGGTGGTTGAATTTCCTTAGATGGCTCTCATGCCCACAAAGAGTTTGGCACTTCTATGTATATTTATTTCTTAAAGATGCCTCACATCTCGAAAATAAAAGCAATAAAGCCGAACACATAATAAAATGGAAGTATCAAAGGCTTCAATTACTATTGAGCATAAGGGTTTGAAAAACCTCTTTTACAAAACATCACTACTATATCTTGTTAAAACTGAACTTTTATACAAAATTCAAACCCTTTGTATATAGGTGCAAACGAGTCATAGCACTACTTCTAGATAATTTCATATTGACTTCCGCACACACGCATTTATGTAATTGAAAAGTGACGGTCACCGTGGTAACACAGATGTCGGGGGGTACCTAACACCTTCCCTCCGCATAATCAAGCCCCTGGACCCTAACGAATCTCGGTTTCACAAACCTATTAAGCAGTGTTACATCATTAGGTCAATGTGCAAACCTTTTCACGGTTGAGTTGGTGCAACCACTAAAAAATACCAACTGGTAACTCTTACAGTCCAATCGTCGACATATACATATCGGACCTTTTCACAACTTATTTTTTCAAATAAATCTCACCTAACATAAGAACACCAAAAGACAAGAACAGAAAAGGGACAATAAAAATCCCGACGTCGACAAATATTACCCACAACTATAACATAATAATATCATCACATATACTACTGTTAATTACAGTCATTATACAACTTAAACACTTATCACATAATCAAATATTAGATTAGTCCTAAAAACATCATTATTATTATCGTCCTTTGATAATTCTTTAATCATTATATCATATACATTATGATTTAACACTTTCATCTTATAGATTATAAGTTCTTCTTTAAAATCTAATAAGTAAAATACTAATCCAGCAACCTGGATTATCCAAACATATCAACTGATACCTAATCCAGCAAACTGGATTCAACTGATACCCAATCCAGCAAGCCTGGATTCAACAGATGTTCAATCTAGCAAGCCTGGATTCATTAATTTTTTAATCTAGCAAGCTGGATTCATTATCTCTTTTCACAAAAATACCAAATCAACTTATTATTTTTCTATCCTTTGTCCAAACATATATACATATATGTCATACACAAAAAGAAAATTTTCCATAATTTTTCAACTCCCTTTAGTATATTTCAAAAATCATTTTTTGTTCGTAGCTTAAGAAATTAGCCCTATCATGCTCAACTAGAGAAATTCCCATCTCTTTACATAATCTTATACGTGTTAACGTGAGCCTCCAGTTTAATTTTTTTGCCCATTGGAGTTATAGAACTCCGGTTATAGCCCTTTTTGTCAGAAAATCCTAAAAATTGAAATGGCCATAACTTGGTCATTTTAAGTCATAATGAGCTCATTTTTGGACAGGAGCTACTTTATACCATATATTTTCATGTCCCAAAAGGTCGGAATTTATTTCATTAATTAAGTTGCCAAAAATGCCCTTGAAAAATCTGGAACAATAGCTTTTTCAAAATTTTCACTTTTCCTACTTTGCTAAAAATAGTCTATATAGAAATCTACAACTCCTTTTTCAGTGATTCCAATTGGAAATGTTAGAAAAATCATCATATTATCATTTCAATTTTTTGCATAATTTTTGAATATTAGAAAAAGGATGACACTACACCACACTTGCTGGACCAAAACAGTCTGTTTTCCTTTTTTAACAACAAAACTATTTTTTGCTAAAACAGTCACTACGGCTTGTTTACTCAGCATTTTTGAGTTCTAGCACTTGGGTTTAGTAGTTAACGTTCATATCTAGCACCTCTCTTTGACAGATCACAAAAAGAAGGTGTAGATCAAAAATGGTGGAAATCGAAATTACATAAAATTTTTGTGGTTTATAAACTAGAAAAATTACTATTCTTTTCTTTTGATTTCCAAACAAATCAACACCCAATATGGGTATATATATACATAAAACACTCATCAACAAGTATATTCATGGTTTTTGAGTTTAGAAATATATATTCAAGTTTTGATTTAGTGTACTCCAACTAAAATATATAAATTAGTTTAGGATTATACCTTTTGATATTTTCTCCTCTTTCCTTCCATGACCACTCTATTTTCTCCTTTTCTCTATCTCTAATGGCTGCTGCCCTCTTCTCCTTCTCCACCGTGGCTGCCGTTCCTCCTTTCTCTCTCTCTCTTCAGTTATTTTAGTTAGAAAAATAAAAGATGAAAGAAATATGTTAGATATAGATATATTATCAATATCTACATTCCTCCCTTTCTCTTCCACAAAAAAAACCACCCATGTGACCTTCTTTTCTTCCTCATAACCGGCCACTTGTCCCTTTTTATCTCCACCAATTATTTTCTTAACTTATTCTCCCACCCATTTGATTTAATTCCATGGTTAGTGCTTTATTAATTGCCCAAGATTGGTTCCTTCTTTTCCTTTCCTTGTAGCTAATTCTTGGCCTCTCCTTTTCTTCCTCTCTACCACCCGACTGTGAGACCATGAATTTTATGAAATGAAAGTATTTAATTTTCTTATAATTATTCTATTTAGTAAATGGTTAAATTGATAAAAGGTTAAAGTTAAGGGTGATATGTTAAAATTTTGCAAAGTAAGCAAGTTGATATAAAATATTCGTTGTATCGGAGAATATTCGATTAGTCGGGGAATATTCGTACGACGGCATAATCATTGGTGGACCCCACAACGGAAGTATTATCGTAGTTAGAAAATGACAGAATTATCTTTTTATAAAAATAACAGCGAAAGTGTTACCGTTAAAACTGTTGAACTATCCGGTAGTAAAAGTACAGTAATGTGCGTGGTTGCATAGTAGCACACGGTATTTATTATTGATGCTTACGTGAGAAGTCACTCAGTTATACTCAATTATTGCTATAGTAATTGCTACATTATATCTCTCATATTATTGATTCAACTATTGTCACAGTATTATCTGCATAATATTTTATATTATTAAATCAATAATTGAGACGACAAAGTTATACATATTAATATTTGCAATATTGACAATGTTTAAAAGTTCTTTCAAGGAGAGGTTTGGTCAC
The DNA here is from genome assembly GCA_020205605.1 of Panax ginseng. Taxonomy (NCBI): domain Eukaryota; kingdom Viridiplantae; phylum Streptophyta; class Magnoliopsida; order Apiales; family Araliaceae; genus Panax; species Panax ginseng. Next base: position 87,490,782 of record CM035128.1, on the reverse strand, counting down.
CTAATTGCGCGCCAATAAGGACAAATCCTTATCGGAAAGCCCCCTCTTTCCTGGGAATGACCTGGTTGTTAAATATTGTGAGTTATAGTATTAATGATGAATAAGTTCGTGTTGATTAAAGATGAAATTGATAGTTCCATTGTGTTGGGATTATTAGTGTTAGTGGAAATTGACATTTATTTCGATAACAATTGATGTCTGGAAGTTATACTGACCAATCTGGTAATTAATCGGATAAATGAGCAATTAATTGCTATTAATTCACATGCTTATAACTATTTGTTCACAAGTGTGTACTATTGATTCACATTCATGTACTATTAGGGGAGGTGGACTAAGTTAAAAATGGAGGTATAGAAGGAGGTACTATACTGTAATTTGTATTTTCACATGTATAGAACTATTGATTCACATGATTGAACTATTGATTCACATGATGTACTATTAAGGGAGGTGGTGCAAGTTTGATAATACTTGAAGGACTAAATTAAAAATGAAGGAAAAGATGAAGGTATTATACTGTAATATTTCGAGCTCCAAAACGTGCAATTATCGAAACTATATTTTCCTATAAATAGAAGTTCATTCTTCCTTCATTCTCACCAATTCACTAAAGCTACAGAGCAATTATTATAGAGAGAAATAAGAAGAGAAGTCTGCTACCTCACTATTCCAGTATCCAGTTTTTTTCTAAAGTAAAGGATATTATTATTATAGTAAGGGGTATTATTCTTTCATATTCATGAAGATAGTTATTTTCTTTCAATACTCGTAAGGGTTGTTATTCCATTCTTTATTATTATGTTGGAATAACCTGTCTATGCAAAGTACCGCATACATGGTGAAATTCTTCTGTTATTCCATTCTTTATTATTCTGTTGGAATAACCTGTCTGTGTTGTCTATCGCATGCCTAGTGAATTCTGTTGTTATTCCATTCTTTATTATTTTGTTGGAATATCATGTTTGTCTTGGATTCTGCATGACCCAGTTCCATTCTTTATTATTCATTTGGAATATCCTGTTTGTGCGAATTACGCATGACACAGTTCCATTCTTTATTATTCTATTGAATAACTCGTCATGCGGCCTATCGCATGCATGTGAATTCTTCATTTATTCCATTCTTTATTATTCATTGGAATAACATGTCTATGTGGATTACTGCATGATGCATGGTGAATGATCCTTCAGATTCATTCTTTATTAAATTGTGGAAATGATCTGTCTACGTGGATTACCGCATGACGGGTGAAAATCCATTTACAGTTTCGTATATTCTATTATACTTGTATAAGATATCATTTCTTTTGTACTCGTCATGGAATATCATTTTCTTTGGTATTTTTCTTTTACGAGTTACTATTCACCCAATTACTATTCACTCTAGTATTATTCACTCGGGTATTCGGGGCACTTTTCGTGTCGGAGTACTATTCATGAGTTATTATTCACCCAAATTACTATTCACCCAGATATTATTTACTCGGGTATTTGGGGTATTTTTCATGTCGGGTTACTATTCACGAGGTACTATTCCCGAAGTACTATTCACAGGGTACTATTCACGGGGTACTATTTACCCGAAAAAAATATTTCTTTTTTGTCCAAATTATTTTTGGTACATGAATATTATTCTTGAATTTTTACTCTACGAAGCAGTATCATGTTGACAATTTGGATATTTTTAAACTCTGGATAAATTTAAAGTCTTTATTATTTATCCTTGATTTCGTTTTATTAATGCTTATATCATTGTCATCATCCGCATGCTTATATTGTGATGACAGTTATCTTTGGCTTACGTGCAAAGATGGACTATTGATTATTGGTTTTACAGTTGCATATCTTTGGCTTACATGCAAAGACGAATTGTAGATTATTGGTTTTATAGTTGTATATCTTTGGCTTACGTGCATAGATGGACTGTTGATTATTGGTTTTATAGTTGTATATCTTTGGCTTACGTGCAAAGATGGACATGTGTATGACATGATCATAACCACGGGTGATAATAACGAATATCCTTGGCTCGTAGTGCATGGATAATTCGATGATGTGATTGGCAGGATCATGACCATTAGTTAACAATTGAATGTCTTTGGCCGTAGTGCACTGACAGACAATTGATTGGTATGAGCATAACCATTGGTTTTATAGTTGAATATCTTTGGCTCGTAGTGCAAAGGTAGACAACTGATTGGTATGATCATTGTTATTACATTTGAATATCTTTAGCCTTTGGGGTAAGGATATTGAGTAAAGTTCTATTAAGCCTTTGTGGCAAGGAGAAATTGTTTATTTACATGATTATAAAAATGAATTATGGATTTAACTATAATCTTTGGTGGTTCAGGTGAAGACAGGTGATGATAGTTCTTTTTGTCTTGGGTATGACAAAGAACTGTTGATGAGTATTACAGGAGTGAAATATTAACGATGGACTTTTAATCTAGAGGAGATAATAGACATTATGTTCTACTTGACTCTTCTAATGGATTGCTTATTTCGCTGCAGTTAAACTTGATGTTTATTGTATTTTATCAATTTAACCCTATTGAAGGCTAAGGATAATTTATTCTGCATTATCTTAGTCATAGTATTTCTTACTGGGCTAGTTGAGCTCACCCTTTCTTTCACTGTTCTCTTCAGGAAATGAGAATATAGTTTGGGACGAGCCTGGGGAATCAGATTGACCGGTCCAAATGGTTGTTTTAGTAGTCCTCACTATTCTATAAAATAGTGTGACAATAAATGTAATGAGGACTCCATTGAGTTTGGATATTATCTAGAAGACAATATTCGTGTTAAAACTCTCAGCTTATGTTTTGTCGTATATTACACGGTAGTTGTATAATTAAGTTTGTAGTTGAGTTCTGTACCATGTATCTAACGACCCAAGATGGGTGATGTATACATGTTTTGGGGGCGTCACACCGGCCATGTGGCCTTAATATCCACCAAGTTTTATTTTCCTTTAATGCTCCACTTAGTATTTTCCTTTAATCTTTTGGGCTTTTAAATTAGTTCTTTGGGCTATGGAAAATTAACATATTCCAATGTCTTCCATTTTATCTTACCATAATTATTTAATTAGGGTTTTCATTTCCTCAATTATAATTTAAATCAGTGCTCATGCATATTTAATTTCTTAACCCAATTAGACTTGCTATAATTAGGTTATAAAATTAATTAATTAAGATGCATAAAATAAATCTCTTAAAATTAGTAAATATTTTAAATACAATTATTCCTCTCATACCATAACCCTTAAGTTAATCAATTTTTTCATTCCTAATATATAATTAGGTTACCTTAGTTTCTTTTATTTGTTTATAATAAATAAATAAACAAACACATAATATTCATATTCATTTACTCACACATTCACACAAATTAATTCAATAACTTGAAATATGATCTATAAATCTCTTAGATTAGGTCACTAGTATATAATTAAATACTAAGATTACTAAATAAAAATAACCCTTTAGGTTATTTAATTCCAATACCTAATTTATAATTAGGTTATGTAACTTTCAATTTAATTTTTCTTTTATATCATAAATAAATATATATACTTAAAATATTTATTTATTTAATCACATATACATCACATAAGTCAAAAAACATTTATCCTTATCATATCACTTTATTGAAATTTATTTCCTTAATAAATTTCCCACATTCATAATCTCTTTCTTTCTTTTAAAAATTTCGATCATTCTCATCATTTCTTTCACATAAAGTTGAAGATAATATAATATTTAATTCTTATCATACTTCCAAATATAATTTCATTATAGGTTTTGAATTTTATAACTCTTATTTTCTTAATTCTATTCAAATAGTAAACCACAAAGGTTTTTCTTTAAAAATTTTAAATCGTTCCTCTATTTTCACTCTATATTTTATTCTTTAACATTTAATTTAATCATTCAATATCTTATGAATTTTTGGATTGTCACATTCTTTCCCCCTTATAGGGATTCCGTCCTCAGAATCACTATTGTATCAAAAGTACATATATTTAACCTCTTCTTCTGAGAATTTCATCCTTGAAATTTCAGCCTACTACACCCTACTCCTTTCATTCACTAAAACTAGGTTCTCATAATAACCTTTATTTAATGATATTAGATTTTACCCGTACATAACGAGTTCATACTATTTCATACACATCATCACATACTACCCAAAACATCACTCTAAAGAGTAAAAAATTTCATATTATGCTGAGGAGTCATATAGACCATGGACTTTCATTTTCTATTTTCGAAAAGTTTATACAAAAATTCATCCGCAAACCGTCATGACTTACGGACACGGTGGGTGATTAGCCCGTTATGCCCTGTACTGATCAAGTACTACATGTTGGAACGATATTTACGTTCATCATATCCACCTTGGGCGCACAAAAGTTTTCCAATTTTGGGATGTTCACCTCAGTCTTAACATAAGATTATGCAGCAAAACAATTTGGTTCAGGAAAAATTTCAAAGAATACTTGGAATTTTCATCAACGTTGGTCTAGCTGAATCAAATAGCTTAGACTTATACCTATAATTCAATTTCAATTGAAACATGTATGGGAAAACCCAGTTGGCAATAGTTTATCTTTGAAATTCTAAAAATAATTTTATGACGTCATGATATCGTATTGTGATATCCCGTTTGATACGATGTCATGATATCGTCATTCCACTACGTCGTGATATATTATGACAATGATGTATTTTACAGTCCGTTTGAGGATTCCGTCATTGTGTGACTTTGTCATAATACATCGTACCATAGTGGAATGACGATTTTTATATCGCATTCAACACTAAACACTTCTGCATTTATAACTCCATTTTTATAATTTTTGCACCAGGTTACATAATGCATTAATGATATAAAATACATTTTGATATTTTTAAATTATTTTCTTCTAGCCGAAACAAATAGCATAGATTATTCTTAAACAGTTCAAAAACATTAAAAATCAGTTTTAGTGTTATCATACCTCAATAGGTAACGATGTGTCAAGGTCACGAAGTCCATACATACACACTGGTCACCATGCATTGAGAATAACAAAATTCATTTTTTTAAAGGAACATTAGTGCGAATTTAACTTGATGTCAAAATTTTTGAAATCTAGCATAGCTAGAAGATTTGGGAATACATACGCTTCCACTGTCAACTTCACTTTCTATAATGATCCATTTCTTAATAAGTCTATCTATTCCTATTATCCTCAATTCTCCATTCACAACTTAGCTATACCCCAGTTCATCAAGCTTGCCACAATAATATGAGTTTAAGAACTTATCCTAGTCAAACCATATGCGTTAATTCGTTGAGGAGTTCAAAAATATACCATACAATTATGAGTCACGAACTTAACATAAGTATGAGTTTTAAGAACTTGCACCTAATCTTATATCTTCTACCTATCTGTTATACACATGAGAAAAGAATCACCTTCTCAACATGTATATAACAAATATCACGACACAAACATTTCAATGATTATCAGCGCTATAAACTAAATGGTTGTCAAACCAAACTCGGCCACTAATCAATATAAGAAGTTAAGCGGTTGTTAAACTAAGGACAATTCACCGCCCATATAAAGAATTGTTCAACTCAACAACTATATCGATATAGGAAGCTAAGTGGTTCTAAAACCAAGTACAAATTCCCCGCCCATACAAGGAATCATACAACTTAGATGCTGACATGAGTCCTCAATTGAAATCCCACATAATCCTAGCTCCATACTTACTCCATACCAATTTTGTTTAATTCGTATTGCATCACCCCCAACCCTTTTTCTGAGTTGGCATAGTACCAATTCATAGTACAACTTATGTACAACAATTTTGCTATAAGATTTTCAATCATTTGATTGATCCTCCTCCCTGCTATGACCTTATCAGATCATAGTGTGATCTCATCGTATTATATTACGATTCATTTCTATGCTATGATCATTTTTTATACGATCTTCTTTCCCTTTATAATTTTAGTCTTTTAGACTCTATCTATTCATTACTAATGTTCATCTTTATCATCAAAGTTAGGTAACTCTAGATCTTTATTACTTGTCAAGATTCGTCTTTGAATCTTATTGACGCACTAACTCTATTTGAGTTAGTCCTTATCCTTATCCCTGGGGTTATTAGCCTAAGGTAACCTTACCTAAGGTTTATAACCTACATCTTTGATACAAACTGTAGCGCTTGTGACGCTCCCAAATCCAGGTCCCTTCGAACCTCGGATCCAGTACGCCACGATACTACTATCATCCAACTATTTATATCTTTTATTCATAAATTAATGAATATAACTTAGCTTATTACAATTTAGAAAATAAATTCTTTCCATTTCCAGGATCTATGTAATGACCCCAAACTTTTATAAAATCATGGTCATTTACCATTCCCGTCTTACATCATATTTAATGTTATATAAATATGCGAAATAATTTAAACTTTTTCAATCTGCTTTAAAAAATCCTTTATTGATTTCTTAACTTGAATCAATTACAAATCCTTGAATGAAATTATGCTATGATTCACTCTATTCAATTATTGTATAAATTTTTACATCTTAATTCAAATTCCTCTATGTACTGCCTAGTACAACTTTACAACTTAACATGTATTACACATCGTAAACTACTATCATGTACATCTACTAGAACTTAAACATGGTTCAAGAGCATATATTTAAACAAATGAATCAATCTCCTTTGATACTATTGAACTTTTATCAATCAAGTTGCACGTAATCTTTACTGTGAATCCTTAACCTGCAAAAGTGGTTATTTGCAAGGGTGAGCTCGACAACCCAGCTATTTTATCAGTTGTCATGCAACACATAGCATATAATAACATACTCAGTTCATGCATTCATTATTAATTAATATTTACTACGCATGTTACTTCTCACACAACAAGCATATAGGTTTACTTCACGATCATATCATCAAAGATCACCTTTTAAATTTCATACATATCTCATATGCATTTCATTTATATACATCAACATTCTTATAGCATAATATAGTTCAACTAACAGTTATAGAATTCATATATGAAATAGGAACTGAAAGACTTTCCTGATTCGTAGTTTATCAACTATGACTTAACTGATTATAGTTATCCACACTTCGTGTATTCCTATACAGTTATATAATCATTGATTCATATCCATCAGTCGTACATTCATACAAATGTAATAATAATGTTACATTGTTCTTTATCTTGGTTTTTAAGACATTCCCTTTGCTTTCTTAGTAAACTCTTAAAATAGCTATATATACATAGTACACCTTAGCTACACATGCTTCATATCAACATTCATAAATCTTTATCACACACTTGACTCGCTATGTGTTCGACACATATTTAAAGTTTATAGATACGTGATCTACATTGTTCTTACATTTTGCAAACTTTAATAAAATTTATCAACTATGTGTTTTATATAACCATTACATTCTCTTATGCTTAAACATCATCTATGTCAAGTATTATAACTTTAGACATTCATTACACATATGCTTTAAGGTTCAGATCAAAGTTAAAATAATCAGGCATCACTGCCCTGTAGCATAGTTGCGCCCTGGTTAGGCTTAGGGATGGCGCAGCTGCACTATCCTCTTACCTGACCAGAGTTGAGCTTCTGCTTTCTTAGTTTCAGTCCAAACTTTAACACACTTAGACTCTTAAACTTCACATGCATGCATGCTAGGGGTCTTTATATAAGTATATGACCACTCTTAAGTTCCTTTTTACAAGTTTTAGTTCATGACTTTCCATGAAATTAAAACATAAAAGTTATGTATTCATCATGCTTTATAACTTTGGCCACATTTCTTAATATAAAGGTCTGACAATCTGTTAATACCTATGATCATGATGTTGATATCATTTATTCATAAATAGCATTGTTTAACACTTTGAAACATGCTTTAAACTCATGTTTGATTAAACTATCTTTATGTCCATCACCTATAAAACATGTTTATAGACATAATAAAACATAAAATGGCATCTCAAGCCTTTAGAATCTAAATACTCATATGATGCAACTAGATTTTGAAAATATGTTCAAAGTTGCCTTTGAAATCACTTTATCATGAATGATGTATTATGACACATGTAAGACAACTTTAAAACTCTTATCTTAAGTAACTAAGTCATGTTAACATCTTTTCAAGTTCAAAAACTACCTTATGTAGCATTTATGTACCTTGGTTCCGTTATATCAAGTTTTTCTTGAAAACTTTTCTAACACAAGACCTAATAAGTTTGGTCATGGACAAGGACACCATAAACATTATATCATGCTCATTTAAATCTTAAATCAATCATGTATATCAACCACTAAGTTCAAAACTTGTAAAACATAGGTTTCCACAAGGTTTGTTTTCAAAACTTAAAGTCTTTATTAAAGATCTTTTATTAAATCATGTTGGACACTTCATAACTCACAAAGAAGCTTTGTATCTCATGTTATACTTCTTTTTAAGTATGTATTTAAGTCATAACACCAATTTCACAACACTTAGTATACCAAAAATCAAGAATTAATTTCGGGTACTATGTAGTGAATTTGCTACCTACACCTAGTATATAAATAGAGGCGTAGCACAAGCCTTACACCGAAACAACAATGATAAGTTACTCTATTTTGGAGAGTATCAACCCACTTCAAATTTCTATCAATCAAGCATACTTAAACTCATTCTTAGCGATCCTATACAAGTATCTAAACTTCATAATTACTTGATAGCATGCTAATTCATACCAATTGTCAGAGAATTCAAGAAATTTTCAAGAATTTGACAAAACTCCAAATTAAGAACAAAAATCAGAATTTATACCTTTTGGAGCTTAGTTTGCTTAACTTCTATCTTCTACAAATGTTAAACCTCACTTTAAACAACTAGTAATGCAGACTCTAATTCTTGGGTTTTACAGACCATTCTCAGCAACATGATTTCAATAACATAACTGCCATTTTATAGAGGAATGATGGACTGGGCATTCATTTTACACTGAAGTTGGAACCTATGGTGTAATGGAAGGAAACATTGGTTAATTAAGAGTTGGCCTACCACCAATTGTCTAGCCATCATCACTACACATTCTAGCCTTTTTGATTTGCTGAGTTTTACGCAATAGAGAAGTAGCCCATTGTTCATGTACTAAGAGGGTCACTCATTTTGGGACAAAAATCAATTCTCAACAACAAGCCTAGTTCAGTTACTTTAACTCCCAAAAATATAATCTTAATGTACAATAGTCACTATATTAGGAAAATTAGGGATTATTTATGTACTCACATCATATAATCCATGTACATTAGATACATGCAATAAAATGACGCAGTTAGGTATTATTGTCCGAGTAGTTCCATAATTATCTCTACTGTGACGCCCCCAAAATAGGTATACATCACCCATCTTGAGTTGCCAAATACATGGTACAAAATTCAAATACAACTTAATAATACAAATGTAACGACCCAAAAATTTGGATCATCCAGAATTTAAGTTTAAGGAATTAGTTATTAATAAAATGAATTTTTATTAATAATAATATGTGCTATGTGTTTATTAATCGTTCTAGAACCTAGGATGAATATAGTCGGGAGGATTCTGGCTACGAGCTAGATTAAACAATTAAGAATTTTCAAGACGAAGATGAAAATTTTCCGGGAACAAAAATATTTCTGGGGAAAAGGATGAAATAAGTACTATTTACCCGACAAAACCTAAGGGTTAGGGTTTGAATAACCTAAGCCTTTTCGAGAGTTCGGTATGTCGAAATGACATTCCGTCGAAAGATTTGACGATAATATGTCGTGAAAAGTTAAGTAAGCCGATAAAAAATTTTCTCAAAAAACGTGCAGAAATCAAACAATAAAAATGACAAAAAGTATTGTTATGTACTTTTCACTCGTTTAACTACGTTAGGGGAAAACGTGAAGGAAAATGCTTGACACCAAAAAGTGTATTTTAGTTTTTCGGAAATCCGAAGAATACGTAAAAGTTAATCGGTAAAGGAAAGACGAAATATCCAAAAATATTTGGATTTCGAGAATCGTAGTTTTTAAAACTATCGGATGAAAACCCGAAAGACGGAACCAAGAAACATAAAGGCTAAGTATCTTAAGGGCTAAGTTAACTTAACACTTAAGTCATGAATAGTAAGGAGGTTGGGGGTGAAATGACTAAAATACCCTTAGCTTAGATTTTCTATAAATAAGAAGCTAACTTTCATTTAAATGGGATTTTGAAAATCCTATATCTTGAGAGAGAGAGAGAGAGAGAGAGAGAGAGGGTTCGAATGAAGAGGGAGAAGGAAGAGCATGAGTATGAATGATCGGATCGAAAGTGTTCGTGAAATAGAAAAGCTTGCGAATCACCGGCTTTGTCTAGCGGAAGAAAAATAAAGAGGAAAGGTATTAAAACCTAACTCCTAAGTTAACTTTTCTTAAGTTTTTATGTTCAAAACATAGATTAATAAGAATAAGAAGTAAATGATGATAGGAATGATTTCATATGGTTGAAATCGTAAGAAAATGAAGAAATAAGAATTTAAAGTTTAGTAAATAAATTTCTTAAGAAAGTATAAGATTCGTAATGAATTAGAACGATCCGAGTGGATTATATAAATAAGTAGGTGAAATAAGTAAGGAATGATGCTCTATAACATCAAATTCCAATAAAAAGTGAAATCATAATCCAAAATATCAATTAGAATGAAGAACGAACGAATAACACAAAGAACACGAAGAACGTTGTTGATGGAAAAGTTTAAAACCATCGTAGGATAATTGTTGATGATGGACAAGTTTAAAACCATCGCGTATAAGTTCGAAGCATATTGCTTGGTTAGAAACGGTAGAAATGTTCATGAAGAACGGATTAAAACTTAGCTATAACGAAGTTATGGAAAAAATTTCGTAAAAGATAAACGATAACTAGAAAGTTAGTAAATGAACCCGAACGTGTAGGATTTCATAAGAATGTAAGAGAACATAGAAAACGTGAGTCGTGGACTCAAGAACGAATGAATTCCGAGTTCGGATGACCGAATTACGGACGAACAAACTAAGAGAGTTAAAAACGTAAAACGAATGAAGGGTGAAGATCAAGCCAATTGAATGGCACATTAACGGATTCAGAACGAATTTCTATCTAGGGGTATTGAAGTACGTAAGATAAGGAAGAGAATGGATTTGGAACTACCTCGTTCCGAGTTATAACGAATAAATTATGGAAGCGGGAAGTAAGCGTCTCAGAACGATCAAAGACTTAGAAAAATTTTCTAGGGTTAGGGCTTGGCGCCATGACGCCAGCCATGCCTTGTAAGGTGGCTATTGCGACAGGCCGCACTGAAGCCGGCATCAGAACTCTGAAATACTTGCACCTTGAGATAAAAAAAGGAGAGAGGAAATAAGAATGGCCAAAGGTAGGGAAAAAGCCAGGGAAGAGCTTTTAACTACTCAACTCTTGGGGGAAATGTACGGGAAGATAAAGAACATAATGTTCAACTAATATAACACTTAAACAAGTGAATTAAACCTTTAATGAAGGTTGAACAAAAAGATTAAATGAGAGTAAAAGATAAAGAATGTAAACGTGGATTACGAAACCGATATTCAGGGACAGTAGTTACGATAAACGAACGTGGAGGATTGCTAAGGTTGTGATTCCTTAGACATTGAGTGATGAGGGTAATGAATAACATTTTGATGTTACGTCATGATAATGAGAGATAATTATGAAGCGTATAGACGCTGCAAACGCAACGTTGTTGCGATAAACGATCGGTCGTAGCATACAACGAACAGTATGACTTTGACATTAAGAAAGAATAATGAACATGGGGTTCATGGGATGGATAATGATCAAAAGCGATTAAAACCTTGAGTAAAGGTTGAATGAAAGATTAAAAGACGAGCAACGTGAACGTTGAATACGTAAACGATCCTCGTGAATCGTATTCGCATCGGACGAACGTTCTAAGTATACCCTAGTTGTATGACCTAGACGTTGACAAAGGTAGTAAGTAAGACATGAATTATCGAGAAAGCCGTAATGAACGGTAATAAGAGTAATGAAAGCCGAAGCTAGGTCGTATAAGAATGAATCCTGAGGTATGACATTTAGTTGCCAGAAAGCCGTAAGGAATAAGAATTTAACTTAACGAACGTTATAGTTAATGGTTAAGATAAGTTACGAGAAGTTTATGTTGTGGTACAATCGTAACCTTTGATGGGTTACATATGGGAGCTGGGCTAAATAATTCCTTCAGAGAGCGAAGGTATATACAAAACTGGCAACCGATCTAACTCACTTTGTGATGGCGATGTAGGCAAATAGATGAGGAACTTGTTTGTTGGTTATTTGTGGGAAACCACTCAGAGTACCATATAGACTACTAGCAGAGAAGCGATGTGTGCTGAGTCCTAGAGAAGTTATAAGAAGAAGATAAGATATAAAACATCAAAGATGATGAACGTAAAAGTAAGACATCTCCGTATTTCATGAAGTCGTAGAACGGTAATGAAAGTTGTCGCGTAAACCAAGGTTACAAGAACGCGAACCCTAAGAAGTAAAGTTAAGCAAACTAATGCATAAGTCAAATATACATGACTAATTAGTGTATGTGTTGTTTTTCTTATGTGCTACATAGGAACTAGAATGAGCAGTTTAGCATAAGTTATAGCTGTGCATAAGGCAAGTTTCCTAACTTCATTCATATTTCAAATGAATGATAGTTTCTTAAACTTCTCAGATGTTGAACTTGAGAAGTTCCGTCTATGTGCTAATGTGCGATATTTGTGCAATGTGGTAGAACATATGAGGCCTTGTGCCCCAATGTGAACACTTCGGTGTTTCTATGAGATGAACTGTTTTGTGATTTAACTGTTCAATAAGAGAATGCTCTGTTCATACATGATCCGTTATTGTTAAGTTTGTGCTAATGATTTTATCCAGACAGAATGTGTATGAAAAAGGTAGAAGAATGAAAGTATTTTAAAATGAAAGTGAATATTGTTTTAAAATGATAGGAATCGAGATTATTACTATTATTCAAGTTGCTTCATAACCTTTGTTCAGTTATTGAAGTCTTAAAAGAATGTTTGAATTCTTGAAGATGTTTGTTCAACTGTGACAACTTGCTGGGTAATTGAATGCTCACACTTGCTTTAAATGAAAAACATTTTCAGCGTACAATGTTAGAAGAACTTAAGGATCCCGTAAAGATCAAGCTGACGGTATCCAGATGAAGTGTCATTCAGAATGTGGATGAGCGAGAAGATCAAGCGAAAACTTGTAATATAAAATAAGTTAAATGAACTTTAGATTAGTTTAATGAACTGTTATGTATCCTCAGTGGCGGATGAAAGTCACTCCTGTAAGATGTAAAGGATAATGTAATTATCGTTATTTGTAATGAAAGGAGTTATAAGGTTTTAGAACCTGGGAATTTAGAATGTATATTGTTATATTTCTGTATATAATGATGTATGTTTGGAAGAAGATGGAATCGTGACGTTCGGGATTCGGGTGTGAAGATAGAACGGATTTTGGGGCGTTACAATGACTGTCATAATCATACCAAGTCCATCTATGCACTACAGGCCACAGATGACTTTCAATATAATATAAACATGAGGGTGATGACAATGATATAAGAATTCAATAAAACAAGTTCAAGGATAAATTTTTAAAGATTTATAATTTAATTTATCCAGAAATCAATAACATCCAAATTGTCAACATGATACTGCTTTGTGGAGTAAAATTCAAGATTAATATTGTACCAAAAATAATTTGGACCGAAAATGAATCAATTTTTATCATGAATAGTACCATGGGTGAATAGTACTCGAGTGAATAGTACCCTGTGAATAGTAGTACTTCATGAATAGTAACCCCGTGAATAGTACTCCGACATGAAAAAAATAAAACTTATCAAGAATGCTCAGAATAATATTTTCATGAAAAGATACTGGATGAAACACAAATATCAAGGATATTCTACTAATTTCATGGAGTATAGAAGCCAAAACTTTAACAAAACGAGTATAGAATTCGAAATCAAAAATGAAATAATATTACTTATATACTACAGAGTATGGAAGAAAATATTATTTCAAGCAAATATTAAACAAAAATAACATCCATTACCTTGAAAAGAAGAGTATTCCAACTGGTATAGCGGAGATATTCTTGAAGAAAACTTTCACTGTTTTCTACGCTCAAAGCTTTCTAAAAACTCTAAAGAAATACGCTCAATATTATAGAAGAAGAATTCTCTGATTCTGGTGTGATTTTTAATTCTAACTAAGCATACTATTTATAGGAGAATGGAAGGATACTATTTGAGAAAAATTATCACGAACCAACAGTAATTTTGGATGAAATAATTTCGCAGAATCACGGACGAAAGGAAAAACTTCAGACACAACTTATTTACATATATTATATGTACTCCCTCAATTCAACGACAATTTATATATATATATATATATATATATATATATATATATATATATATATATATATATATATATAAACACATGGCAATTTATATATATTATATATATAGACCATTCTAGTTCACCCCCAAGTACTAACATAATTCCCCACCCCAATGTCACTTTCATCATCATATATATATATATATATATATCAATTCCCTTCCTAGCAAGGCAACCACATTTTTTCCTCCCATACCACACACACACACACTTTTACACACACACACATACACATATATATATATAACAAAACTGAGATAACATCTACCGACAGTTTTAAAAAAATGGGTAAATGGGGGTCCAAATAATAATCAAAATTTACAACAAATACCTCATAAAAATTCCCTTAATATTTTTAACAACCTTTATTATCATTATTATAATTCGCAATATTTAACAACGAAAGTCGTTCCTGTGGAAAGAGGGGCTTTCGATAAAGGATTTCCCACTGACATTCGCCGCAGAATTAGGTGACCAAACCTCTCCTTGACAAAACTTCTAGACATCGTCAATATTGCAAATAATAATATTAATAACTTTGTCGTCTCAATTGTTGATTTACTAATATATAAAATATCGACAATAATTGAATCAAATAACGTGAGATATTATAAAGCAATTCTTTGTGGCAATAATTGAACAAAGCGAGAGAGTTCTCACGTAAGCATCGATAATCAATCTGGTGTCCTACTTATATAACCACAGCGTATTCATCACTTTTAACACCGGTGTTTCAACGAGCTTAACAGTAAACCTTTCGCCGATTATTTTTATAAAAAGATATTTTTGTCGTTTTCTCAATCCGATAATAATTATGTTATGGGGTCCACCAATGATTGTGTCGTCAAATCTGAATATTCCCTAATAAAACGAATATTCCACGACCCGATCGAATATAATATAACAACTTACTTTTGCAAAATTTATAAATATTACCCACAACTATAACATTATATCAAATTCACTCCATAATATTCAAAAATGATATTTATAGAAAATTCATCTTTATTCATAAAAGTTGGGGTCTTACAACCTCCCCTTCTTATGAAATTTCGCCCTCAAAATTAGGGTACATACCTGGTATGACAAAGAGGTGAGGATATCTTGATTTCATTTCAGATTCTAACTCCCAGGTCATTTCCTCAACATCGTGATTTCTCCACAAAACTTTGACTTGAGGTATAACCTTGGAGCGTAAAATATGTTCCTTCTTATCCAAGATTTGAACAGGTACCTCTTCATATATTAAATCATCCGCTATTTCGTCTGGTTCTAACTCAATAATGTGATTCGTGTCTTTCACATATTTATGTAACATGGATATGTGAAAAACGTTATGAACACGAGACATAATTGGCGGTAAAACGAGTCTATAGGCTATAGTTCCTATTCGATCGAGGATTAAAAATGGGCCAATGAATCGAGGATTGAGCTTTTCTCTCTTTCTAAATCTCGTAACTCCTTTCCATGGAGCAACACGTAACAACACATGATCTCTAATATCGAATTCCATGTCATTTCGATGAAGATCAAATATAACTCTTTTATCGATCTTGTGAGGTTTTTATCGTTATCGGATCGTTTGAATCTTTTTCGTTAATCATACATACCAACTCCGGTCCCAACAACATTACTTCACCCACCTCATCCCAGTATACTGGAGAACGACACTTTCTTCCATGCATTGCCTTAAATGGAGCCATGCCAATACTTGCTTGATAACTATTATTGTAGGAAAACTCCACCAATGATAAAAACTTGTCCCAACTTCCTTTGAAATCAAGGACACAGAGTCTTAATAAATCTTCAAGAGTTTGAATAGTCCTCTCTGACTGCCCGTCCATTTGAGGATGATAAGCCGAACTAAATCGTAAATCCGTGCCCATAGCTTTTTGCAAACTAACCCAAAATCGTGAAGTGAATCTTGGGTTTCGATCAGAAACTATGGATACTGGCATACCATGCAGTCTTACAATCTCATTTATGTACATACGAGCAAGTCGTTCAAGTGTATAAGTTTCTCCATATAGGTAAGAAATGAAGCGGACTTGGTCAATCTATCAATAATGACCAAAATTGCATCTATGCCTTGAGAAACCTTGGGAAGACCGATGCTTGAAATCCATGGTAATGTGTTCCCACTTTCATTCTGGAATTTTAAGTGGTTGCAATGGACCTTTTGGCACTTGATGCTCCGCCTTGACTCGTTGACAAGTTAAACACCTTGAGATAAACTCCGCTATCTCTCTCTTTATAGTTCTCCACCAAAATGTACTCCTAGGATGGATTGCAAACGGTGTGTTGTGCGCCTCCATCATGATTTTATACTTTAAATCAGGGTCACTAGGAACACAAAGTCTGGAGTTGACTCGAAGTATTCCTTCTTCATCGATTCTTGCTTCCGGCATAGCACTTTCTTGCACTTTCTTCCTCATACGCATCAGCTCCAGGTTTTAATCTTTAACTGATAATATCCGTAACGAAGATCGATCTTTGAAAAGAATTTGGCGCCTTGCAACTAGTCAAAAAGGTCAACAATACGTGGCAATGGGTACTTATTTTTTATGGTGACATGGTTCAACTCCCGATAATCAATACAAAGTCGCATACTCCCATCTTTCTTCTTCACGAATAGAACAGGAGCACCCCAAGGAGACATACTAGGATGAATGAAATCGATGACTAACATTTCCTGCAGTTGGGTCTTTAATTCCTGAAGTTCAATAGGAGCCATTCGATATGGGGCTTTGGAAATGGGTTTTGTACCGGGTTCAAGGTCGATACAAAATTCAATTTAACGCTCTGGGGGTAGGCCATGAAGTTCTTCAGGGAATACGTCGGAAAATTTATTAACAATAGAAATATCATTCAAAACTGACGTATTTTTGTTTAAATCCATGACATGAGCTAAGAAAGCTTGACATCCGTTTTTCAATAAACAAATAGCTTTATGGCTTGAGATGAAAATGATTGATTTTAATAGTTTGGTTGCTTGAATTCGCATAATAGGTTGGTTAAGAATATGAAAGCTAACAACCTTACGAAAATAATCAATTTTTGCATGATGAGTAGTTAACCAATCAATCCCTAGAATTACGTCAAATGCAAGTATTTTCAATGAAATAAGATTGACGGGTAAATTTAGGGTACCGATTTGAACCAAACAAGACTTATAAACAGTGGATGTAATAAAGTTTTCTCCCAATGGAGTTTCAACAGATAAGTCAAAGTCTAATTTCTCTGGAGTCAAATTTAAACGTTGAACGCAAGTAGGAGAAATAAAAGAATGGGTCGAACCGGTATCAAATAAGGTATAGACTTCGCTAGAGTTTATGATAAGCTTACTTCGTGATGACCTCATTCGGGTTCCTTGCTTTACGGGAGGTCACGACAAACGCTCTCCCTTGAAGTCTTCGGTTTTAATTTGTGCAGGACGGCATTTGGTGTTACTGGTTCCAATGAACTTCGGCTTCCTGCATGACGACAAAAATCTAACTAGGTGACCTTCTCTTCCACAATTATAACACGTTTTGGACTGCTGCGCATATTTTGGACTAATGTGTCCCTCCCCTCCGTATTTGAAGCATATGATAGGTGGTCGTTCTCCTTCCTTAACAATGGGTGCTGGTGATGACGTCTTTCCATCATTGTTGAATCACCTCTTCTAGAAATGTTCATTCTTATTGTCTTGGCCATGATTACCACCAAAGTGGTTACCATTTCTAGCATGTTGATTCCCTCCACGTTTGTTGTCACCGCTTCGATGACTACTACCAATGGTATTATCATTTTGTCGGCTGCTCTCTCTTGGTTGAGTTGACTCATTATTGCGCTCCAATAACTGAGTCATATTAACAACATCTGAATACAAACACAGTTTGTGAGAGATAAGGTATTGATGTATCTCAGGTTTCAAACCTCTAAGAAACATCCGCGTCATTCTCTCCTTGTTATCAACTAAGTGGGATGCAAACCGGGACAACTCGGCAAACTTGGCTTCGTACTGCGACACGATCATGTTGTTTTTGTAAGACCCCAACTTTTATGAATAAAGAATAATTTTTCTCATAATATATTTTTGAATATTATGGTGTGGATATGATATAATGTTATAGTTGTGGGTAATATTTGGAAAATTTTGCAAAGTAATCAAGCCGATATAAAATATTCATTGTGTCAGTGAATATTCGATTGGTCGGGGAATATTTGTTTTAACAGGGAATATTCGTACGACAGCACAATCACTGGTGGACCTGATAAATGGATTTTATATACGCGAATCAGTGTCCATTTCATGCTTATTTGTTACTAATTTCTTGTGTTCATGTTTGTTTTTACTTGTTTTATGTTATTGCATGTGTAGGATGGTTGTTGTGGCATTTAAATTGTATTTGGATTCAAGTGGGATGATTTGGAGTCAATTTGGTGCACTTTTGGAAGGATTCATGAAGCAAGAGATGTCATTTAGTAGAATAGAACCTTGCCGGGGCGGGCTTATTTGGCCTATAAACCCCTGCCGGGGCGGGGGGGTCTTCATACGCTTTTGACAGAAAGGATGCCCACCAGGACGGGCTCATATAAGGCTTGCACCCCTGCCGGGGCGGGGGTCTCGGTTGGAGAAGACTCTTTTTGCTTGCTGAACTTTGATGGGAGTTGGTTTCTAGCATTTGAATAGCTTATGGACTCTATTTAGTAGAGAATTCGACTGGGACTTTGGTGTTGGGTGTGACGCCCCAACATAGAGAGCTATGAGTTTTTTAATACAAATATTATCTTCTAGACAATATCCACTCTCGAGAATAAGTCATCATTACATTTATTATCACACTATTTAACGTAATAGTGAGGACTACTAATACTATCATTTATCTGGACCGCCACTCCATTCCCGATTAGTCCCATTCCCCGATTACGCTTCTCATTTCACGAAGAGAACGGAAAGGAAAGGGTGAGCTCAACTAGCCCAATAAGAAATATTATGACTAAGATAATGCGAGAATAAATTATCATTAGCCTTCAACAATGTTAAACCGATAAAATACAATAGACATCAAGTTTAAGCTGCGGTAGAACAAGTAATCCATTAAAAGAGTCAAGTAGAGAATAAAATCTACTATCTTTTATGATTTAAAAGTTTTTCATCACTTTTATCGCAGGGACTCGACAATAAATAATCCACATCATCCACCTTTTCTGACCAAGGATATTCATTAGTATCACAACCACAAATTATCCATGCACTACGGGCCAAGGATATTCGTGTATTCATCAATGGTCATGATCATGCCAACAACTGTCCATCAATGCACTACGGGCCAATGAGGACTTTTACCACATCATTTGTAACATTACGGTCATGATTACACCGAATAATCCTTGGTCATAATCATACCAAATCCATCTATACACTACAGGCCACAGATGACTTTCAAAAAAAATATAAACATGAGGATGATGACAATGATATAAGAATTCAATAAAACAAGTTCAAGAATTAATTTATTCGAGAACTAATAAGTCCAAATTGTCAACATGATACTTCTTTGTAGATTAAAATTCAAGAATGCTCAGAAGAATATTTCCATGAAAAGATCTTTGGATGAAGCGCAAATATCAAGGATATTCCGCTAATTTCATGGAGTATAGAAGTCAAAACTTTAACCAACTGAGTATAATAAAGAATGGAATAACAAAAGAAATCACCATGCATGCGGTACTTCGCATAAATAGGTTATTCTAACAGAATAATAAATAATGGAACCGGAATCGAGTCGTAATTACGCCCGAAGCGGGATATTCAACAGAATAATAAAGATGGAACCAGGTCCGGCGTAAAATGCACAGACATGATATTCCAACAGAATAATAAAGAATGGAATAACAGAAGAATTTCACCAAGTATAGGGTAGCCCATAATATCTGAGTTATTCCAATAGAATAATAAATAATGGAATAATAGAATAATAAAGTTCTCTTCATGAATACAAAAGGAATAATACCCTTACCTTAGAAGAAGAAAATCTTGGATATAGGAGTAGTGAAGTAGCAAACACTTTTCTTTTTTCTCTCTATAATTTCTCTCTCTAGAGTTTCAATGAATTTGTAAGAAATAATGAAGGAATGAGCTTCTATTTATAGAAGAATGGAATAAATAGTAACTAATTCATGAATGTAAATTCGATTGATTTACTTTTAATCTAATCGGTCCATAAAATATTCTAATAAAATGAAAACTTTTAAATAAAATATTATATATATATATATATATATATAATATATATATAACATGTCAGAAAAGTATCACGAATGAAAACCCCGTGAACTAAATTGATTTCATCTGCAAAGTTTTTTAAACTTACCTAATATAATAATATAATAGT
Source organism: Panax ginseng (assembly GCA_020205605.1). NCBI lineage: Eukaryota > Viridiplantae > Streptophyta > Magnoliopsida > Apiales > Araliaceae > Panax > Panax ginseng. Next base: position 87,469,844 of record CM035128.1, on the reverse strand, counting down.
ACTCCTTCATGACAAACCAATTCCCTCCCCCACCCCACCCCCCCCCCACCACCCCCCCACCCACCCCACCCATTACTAACACATTTATATACATAATAATATATAATACTTATATATATATATATAACAAAATTGAGATAACTTTCCACCGACAATTTTGAAAATGGGTAAATGGGGTCCAAAAAATAAATAAAATTTACATCACATACTTCATAAAAAAATCACCTTAATAATTTTAACAACATTTATCACCTTTATTATAATTCACAATATTAATCGACCGAGTCGTTCCCCAAAAGAGGGGCTTTCAATAAGGATTTCTCCCTATTGGTGGCGTATTGATTAGGTGACCAACACCTCCCTTGGCGAACTTTTTAGACATCGTTAATATTGTAAATAATAATATTAATAACTTTGTTATCTCAATTATTGATTTAATAATATATAAAATATAACAATAATTGAATCAAATAACATGAGATACTATCGTGCAAGAATTACTATAGCAATAATTGAACAAAAGCGAGTGACTTCTCACGTAAGCATTAATAATCAATACAGGTAATATACTATGCAACCACGCATATTCCTGTACTTTTAACATTTGGGTGTTTCAGCGAGTTAACGGTAAAACTTCCGTAGTTATTTTCATAAAATATTTTTGTCATTTTCTCAATCAAATGATAATTACATTGTAGGGGTCCACCAATGATTGTGTTGCGTCAATCTGCGAATATTCCTGTTAAAATGAATATTCCCAGACCAATCGAATATTATATAACAACTTTACGTACTTTGCAAAATTTATAAATATTACCCACAACTATAACATTATATCAAATTCATTCCATAATATTCAAAAATGATAATTATAGAAAATTCATCTTTATTCATAAAAGTTGGGGTCTTCTGATCTCCCTTTCTTATGAAATTTTGCCCTCGAAATTAGGTGCGTTACACGGTATGTCGAAGAGGTAAGGATACCTTGATTTCATTTGATTCTAACTCCCGGTCATTTCCTCAACATCGTGGTTCCTCCATAAAACTTTGACTTGAGGTATAACCTTGGAAGCGTAGAATATGTTCCTTCTTATCCAAGATTTGAACAGGAACCTCTTCATACGTTAAATCTTTATTATTTCGTCCGGTTCTAACTCAATAATGTGGTTCGGGTCTTTCACATATTTACATAACATGGATATATAAAAAATGTTATGAACACGAGACATACTTGGCGGTAAAAGCGAGTCTATACGCCTACGATTCCTACTCGATCGAGGATTAAAATGGGCGATAAATCGAGGATTGAGCTTTCCTCTCTTTCCAAATCTTGTAACTCCTTTCCATGGAGCAACACGTAACAACACATGATCTCCAATATCGAATTCCACGTCCTTTCGATGAAGATCAGCATAACTCTTTTGTCGGTCTTGTGAGGTTTTTATACGTTGTCGGATCGTTTGTATCTTTTCCATAGTCATACGTACTAACTCCGGTCCCAACAATGTTGCTTCACCCACCTCATCCCAGCATACTGGAGAACGACACTTTCTTCCATACAACGCTTCGAATGGAGCCATGCCAATACTTGCTTGATAAGCTGTTGTTGTAGGAAAACTCCACCAATGGTAAGAACTTGTCCCAACTTCCTTGAAGTCAAGGACACGAGTCTTAATAAATCTTCAAGAGTTTGAATAGTCCTCTCGATTGTCCGTCCATCTGAGGATGATATGCCAACTAAATCATAAATCTTTGCCCATAGCTTTTTATAAACTAACCCAAAATCGTGAAGTGAATCTTGGGTCTCGATCGAAACTATGGATCTTGGCATACCATGCGATCTTACAATCTCGTTTATGTACATCTGAGCAAGACGCGTTCAAGTGTATAAGTTTCTCGTATAGGTAAGAAATGAAGCGGACTTGGTCAATCTATCAACAATGACCCAAATTGCATCTATGCCTTGAGAAACCTTGGGAAGACCAAAGATGTTGAAATCCATGGTAATGTGCTCCCACTTCCATTCTGGAATTTCAAGTGGTTGCAATGGACCTTTTGGTACTTGATGCTCTGCCTTGACTCATTGACAAGTTAAACACCTTGAGATAAACAGCGCTATCTCTCTCTTCATATTACCCCACCAAAATGTATGTCGAAAATCGTGATACATTTTGGTACTCCTAGGATGGATTGCAAACAGTGTGTTTTGCGCCTCCATCATGACTTTATACTTTAAATCAAGGTTGTTAGGAACACAAAGTCTGGAGTTGACTCAAAGTATTCGTTCTTCATCGATTCTTGCTTCCGGCATAGCACCTTCTTGTACTTTCTTCCTCATATGCATCAGCTCCAGTGCGTAGCTTGGCGACTTTAACTTTATCGATTAAAGTCGATTCTACTCGTATATTTGCCATCATCATCGTGGGTCCACAGAGTCTTTATCTCTATCTCCATCCTTTGCAAGTCATACAAAATGGGCCTTTATGTTGACAATATCGCTTTTCGTACTGCATATGATCTTACTACTCGATCGTCGGCTACCACGTTTGCTTTTCCAGGATGGTATTGGATGGTATGATCATAATCTTTCAACAGTTCAAGCCAACATCGCTGTCGCATGTTGAGTTCCTTTTGAGTGAAGAAATATTTGAGGCTTTTATGATCCGTAAAGATCTCCACTTTCTCCCCATACAAGTAATGCCTCCAAATCTTTAGTGCAAAAATAACAGCTGCCAACTCTAGATCATGAGTAGGATAATTCCTCTCATATTCTTTGAGTTGTCGAGAGGCATAAAGCTATGACTTTCCCATGTTGCATGAGAACACATCCTAACCCTTTGCTCGAAGAATCACTGTAGATGACAAATCCCCCTCCGAGGCGGATGGTATTGTCGAGCAGTGCTAAAAATAAGTCTCATCTTGAGTTCTTGAAAACTCTTCTCACATTCCTCGCTTCCACCCGATTTTTGTATCTTTTCGAAGTCGGTGAGTTAATGGAGTAGCGATTCGAGAAAACCCTTCTACGAATCTCCAGATAATAACCGGTTAAGCGAGAAAGCTACGTACTTGGTCACTGATTTAGGTTGTTCCCAACTTTGAATAGCTTTAATCTTTGCTGGGTCAATAGATATTCCATGACTTGATACCACGTGCCCAAGGAATGCTACTTCCTCAAGCCAGAACTCACATTTCTTCAACTTGGCATAAAGCTTATATTCATGAAGCTTTTGGAGTATCAGCCTCAAGTGTTGCTCATGATCTTCACGGCTTTTGGAATAAATAAGGATGTCATCAATAAAGACGACCACAAAGTGATCTAAATATTCATTGAATACTCGGTTCATCATATCCATGAAGCGGCGAGGGCATTAGTCGATCCAAAAGACATGACTAGGAATTCATAATGCTCGTCTGCAGAGTTACGAAAGTCGTTTTGGAATGTCATCCGGTTAAATCTTCAATTGGTGATATCCGAAATGAAGATCAATCTTTGAAAAAAATTTGGCGCCTTGCAACTAGTCAAAAGGTCATCAATACGTGGCAATGGGTACCTATTTTTGATGGTGACATGATTCAACTCCAGATAATCAATACAAAATCGCATACTCCCATCTTTCTTCTTCACGAATAGAGCAGGAGCACCCCAAGGAGACGTACTTGGGATGAATGAAACCGATGTCTAACAATTCCTGTAGTTGGGTCTTTAACTCCACGAAGTTCAATAGGAGCCATTCGATATGGGGCTTTGGAAATGGGTTTTATCTTTGGTTCAAGGTCGATACAAAATTCAATTTCACGTTACGGGGGTAGGCCGGAAGTTCTTGAGGGAATACGTCGGAAAATTTATTAACAATAGAAATATCATTCAAAAGCGGCGTATTTTTGTTTAGATCCATGACATGAGCTAAGAAAGCTTGACATCCATTTTTTAATAAGCGAATAGCTTTATGGCTTGAGATGATGATGATTGATTTTAATGGTTTGGTTGCTTGAATTAGCATAATAGGTTGTTTAGGAATATGAAAGCTAACAACCTTACGAAAACAATCAATTTTTGCATAATGAGTAGTTAACCAATCAATCCTAAAATTACGTCAAATGCAAGTATTTTCAATGAAATAAGATCGACCAGTGTAATGTGAGGGTGCCGATTTGAACCAAACAAGACTTATAAATAGTGGATGTAATGAAGGTTTCTCCCAATGGAGTTTCAACAGATAAGTCAAAGTCTAATTTCTTGAGTCAAATTTAAGCGTTGAGCGCAAGTAGGAGAAATAAAAGAATGGGTAGAACCAATATCAAATAAGGTATATACTTATTTAGAGTTTATGATAAAGCTTACCGTGATGACCTCGTTCGGGTTCCTTGCTTTCTGGGAGGTCACGACAAATGCTCTCCCTTGCACTACTAGCTTTGACTTTTCGGGCGTCCTTTGGTGCCTCCATCCTAGCTGAACTTGTCTTCGGTGAATGACAAAATCGGGCTAGGTGACCTTCTCTTCCATAATTATAACATGCTTTGGACGACATCGCATAATTTGGGCGATGTGTCCTTCCCCTCCGCATTTGAAGCATATGATGGGTGGTCGTTCTCCTTCCTTAACCACGGGTGCTGGTGCTGACGTCTTTCCATCATTGTTGAATCTCCTCTTCTTGAAATGTCCATTCTTATTATTTTGGCCATGATTACCATTGAAGTGGTTACCATTTCTGGCATGTTGATTCCTCCACGCTTATTATCATTGCTTCGATGACTATTATCACCGGTATTATCATTTTACCGGTTTGCTCTCTTTTTGGTTGGGTTGACTCATTATCGCGCTCCAATAAGCGAGCCCTATTAACAACAAATGAATACAAACCACGGTTTATGAGAGATAAGATATTGATGTATCTCGGGTTTCAAACCTCTTAGAAACATTCGCGTCATTCTCTCCTCATTATCAACCAAATGGGACATGGCCCCGGGACAACTTCGGCAAACTTGGCTTTGTCTTTGCGACACGGTCAAGTTATTTTGCTCCGACTTGATGAACTCTACCTCTTTCATGTGATGAATACTTTCGGAAAGTACTTGTCGTTGAACAATTCTTGGAACTTCTCCCAAGTCATCTTCAATCTGGCGGGTTGAGTACATTTTATAGATTTCCACCAATGTCTGCCTCTACACATAACATGAAGGTGGCAAAGGAACCTTTGCTCCTCGGAGCATCCCAAGACATCAAATATCTTGCAGATCGCTTTATCCACGTCTCCGCTTTAAGTGGTTTTGGCTCTCCAAAAACTTGGGTGGTCCCAGTTCCTTGAAGCTTTGGCGGTGACCATCAAGAGTTGCTAGTGTTTCCACCGCATTTTGGACGGAGCCGCTCTTGCACGATGTTGCATGAATTGCATAAAGCCTCTGAACATTCCATCGTTCATCATCTGGTCGGTGTTGTTGTTTTTGCACGAGGATTGTCGCCTTCACATGCACATTATCCTATTATTGATCTGTGGAGACTCAACGGTCTCATGTGCTCCATTGATGTTCTCAACATTCTCGGATGCCATTTTCAAACACTTGCCACAAAACAAGGGTTAATTAACATATCACATATTATCCCTATACTTTGTCGATCAATTAAATATCAAATAAACTTAGGTAGGTCATACTAGAGAAGGAATTTCCGTCTCTCCCTCCTAGTTCTTGTCTCACATCTCGGCCGGGGATCATATCCTAAGCTTTGATACCAACCATGGCGCCCCCAAAATAGGTATACATCACCTATTCTCGAGTCGCCAAATACATGGTACAAAATACAAATACAATCTTTAATATACAACAAGAGAGTGTGAGTTTTAATACAAATATTATCTTCTAGACAATATCCACTCTCGAATAAGTCCTCATTACATTTATTATCACACTATTTAACGAATAGTGAGGACTACTAATACTATCATCTCGACCGTCACTCCATTCCCAGATTAGTCCATTTCGTTCTCATTTCTGAAGAGAACGGTGAAGGAAAAATGTGAGCTCAACTAGCCCGATAAAAAATATTATGACTAAGATAATGCGGAATAAATTATCATTAGCCTTCAACAATGTTAAACCGATAAAATACAATAGACATCAAGTTTAAGCTGCGGTGAACAAGCAATCCATTAAAAGAGTCAAGTAGAGAATAAAATCTACTATCTTTTATGATTTAAAATGTTTTTCATCACTTTTATCGCTGGGACTCGACAAATAAATAATCCACATCATCCACGCTTTTCTGACCAAGGATATTCATTAGTATCACAATCACAAATTATCCATGCACTACGGGCGAGGATATTCGTGTATTCATCGATGGTCATGATCATGCCAACAATCTATCCATCAATGAACTACGGGCCAATGAGGACTTTTACCACATCATTTGTAACATTACGGTCATGATTACACCGAATAATCCTTGGTCATAATCATACCAAGTCCATCAATACACTACAGAGCCACAGATGACTTTCAAAAAAATATAAACATGAGGATGATGACAATGATATAAGAATTCAATAAAACAAGTTCAAAATTAATTTATTTAGGAACTAATAAGTCCAAATTGTCAACATGATACTTCTTTGTAGATTAAAATTCAAGAATGCTCGGAAGAATATTTCCATGAAAAGATCTTTGGATGAAGCGAAATATCGAGGATATTCCGCTAATTTCATGGAGTATAGAAGTCAAAACTTTAACCAACTAAGTATAATAAAGAATGGAATAACAAAAGAAATCATCATACATGCGGTACTTCACATAAATAGGTTATTCAATAGAATAATAAATAATGGAACCAAGTCGAGCGTGTACGCGCCAAACGAGGATATTCCAATGAGAATAATAAAGACGGAACCGGTCCGTCGTAAAAACGCGTATAGACAATATATTCCAACAAAATAATAAAAGAAAGAGCGGAACCGGTCCGGCGTAAAAGCGCATAAACAGGATATTCCAACAAAATAATAAAGATGGAACCAAGTTCCACGAAAAGCAAAGCATACGAGGATATTCAAGCGAATAATAATAAAGAATGGAATAACAAAGAATTTCACCAATTATAGGGTAGCTCAGCGTATCTGAGTTATTCCAACAAAATAATAAATAATGGAATAACATAAGTTCTCTTCATGAATATAAAAGGAATAATACCCTTACCTTAGAAAGAAAAGTCTTGGATATAGGAGTAGTGAAGTAGCAAAACACTTTTCTTCTTTCTCTCTAGTTTCTCTCTCTAGAGTTTTTAGTGAATTAAATGAAAAATAATGAAGGAATGAGCTTCTATTTATAGGAGAATGGACTTAATAGTAACTAATTTATGAATGGTCCAGATTGATTTACTTTTAATCGGACGGTCCATAAAATATTCTAATAAAATGAAAAAATTTTAAATAATATATATATATATATATATATATATATATATATATATATATATTATTAACGTGAGAAAAGTATCATGGGTGAAAACCCCGTGAACTCAATTGATTTCATCTAAATGTTTTCAAACTTACCTAATATAATAATATAATAGTACTCCTTCATGACAAAAACAATTTCCTCCCCCCCCACCCACCCACCACCCCCACCCCCCCATTTCGACTAACACGTTTATATACATAATAATATATAATACTTATATATATATATATATATATATATATAAAACAAATTGAGATAACTTTCCACAAACAATTTTTGAAAATGGGTAAATGGGGTCCACAAAATAAATAAAATTTACATCACATAATTCATAAAAAATTACCTTAATAATTTTAACAATATTTATCACCTTTATTATAATTCACAATATTAATCGACCAATTCATTTCCGGAAAGAGGGGCTTTCCAATAAGGATTTCTCCTATTGGCGCAATTAGGTGACCAAACCTCTCCTTGCGAAACTTCTAGACATCGTTAATATTGCAAATAATAATATTAATAACTTTGTTACCTCAATTTTTGATTTAATAATATATAAATATCAACAATAATTGAATCAAATAACGTGAGATACTATGCAACAATTACTATAGCAATAATTGAACAAAAGCGGTGACTTCTCACGTAAGCATTAATAATCAATCTGGTGTGCTACTATGCAACCACGCCAATTCTCGCATGGGTGTTTCACGTTAATCTTTAACACTATTTTTGTGTTTTCAATCAAATAATTCCGCTGTAAGGGTCCATCAAACTTCCGTCGTTAATATTCATAAAATCTATATTATATAACAACTTGCGTACTTTGTTTTTATAAATATTACCCAATCTATAACACTATATCAAATTCATTATAATATTCAAAAATGATAATTATAGAAAATTCATCTTTATTCATAAAAGTTGGGGTAATATTACTCGTAAAAATGAATTCAACAACACACAAGGCTTCACGAAGATTAATCAATTTTTCTTAGAATATTATTTTGAAGAGATTTTTAACAACTTTTAGGCTATAAGGGTGTTTTTCTTTGCTTCTCCTTGGGCTAATTTATAAAAATAATGACCTAAGTGTTTATTTACTATATGAACAATTCTTTGTATATCTTCGAGTGAATCGGTGATTTTGTAACTTTGATTTCATAATAATCTCAAAATATTAATTTGAGCTAATTTATAATTGCCTCGATCAATTCTATCTGGAATCGAGAGAGGATATTCAAATCTAGACCTAAAATATAGCATGTGTTCATGAATTTTGTGAATAGCAGAATCTTGATGAATGTTAAGGTAGAGATATGCTTGACATCGCATGTAATCGGCTAGAGAACTTATTCTTAAACATTTTTTAATTGTAATTCACATAGAGATATAGTGAGTTAGTTGATTAAGGTGTTTAACTTGTTTCTATCTTAATTGTGGATTTAAGTTAATACGGTATTAGTGCATCGAGAGATGGTTAATACTACATTCGTGTTCTTGATTAATAAACTGGGATAGTGAATTGATATGGAATAAAGGTTTTCAAATCAAAGTGAAGCTTAGGGTGAAATCATAAGTCTAATTCTCCATTAATTGTTTGAATTTCCAGATTTTGATATCTGTGATTGTTTTGTGGTAGTTCAATTATTCTTTAATTTAGAATCTTTAAATATAATCATTGAGTTGAATAGTTTAATAAAATTAGGATTAATAGAAAATTGGTAATTGTAAGTTAAGATTATTGTTAGTTGATCTCTGTGGGAATGATACTCTACTCATCACTTTATTACTTGTTGATCACGTATACTTGTGTGTTGTGCGTATATAGATTTTACCCAACATGACCCCACAATGGAAGTATTGTCGTAGTTAGAAAACGACAGAAATATCTTTTTATAAAAATAACGGTGAAAGTTTTACTGTTAAACCATTGAACTACCAAGTGGTAAAAGAAATACGATGTCTGCATGGTTGCATAGTAGCACACTTATTGATTATCGATGCTTACGTGAGAAGTCACTCAATTATACTCAATTATTGCTACAGTAATTGTTGCATAGTATCTCACGTTATTTGATTCAATTATTGTCACATTATCTGCATAATATTTTATAATTGAGACAACAAAGTTATTCATATTATTATTTGCAATATTGACAATGTCTAGAAGTTCTGTCAAGGAGAGGTTTGGTCACCTAATTGCGCGCCATTAAGGAGAAATTCTTATCGGAAAGCCCCATCTTTCTTGGGAACAACCTGGTTGTTAAATATTGTGAGTTATAATATTAATGATGAATAATTGTTAAAGTATTAAGAATGTATTTATTAAAGATAAGTGATTTACAAAAGTTAAGGGGGAATAATGCAAACTAGGAAAACTTTAGGGGTACTAAAGTGTAATAAGTTAAATCAATCTGGACCATTGGTGGTGGTTTTAATAGTAAATCAATCTGGACCATTGATGATGGTTTTAATAGTAAATCAATCTGGACCATTGATGGTGGTTTTAATAGTAAATCAATTTGGACCGTCGGTGGTGGTTTTAATAGTAAATCAATCTGGACCGTAGGTGGTGGTTTTAAAAGTAAATCAATCTGGACTATCGATAGTGGTTTTAAAAGTAAATCAATCTGGACCGTCGGTGGTGGTTTTAATAGTAATCAATATGGACTGTCCGTTCTAATAGTGAATCAATCTGGACCGTTCATGAATTAGTTACTATTTAGTCCATTCTCCTATAAATAGAAGCTTAATTCTTCTTTCATTCTCACCAATTCACTGAGATTCACAAGAGACACTACAGAGAGAGAAACTGTAGAGAGCAAGAAAAAGAGTATTCTATTACTTCACTTTTGCAGTATTCAGCTTTCTACTAAGGTAAGGGGTATTATTTCTTTCGTATTCATAAGGAATACTATTTTTTGTATTCATCCTTTAGTATGTCGGAATAACATGTCTACGCGGATTACGTACCGTATGACAGCTGAAAATCCATTTGCAGTTTTCGTATGTTAATTCTTTTCATATTCTTAAATCTAAACTTACTATGGTAAGTTTTGCTTCTATAATCCTTGAAATTAGTGGAATATCCATGAGTTTTGCGCTTCATCCAGTATCATTTTATTGGAATATTGATATGAACTCTTTTATGAAATATCAATATTTTCACCTGAAGTACTATTCACGAGTTACTATTCATAAGTTACTATTCACTCAATTACTATTCACTATAATATTATTCACTCGGGTATTCAGGGCACTTTTCATGCTGGGATACTATTCATGAGTTACTATTTACGGGTTACTATTCACCCAATTATTATTCACTTAAATATTGTTCACTCGGGTATTTGGGGCACTTTTTATGTCGGGGTACTATTCACGGGGTACTATTCACCAAAAAAATTATTTTTTTCCTGTCCAAATTATTTTTGATGCATGAATATTATTCTTGAATTTTACTCTACAAAGCAGTATCATGTTAAAATTTTGGACATTATTGAATTTTGGATAAATTAATTATAAATCTTTAAAAATTTATCATTTACTTTCTTTTAATTGAATTCTTATAGCATTGTCATCATCCTCATGATTATATTGTGATTAAAGTCATCTTTGGCTTACGTGCATAGATGGACTATTGATTGGTATGATTATGACCAGGGATAATTCGGTATAGTCATGACCATTAATGATTACACAAATAATTCTTGGCCCGTAGTGCAAGAATAATTTGTGGACGTGATACTAATGAATATCCTTGGCCCGTAGTGCAGGGATGATTCGATGATGTGATTTATTTATTAAGCTAAGATAAACTTTTTAAATCATAAAAGATAGTAGATATCATGCTCTACTTGACTCTTCTAATGGATTGCTTGTTCCACTGCAGTTAAACTTGTTGTCTATTGTATTCTATCAGTTTAACATTGTTGAAGGCTAATGATAACTTATTCTGCATTATCTTAGTCATAATATCTCTTACTGGGCTAGTTAAACTCACCCTTTTACTTCCATTGTTCTCTTCAGGAAATGAGAACGTAGCCGGAACTAGTCGGGGAACGAAGTGATGGCCCGAGATGGTGTTATAGTAGTCCTCACTATTCTATAAAATAGTGGGCCAATAAATGTAATGAGGACTCTATTTGAGTTTGGATATTGTCTAGATTAAGATATTCGTGTAAAAACTCTCAGCTCATGTTGTATAATTAAGTTTGTATTTGTATTCAGTACCATGTATTTGGCGACCCAAGATGAATGATGTGTACCTATTTTGGGGGCGTCAAAGTTGGTATCAAAGCTTAGGGATATGATCCCTGGCTAAGATGTGAGATAAGAACTAGGAGGGGAGAGACGGGGAATTCCTTCGCTAGTATGACCTACCTAAGTTTATTTGATATTTAATTGGTCGGTCAGAGTATAGGGATACTATGTAGCATGTCAATTAACCCTTATTTTGTGGCAGTATTTGAAAATGGCATATGAAAATGTCGAGATAAGCAATGAAGCACATGAGACTGTTGAGTCACCAACGATCAATACCTAGGATAATGTGCAACAGGAAGACAATAATCCTCAGGTAAAAAACAACACCGATCAAATGATAAAAGATAGGATGTTTAGAGGCTTCATGCAATTCATGCAACAACAGGCGAGAGCGGCTCCTGTTCAAAATGCAAATGGACACACTGGCAACTCACAGATGGTCACCGCTAAACAATTCAAGGAGCTGGGACCATCGGAGTTTTGGGGAGAGCCAAAACCATTTAAGGCGGAGATGTGGATAAAGCAGATCACCAAAATATTTGATGTCTTGGGATGCTCCGAGGAGCAAAAGGTTCCTTCGCCACCTTCATGTTGAGAGGAGAAGCGACATTCTTGGTGGGAATCGATAAACGCATTACCCGACTACCGCTTCAAGATGTCTTGGGAGAAGTTCCAAGAGTTGTTCAATGACAAGTACTTTCCGAAAGTATTCGTCACATGAAGGAGGTGGAGTTTATCAAGTTGAGCAAAAAAAATATGACCGTGTCGCAATGACGAGAGGCTAAGTTTGCCGAGTTGTCCCTTCGCATCCCATTTGGTTGATAATGAGGAGAGAATGATGCACGAATGTTTCTACGAGGTTTGAGACCCGGAAATCGTCAATACCTCATTTCTCATAAACTGTGTTTGTATTCAGATATTGTAAATAGGGCTCAGTTATTGGAGCGCAATAATGAGTCAACCCAACCAAGAGAGAGCAGCCATCAAGTCGATAATACCAGTGGTAACAGTCATCAAAGAGGTGACAACAAACGTGGTGGGAATCAACATGCAAGAAATGGTAACCACTCCGGTGGTAATCATAGCCAAGATAATAGAAGTGGAAATTTCAAGAAGAGGAGATTCAATAATGACGGAAAGACGCCAAAGACCCAGGCCGTTGTTAAGGAAGGAGAACGACCACCGGTCGTATGTTACAAATGTAGAGGAGAGGGACACATCAGTCCAAACTGTACGCACCAGTCCAAAGAATGCTACAATTGTGGAAGAGAAGGTCACCTAGCTCAATTTTGTCGTGCACCAAAGTCAAGTCCAACTGGGATGGAGGCATCAAAGGTCGTCCCAGACAAGACAAAACCAGTTGTTCAAGGAAGAGCATTTGTCGTAACCTCCCAAAAAGCGAGGATTCCAAACGAGGTGATCACGGGTAAGCTAATCATAAACTCTTGTGAAGCTTATACCTTATTTGATATCGGTTCTACCCATTCCTTTATTTCTCCTACTAGCGCTCAACGTTTAAATTTGACTCCGGAGAAATTAGACTTTGATTTATCTGTTGAAACTCCGTTGGGAGAAACCTTCATAACATCCACTTTTTATAAGTCTTATTTGGTTCAAATCGGTAACCGCGCGTTACCTGTCGATCTTATTATTTTAAAAATACTTGCATTCGATGTGATTTTAGGAATTGATTGGTTGACTACTCATCATGCTAAAATTGATTATTTTCGTAAGGTTGTTAGCTTTCATATTCCTAACCAACCTATTATGCGAATTCAAGCAACAAAACCATTAAAGTCAATTACTGTCATCTCAAGTCATAAAGCTATTCGTTTATTGAAAAACGGATGTCAAGCTTTCTTAAGCTCATGTCACAGATTTAAACAAAAATACGTCAGATTTGAATGATATTTCCATTGTTAATAAATTTCCTGACGTATTCCCTGAATAACTTCCTGGCCTACCCCCAGAGCGTGAAATAGAAATTTGTATCAACCTTGAACCCGGTACAAAACCCATTTCCAAAGCCCCATATCGAATGGCTCCTATTGAACTTCAAGAGTTAAAGACTCAACTGCAGGAATTGTTAGACATCGGTTTCATTCGTCCTAGTACATCTCCTTGAGGTGCTCCTGTTCTCTTTGTAAAGAAGAAAGATGTAAGTATGCGACTTTGTATTGATTATCGGGAGTTGAATCATGTCACCATCAAAAATAGGTACCCGTTGCCACGCATTGATGACCTGTTTGAACAGTTGTAAGGCGCCAAATTCTTTTCAAAGATCGATCTTCGTTCCGAATATCATCGGTTAAAGATTAAAACCGATGATATCCCAAAAACTACTTTTAGAACTCGGTACGGGCATTAAGAATTCCTAGTCATGTCTTTTGGATTGATTAATGCTCCTGCTTCCTTCATGGATATGATGAACTGAGTATTCAAGGAATAATTGGATCATTTTGTAGTCGTCTTTATTAATGACATCCTCATATATTCAAAAAGCCGTGAGGATCATGAGCAACACTCGAGGCTGATACTCCAAAAGCTTCGTGAAAACAAGCTTTATGCCAAGTTGAAGAAGTGCGAGTTTTGGCTTGAGGAAGTAGCATTCCTTGGGCACGTGATATCAAATCATGGAATATCTGTTGACCCAGCAAAGATTGAAGCAATTCAAAGCTGAGAGCAACCCAAGTCAGTGACCGAAGTACATAGGTTTCTTGGCTTAGCTGGTTATTATCGAAGATTCGTAGAAGGGTTTTTTCAAATCGCTACTCCATTAACTCAGCTGACTCGAAAAGATAGAAAATTTGGTTGGAGCGAAGAATGTGAGAAGAGTTTTCAAGAACTCAAGAGGAGACTTATTTCAGCACCTGTTCTGACAATACCATCTGGTTCAAAGGGATTTGTCATCTACAGTGATGCTTCAGGCAAAGGTTTAGGATGTGTTCTCATACAACATGGGAAAGTCATAGCTTATGCCTCACAACAACTCAAAGAATATGAGAGCAATTATCCTACTCATGATCTAGAGTTGGCAGCTGTCATTTTTGCGCTTAAGATTTGGAGGCATTACCTGTATGGAGAGAAGGTGGAGATTTATAAGGATCATAAAAGCCTCAAATATTTCTTCACTCAAAAGGAACTCAACATGCGGCAAAGACGATGACTTGAGCTATTGAAAGATTATGATCATACCATTCAATATCATCTTGGAAAAGCGAACGTAGTAGCTGATGCATTGAGTAGAAGATCATATCGCGGTCGAGTCTTGCGATATTGTCAACGCAAAGGCACATTTTGTATGACTTACAAAGGATGGAGATAGAGTTAAAGACCCCAGGGACCCATGTGATGATGGCAAATATACGAGTAGAACCGACTTTAATCAATAAAGTTAAAGCTGCTCAAGCTACAGACTTGGAGCAAATGCGTATGAAGAAGAAAGTGCAAGAATGTGCTATTCGGAAGCAAGAATCGATGAAGAAGGAATACTTCGAATCAACTCCAGACTTTGTGTTCCTAACAATTCTGACTTGAACTATAAAATTATGATGGAGGCGCACAACATACAATTTGCAATCCATCCTGGGAGTACCAAAATGTATCGTGATATTCGATATACATTTTGGTGGAGCAATATGAGGACAGAGATAGTGGGGTTTATCTCAAGGTGTCTAACTTGTCAACGAGTCAAGGCGGAGCATCAAGTGCCAAAAGGTCCATTATAACCACTTGAAATTTCAGAATGGAAGTGGGAGCACATTACCATGGATTTCGTTACTGGTCTTCCCAAGGTTTCCCAAGGCATAGATGCAATTTGGGTCATTGTTGATAGATTGACCAAGTCTGCTCATTTCTAACCGATTCGAGAAACTTATACACTTGAACGTCTTACTCGTATGTACATAAATGAGATTGTAAGATTGCATGGTATGCCAGTATCCATAGTTTCTGATCGAGACCCAAGATTCACTTCAAGATTTTGGGTTAGTTTGCAAAAAGCTATGGACACGGATTTACGATTTAGTTCGGCGTATCATCCTCAAACGGACGGACAATCAGAGAGGACTATTCAAGTTGGGACAAGTTCTTACCATTGGTGGAGTTTTCCTACAACAACAGTTATCAAGTAAGTATTGGAATGGCTCCATTTGAGGCGTTGTATGGAAGAAAGTGTCGTTCTCCAGTATGATGGGATGAGGTGGGTGAAGCAACATTGTTGGGACCAGAGTTGATACGTATGACTACGGAAAAGATTCAAATGATTCGACAATGTATAAAAACCTCACAAGATCGATAAAAGAGCTATGTTGATCTTCATCGAAAGGACGTGGAATTCAATATTGGAGATCATGTGTTGTTACGTGTTGCTCCATGGAAAGGAGTTACGAGATTTAGAAAGAGGGGAAAGCTCAATCCTCGATTCATTGGCCTATTTGTAATCCTTAACCGAGTAGGAACTGTAGCCTATAGACTCGCCTTATCACCAAGTATGTCTCGTGTTAATAACATTTTTCACATATCTATGTTACGTAAATATGTGAAAGACCCGAACCAAATTATTGAATTAGAACCAGACGAAATATATAGCAGAAGATTTAACATATGAAGAGGTAGCTGTTAAAATCTAGGATAAGAAGGATCATATTCTACGCTCCAAGGTTATACCTCAAGTCAAAGTTTTGTGGAGAAACCACGATGTGGAAGAAATGACCTGGGAGTTAGAATTTGAAATGAAATCAAGGTATCCTCAGCTCTTCGACATATCAGGTACGTACACTAATTTCGAGGATAAAATTTCATAAGAAAGGGAGGTTGTAAGACCCCAACTTTTTTAAATAAAGAATAATTTTTCTCGAAATATATTTTTGAATATTATGGTGTGGATATGATATAATGTTATAGTTGTGGATAATAATTGAAAAATTTTGCAAAGTAATCAAGTTGATATAAAATATTCATTGTGTCGGTGAATATTCAATTGGTCGGGGAATATTCTTTTTAACAGGGAATATTCGTAGGACGACACAATCATTGGTAGACCCCAAAACGGAAGTATTAACGTAGTTAAAAAATGACAGAAATATCTTTTTATAAAAATAACGGTGAAAGTTTTACTTTTAAACTATTGAACTACCTAGTGGTAAAAGTACAGTAATACGTGTGGTTGCATAGTAGCACACGGTATTGATTATTGATGCTTACGTGAGAAGTCACTCAATTATTGCTACAGTTATTGTTGCATAGTATCTCACGTTATTTGATTCAATTATTGTCACATTATCATCTGCATAATATTTTATAATTTAGACAACAAAGTTATTTATATTATTATTTGCAACATCGACAATGTCTGAAGTTCATCAATGAGGTTTGGTCACCTAATCATGCTACTAATAAAGAGAAATCCTTATCTAAAAGCCCCTCTTTCCGAACGACTCGTTATTAAATATTATGAGTTATAATATTAATGATGAATAATTGTTAAAGTATTAAGAATGCATTTATTGAAGATAAGTGATTTACAAAAGTTAAGGGGGAATAATGCAAACTTGGAAAACTTTAGGGTACTAAAGTGTAATAAGTTAAATCAATCACAGACCATTGGTGGTGGTTTTAATAGTAAATCAATCTGGACCATTGATGGTGGTTTTAAAAGTAAATCAATCTGGATGGCGCTTGTGGTGGTTTTAAAAAGTAAATCAATCTGGTACCGTCATGGTGGTTTTAAAAGTAAATAAATCTGACCGCCAAATGGGTTGTGGTTTTAATAGTAATCAATATGGACCGTCCATTCTAATAAATGAATCAATCAGACAGTTTCGTGAATTAGTTACTATTTAGTCCATTCTCCTATAAATAGAAGCTTAATTCTTCTTTCATTCTCACCAATTCACCGAGATTCACAAGAGACACTATAGAGAGAGAAACTATAGAAAGCAGAAGAAGAGTATTCATTACTTCATTTTTGTAGTATCCAAATTTTCTACTTTAAGGTAAAGGGTATTATTTCTTTTCGTATTCATAAGGAATACTATTTTTCGTATTCATCCTTTAGTATTTCGGAATAACTTTTCTCACGCGGATTACATACCGTATTTACGGTGAAAATCCATTCTGAGCCAAGTATGTTAATTCTTTTCATATTCTTAAATCTAAACTTACTATGGTAAGTATTGCTTCTATAATACTTGAAATTAGTGTAATATCCGTGAGTTTTGCGCTTCATCCAGTATCATTTTATTGGAATATTGATATAAACTATTTTATTAAATATCAATATTTTCACCCGAAGTACTATTCACAAGTTACTATTCATAGATTACTATTCACCCGGTTACTATTCACTATAATATTGTTCACTCGGGTATTCAGGGCACTTTTCATGCCGGGATACTATTCACGAGTTACTATTTACAGGTTATTAGTCATCCAATTAACATTCACTCAAATATTGTTCACTCGGGCATTTGGGACACTTTTCATGTCGGGGTACTATTCACGGGGTACTATTTCCGATGTACTATTCACGGGGTACTATTCACCAAAAAATTTATTTCTTTTCTATCCAAATTATTTTTCATACATGGATATTATTCTTGAATTTTACTCTACAAAGCAGTATCATGTTGAAAATTTGGACATTATTGAATTTTGGATAAATTAAATTATAAATCTTTAAAAATTTATCCTTTGCTTTCTTTTAATTGAATTCTTATATCATTGTCATCATCCTCATGTTTATATTGTGATGAAAGTCATCTTTGGCTTACGTGCATAGATGGACTATTAATTGGTATAATTATGACCAGGGATAATTCGGTATAGTCATGACCATTGATGATTACACGAATAATTCTTGGCCCGTAGTGCAAGAATAATTTGTGGACGTGATACTAATGAATATCATTGGCCCGTAGTGCATGGATGATTCGATGGGATGATTCGATGATATGATCTATTTATTAAGTTGAGTCTCAGCAATAAAGTTAATGATAAACTTTTTAAATCATAGAAGATAGTAGATATAATGCTCTACTTGACTCTTCTAATGAATTGTTTGTTCCGCTGCAGTTAAACTTGTTGTCTATTGTATTCTATCAGTTTAACATTGTTGAAGGCTAATGATAACTTATTCTGCATAATCCTAGTCATAATATTTCTTACTAGGCTAGTTAAGCTCACCCTTTTACTTCCATTGTTCTCTTCAGGAAATGAGAACGTAGCCAGAACTAGTCGGGGAACGGAGTGATGGCCTAAGAAGATTTTATAGTAGTCCTCACTATTCTATAAACTAGTGTGCCAATAAATGTATTGAGGACTCTATTTGAGTTTGGATATTGTCTAGATGACAATATTCGTGTAAAAACTCTCAGCTCATGTCGTATAATTAAGATTGTATTTGTATTCAGTACCATGTATTTGGCGACCCAAGATGGGTGATGTATACCTATTTTGGGGGCGTCACAGTTTTGCACCAGTTTAATGAACTCTACCTCTTTCATGTGACGAATACTTTCAGGAAAGTACTTGTCGTTGAACAGTTCTTGGAACTTCTCCCAAGACATCTTCAAAGGCAAAGAAGTTAAGTCGCTTTGTGATTCCTCCAAAGAATCGCCTCTGCGCCGCACTAACATGAAGGTGGCAAAGAGAACCTTTTTCTCCTTGGAGCATCCCAAGACATCAAATATCTTGTTGATCTGCTTTATCCACGTCTCCACCATAAACTGAGAGTTTTAAAATGAATATTGTCATCTAGACAATATCCACACTCAATGGAGTCCTCATTACATTTATTATCACACTATTTAACAGAATAGTGAGGACTACTAATGCTATCATCTGAATCGTCACTTCGTTCCCTGACTAGTCCCAACTATATTCTCATTTCCTGAAGAGAACAATAAAATCAAAAGGTTAGCTCAACTAGCCCAGTAAGAAATATTATGACTAAGATAATGCAGAATAAATTATCGTTAGCCTTCAACAATGTTAAACTGGTAAAATATAACAAACATCAAGTTTAACTGCAGCGGAACAAGCAATCCATTAGAAGAGTCAAGTAGAGCATAAAATCTACTATCTTCTATGATTTAAAAAGGTTTTTCATCAATTTTATCGCTGAGACTCAGCTTAATAAATAATCCACATCATCCCTGCACTACGGCCAAGGATATTCATTAGTGTCACGACCAAGAATTATCTATGCACTACGGGCCAAGAATATTTGTGTTTTCATTAATGGTCATGATCATGCCAACAACTGTCCATCAATGCACTACGGGCCAATAAGGACTTTTACCACATCATTTGTAACATTACAATTATGATTATACTATAGAATAATCCTCACGGTCATAATCATACCAAATCCATCTATGCACTCAAAGGCCACGTATGACTTTCAACATAATATAAACATGAGGATGATGACAATGATATAAGAATTCAATAAAACAAGTTCAAGGATAAATTTTAAAGATTTATAATTTAATTTATCCAAAAATCAATATCGTCCCAAATTGTCAACATGATCACGCTTTTGGAGTAAAATTCAAGATTAATATTGTACCAAAAATAATTTGGACCGAAAACAAATCAATTTTTATCATGAATAAGACCACGGTGAATAAGACTCAAATGAATAAGACCACGTGAATAAGTATTTCATGAATAGTAACCCCTTAAATAGTACTCTAACATGAAAAAGTTAAAACTTATCAAGAATGCTCAGAATAATATTTCTATGAAAAGATACTAGATGAAGCGCAAATATCAATGATATTCTACTAATTTCATGGAGTATAGAAGCTAAAACTTTAACAAAACGAGTATAGAATTCGAAATCTGAAATGAAATAATATTACTTACATACTACAGAATATAGAAGAAAATATTATTTCAAGCGAATATTGAACAAAAATAACATCCCTTACCTTGAAAAGAAGAGTATTCCAACTGGTATAGCGGAGATATTCTTGAAGAAAACTTTCACTGTTTTCTACGCTCAAAGCTTTCTAAAACTCTAAAGAAATACGCTCAATATTATAGAAGAAGAATTCTCTGATTCTGGTATGATTTTCAATTCTAACTAAGCATCCTATTTATAGGAGAATGGAATTATACTATTTCAGGAAAATTATCACGTTGTGGGGTCCTCCAATGATTGTGTCGGCGTACGAATATTCCCTGATAAAACGAATATTCACTGACCAATCGAATATAATATAATAATTTGCGTACTTTGTAAAATTTATAAATATTACCCACAATATAACATTATATCAAATTCACTCCATAATATTCAAAAATGATATTTATAGAAAATTCATCTTTATTCATAAAAGTTGGGGTCATACATCTACTACTCACATAACCATATTATAACCTTATTTAATATTAATGTTTATTTAAACACTTAATTCCTTTCTCAGTTTCTAGAATACACAGATATTTAATCATTTAAGTATTAAAATTACATATGATTTCACTGTACTACTTGGCACCTCATATTATTAGTCCCAATTAAATGTCACACTTCATATATTCTAAGGCAATAGGTATTATATATTACTACTGCCCACATTTTTCATATTACACATAGTAATACTATTAATATTTTAATTGGGCTAAATATCATTCAGTTAGGTACTTTCAACTTATTATAACCTTTTAATATCACAATGATTAATTAATATTAATCATTTATTTTCTTTTCAATAATTATTATGTACTCCACTAATTAATATAATATAATATTTTATAATATCTCTTAATTAACCATATTTATTCTGGGTTAATTAACTCTTTTTCAAATCCATTCGTGGACAACTTAATCATCGTTTAAGATTTTATTATCCTTATAAGTCCTTAATACCCATTTTTTAAATTTTAAATTCCAAAAACTGATCCTACAGATCGGCGCAGCTGCGCTTGTCATTGGCTTGGAAATGGCACAGCTGCACCATACAAAATTCAGAGGCAGATAAGTTTTGCATTAGCAGAAATGAAATCTACGCTTCTAAATACTTTACACATCCTCCTTAAGTGTTAACTCGTCTAACATCAATCCCCTCTTTGATTTCACATCACCGGTTACTATTTTCCTTAACAATTCAAGAATCACACTTCAAGTTTTAAAACTTTATTTTCCTTATTAGTTTAACCAACTATAACATCTCTTTTGTGGTTTCTTACCACAAATAACATAAAACTCGAATATAACACATACATACATTCCGTTGATATTCACTTCTCACCGTGTATCAAATTACTTAATAATTTTCTAACCAATTTAAAAGTATATTGATTTTCTTCTCTTGTCAACAACGTACATATATACAAGTCTAAACCTAGCACGCGTCGAGTCTTTAATAGTATTCAATATGGTACACTAAGTGATTTCCCACAAACAACCAACAAATTGGTTTCCATCTCGTCTACACTATTTTCACAGTGAGTTAGATCGGTTACTAATTCGTATATACCTCCGCTCTCTTGAGGAATTGTTTAGCCCAGCTCCTATACATCCACCATTAAAGAATACGGTTTGCCGCTTTTGGACTTGATACTCAACAGACATATACTCAAGAAATTGGTGATTATCAAAGATATTCAATGTCACCAACTATGATAATCTAATTCTATAAATTATTTAATATAGATAAATCTTATCCATTTTCTCACTAATTCACCTCTACAATAAATATATAATAATGATATATATTTATTAAACACAACATAACTTATTACATAGCTCATATTCCCCTATGTAACACAATACCACATACCTCGTAACACATTTTTATATTCTTGTTCGAATCTATCTCATGCTTTAAGAATTTTATTTACTAAATTCTTATTTTATTGTTTTCTAAAAATTCGGGTCCTTACATCCTCTCCCCCTTATAAGGATTTCATCCTCAAAATCACGGAAACCTCCTGTACTCTGTGCTATTCTGAATATTACCTATTCCTTTGAATAATTTTATCCATTCTCTTTTCAAAAGTTTTTATTACAATAACTTTCCCCAATGCATTCTACCACTTTTTCCTTTCTAAGGAACATTCTACTCACTACATTCATCCTTCAGAAGAATAAGAATCTTCCACGATTTTTCAATAATTGGGAAGTAGTATGAATAACTCAGATTCCAAATTATGCTAAGGGGTCACACAATACCGTGAACTAGTGCTTCAACACAATCCTTCACACTGCAAACTAGAGTGTTTATCAATCACAAAGACTGAAAACACCCTCCACACATACACTAGGTGACCAGTATATTGTACCACTACATTGGGACGTAACGTAGTGTTTTATAACGACTATATGCGTTACACTTGGAACCATTGTCTCCGAAAACATGTCCCCTTATAGGGTTGTTCACCTCAGCTTTTCAACCTCTGAATCCGCACCAGAGCAACTGATTTGGCATAAATACTCAAGAATGCTTGAATTCAATAAATATTTTTCAACAGTCGTCTAGCCAAATCAAATAACTTAGACTTTTATCAATAACTCGGACATCAATCGAAATAATTTAGCCAACTTAATTGACCTTCTTCATAATTTAAATGAAAACCAAAAATTCTTTTATGACGTCATGATACCGTACCAGATTAGTAGTACATTGAGGATTCCGCCATTATGTGACTTTGTCATATTACATCATACCATAGTGGGCTGACGATCTTTCGATTACAACCAACACTAGGTTTGATTGCATTGGTGACTTCATCGTTTACCATTTTTACACCATATCAAATGATGCACATGGTTAGAAATACATTTTGAAAATTTTAAAATCATTATTGTCTTAGCCGAAACAATTAGCATAGACATATGAATAACGGTATTATTTTTAAACATCATTGGTTTAATCAGATGATCTAATGTTTTTCAAGAAAATAGAAGTGCAAACATCAGCATGAAGTCAATAAATTTTGAAAATCTAGCAGAGCTAGAAGATTTAGAAAATCCATGTTTCTCCATCAACTTCAATCTTTACTCCATTTCTTCATTCTATCAATCTCTAACACCATCAATGCTTACTATACCAAAATTTCTTAAATCTTACTTCAGAAGTTTTCTATACCCAGTATAGTTCATCAAACTTACCAGACATTATGAGTTCAGGAACTTGCCACAATCATATGAGTTTAAGAACTTATCATAGTCAGACCATAAGCGTCCATTCGCTGAGGAGTTCCAAAACATACCATATGATTATGAGTCACGAACTTACCATATGCATGAGTTTGAAGAACTCATGCCTAATCTTAATAGTCTCTATCTTAATTTTAATAGTCTCTATCTATCAAATGTGATATGAGAAAAGAATAACCTTCTCACCATTAGCATATAGATAACGCAACACCGACATTCCATTGATTATCATTGTGAGGAACCGAGCGTGTAACGCCCCGAAATCTGGTCTATCTTCACACCCGGATTCCGTACGTCACGATCCCATCTTCTTCCAAACATACATCATTATATACTGAAATATAACAACATACACTCTCAAATCTCAGGTTCTAAAAACCATATAACCTTTTTCATTATAAATAATGATAAATACATTATTCATTCCATCTTACAAGAGTGACTTTCATCCGCCACTAAGGATACATAACAGTTCATTAACCTAATCTAAAGTTCATTTAGACTTATTTTATATTACAAGTCTTCACTTGATCTTCTCGCTCATCCACATTTTGAATGGCACTTCATCTAGATACCGTCAGCTTGATCTTTACGGGATCCTTAAGTTCTTCTAACATTGTTCGCTGAAAATGTTTTTCATTTAAAGCAAGTGTGAGCATTCAATTCCCCATCAAGTCATAATAGTTGAACAAACATCTTCAAGAATTCAAACATTCTTTTAAGACTTCAATAACCGAACAAAGGTTATGAAGCAGCTTGAATAATAGGAATAATCTCAATTCCTATCATTTTAAAACAATATTCACTTTAATTTAAAATACTTTCATTCTTCTACCTTTTTCATACACATTCTGTCTGGCTAACGGATCATGTATGAACAGAGCATTCTCTTATTGAACAGTTAAATCACAGAACATTTCATCTCATAGAAACACCGAAGTGTTCACATTGTGGCGTAAGGCCTCATACGTTCTACCACCTTGTACAAATATTGCACATTAGCACAAAGACAGAACTTCTCAAGTTCAACATCTAAGAAGTTTAAGAAACTAGCATTCATTTGAAATATGAATGAAGTTAGGAAACTTACCTCACACACAGCTACATCTTACGCTGAACTGCTCATTCTAGTTCCTATGTAGCACATAAGAAAAACAACACATACACCCATTAGTCATGTATATTTGACTTATGTATTAGTTTGCTTAACTTTACTTATTAGGGTTCGCGTTCTTGCAACGTAAGTTTACACGACCACTTTCATTATCGTTCTACGGCTTCATGACATACGGAGATGTCTTACTTATACGTTCATCGTCTTTGATGTTTTACATTCTTATCTTCTTCTTATAACTTCTCTAGGACTCAACACATTGTTTCTCTGCTAGTAGTCCATATGGTACTCGAGTGGTTTCCCACAAACAACCAACAAACAAGTTCCTGTCTCGCCTACACACCCATAACAATGGAGTTAGATCGGGTTGCCGCTTTTGTATATACCTTCGCTCTCCTCAAGGAATTGTTTAGCCCAAATCCCATATGTCAACCATCAAAGGTTACGATTGCACCACAACCTAACTTATCTTAACTTATCCGAACTATTAAACTATATGTTCGTTAAATTAATTTCTTATTCCTTACAGCTTTTTGGCAATTAAATGTCATACCTCAGGATTCATTCTTATACGACTCACCTTCGGCTTTCATTACTCTTATTACCGTTCATTACGGCTTCCTCGATAATTCATGTCTTACTTACTACCTTTGTCAACGTCTAGGTCATACAACCAGGGTATACTTAAAACGTTCGTCTGATGCGAATACGATTCACGAGGATCATTTACGTATTCAACGTTCACGTTGATCGTCTTTTGATCTCTTATTCAACCTTTACTCAAGGTTTTAATCGCTTTCGATCGTTATCCATCCCATGAACCCCATGTTCATTATTCTTTCTTAATGTCAAAATCATATTATTCGTTGTACACTATGACCGATCGTTTATCGCAACTGCGTTGCGTTTACAACGTCTATACGCTTTACACTTATCTCTCACTATCATGACATAACATCAAAATGTTATTCATTACCCTCGTCACTCAACGTCTAAGGAATCACAACCATAGCAATCCTCCACATTCTAGACATCATCACTACACATTCTAGCCTTTTTGGTTTGCTGTGTTTTACGTAATAGAGAAGTAGCCCACTGTTCATGTACTAAGAGGGTCACTCATTTTGGGACAAAAATTAATTCTCGGCAACAAGCCTAGTTCAGTTACTTTAACTCCCAAAAATATAATCTGAATGTACAATAGTTACTATATTAGGAAAATTAGGGATTATTTATGTACTCACGTCATATAATCCATGTACATTAGATACATGCAATAAAATTACGCAATTAGGTATTATTGTCCAAGTAGTTCCATAATTATCTCTACTACTCACATAACCATATTATAACCTTATTTAATATTAATGTTTATTTAAACACTTAATTCCTTTCTCAGTTTCTAGAATACACAGATATTTAATCATTTATGTATTAAAATTACATATGATTTCACTATACTACTTGGCACCTCATATTATTAGTCCCAATTAAATGTCACACTTCATATATTCTTAGGTCATAGGTATTATATATTACTATTGCCCACATTTTCCATATTACACATACTAATACTATTAATATTTTAATTGGACTAATTATCATTCAATTGGGTACTTTCAACCCATTATAACCTTTTAATATCACAACGATTAATTAATATTAATCATGTATTTTCTTTTCAATAATTATTATGTACTCCACTAATTAATATAATATAATATTCTATAATATCTCTTAATTAACCATATTTATTTCGGGTTAATTAATTAACTCTTATTCAAATCCATTCATGGACAACTTAATCATCGTTTAAGATTTTATTATCCTTATGAGTCCCTAATACCTATTTCTTAAATTTTAAATTCCAAAAACTGATCCTATAGACCGACACAGTTGCGTTGGTCATTGGCTTGAAAATGGCGCAGCTGCGCCATACCAAATTCAGAGGCAGATAAGTTTTGCATTAGCAGAAATGAAATCTACGCTTCTAAATACTTTACACATCCTCCTTAAGTGTTAACTCGTCTAACATCAATCCCCACTTTGATTTCACATCACCGATTACTATTTTCCTTAACAATTCAAGGATCACACTTCAAGTTTTAAAACTCTATTTCCCTTATTAGTTTAACCAACTATAACATCTCCTTTACGATTTCTTACCACCAATAACACAAAACTTGAATATAACACATACATACATTCCTTTAATCTTCACTTCTCGCCGTGTATCAAATTACTTAATAATTTTCTAACCAATTTAAAAGTATATTGATTTTCTTTACTTGTCAACCACGTACATATATACAAGTCTAAACCTAGCACGCGTCGAGCCTTTAATAGTATTCAATATAGTACACTGAGTGGTTTCCCATAAACAACAAACAAATTGGCTTTCGTCTCGTCTACACTGTTTTCACGGTAAGTTAGATCGGTTACTAATTTGTATATACCTCTTCTCTCTATAGTAATTATTTAGCTCAGCTCCTATACATCCACCATTAAAGAGTACGGTGGCACTGCCTTAGACTTGATACTCAGTCGTACATATACTCAAGAAATTGGTGAGTATCAAAGATATTCAATGTCACCAACAATGATAATCTAATTCTATAAATTATTTAATATTGATAGATCTTATCCATCTTCTCACTAATTCACCTCTACAACAAATATAAAATAATGATAAATATTTATTAAACACAATATCACTTATTACATAGCTCATATTCCCCTATGTAACACAATACCACATACCTCGTAACACATTTTTATATTCTTGTTCGAACCCATCTCATGCTTTTAAGAATTTTATTTACTAAATTCTTATTTTAATGTTTTCTGAAAATTCGGGTTCTTACAGCGCTCATGGTACTTCAACCTTATAGCACCCCACAGTGATACCTATCAATTTGCTACCGACTGGCCTGTCATCCTCTACGGAAAGTCTGGCTTCACTTCCTTGCCTTATAGGGACGTCACCAGCAAAAGGCTTGGGGCTCTTCACAACATTCGTGCTTATAGCTTTGATACCGACTATAACGTCCCCAAATCCGGGTACTAATCACCACGAATCTGGTATACTGATTCTATAACTATTGCGGAAGATATAAACACAATTTGTTTATACATTAACCTTTACACATAATCCCCAAGGTCGATAACCTTAACATATTACCCGAATTCAATATCCTATCCGACATACAATGTCATTAGCATACAATAATATTACAAGTTTTATCTGTACAATAATCCAATGCTGGAATTATCTTTGCCTTTGCGTCCTAATTTGCAATGTTTATCATGATATAACAAGGGTGAGCAACAAGTTTGCCCAACAAGTTTAAGTTTAAGGAAAGATATATCATGATTGAAAGAATGAATAATAAGATGACAAACTTTCAATAATGTAATAATTGTGAACGAATATGAATCAATTTACTTAACAGAATGACCGAGACATTAATGATGAATGGCCAAAAAAAAACGTGAACAACTATAAATGAACCAAATGGTAATGAAGGTGATCAGCCTTTCATACCTAATGAACATATGCAATATGCACAATGTGCAAATCAACAAATCAAAGATGTGATGTAATCAACAATGATTAATCACGAACATACTATACAATAACAACTCGAGTTCGAGTTAGGAAACTTGCATGTACTGTGGACTACTGCTATGCAATCTATTTTAGCTTCATCTGAAAGACCTAATATTGATAATATCAATCTCCAAATTAGAATAATATCATCACATATACTTGTTGGTCGGATAACCGATCACTAAGTCTAACAAGTAATACAGTGATAAGTAGAGTGTCATACCCACGAGGAACTATCACTAATATTTACCAAATACCGACTTTGTATCGCTAAAGTCTTATTCGAACAACAATAAATGGAAGAGTGATTAATCTAAGCATAACTAATTATCAAAGCAAGTAACTGGATAACGAATGGTAATCTAAGGAATAACAAGCTAAGGTTATAACTTCACCTCACTCAGGCATTCTGTCGAACACCTGGCGTGCTATGTTTCATTAAACTAGCTACCCTTCTCTCTCTAGTCTAAATGGTCACGACAACTTGTCGACCGAGAACACACAAGTGCTCATACACCTCTGTCGAGGTATGTACGAACATATCCTTTCCAGATCCACCCGATAGGGAATAGAACAGAAAAGAATGCCCAAGCTAGATACAATCCTACATATGTCTATGCGAATTGACCAGAACAAGGATTTAAGCTTAAGTTCTCAATTAGGTCGCACGTGGTGCACAGATATATGTCTATTCTACGCACAACTTATGCAGTCGAAACCCACAATCACATGCCAATATATTCAGGTGTAAATCTACAATTCTTCTGTCGATATCATGTAAATTACCAAAATCATCGCTAATATCTTAGCGAGAATCATTAAGCATAAATATATCGATCCAAATCGTATGGTGCCAACCAAAGAGATAAGACACTCAATTTAAATAACAAATGGTTCCATTATAACCTTAGAGCAAATATTCACCATATAGCTATTGAATAAAATACAAGTAGCAATAAAGACAACATTTATGGATTACAGAATAAGAGAAAATAAATAGATAAGAAGAAACTCTGTCAAGGCCCTTCAATCTCTAAGCATTCTGCTCGAATCAAGCTCTCCAGTCCGTGTAGCTCATTGCTCTTGATGCTCCAAAGAAACCCAAACTTCTCCCTTCATCTAGCTAATCTAAACTTACAAACATTTATCAGAAGAAAGGAAGAGAAATTACAAAAGAAATAAATCCCTAAGCTAAACTACTACAAACTATGATCTAGGATGTCTCATTATCATATTGTGTAGACTCCCTTTTCTTTATAAGCTTTTTCCCTCCTTCTGCTAGGTCAGAACAAGGCCTTGGTTGTCTGGGAACCGGAGGTAAAGGGCATACATGCGCCCACCCTGAAGCATTAGATGATGCCAAGCAAAGGCCACATTAGTGAAAAAGGCCATTCATATGGCATAAGCATCTAATCTGTATAAGCCCCAAAAAGATGGCTATAAACCACAATCATGCTAAAAATAATCAGAGCATAAATAAATAAAACCAAAAACAGTTCATGGCATCCATAATGATAAAAATTCAAACATAATCCCGCAGTTCAAAAGACTGCACCACAATACTGATAAATAAAAACATAATAAAGTACTAAAGTCTGGCAACCTAACATGGCAGTACGAAAATAAACGGATAAAAGCCAAAAACACCCCAAAACTTGAGGGGAGCAATGCCTTCATTGCTAAACATAAAGCAATTTAATACAAGAGGGCTTCCCTGAAGATCGCTCACTCAAGAATGGCAAGGGCTTCATCCTCATCACCAAGGCCCCGATCACCTTGACACAAGTGATGGTGGAGGTAAGGTGGGAAGATAGAGGCTCGAAAGTGGTATGGCGTGAACTCAAGGTTTCGCCACAATAGTGCGTAGATGCTCTATATAGTGTTCACCACCACTTTAGCATCGCATCGCTATCTCCCGCCTCGAGCCATGGTCTGCTTATGTGCTCTCACGCCTCTCCCCTGCTTTCTAATGCAATAGAGTGAGGGATGCCATGATGTCTGCCAATAGACCCTGACTAGCTGGCCTGCCTCAGATGCTTGAAAAGGCTCTAGGTCTGCTGAAGGAGATGGTGATGTAGGCGGTCCGTACCATTCGCCCCTAACATGAGACTCTGCCCCATCCCAAATATTGAAGCGTTTGATCGTCTGATGGTCAATGACAGTCATGGGTGGCGAAGCTATCTCTTCTGGTCCCCATTGTATCCCTGCTTGCTTGCACAATCGCGTGATCACTAATGGATGGGAAAGTCCCGAAGTGACGGTTCTCTTGACCGCCTTGATTATCGAGTCGTGGATGAGAACTCCAACATCCACGCAAGCAAGACCCGTGACAATGGCGAATAAGCGAATCATCACCTATCTTTAGTCATGTCGCTCAAGTGACGGGTCGGGATCATGCTAGCACAAATGAAGCTGTACCAAAGCCTTCCGATAAATGATCGAAAGTGCCGGATGACGGAAACCGGTCTTTTTCACCTATATAATCATTTTTCTTCCAAGTCGTGGTATCGGCTTGCGAGCCTTCTAATGATATCCTCCAAGTCATAGCTACTGGATTCCTCATTGCATATAATCATTACCCGAATAGTTGAGTACCGAATAAAGGCATCGATGGCTTGATCGCCAAAAGCCAATCGATCATCCCCGACTTGAACCACAAAGCAGACCATCTGGATCAAGCGTTTATGAAATTCCGCACTATAGATACCACTTCTTTGAAATGGGTGGTTTGGTGAAGTTTAGCCACCGTCGCTCGAAAGTATCCTGTTTGTGAGCTCACCATCTTTTCTATCAGGCCGCAACCCCCATTTAGGAATCAAGTTACACGTGCCAAAAGAGTCTCTGTACTGCTTCCGTGTTTCCTCACCGATAAATTTGGTGGAGTCCCAAGCTTGTGGTGTCAGCTGATGAAGACGAAGACCCTCCGACGCCAAAAGGTGTTGCCTTTTGGTGCCATGTCTAAGTTCAGGTAAAAGGTTCAAAAACAAAGTACAAAATCAGCGAAACAACCCTTTGAAGCAATGCCAATCACAGCCCCAATGCAAACCCAATGAATTTAAGCCAAAACAACCCCAAATCAGTCTAATATTTGGTTCAGGCAATTTATCGAACACCTAGTGTGCGTTCCTCAAACCAAACTTGGACAACCTTTGTTTGTGATTGTTCTATCCAGATTTCCAGCAATGGAAATCACCCCAAATCATACGCAAAGAAAAACACTCAAAGAGAACCAACCCACAACTCAAGCAAAAATATCTTCGTGAATGATTGAATTCCAAATAAAATACCTTGATGAAGAAAAGAAACTAGCTGCTACTGATCCCCAATTGGATTCACGCCTGACTTCAATTGGGTCTGATTCAATGACTGATGATTCAGTTGCTTTGTAGATGGTGGGGGTTTTCTGGAGAAAAAGGGAATGGGATGGGCGCTCGGTTCTGGTAACTGCCGAGAGATGGTAAGATGTAAAGCCAGAAACGCTGGAACAAACTGCATTTAAAATTCAAAATTAAGCATTACTCGCATCATGTGCAAGAATCCTTCTTTGTGTGGCGATGCGCGAAAGCGATAGCCAGAGTCGGTCTCTCAGAGCATCACGCAGCCGACCTTCCCTTTAGTGGATGGCGCTGCGGCGCGAATTAACAGTGGGCTATGTACGTTCATGGCGCCGTGGCGTGATCTGGCTATTGTTATTCGGCGCTGCAGCGCGAGGTCCATTGCTTTGAGAAAATGTGCATGGCCGCAGTCATGAAGTTACAAGATATTAGATGAAATATGCCACATGAGATCCATTTTTTTTTTTTTTTTGAGTTTTTCTGCATGTTATCTGCACATGCCAAGACAATAACAAAAACTACACAAGCAAGCAAACATACATTATTAAAAACAGAAGAAACACTATTATAATATGCAGTTTATCATACTAAACATGATGTCTGTAAGTGATCGACGCAAAACATTAATGCCCAATCTGGCAGCCATGTTTACAACTAAAGTGAATAGATACAAGGTAAACTAAGACATCAGTAAAGAAAATAAATAAAACTTATACCGAGATGGGGGTGCCTCCCCACCAAGCGCTTGTTTTAAAGTCGTAGGCTTGACTACATTGATGACGTTCAATCCGGCTCATAAGCAAAAATGACCTTTTCATGCCGCTTTATTCAATCGATTCCTTTAAAGTATCAACGTAAACGGGTGCTTGGTCATTCTTCTGTCCTTCATCCATCCAGTCATCCTTCGGCACAAAGAATCTTTCGCCACTGGAATTATCCACTAATTCGCCCGTTTCATTAAATTGAAAGCGTTCCTTATGCTCTTTTGGGCCCTCAAGGATTTTCACAGTCGGGAGCGTGGTTTCTGACTGTTGATTTGTAATGACTAGACAACCACCGTTTCTCAGCTTGTCTTCAACTTCAGACTCCACCGATTGGTTAGTTTGCACTATAACATCTCCCTCAACAAATGTGCAAGACTCATTGCATTTTTCTTGCGTATCCGTCGTACAATACTCTATTGCTTCATCGTCGAGATCAATTAAGACTGGTACATAGACTCACGGTGGATTTGTGATGGCATTGACGAGTTGCCCCAATTGATTCTCAAGGTTGTGCAATGCAGCTTCTCGGCTTGCCATCCGAACCCCACAACTCTAACATCATTACAAGCCCAGAAATCAACTAGAACATAGGATTAGAACTGGTCAAAGTAGGCCCCCTATAAACTGGGTTTGAAGTTCTGGAAAATCTCAAGAACACCTATAGCGACAAAATTGTCGCTATAGGACCCTTTAGTGACATTTTATTTTCTGAAAATTATTATTTTTATTAAATAAATAGAAAAAAATAGTTTTTAATTATTAAAAATACAAAATAAATTCCTAAAAATTATTTCAAAGCTAAAAATGGGTTTTTAATAATTTTGAGTATATTTCATAAATATTTAATATTATTGGAATATTAATGGTATTTAATATTTAATTATAATATTAAATAAATTACTTAAAATAATTTTTATACCGAAAAAAATCATTTAAAAATATATTATGGTGTTAAAAAATATTTTAAGTTATTTTTAATGACTTTTAATATTTTGTGATGAATTTCATTAATAAATTAATATTAATGGTAATGAATATATTAAATAAATTATGGAAAATTAGAATTAATGACTTAAAAATCATGTAAAAATGATTTAAGGGTTAGAAAATATTTTGAGTTATAAAATATAACTTTTGATATTTTGTTATGAAAAACATTAATATTTTAATGTTAATGGCAATTATTGGATAAAGGATTTAATTGTTTAAAATCATATAAATGTGAAATTAAAGTATTAAAATACTTTGTAATATTATAAATAATTTATAATATTATGACATGAATTTCATTAGTAATTAATATTTATATAAATATTAATAATAAAGGAAAATTGTGGTATTTACATCATATAAATACGAGATAAATGATTGAAAAATTATGATAAATGGTAATAATTATTTAAAAATTATTACGAGTCTTTGAAGAAATATTTTGACTAATAATAAAATTATCTAAGTTAATTGTTATGTATTTGGACTGAGTCTTAGTAATATTAGGCTCGAGAATTATCCGACTAGACCGTCGGGATATTAGAATTGTGTTGGATTCAACTCAGACTGAAATAGTTTGACTTGATACCGAGTCTTAGGTAGGTTGTGGACTAATAGGGTTATGTGTTATGTGTTTAGGATTATTTTATAATTATAATTATATATATATAACAGTATTATACTATGATGCTATTATTCTAATGTGGGGATCTATATTACTAATATTAGGTCTTCGGATAAAGCGATATAAATTGTGTAGTAGTAGTCGGTGATACAGACAAGTTCCTAACCTTGAACTTTTATTTATTGTGCAAGTTTTCTCTAACTCGACCTCGAGTTGTTCTTTCAATTATGCTTATGGCTAATCATTGCTAATTACCATGTCTATGAATTGTTGAATAGCTTTCTGTGCAAATAATGCATGTGTTCATCAGGTATGAAAGGCTGATCACATTCATTACCATCTAGTCCAGTTATAATTGTTCATGTTCTTTCTTGACCATTCAATTTCTATTGACTTGGTCGTTCAGTTATAAAAATTTGTTTACGCTAGTTCGCAACTATATTGTTGAATGTTAGCCAGCTATTATTCAAATTCTTTCAATCATGATATATCCTCAAATAAATTTATACCTGCTGGGAAAACTTGTTGCTCACCCTTGCTATATCATGATAAACATTGCAGATTAAAACGATACGTCGGATACAGGAGTAGCAAGCGGCATTAAAAGTCGGATAAATACATAATACAGGTTTTACGTGAAGGTTCTCGACCTTGGGGAATAGTGTGTAAGTTTAATGTATAAACAATTTATGTTTATATCTTCCGCTATTAGTAATAGAATTAATATACCAGATCCGTGGTGATTTGGGATCCGAATTTGGAGCTATTACAGTCGTGATTAAGAGTGTCATCTATTTGACACCATTTATACAACATTTTTAAAACGTTGTAGTTTGACACTTTATACAATGTTTTTTTCTTAAAAAACGTTGTAGATTTGTTTTTCATAAATTATTAGATGATTGAAAACATTGTAGATGGTATGATTCCACAATGTTTTCTGGCTTAAAATGTCGTAGTTTAATATATCAAACAACGTTTAGACACATTTAGAATGTGTCATCTATTTAGACAAATTTATATAATGTTCACCTATATTACTAGTGCACCTACAATCTGCTAATGCCATGATATATAGCTAAAAAGGTCTAAATTCTCATTTAAATTTAAAGCCAAAATGTATCAACCATTCAAAATACATCCCAATAATACCATTTGTTTACAACTTCAAATTACTACATCCACAAAATACATACCAAACTATCCATATATGCATCTCAAATTCATTTTTCAATATAAATTACTACTATATTGAATTGTGAATTTGATTACATCCACAAAATAAACCAAACTATACATAAAATGAAGCTACTACCTAAGCATGTGCAAAAAAACCTAGATTCTCCCAAAACGTACATTCATCTAACCATGTACATATTCACTATTAACTCGAGGCTCTAAATGTAGCTTATCGCATACGTTGCCCACTCATCTTGTACTTCGTCAATTTGTTCTTCTATGTACGTTAATCCATTTGTCTTATCCCACTAAAATAAAAGAACAACAAATTTAGTAAGAAGTAGTACAACTTTAGATGTTGGTTTTTGATACTCCATATAAATTAGTTAGAAACCAAATACTAATATGTAAGATTAATACTCAATTAACACATGTACAAACCCCGTAGACCAAAAACCACACCACACAGCTGAGCATCTACACGAGCTCGGCAAGGGATACTTTTGAGAATAGAAAAAGAAGAAATTTGAAATCCAGCAAGCAGAAAAAGTCAATTCCTTGATTAATAACCAGGCTCATTAAATACAAATGCACTGCATAACATGTCCAAGCATATGAAATCAAATAGTGGTAATAGAAACACTACGGTATTTTGAGTTAAAATCACAAGAAAAATGCATATACCTCATTGTTGGTCCACACATAGAACGCACCTTCCTTTTTCTTCTCTGTAGCATGTTCAGTCTCGGCACTGTCAGCATCCTCTGCTGAAAATACTTCACCATTAGGTCCAATCATGTCTCTCCGTAAATAATCAAGAATATCTCGAACCACACACGAATAGAAGGTGTTTTTGGTGATAGAAAAGGCATCCATGTAAGCATTAGCCTACACAGCTGCCCTTGGTCATACAACATTTTCTCAAAATGAGGAACTACAAAGAACCAGGAGAATATGAACAGTTGTTATTAGTACAATAAGTAAACTTCCCCGGCATTGAAATATAAGCTGAGACAACTGGTTTTTAGCTTTTTACATTAGCATAGTAAATGCTACAATGCAGCTGCTATACAGTTCATTTTATTTGGTCAATTTCCTTTAAAATCTTGATAGCGATTGTCAAAGAATAAAGAGGGAAAAACAGAAAAGAAAATGGAACTAACCATGCCAACATTCATCCACACTGTATCTGTGAAAGACACCTCCAACGTAATCATGAATTACACCCCTTGCCATGCATTGCAAAGTGAAAAGCACCATATTCAAAAGCTCCTTTGCCTCTCCATATTTTTCAATTTCCTCTAACTTTTTATACTTGTGTAGCATCAGTTGAACCTCAACTGGTCGAGGGAACTTTGGAGAAGATCCAAAACCCCAAATTATAAATCATAGCTCGCAGCCAGCTACAAAAGTGGGGAAGGAAAAACTCAAGTTTTTCAAAATAATATAACCAAGACCAACCAGGTGGTGAGCTATAAAAAGGGGACAAGGTAAAAATAGAACTCTAGGTCTATGCCTAAAGCTCATAACATTGATAAATAGTTCAGCTACAAGAGCATGGAGAGCCAGAGATTATAGAAAATCCTAGATTTAGTTATAAATCCCAATTGTTTTCATTTAGTAATTATAGCACAGTCTCACAATTTCATTAGATCTGGTGTTGCCCATGCAATAAGTAATGATTTTATTCATCAAATTAATTATGATAAAGGTTCCAATCAATCTTTTAAGAGTTAGCGTATCAAATCAAAAACAGAAGAAAAATCAAAATGAGGTAAAACGTAGAGAATCAAAATCCATTAATAATCAAAATTAACAAAGTTGATAAAATTCTTGACAGAGGAGCTAATCAACACCATATCAGGTTTTTGGTGAGACTAAAGACCTCAAAATCCTAATGGCAAGTTTATAGATTAACAATATCATGGAACCCCACAGTAGTTTAGCATTGTTCTACAAATCTATGCTGGTGCTGGGTAAGATGCATCTCAACAATGCATATTCGCATACAAAAATATAAATGGTCGAAGAAATGCACCCAAAAAATTGGAGGAAGAAAAATATTGCATGTGGTGAAAGCCTAATGATAGGACGGAGTCAACACGGTTCCTCATACTTCTTTACAAAATCAAACTGAATCTGAATCTCCATCTCATGAATTAATACAGCTAAATGCAATCTCAAAAAAAATGATTCAGGAAACATGTAGTAAAGAATCATATATATATATATATATATATATATATATATATACTATTCATGACGAAGCAATATTCTTCTTTTTCAATTTATGCTTCATATACATCTTACCTTTGTTTTTTGTCCCGCAGATTTCTCTTGAACTTTTCGACTGCTGGATTTGGTGCAGTCCATGAGCCTAAATTTGTCCTCCAACTTCCTTATTGGCTTAAACACCTCAATGATTTTGGGGTCCAATACATCACTAGAGCACTGAAGAGAAACACCCATGGCTATTGCCTCATCCCAAAGTCCTCTGCCCTTTTCAAAGTTCCTTCCTTTACAAAGCTTTTGTATAAGTAAATCATAAACTGGTCCATAACCTCCTATTGAGCTTTTCTTCATCAACTCTAGCAGCTCAAGATCATAATTCACCCTCTCAACTCCACATAGAATGCCAATCAAATCATAGTAGAACTTATGTATCATTTTATTATTAAAAATGATATTAAAGTGTGCTTTCTAGGCTGTGGATTGGTCTCCCTGAAGAAAAGAGGTTGCCTAGCCAACTGAACCACACATGATGAACAACGAATATATCAAGAAACAGTGACACATAAGCACAAGTAATTCGAAGAATACAAGGAATAAAACAAAATTATAAAATGTAAACATTACCACTATAGTCAAACTCCCTGGTTTATCATCAGGACAGTCCACCTTCAAAGCCATGATATTAGACCATTGGATTTCAATTTTACTCTTCAGACCACCATCAAGAACTTCCCAAACAAGCTTATGCTTAGCGAAATAACACTTTGCAACTAAATCACCTTCGTGCCTAGACACATAATACCATAAGATACAATTCATTTACTTGATAAAGATCTGACACAATTCACATATAGTAGGATAAAGAATATAACTATTACCTCCCAGCGTCCAATCTTTAAAAGTGAAGCTGGAAAATTTGAGGCCTTTAACTTGTCAAAAGCACCACAAGCAGCAAAGCTTTTCATATCCTTCTTGTTTCCCAATTTAAAACCCTAACTTGGTGTGGTGTCAATAGAAGACGCATTGCCTTGAGAGAGTCTCATTTGAATCAAATCCAACAATGACAGACTCTTCCTCAGCTTCAAGCCCAACGGGCTTGGCTCATCAAATGGATTGTACTGTGAAGGTGGGATTAGAAATTCATTGATTCTAGACCTCCGCTCCTACAATATAAAAATAGCATATAAGGATTACAAGTTAACAACAAAAAGTGAAAACTAACTCAAGAAAAACATAATAGAAATAAGTTTAGAAATAATTAGAAATCAAACATAAAGATCTAGTATACCAAACCCGAATTTGTTCTATGATGTGATCTAATTAGAAACTTTGTAGAATCATATATATACTACTTAAATGAACATTACGATTTCCTTCCCCTCCCTCCTATAGTATGACAGCACAGCAGATCCTTTCAGGTGAAACCAGTGAAGCTAACCTCATTTACAGGCAGTAAAGCAATAGATTTTCTTAAGCTGCTATGTTAAAAAGATACAAAGAATAGATAAACAGTAATTACACCAACTAGTTAAGCAGACAAAGCCAACAGAGGAAAAAGGTTCATCTAAAGCAAACCCATACATTCGAATACTTTCAAATTTTAGATTCATGTTATCCAACACCCAAAAAATAAATTAACATAAACAAGAAACTAGACAAAATCACATACCTAATTCGTTGAGCTTCTTGAACCATTCTCAGAACCATGCCTCTGATTAGTCACATAGCTAACGCCGGCCTTTTTTTCGCCATTTGAGGCAGCAAAGATTCCGCCTTTCCGAGATTCTTCGCTTGTCGTTTAGCCAAAGAAGATGTTTTGTGCAACCATGGCTTGTGATATTTACAAGCACTTGAGAGCATCTGAGGTCCATTGGAGCGGAGTCCAAACAATTTGATGTTCAGAAATCGAGTTCGCACGTCATGTAGAAGTAGAACAGGGCTAGGGTTTGAGAAGTGGAGCTCTCTCCTCTCCACCTTCCACTTCAACCCTCTACAACAAAAGTTATTTCTGAATGCATTTTGTGACAGTCAGTCGTTGGAGAATCGAAAGATTTAAAGCAACGAGATGATTTAGGTGGAGAGGTAAAAGATTTGGTGTGAAAAATGGGAGGGAGGGAATATCAGATCGGGGGAAAATTAGGGGAAAAGTAAGGGGGATGAAATTAAAATATAGGAAACGTTTTAAGCTGCGTGTTTTTACTTCCGAGCTGCTTGTTTTTGACATAGATAACATTTTTTTTTTAAAAAAATGTTATCTATTTAAAACTAAAAATTGCCCTTATAAAAAGATAACATTTTTTTATATGTATCTATAACGTTTTGTTAAAAAATGTTGTAAAAAAAAATACCACAATATTTTTTTATAAAAACGCTGTTGTTTAAGTGTTGTCTAATTACTGTTTTGTACTAGTGTATTCTTTAACATTTAATTTAATCATTCAAGATTTTATGAATTTTTGGGTTGTCATAAGAAGATCACTACGTGATCTTATTAAGTCATAAAAAGGGCTAATGATCAATCGAAGAGTCGAATGTATAGCAAACCTTTGTAAGTGCGAAGGCTTTGTGCTTGGTTTAACGACCACTTAGTCTATTTTATTGATAATCATTGAAATCTCGGTGTCGCGCTATCGGTATTTGCATGGTGAGAAGGTAATTCTTTTCTCATATTTGTATCTGATAGTAGAGAATATAGGACTAGGTGCGAGTTCTTAAAACTCATAATTTATGGCAAGTTTGTGACTCGTAATCATATGGAATGTTTTGAACCTCTAAGCATATGGACAGCCCCTGATTGATTCTTGAACTACGTCTTGCTGGGATAAGTTCTTAAACTCATATTTTATGGCAAGTTTCTGAACACATAAAGTGTGGAAAGTTTGATAATCTATACTACGGTATAGGAATATTATAGATTTAGAACTGATTATCTTCAGTATTAGTGATATGATTGCATGATTAAGTTATGGAGTTATAAGGAAAGCTGAAGCAGATGAAGTATAACAATCCATAATTTTAAATTGTAATTCAAAATATTTATTGAGTTATATAAATATTTTAATTGATGTGTGGAATAAATATTTGTTTAAGGTGATTTGATTTGATTATTTATTTGTTAAATAAATAATTTATGAGTTAAGAAAATTGACCATCTTGAGATAATATTCTCATTTTATTTAATAATTAAGTTAGAGAGTTTATAATGATTAAATGAATTATTATAATAAAATTTAATGTGAATTAGTAATTAAAATGATGTGTTAGTTGATTAAATAAAATTATAATTATAAAGAAAATTATAATTTTGTTGTATTGATTTATGTGGTGAATTAATTTAATAAATTGTTATTAGAATTAATTAAATTGAATATTAAAATTTAATTAAGTAAAGTGTGACCATAAACTATGCTATTAAGGAGTTATTAAAATAAGTTAAAGGAGATTAATTCAGTTTCGCCAAACAAGGCTTAATGCATATTAAGTATTTAATTTAAATATGTTTTACCAAACAAGACATAAGGATTTAATTGATTAAATTTTAAAGTAGTTAGCCAAACAAGCCTTATGGCTTTTGATTTTTAAAAATAAGATAACTGATATCAATTATACATATAATTATATTATATAATTAATACCTATATTATTACTGTGACGCCCCCAAAATAGGTCCATTCCATCCAACCCATTCTGAGTCGCCAAATACATAAACGTAAATAACTACAACTTTATTATTACAACATATAAACTGTGTGTTTAAATACAAATATTGCCATCTGTATAATATCCACACGCAAATAAATCCCATCATAATTATTGATACATTATTTTACAAAAATGGTGAGGACTACTAAACAACTCTCTCTAGAACCTTCATTCCATACCTCGACTAAGACTTCTACATTCTCGCCTCCCTCGAGAAGAAAAATGGAACAAAAGGAAAAGGGTGAGCTTAACTAGCCCAAAGAAAGAATATTATGACTAAGATAATATACAACAAATTATCGATAGTCTCCAACAGGAAAAATCTAATAGAATACAATAGACAACCGCTTTTAAATCAATCTTCGCAATGAAACAACAATTCATTAGAAGAGTTAAGTAGAGAATGCAAACTACTATCTTCTATATATGAATTTAAAAGTTCATCGTCGATATTTTATCCCCGTAACATCAATCAATATATATCCGAATCAAATATTCATCTTTGCACTACAGTGCCAAAGATATTCATCACTGGTCATGTTCATCTAAACACTGCTCATCTTTGCACTACTGCCAAAGATATTAATCACCATCATGTTCATCTCAACACTGCTCATCTTTGCACCACAGTGCCAAAGATATTCATCAAGAAATCATTCATCTTTGCACTACAGCCAAAGATATTCAAGAATATCATCATTTAGACCGAGGATGATGAAAATATTTTAAAGAAAAAATCGAATCCAGAAAGAAACAAAAGAACAAATATTAAGGATTCGTATTTTAAACAATCCAAGTTCAAAAATACTTCATAAGTAATCGTAGTGGAGTAAAATTCAAGAATGATCAAAACATGGATACAATCAAAGCTAGTATCCATAGTAGATATTTTGGACAAAAAAGAAGAAATTTCATTTTCTATGAATAGTCTGCCGATTCGTGAATAGTGTCAGATACGTGAATAATGTCGTGACACGTGAATAGTAACTCTACACCAAAAGATAGAAATTTCACAAAAAAACTTCACGCTCGTGAATAGTACTCATGAATAAAGAACTCGTGAATAAGAACTCCATTTACTCGTGAATAAAGAATCTTATGAATAGTAACCCCACCATAAAAAAGTTCCAAATTTGATAAAATTTTCAACCAATATTTCTAAGATAATGATATTGAAGAAATAATATCATTTTCGAATAAAATAACATCTCTTACCTCGAAAGACAAGATTTAGTTGAAACACCTAATATAAAGGCTATGACTTGAACTTGCACCGTATAGCAATACTCAAAGTATACTCAAAATACTCACAAGAATACGCCGATAATATAGAGAGAAAAAACTTCATTACGTGTGATTTTCAATTCTAACCTAAGCACCCTATTTATAGGAAAATGCTTAGAACACCAAAGCAAAAAATTTAATATAATAATAATATATATATATATTAAAATTTTCTACGCACACCTTCTAAGATCTGAACTCAGCCATCTTGTACATGCTAATGATTCCAACTAAGTATAAAAATGTTTTTATTATTTAAAATAATTTAAACTTCCAAAATCAATTATTTTGAGCTTTTAACTTCAATAATTCACAATAAATAGCCATTTTGTCGTAAAATTCAAATCTTATGAGTTTTTTATAGGAAATTCAATTCTCTACAACTTTGCGTAAGAAAGTTTTTCTAAATTCCAAACAAAAATTGACCAAAATCCACAAACCAAGCGATTTTACAAAGTATATAATCAAATTTCACTAATAATTGTGTCCACCAACACACAAAATATGTGTTAAACATTTAATGCCACAAAATACTCTTCCTCCTCGTATACTCATATATCCCACATTCATTATAAAATATCACCAATTAATATATTATTAAAATAATATATTTAAATGAATTATTTTATCGTAAAAAGATAAAATATTAATTTTCAACAATTGTCACATTAAAATTTTCTCCATCTATATCCACATAAAATCAATATTTTCCTCATCATATAAATCAATAATTAATTATTCACAAATAATATTACAGAATCACAAAGATCGCAACCTGTGCCGCTCCTGTGAAAGAGGGGGCTTTCCAATAAGGATCTCTCCTTACTAGCAAGCGCAATTAGGTGACCAAACATCTCCTTGTATGTAAC
Source organism: Panax ginseng (assembly GCA_020205605.1). NCBI lineage: Eukaryota > Viridiplantae > Streptophyta > Magnoliopsida > Apiales > Araliaceae > Panax > Panax ginseng. The sequence continues at coordinate 87,426,253 of CM035128.1, read as the reverse complement.
TTTCTAGACATTGCCAATAATGTTATCCAATAATATTATTCAGATAATATGAATTATTGTCTCGATAATGGAAAATAATCGTAAATGACAATTTATCAAAACAACAAAGAATATAAAATATCAATGCAAAGAATTATTGAATCAATAAAATAAAATACTTTGAATAAGAATTATCGTAATAATTATCGAGTAGTGCCTTCTTCACGTAAGAATCAATAATTGCAATGCAATACTGCAAAGCACTGCTCAACAACTTGTATTAGTGTGTTTTAACTAATGGGTATTCCAACAAGATAATCTGTGAATAACTACGCCAAGTTATTTATAAACAACTTATATTTGTCATTTTCTTCATCCAATCACTTTCCGCTATGGGACCCATTAATAGATCTACCGCCGCATTTAATATTCCCCGACAAGATTTAATATTCCACGACCAAACGAAATATTTCCCGGTAACAATAATGAATATTTTATAACCACTTGCTTATTCAAATATTTAAGTATTTTACCCATAACTATCCACATTAATCAAATCAACCCTTACTATTTCAAAATAATAAATAGAGGAAAATAAATTTCATTTATTAATAATTTGGGGTCTTACAATTACCTATACGTTATATTTTAGTACGTAAGTTAGAATAGAGAAGAAGAACACAGAAGAAGAAAAAGAAAAGAAATTGAGAGAGAACTTGAGAGAATTCTAGAGAGGTTTGAGAGAAAAATTGGGGAAAAGAAAGCTTGTTGAACAAAAGGAAAATTTATCATCTTCTAGAAAACAAGGTATCATCTTACCCCTTTAAATTTCTTTAAAGTTATAGTTTTATTCTCTTTCAAAATTTTCTGTAAAAACTTTGTGAAGGTTAAATTATTTGTGTTATATAGTTTCTATGTGATAACTAGTTGTTATGAAATTGTTTTCATAAGTATATATACGAGTATAGTAAATGAATTCATGTTTTGTGTGTATTTTGTGAAGGAAATCATATTACAGTGAATTGGTATGAATATATATATATATATATATATATGAATATGACTTAGTTTAAAGTAAAATTGAGGTTTAATTCTCTGTATAATATATAAATTGACTATTGAATTCGAAAGAGGATGAATAATCATAAGCATAGTATGTTGAATTAACTGTTTTGGTTGAAAAACAAAATCACAGTGATGATTTTCACTTAAACATTCAAAAAGTGAAGTTTTAGCAAAAATAGTGAAAATTAATGGTTGTAATTTGGATGTTTATGTTGTTTAGATGGCTTGAAACGCGTTAGAAAATATTAGATTATGTTTCTGTTAAACCAATTACACCTTGGGTAGGTTGGTATGGTTGTTAGAAAAGAGTTTGGAGGCCTAATTTGGCTTTCCGTAGTGTTTTAGAGCTTAAATCGCAAAATCGTAGAAGGACCCCGCCTTGCCCCCCCCAAAGACAAAAAAACCCCGACCCCGGCATGGGGGTGGTATTCTACGTAGTCGAAATTTTGAAAAAAAAAACTGACCGGATAGATGGCTTGAAACGCGTTAGAAAATATTAGATTATGTTTCTGTTAAACCAATTACACCTTGGGTAGGTTGGTATGGTTGTTAAAAAGGAGTTTGGAGGCCTAATTTGGCTTTCCGTAGTGTTCTAGAGCTTAAATTGCAAAATCGTAGAAGGGACCCCTGCCCCGGTGGGCCTCCCCCTCAAAGATAAAACCCCGCCTTGGCATGGGGTGGTATTCTACCTAGCTGAAATTTTGAAAAAAAAAACTAACCGGACATAGTTTACTAAAATGAGTATAACCTTTTCATACGAACTCTGATTGATACAATTCAAGATGATTCGGAACGAGGAAGAATAGGCCTATAACTTTTATGCTTTAAGTTTTTCAATTTGAAATCGTTATGAATGGTCAAAATGGTCATCTTTAGGACTGTTGTGTATTTGGAGGCAATCAGAGGGCGTCGGGATGCGCAAATGCAAGTGCAATCCTTTGTGTATTAGTATAACCTAATGATAATATGTTGGACATATAATAGGATGTTGTATCAAGTTGTTAATGTGTATGTGGTGCAATGACACGATCACTTAAGTAGTTGTAATAAAGCTAAATAGTGATGTTCATGAAAAGATGTGATGTTGTTAGTGAGGTATATGAAGCTAATATTAGTGTAACTAATGTGTATTGTCAATACATATGGTATGTGTAGGACTTGTGGTGAACGTGAGTAGTGATTGTTTAACCTACGCACGAGGCAAGTTTTCCTAACTCTAAACTTTCTTTGAGCAAGTTTTCTAACTCTAAGCTTTCTTTGTGCAAGTTTCTTAACCCTAATTATATTGTGCAAACTCCTAAACCTTATCTCTTGATATTGAGCCAATCTTTAACTTGTTATTTAGCATGAAAATTTTTACATTCTGATACACTAATGTTGAGCAAGTTTTATCATTCAATTTACTATTTGTTATGCATGCTTGAGACTCAACTCTAAATAAGGTTTTAACCTTAGCTTAACATTGTTCAAGCAAGGTATGTTACGTTATTCAATACTTATGCTCTTAGATTATTCCTAAAGCATGACCTTAGTATACAATGTTGATTCACTTATGAATTATTCCATAGCATAATGTTATTACAATTTTATTTAACTAATCCTTAGTTGATGTTCGTAAACTCTAAATTACCTTGAAACTTATCCAAACCAAACTTACTTTGGTGTGGACTCGTATTCTAAATGCTGAGATGAACAACCCTATTATAGGGGATAACTTACGCATAGCGTTAAAATATTTGTGCATAATACATTGTCCGAAGGGCTGATCCCCCTAAGTACGAGGAGTCCTTATAGTCTTACGACCGTTAAAGTTTAAGTTGAAAGATTACTTACAACTATGGACATAGTTCATGGTCTTTTGACCCTCAGTTATATATTTCAAGTTCTGTTCCTGATTATTATTGATGAAGTACTTTATTCATTTCTATTGAGCCTATTCATTTGGCAGTTGATATGATGTTATTCAAGTGAGCTTTGTTTGCTCACTCTTGCATATATACACTCATTGCAGCTAAAGTTGAGAAGGTCGATGAACCTACAACTAGCACAGGAAAGGAAAAAATGTACAAGTGATGAAGACTTGTAATTTAATGACTTTTATGTTAATAGACTTTATATTTAATGATGTGATGTAATTATTTTATTTTTGCACTTGATTGATGTTAAGGTTAGACAACCTGGGATATTTTTTTGGATTTAATGATGTAACCCTTTTATAGGGAGGATTTATGGTTTAAATGTTATTTTATTGGGGTAGATAGTATGAATGCATGGAAAGTGAACACCAAGTCTTAGGGGAATGAAGTACCCAGATTTGGGGGTGTCACAAGTTGGTATCAAAGCCTTAGGTTATGAACCTTAGGAAGTAACCTTTGAAAAGATAATGGTGATAAACTCTTATTGAGTTTTAAGAAAGAAATAATAAAACACTTATGTGCTTATGTGGTTTCAACCTATGTGCTCGTGAGTGTCAAGTAGGAATGATTAGTAATTAAAACTTAAAAATGTTGTTGTCAGGATGGCTAATGTAGGAGAATCTAGTCAGGCTAGGGAGGAAGGATCCCAGATACCTAGAGAGGAGGAGCATCGAGATATTCAGGTGGTTTGGGAATAACTACTACCACGGGAAACATCTTCGTTGGTCACAGTGGTTGAGCAGGAGGGTATACCTGATGAGGATGATGAGGTAGAGATGGACAAGGAAGACCCTATTGAGCTGCCACAGTCGAATGAGGATGAGGAGGACGAGGAGGAAGAGATTCCACTTAACTCGATACCCGCCCGTATGTACGATGAAGTATACGACCGCAATATGGAACTTCAGGATAGCGTCGAGGAGTTGCAAGAGATAGTAGCTGAACAGCAGTTCGCAATGGCGCAGAAGGACAACGAGATCCAGGATCGAGATGAACGTCTGAATAATGTCAAAGGGAAGCTGGTCCACACCGAAGGAGAAAACGAGCAAATGATAGAGGATATTGCAGAGCTGAAGAACAAGTTGAAAGAAGAATCTATTAAGAGGGCAAGAGCTGAAGACGCAAGCCAGGATAGCAGAGAGAGGCACAATCAAAGAGGATCAAGATGGAAGAGATGAATAATGTATTCAACATCATGATTAATCGAGCTCAAGATCGAGTCATGGATTATCCGATTCAGTTCGAGACGCTGCCATCGTACATCTTAGATCGCCGAACAATGTTCTGAATTATGGAGGAAGACCGTCGTAAGGCTACGCAGTATCTTAGTAGGACATCGTAGGGAATGTACCTAATATGTGATTAATGATATGATAAAAAAAATGTAAATCCCAAGTTTTATGTAACCTATGGGATATGATGATGATGTTATCCTAGAACTTTAGTAGTTCAAAAAAGTAATGTAAGTAGCAGTGATGCTATTGTTCTTATGTTTTCTAAAAGATTATGAATGAATAAAAGTTATTATTTTATTCAAAGTGTTATGTGTTACGTGATGATGCTAATTAAGTACAAAATACTTAAAGAAATTGAGTAATAGTCTAATAAGTGTATTTTAACAGAAAATGCCTCCAAGACGTCAACCCCGACAAAGAACCCCTAAGGGATCTACCAATAACAACAATGTTGGGGCTAATCCAGTTCAGCAGCTAGTGACGTTACTGACGGGTGGATTACAGAATCAAGGACCACCAGAATTCCGTGGGTCCATTAATCCAGTTGAGGCACAGACTTGGATCATGGAGATAGAGAAAGTATTTGATGTAGCTAGAGCAGGTGAGAATCAGAAGACTGCTTTTGCAACATTTATATTTAAAGCAGAGGCTAGTTATTGGTGGCAAGCCAATAAGACTTGAGGAGGACAAAGAGTGATGACTTGGGATAGGTTTAAGGAGATATTCTTCGAGACCTATTTCCCAAGGAGTTCGAAGAATCAGATGGAGGTGCAGTTTCTGGAACTGAACTAGGGAACAATGACGGTATCAGAGTATGCCGCAAAATTTAACGAATTAGCGAGGTTTGCGCCATATCAAGTCAACACGGATAAGCACAAGGCTAGGAGGTTTGAGCAGGGACTGAAACCCTGGTTGTACAGTAGGGTCTCCCTAATCCAGTTGAAGACATTTGCAGCGGTGCTTGAGAAGGCAATTCTCGCTAAGAGTGGAGGCGAGGCTGTAACAAAGCATAATCAAGAGGAGAGAAAGAAGGAGAGTGAGGGCAAAGTTAAGAATGGTGGTAATAACGGTGGAAATGGTAGCAATAACCTAAAGAGGAAATGGAATGGAAATGTGGGTTCTAGAAACCAGCAGGGTAACCAGCAGAAGAAAAAGTTCGAAGCATGTGCTACATGCGGGAAGTTTCACGCGGGTGTATGCTTAAGGGGGAAGCGTGTATGCTTTAACTGTGGCCAGGAGGGTCACATTGCCCCAAATTGCAGTCAACCCAAGAAGAATGTTTGTTATGCGTGCGGGTTAAAGGATCATTTTGCTCATGAGTGCCCTAAGAAGAAAGTTGAAGAGACGATGGGAAACAAGGGAGGTAGCAGTGGAGGTACATTGACCATTGCGGGACTAACGTCATCCAACAGACCCACAGCCAGAACCTTCAATATGACGGTGCAGGATGCAATGCAATCAAAAGATGTGGTGTCAGGTAGTATCCCAATCAATGATATTGATGCTTATGTATTATTTGATTCGGGTGCTACTTGCTCATTTATATTTGATGAATTTGCTAAGAGGTTAGGATTGCCTAGCGAAGAATTGAATTTCCCTTTAAACATAGAAATTACGAATATGGAAGTGATTCCTGTTAGGTTCATATATAAGAATTATAGGGTGAACGTTAAGGGAAATGTTATGATGGTAGATTTAATTCTGATAAAACTTGGAGAGTTTGATGTTATTTTGGGAATGGATTGACTATTCAATTATGGAGTGATAATTGATTGCCAAAAGAAATGTGTAAACCTTTTGACTTTGTCAAAGGTAGTTTTCTTTTGTAGCAGATCGCCTAGACATGAGAGATATCTGACGATTATGCAGGCCAAGAAGTTGTTAAATCAAGACTGTGTGGGTTATTTAGCTTACATAGTCGATACTCAGAGGAAGGGGGTGAAACTGGAAGAGATACCAATGGTTAGGGAATTCGTGGATGTGTTTTCGAAAGATTTGCTAGGACTTTCGCCTGACCGAGTGATTGAGTTCGTGATCGACTTAGCGCCAAGAACCTCTCAGATATCGAAGGCCCCGTACAGGATGGCTCCAGTAGAGAGGAAGGAACTAACTGTACAAATGCAAGAATTGTTAGATAAGAAGTATATTCAACCGAGCGTATCACCATGGAGAGCGCCGGTGTTATTCGTGAAGAAGAAGGATGTGTCAATGCGTATTTGCATTGATTATAGGGAATTAAACAAAGTCACTATTAAGAATAAATATCCATTGCCAAGAATAGATGACTTGTTTGATCAGTTAAAGGGTGCTAGATATTTCTCGAAAATAGATTTGAGAAGTGGGTATCATCAACTGAAAGTAAGGAAGGAGTATGTACCAAAGACGGCATTCCGAACTCGGTATGGACATTACGAATTTTTGGTGATGTCTTTCAGATTGACAAATGCCCCTGCTGGATTCATGGATTTGATGAACAGGGTGTTTAAACCATTCTTAGATAAGTTTGTGGTGGTATTCATTGATGACATCCTGGTGTACTCCAAATCTCAAGAAGAACACATGGAACATTTACGTTTGACGCTGGAGACACTAAGAAAGGAAAATTTGTATGCGAAATTCTCTAAGAGTGAGTTTTAGCTAGAACATGTACAATTTCTTGGGCATGTGATTGACAAAGATGGGATTTCAATGGATCCATCAAAAGTTAAAGCTGTAATCAACTGGGAACAACCAAGAACACCTTCGGAGGTGAGGAGTTTCTTAGAACTGACCGACTATTATAGACGATTTATTCAGGACTTTTCCAAGATTGCCAATCCGTTAACAAATTTGACAAGGAAAGCTGTAAAATTTGTTGAGACGGAGAAGTGTGAAGAAAGTTTTTAAGAATTGAAAAAGAAGTTAAGTGTGGTACCTGTGTTGTCATTACGAGATAATGCAGGAAATTTTATGGTGTATAGTGATGCCTCACACAAAGGATTGGGTTGTGTTCTTATGCAGAATGGCAAAGTCATTGCATATGCATCGAGGCAATTGAAGGACTATGAGAAAGGATATCCGACTCATGATTTAGAGTTGGCTGCAGTGGTATTTGCTCTAAAAATATGGAGACATTATCTCTATGGAGAGAAGTGTGAGATATACACAGACTATAAGATTCTGAAGTATATTTTCACACAGAAGGACCTAAACATGCGTCGAAGGAGATGGATGGAATTAATAAAAGATTATGATTGCGAGATCTTTTATCATCCAGACAAAGCAAACGTGGTTGCAGATGCCTTGAGTAGGAAGGGTCATGAGAAGTTGATGTTTTTAACCAATCAAGAGGAGCTTATTTCAGCAATGACAAAACTGGAGTTGGAAATAAAATTTCCAAAAGAAACCAATGAAAGATTGTTCCAGATGGAAGCTAGTTTAACTTTGGTTGACAAGGTGAAGAATGCTCAACTACAAGATGAAGAATATGGAATGATCAAAGAGAAAGTGGTTAAGAGTGGTGAAGTGAAATACAAGATCGATACTGAAGGGTTACTAAGATTCGAGGGAAGAATGTGGGTTCCATCGGTACCAGATATTAAAGAAGAAATCTTGACCGAAGCTCATAACTCAAGATATTCGATACACCCGGGAAGTACGAAGATGTATCAAGATTTACGACGACACTTTTGGTGGCCAAACATGAAAAGAGATGTCGCATAATGTGTTGCAAAATGCTTGACATGTCAAATAGTCAAGGCCAAGCATCAAAGACTAAGCGGATTAGTTCAACTGTTGGAAATACCAGAATGGAAGTGGGAATACATCACAATAGATTTTGTGGTGGGTCTTCCAACTACTCAGAAAGGATACGATGCGATTTGGGTGATAGTGGATAGATTAACGAAATTAGCACACTTTTTGCCAATAAAGATTAGATTTAATCTTGATCAGATGGAAAAATTGTATGTTATGGAGATTGTCTCAAGACATGGAGTTCCAATATCTATTGTATCAGACAGAGATCTGAGGTTCACATCAAACTTCTGGAAGAAACTACAAGAATGCATGGGAACACAGTTGAGAATGAGTACGACAAATCATCCGCAAACAGATGGCCAAAGTGAACGAACAATCCAGACGTTGGAAGATATGCTTAGAGAATGCATCATGGATTTCAAAGGGAGCTAGGATGAACATTTACCATTGGTAGAATTTTCCTACAACAACAGTTACCACGCAAGCATCGGCATGCTCTCACGGAAGCATTGTCTGGCATGGAAGTGCAGAACTCCATCAGGTCTTTGGGATGAAGTCAGAACGCCAACTATTAGGACCGTAATTGGTACAACAAACTATTTGAGGTTGTTAAACTTATCGAGACAAGATTGGTAGTTGCTTCAAGATGCAGATGAAGAAATATCTTGACCAACAGATGATAAGATCGTGAGTTCGGACGTAGGAAATTTCGTGTTCTTAAAAGTTTCTCCTTGGAAGGGGAAAATTCGTTTTGGTAAAAAGGGAAAGTTGAGCCTAAGATTTATTGGACCTTTCGAAGTGCTGCGAAAAGTAGGAGAAGTGGCTTATGAGGTAGCTCTACTTCCAGAGTTGGAACACGTTCATAATGTTTTTCATGTTTTGTTATTACGACCGTATAAACCCGATTACAAGCATGTGATAGAGTACGAACCTTTACAGTTCAATAAAGACTTGTCTTATGAAGAGGTTCCTATTCAGATAGTCGACAGGAAAGAACAAGTGCTCAGGAATAAGGTGATACCTTCTGCGAAGGTAATATGGAGGAACCACAATGTCGAAGAGGCTACATGGGGACTCGAAGCTGAAATGATGAAGAATTACCTTGAGTTATTTGTTTAATCCGTGTCTTCGATTCTGGGGACAGAATCTTAGTAAGGAGGGAAGAATGTGACGAATAATTTGTTTGAGTTATGATTCTGGGGACAGAATCCTTGTAAGGAGGGAAGGATGTAACAATCCATACTTTTAAATTGTAATTCAAAATATTTATTGAGTTATATAAATATTTTAATTGATGTGTTTATTGATCGAATAAATATTTGTTTAAGGTGATTTGATTTGATTATATATTTGTTAAATAAATAATTTATGAGTTAAGAAAATTGATCATCTTGAGATAATATTCTCATTTTATTTAATAATTAAGTTAGAGAGTTTATAATGATTAAATGAATTATTATAATAATATTTAACGTGAATTTGTAATTAAAATGACGTGTTAGTTGATTAAATAAAATTATAATTATAAAGAAATTTATAATTTTGTTGTATTGATTTATGTGGTGAATTAATTTAATAAATTGTTATTAGAATTAATTAAATTGAATATTAAAATTTAATTAAGTAAAGTGTGACCATAAACTATGCTATTAAGGAGTTATTAAAATAAGTTAAAGGAGATTAATTCAGTTTCGCCAAACAAGGCTTAATGCATATTAAGTATTTAATTTAAATATGTTTTACCAAACAAGGCATAAGGATTAAATTTTAAAGTAGTTAGCCAAACAAGCCTTATGGCTTTTGATTTTTTAAAAATAAGATAACTGATATCAGTTATACATATAATTATATTATATAATTAATACCTATATTATTACCTATACGTTATATTTTAGTATGTAAGTTAGAATAGATAAGAAGAACATAGAAGAAGAAAAAGAAGAGAAATTGAGAGAGAACTTGAGAGAATTCTAGAGAGGTTTGACAGAAGAATTGGGGAAAAGAAAGCTTGTTGATCAAAAGGGAAAGTTATCATCTTCTAGAAAACAAGGTATCATCTTATCCCTTTAAATTTCTTTAAAGTTATAGTTTTATTCTCTTCCAAAACTTTCTGTAAAAACTTTGTGAAGGTTAAATTATTTGTGTTATATAGTTTCTATGTGATAACTAGTTGTTATGAAATTGTTTTCATAAGTATATATATGAGTATAGTAAATGAATTCATGTTATGTGTGTATTTTGTGAAGGAAATCATATTACAGTGAATTGGTATGAATATATATATATATATATATATATATATATATATGAATATGGCTTAGTTTAAAGTAAAATTGAGGTTTAATTCTCTGTATAATATATAAATTGACTATTGAATTCGAAAGAGGATGAATAATCATAAGCATAGTATGTTGAATTAACTGTTTTGGTTGAAAAACAAAATCACAGTGATGATTTTCATTGAAACTTTCAAAAAATGAAGTTTTAGCAAAAATAGTGAAAATTAATGGTTGTAATTTGGATGTTTATGTTGTTTAGATGGCTAGAAACGCGTTAGAAAACATTACATTATGCCTTCTCCATCACTGCTGCAAATGTCTTCAACTGGAACAGGGAAACCCTACTGTACAACCAAGGCTTCAATCCATGTTCAAACCTCTTCTCCTTAACTCATATCTCATACGACTTGATATATGCAAACCCTCGCAAACTCGTTGAATTTTGCGGCATACTCAGACACCGACATTGTTCCTTGCTTTAATTCCAAAAATTGAACCTCTAGATGACTTTTCGAACTCTCTGGGAAATAGGTCTCGAAGAACAGCTCCTTAAACCTATCCAAGGTCATCACTCCTGGTCCTTCCCGAGTTTTGTTGGCCTGCAACCAATAACTAGAATCTTCTTTCAACATAAATGTTGCAAAAGCAGTCTTCTAGTTATCCTCTACCCTAGCAAAATCAAAAACCTTCTCGATTTCCATGATCCAGGTTCGTGCTTCAACTGGATTCATGGACCCTCGGAATTCTGGTGGTCCAACCACCTTGAAGTCCTTAAATGTAGTACCTTGATTTCGAGGTTGATTCTGGAAAGCACCCGTCAGTAACGTCACTAGCTGCTGAACCGGGTTTTCTTTCACATTATTGTTGTTGTTTTCCTCAGTGGTTCTCCGTCGTGGTGGTTGACGTCTTAAAGCTATTTTCTGTTAAAAATACACTTATCAGATTCTATTCAATCTTTTAAGTATTATATACTTAAATTGCATATCATAAAAATTTGTCACACCACACTTAACACTTTGAATAAAATAATAACTTTTATTCATTCATCATCTTTTAAATAAAACATCAAAACAATAGCATCACTGCTATTTACATTTCTTTCCTGAACTGTAACAATTGCAGGATAACATCATCATCATCATCTATCCCATTGGTTATATCATACCCGAGATTTACATTTCGTTTATTCTCTAATCACATATCATTACAATGTCCTACTAATATACTGCGTTGCCTTACGACGCTCTTCCTCCATGATTCGAAACATTGTTCGGCGATCCAATATGTATGATGGTAGCATCTCGAACTGAACCGGATAACCCATGACCCGATCCTGAGCTCGATTGATCACGGTGTTGAATACGTTGTTTATCTCTTCTATCTTCCTCCTCTTTGCTTGCGCGTCCCTCTCTGCCATTCTGGCTCGTTGATAAGCTTCATTGTACGCATCTTCAGCTCTTGCCCTTTTTGTAGATTCTTCTTTCAGGTTACTCTCCAGTTCTGAAATCCTCTCCATCATTCGTTCATTCTCTCCTTTAGTGTGGACCAGCTTCTCTTCTGCGTTGTTCAGTCGTTATTCTCGATCTTGGATCTCATCGTCCTTCTGTGCAATCGAGGTCTGTTGCTCAGCTACTATCTCCTGCAACTCCTCAACGGTGTCTTGAAGTTCCACATTGCGGTCATACACCTCGTCGTACATACGGGCAGCTATCGAACTAAGTGGAAGCTCTTCCTCCTCTTCCTCCTCATCCCCCAACTGTGGCAGCTCCACAGGATCCTCCTCGTCCGTCTCTATCTCATCCTCCTCATCAGGTACTCACTCCTGCTCAAGTACTATGGCCGACGGAACTGTTTTCCGTGGCAGTAGCTATTCTCAAATCACCTGAATATCTCGAGGCTCCTCCTCTCTAGCCTGACTGGATCCTCTTATAATAGTCATCCTGTCAACCAAATTTTAAGTTTTAATTACTAATCATTACTACTCGACTCTCACGAGCACATAAATCATTATCACATAAGCACATAAGTGTTTTATTACATTCTCTTTCCTAAAACTCGATAAGAGTTTATCATCACTATTTTTTCAAAGGTTACTTTCTAAGGCTTTTCCCAACCTAAGGTTCATAACCTAAGGCTTTGATATCAACCTATGACACCCCCAAATCTAGGTACTTCATTCCCACAAGATTTGGTGCTCACTATTCAAACATTCATACTATCTACCCAAATAAAATAATATTTAAACCATACAATCCTCCCTTTAAATAGGGTTACATAATTAAACTCAAAACATCCCAGGTTATCTAACCTTTAAACATCATTCAAATGCGGAATTAAATTATTACATAACATCATTAAAATAAAGTCTAAGATCATCATAATAAATAAAAGTACAAATCAGCATCACTTGTACAATTTTCCCTTTCCTTTGCTAGTTGAAGGCTTATCTACCTTCTCAACTTTAGCTGCAATGAGTATATAAATATGCAAGAGTGAGTAAAACAATTGCTCATTGGATATAATAATGAATCAACATGAGAATAACAATAATAACTGCCAACAAAAGGCTCATCAAAACTAAATAGTACTCTAACGATGAAAATCAAAAACTAGAATCCAGAATATGGAATATACATAACTGAGGGTCATGAGACCATGAACTATGTCCACAGTTGCGAGTAATCTTTCAACTCCAACTTTAACAGTCATAAGACTATAAGGACTACTCGTACTTAGGGAGATCAACCCTTCGTACCATGTATTGTGCACAAACATTTAACGTTACGCGTAAGTTATCCCCTAATAATGATAGGGTTGTTCATCTCAGTATTTAGAGTACAAGTCCGCACCAAAGAAAGTTTGGTTTGGATAAGCTTTCAAGGGTAATTTGAAGTTTAACGAACATCAACTAGAGGACTAGTTGAATCAATAGTGTTTGATAATCACAACAGATCTTTTAATACAACATAGAACAATTGAGAAACATAAATGAACTGATTATACATATTAAACTCATGCTTGAAATAACTATAGAGCATAAGTATTCAACAAAATGAATAAAATGGTAAACCTTTGCTTGAACAATAAATAAGCTAAGGTTAAAGTTTTATAACATTAGAAATAAAATTATTGAACGTACATTAACTGATAGCAAGCTGAAAACTAGAACTTGTTCAACAAGATATTAAATTCATGCAAGGATTAAAACAGTTCAATAATAGAGACGAGAGTTCAAACCGTGTTCATTATACAAGAATATAACTCAAGAAACTTGCTTAACCATAAACAAGTTAGAGTAAATCAACAAAATGAGAACTCAAATAGCATTAGAGTTAAAGTTTGCTCAAATGAGCTCTAGGGACAGTTGTCTTATTCAATCAACAGTTGAAATAGAAAGCTTGCTCAAACAAAGAATAAAGCTACATAATGTAATAATGGAACTAGCTCAACGAAAGTAAAGAATTAGGAAACTTTCTCAATGTAAAAGATAGAGTTTAGAAACTTGCCTTAAGCATAAGCTATAAAATTAAACTCACGATCACCTACACATAATTTTAGAACCACAATACCTATTAGATATGCTAACATACCATAACATGTTCATTTCTAGCTAAACTTATCATTTAAGAACACGTCTTTCATTACCCTTTACATTTCAGAAACTCTAAGTGTTTTACTCACTTGTTTAATGTTCATTATGTATACTAGATTATCCCATAACGCGTTCTTGATTCACTACTCATCCTTGCAACTTTGAACTTACTAATCACAATTCACTATGTTATGTTAACTTTAACATTATCCATTTAACATGCTAACATAATTTAAGACCATGCCATATTGCAACCTCAAATCAAGCAGAATAAAGCAGTAAACCGAATCTCAAACCTGTAGTATAAATGCAAATGCCATACCATACAAAGGCTTGGGACCCCAAATGCATTGCTTGTTTTGCCCATCACTTGCACCTACAAAGAAAATTGTTCTGTTGACAGACATTTGATAGAGGCTAATGAACAAAGAGTCACTTTAGCCTAACAAACACAAATTTCACCCACCAAACAATGATAATAACACGAAAAATAATTATACAACTAACATAAAACATGATTGCTAACCTATTCAACCACTTAGCACAATTTAACAACAACTAAAACCATTTTAATTTTTAATTTTCATGTTTTTTCATATAAAACTCCATTTTTGATATTCATCCTAAAAATCATCACTGTGAATTCATTATTTGGCCAAATTACTCCATTCAAATTACATTATGCTCATATCTCATTAAACTAACATATACAAGCTTCAATTTATAATTTCACATACTAATTGTCCACTAAAATTGATACTTTTCATGAACATATGAAAAAAATACATAAAAACATACACTGTCGAAATTTTCTTCTACTGTAAACCGAAATTAGCATACAAATTCTTGTTTAGACATAAACTCTATCATTATAAACATGTATAACCACCATAACTTAGTTATATAACAACAATTCGGAAAAACTAGAATTCACAGAACATAGAAAAAATAGAATTCACAGAGCATAGTAAAACTTTGCCGTAGTTCACATATGTAGACATATACATATACATATATATATATATATATATATATATATATATATATATATATATTAAGATTGTATAAGTACCTTCAAGTGCTTGAAATCCTTTTTGTTAGACATTGCAAATACTCTGAAATCCTTCTCTCTCAAATTCTCTCAAATCTCACAAACTCAGTATGTTAGAATGCGTATAGCTAGACCAAGCCAAATAACATTAAGCGTATCTTAAAACTGACAAACCCATAATACTAATACTAATTACATTATCAGTTACTAACGTATATAACATAAATATATTATATTTATTATTTTATTTTATTTTGTTTATTTTATTAAATTTCAAAAATTAGAAATATCAAAAGCCATAAGGCTTGTTTGGCAAACCATTTAAATTTTAAAGAATTAAAATACTTAAGCCTTGTTCGGAAAAAACTAATTTAAACCCTTTTTAATTTAGTTTAATAAACACTTTATTTTATAATATTTATTTGAATTTTCATATCCAACACTAACCCATTACATTAATCACATACTATATTTTAATTAAATATAGCACTTCAACAAATATCACAAAATTATAACTTTATTTAATAATTTAATAAATCATTTAGATTACCAATCACAATATGTCACAATATAACATCTCATGTTATAATACAAATCTCTAAATTATAAATTTATTTAATTCAGAAAATCCTTTAATAAATTTAGATTCATCAATTTCAAAATAGACACATCAAATAAATATTTATATTATTCAATAAATATTTATTATTACACTTTAAAATTTCGGATCGTTACAAATATAAAATGACAATAAACAAAAAATTACAATGGTATAAAAAACATGTAATGCTAAACATACATTTCATTTGTTCAAGTGTCAATGTCTGATTCAGAATCATCTTGTATACGTGTTGCAGATTCATAACCATCATCCGCCTTCCAGATTCAAAGGTCGATTCAATCCAATAACTCTTCCTCCTCAGTATCAATGTCATCTGACACAAGTATTGACTCAGGAGCTAATTCATGTGGTTCATCTCCACCATCTAACTGGATTACTTCATTATCATCCTCCACATTTATTATAGTTTGACTATGAAACATCTACTCTTGGTAAATCTCTTCATCAACTACTTCTACACGACTACGCGCGGGAGTATGAATTACAACTTGCCAATCTGTAGGCGGTCTATCCCTTTTCCTAACAGGACTAGGAGTGTAGTATACTTGTCATCGCTTTGAGTTGGTAAAACTTTCACTACTACAAAACAAGAAATAGACAACGCGAAAAAAACATTGTGGTTTCAGTCAGAAAAACGTTGTGGTTAAGGGTGTTATCTATTTGACACCCTTACACAACGTTTTTAAAACATTGTGGTTAAACACAATACACAATGTTTTTTAAGAAAAAACGTTGTAGATTTGTTTTTAAAAAATTAACAGATGCTTAAAAACGTTGTAGAAAATATGATTCCACAACATTTTTTGGTTAAAAATATTGTTATTTAGTATATAAGACAACGTTTTTAATCAATTTATACAACATTTTTAAAATGTTGTAGATAAAGAAAAAAAAGAATAAAAAATGTTATAGTTCTCTTATATTACCAATGCACCTGCAATATGCTAATGCCATAATATATAGTTAAAAGGTCTAAATTCTCATTTATATTTCAAGCCAAAATGTATCAACCATTCAAAATACATCCCAATAATACCATTCGTTTACAGTTTCAAATTACTATATCCACAAAATATATACCAAACTATCCATATATACAAACATCTCTCAAATTCACTTTTCAATCCACAAAATAAATCAAACTATCCAGAAAATTAAACTACTACCTAAGCATGTGCAACTAATTTTCGCGTATATTCAACTAAAAGACAAACCAGTAACTTTTTTTAAAATCCAAAACCAAAAAACTACTGGCGTATTCTATTCACTTTTTTTACACTGTGTATTCTCCCAAAATACTTCAGTAACTTTTGCTCTAGCACTTAGCCATGGATGGCAGTAACTTTTGCTCTAGCACTAATAAATTCTTCAGAAAAGGTTAACCTGCCTCTGTTGCTTCTGCTACACTGCTTCTATTGCTTCTGCTACACTGCTTCTGTTGCTGCGACACACTTCTTGCTGCTGTTTGCAGCGAAGTGCTGCTGCCAAACATTTATAAACTGTTATAACATTTAAAAACATTTTATTATCACAGATGCCAACAGATGATGCCTACCTGAATATCAAGCTTGACTACAAGCCTGCTATTAAATGGACAAATGTTGCAGTGACAGTCCCACAAATTACCAGCAATAACCTGTAAGAAAAAACAAAATTACTATCATGCAAAAAGAAAAACGACTAAAAGCTTTTTCTTTAAGCCACAGTATGTGTTGTAAAATCTATCATTACGGACAAAATTTCTGCAAGAGAGAAGCTAAACAAAAGAGCAACAACTGCAAAATTGTTTAAAAAACACAACCCAAAAATAGTTCAGGAGAAGAAATTAATCCTAGCATAAATGATGTGCAGATTGTACAATACAAGCATAAATGATCTGCAGATCTGTCCAGATTTATAATCTTCCTGACAGATCTGCAGAGGAGACGAAATAAAATAGTCAGAAAATAGTACATTGTATGTAAGATACAAATTCCTGAAATAGATACAAATGCATGTTGTCAACTAAAGGAAATACAGAGACCTTAATTGATGGAGTACGCTACAGAAATTTCCAGTTTGGAACTCCAATTTTCTGGAAAATAAAAATTATACTACGTAGATGACAAGTAGAAAGAAAGGTCAGTGGCTGCAGAATCTTTTCTGATCTATTTCCAGTAAACTTATTTCGCAGTCTTTTGTCTATAAATCATTAAATTATATTTGTTAGTTTAGAGTCTTTAAACCACAGGGCATCAACCAATGCCATCGAAGAAAAGTATAATGTTACTACTCGCATATATGCCATTTTGCTCTGTTTTTCTGCAGGAACATAGAACATGGTTTCAGCTAACACGCCACATTCCCCACCTGAATCAACAGTATCATAGAAAGATCCTGTCCCAGGCCAGTCACGCTCATGATTACCACTGCATATGTAGAAGCTGAATTACATAATGGACAGATAAAGCCACGAATCATGTATAAAATTAATAACTACCAACCATGAACTTTGCTAGAAACAACAAGCTAATAGAATATTCATTACTAACCAAGGATCCACAGAAATAGCTGAAATTAGAGGACCATATACACCTCCAAAAGGAATAAACAACCTAAATTTTTATGAATTATCACTCATATTATATAACTAGATGCAATTTGTACGAGTATTATCCAAAATGTGGGATAGGAAGTTGGGGGTTACTTAAAGGTCAAGTATAAAAGAACAACCAAGCTTTAACAACAAGAAAAGAAAATGCATTCACACACCCTCAACAGAACAGGGCGACAGTACCGTAATAAGAGACTTGTTCTTTGGTCTATGCTGCAATGCTTTATGTAGTTTCTCTGCACCATAGACCTGCAATTCAATTTTATTTTAGTTTTTGATAAATAAGATGATGTTAAACCAAAATTATTGATGAGATTTTCAGAAAATTCAAACTACCTGAACGTGGTTAAGGCCATGCATAAAAACATGACAAACATTTCCAATAACAGGAACTGCGACAGCTTGAAGCATGCGAGTGAGGACTGAATCTCCTTCAGCGTCAATGTCCTTACTAACTGCAGTCAAGGATGAATGTGTACTGTTACATGTTATTCACAAAACTTAAATTTTTTTTCCATCCAATATCAAATGAACACTACAAGATAGGCCAATCAAATGAACAAGTCTTGAACCCAAGCTACAATCCAGCTTCAAGGATCAACTTAAATCTCTAAACATAAGTAGACCACAACTAAAACCAAGCCAGTCAAGCATATGAGATGAAGATCTGAAAGCCATCAATAACTTTTTTAACCTTGCATTACTTCAATAGTGTTGATAAAATAGCACCCCATCTTCCTTTCTGTTACAACTTCAAAGACAGTAGGCAGTTCATTGATCAAGCTAAAGAGTAACTTCCTGTCCAGCAAAAGTGACATAAATACTTCTCAGAAACAGTTTTAATTGTAACTCACACTATATAAACATCCACCCATGCCACACAAGTAACATAAAGATTCAATTAAATCTAAAAACAAGTAAGGCTGACTGCTGGTTCCATTGGAGCTAACATCTGCTGGTTCCATGTCTATAACTGGTTGTGATCTATCTTCTAACATTTGTTTAGTGGTTATCAGGTGAATTAACCCTATGGCTTAAATCCTCACAGCTATTTCACAATGGGCACAAAGGGACTTCTCTTATCTCTTCCGTCACCTAAATAAGACTGTTGCAGTTGCAACAATCAAGAAACCAAAGAGCCATACAACACAAAGTCCAGACCAATTTAATAGAATTACAATCCAATCGAAGAAATAAACCAACAACTAAATAAAGTAGCCTTATAATATAAAAACTGCAAAACTGTATATAATTAAAAACTAGCCCTATATTCATCCGTGCATAACCAAACATCCGAGAAACACCAATAAAAAGATGAATCAAGCTAAGCAACACAAAACCCAGCAAATTCATGATATTCCAATTCTCAATTAATGGGTCTTTTTCAATTCTCAATTCACAACCCATTATTTACATAGAGAAAAAAGAAACATATATATATATAGAGAGAGAGACAGAGAGAAAAAATAGGGAAGAGAGAGAGAAGGACCTGGAGGGTGAAATTGACATGGTCTTGGATGGGCGAGAGTTGGGTTTGAGCAGCAGAGTTCACTTCATTGAGTTTCTGCCTCAATCTCTCTGTTACGATTCGTTCTTCTGCAGCTGCCATGTGATCCATCTCTTTCCCTCGACGATTTTTTTGTCTTTCCTGTGACGAAATTCTGTAGGAAGAAATTAGGGTTTTAGGGATTTTGAGGTAATATTGTGTCGGACGGCGATTATAGGCGATGGTGGTCGACAGAAGAAGAGAATCGAATCTTCACCGAGGAAGGTAACGATTTCAAAACGGAGGGATTGTTGTATGAAAGGCAGCAGTCCATCAACAAAAACTATTTGTGTGTGTTTTGAGTGTGAGAGAGAAAGAGGGTTTCTTGACATTGCTATGTCAACAGACGAAGAAGACTTTAGATTCTTCGCCATTTTTCTTTGTAATCAGATAATGGAGTTAGGGTTTGAGGAGTTCGAAAAGGAGAAGGGACGAATGAAGACCTCCGTGTTTTTTTTTATTACCCGATTCTACCTCCGTGTTTTTTTACATACATAAAGTTTTCTACCTCCGTGTTTTTTACATACATACTACAACGTTTTCTTTAAAAAATTATCATTTATAACCATTTCAAATAGATAACGTTTCGATTGATTTGAATATCTTTATCGATTATCTTGGATGCTTCACTTTTAACTCGTCATCGTATAATCTATACCATGTTATAAACATTAACATATTGGAATAATTAATTTTCAACTTAAAAGATAAAATATCAAGTTTATATGTACCTCACAAATTAAATCAATCTCCTCATGAATTGAGAAGAATGTAAGTATATGCAAAGATGTAATTCTTGCTCGAGAGGAATATGTGCTTCCCTCTTCCATAAGCGGCTACCGATAGACCAAATATAGAAAGCCAACCATTTAGTTCAACATTTCCCCCATCATCATGTCTCGACACTCGATTGGCCTTTGTCAAGACTTCGTCCGGAAAATAGTTTGAGACAAACATAGATATCTGATCGAAACTGTATGCCTCACATATCGACCCCTCGACATAAGCTCTATTCTTCACCTTCCTCTTAAGGTTTCCCATCACCCTCTCGAAAGGGTACATCCATCTATATTGAACTAGACCCCCAACACGAGCTTCATAGGGGAAGATGGATTTTGCAAATGCTCCATGGAGTCAAAAAACCAGGGGAATATTTTTCCAGGGTTTACACGTGATCTCTAGGATGTTCTTCTCAAGTATAGACATGTCCTTCTCATTTAATGATTTTGAACACAAGTCTTTGAAGAAACGACTAAGATCCGTCAAAGCATCCCATATTGGTTTATCAAGTAGATTCCGAAATGCTATAGGCATAAGTCTCTCCATGAACACATGACAGTCATGACTCTTCATCCCTTGCAATTTCCCACCCGTAACACACCTTGCAATGTTTGACGCATATCCATCTGGTAGTTTCAGAGACTTAACCCATGTGAACACATCTTCAACTTGCTTTTTGGACAATGTGTACCTTGCATGCGGTTTGACAATCTTACCATTAGGAGATTCATAAAGTTATAATCCAGGACGCTTACAAATATCTTTCATGACCAAACGTGCCTTATCGTTATCTTTTGTCTTCCCCATAACATTCATCACGATGTTAAACACATTGTCAAACACATTCTTCTCAATATGCATCACATCTAGATTATGACGAATCAAATTTGTAGACCAATAAGGAAGTTCCCAAAATATGCTTCTCCGAACCTAGTTATGAGATTCGCTAAACCCATTAATTATGTTTGTGGCATCAATCTTACCAAATGGGATAACCAGCAATCTCATCACACGATCTAGCATCTCCGTTCCCGACAATCGCGGTGCAGGCATATCATTGTCTACTTTCCCTTTCCTGAAGTGCTCTCTATTTCTTCGAAATGGGTGATTTACCGGCAAGAACCGACAATGAAAGTCAAACCAGCAAGGCTTTCGACCTTTTGATAGATTAAACGACTTTGTATGCTCCATACAATACGGACAAGCCAACTTCCCATGTGTACTCCATCCACTAACATACCATAAGTCGGGAAGTCACTTATAGTCCACATAACCACGCCTAAGGTTAAAATTTGTTTTCGCTTGCAACATCCCAAGTCTCACTCCATCCTCCCACAATACCTTCAACTCGCCTATAAGAGGTCTCAAGTAAACATCTAAGTTCTTTCCGGGACTCTTAGGACCAGAAACCATGAGTGAAAGAAACAAGTATGGTTGTTTCCATACACATCCAAGGAGGCAAGTTGTGCGGAGTAACAATCACAAAGCCAACATGAGTACTTAATAATTTGAGTGGCCAAACGGATTGAAACCATCGGTGGACAATCCAAGCCTCACATTTCTAGGTTCCAATGCAAACCCGTGGATGTGCTAAGTTGAAATCTTTCCAAGCCCGCCCATCTCATGGATGATTTAGTTCTCCATCATTAATTTGGAGATTTCGCATGCCAACTCATATGTTCAAATTGTTTCAAGATATGTACAATCTTTTTAGCCGATGTGTTATTGGAAAATACCTTAGAATCTTAAACGGATACTTGATTTTTTTGTAGTCACACCTCTTTATTAGGTCTAAACCGATCATGACCGCAAAACGCGCACCTTGTCATCCTGCTCATTTTCCTTATAAAATAACATGCAATCGTTGGGACATGATCGATCTTTTGGTATCCAAGACCCAACTTCTTCACCATTTTCTTACAAAAGTAATAGTTACTGTGTAATTTCACCACCGTCAGTAACATACTCTTAATGGCCTTGAAGAGCGACTCAAAACACTCATGGCTCATGTTGTGATTAGCCTTGATGTTAAGTAATATCGCCACTGCAGACTATGTATTGTGTTTGGTGCAACCATGCCACAATGGCTCGCTACCCTCGTCTAACAACTTAAATAAGTCTTTGGCATCAGAATTCATAGGTTGCTCTCTGCCTTGTTCCCAATTAAAATCTGGCCCTGCAATATCATGAACCATTTCATTCATTCGATGAGTACTACTACCCGAATTGTGTACTTCTGTGACGCCACCATCTCTTCTCTCTCCCATGTGCCCACCAAAGATTCTTCGTAATTTTTCATGAACCCAAAAACAAGTAAATGATAGTTTACCACGTCTCTGTCCCATATAATTTACATTTTACACTTCAAACATGGACATCGATTCAAGCGACTTACCATTCATACATTCTGGGTGACTATACGCATACTCCAAAAACACTTGGCAACCATCTCTAAATTCAAATTGTAACACCTTATCTCAGCACTTGACTTTCGTCGTGCCATCCAACTACTTAATACGAATAGAGGTCCATGATTCCTCGGTACCTACTACGTATAACATTATAAATGTTAACATATGACTTGAGCATACTTGTAACCATATGACTTGAGCATACTTGTAAGCATATGATAACATTTAAGCATACTTGTAAGCATATGACTTGAGCATACTTGTAACCATATGACTTGAGCATACTTGTAAGCATATGATTAACATTTAAGCATACTTGTAAGCATATGACTTGAGCATACTTGTAAGCATATGATTAACATTTAAGCATACTTGATGTTAACGAATGAATGCAAATTAAAGAAGTATGAAAAACTTTAAATGTTATTAAATTTAGTATGAGAAACTAAGTAAAAATGCTACTTAATTTAATAGTTATATTATATCATGTTATTTTATTTTAATTTGTTTTAAATTTTTTTTATTATTTATCATAAGTGAATACGTAAGGTATTTCATTCATGCTAGCTTTATATCAGAGTTTGCTAATTCATTTATACAACTTTTGAGTATCTTGGAGATTCATTCATATCAACTAGTGTGCTAAGGCGGCTAACATGTTTTAAGATTACACCCCTCACGGTCCCTTTCTATAATCTTTTATGTTTTGGGATAGTCACAACTTGGTTGAGCAATTTATAGCTTCTATAACATTTTGTAGCTTTATTCTTGTATACATAAGTGTTAAATACCCTTATTTTTTCTGTTATAGCCAAAACAGTCTCTTTATTGACCAAGTGTGTCTAGTTACCTTTTCTATTACACTAACAGTTCCCTAGCATTGCCTATTTTGGCTTAATAGCCCCCCAATAGCTTTCCATGCTGACAACAAGCTTGGCTTGGCCCGCGAGAGACTTAAATTTAAGCTTGGCGTGGCCTCGTGGCTTCGCCTCATGCTGAAGCCCAACCCATCACTCCAACGGAATTTCTTAATAGGCTCTAGTGGATCACCAATATATTTATATCCAATTGATAAGCAACATCCAGGCTATCTATATAAACAGAACCCAATTTACTGAGAATTACTAAAATTAAGCTACTCACATATTCAAACAGTTAAGTTTCTCATTTTATTTCAATAATGGACTAGAGAATATGACTAGAGCAAACTAGCCAGTAAGCATATGACTTGAGCTTACTAGTAAGCACATAAAGAGCTCATTAATATTATAAATGTTCGCAACTACCCGACCAATAAATTTTTTTTGCCAGAGTCTCCCCTATAATATGGACTAGCCATATGCACAACGACATGTATATAAGGTCATTTATAGGCACCCAAGACACAAATCAAGAGAAATATACAAATTTCCAATATAATAAGACCAAAATAATAACGATTGAATGCAAATTAAAGCAGTAAAAAGTTCAGGAGTATACTATAAATTCAGAATTCCAAAAACTCGCGCTTTCATTTTTGCAAGATTCTATCTTTACTTTACACATGAGCTAAATAATTAACTTACTTTTGATTAGGGCACTTATCTCTTAGTTCTTTAACTTCAGAGTATGATATTGCTTTTGTTCATTAATATCTTTATGGGTTCAGTGAGAAACTAAGCATGTGTTACTTAGTTTATTTTAGCAATGAATATCTAACGAAATTGAAGTTAGTTTATTTTAGCAATGGAAAACTTCCTAAATGCTGCTTAGTTTATTTATTATATTTTATTATTTTAATTATATTTAGTAGTGAAACTAAGCAAATGCTACTTAGTATATTATATTATATTTTAATATTATATTTTAATATATTTAATATGATATTATATTTTAGTTTAATATTATAATTTATTATATTTATATGAAATTAAATTTTAATTTATTATATTTTAGTTTGATATTGCTTGATGTTGTTTTTCATGGAGTGCATTATTATCTACTGACACTTGTATGTTTAAAATTTCAATATAATGGTTCTATATATCCTAAATTTCTATTAATACTAGTCTGGTCATACATATGATCTTTTTGGATGGCATACTTGAACAAAATCATACACAACATTGTAATGCACTAAATATGTATTTCATACTTTCTTTTCACTTTGCAGGACATTAGAAATATTGAAGGAGCTCAAACTGTTGTTTGGATCAGTCACTGACATTCCTATTCAAGTTTTCCTAACAGGGTATGCGATGGATCTTGAACATGTTACTTTCCATATCAATTTAGTAGCAGCAAATACATAACCTATTATTGTGCTTCTAAATGTAGTAGCAACATTTTACAGATGAAACACCCAATAAATGGATCAATATTGCATAAACAGACAATAGGGTAAATTTATGCTACCCTTTAATTAAACAGACCACAAACACAATATAAATGTTGTAGAAGAACCCTTCAATTACTCAAATTAAATGATATCTTCAATAATATGATATTACCGGTGGCGGCGGCGAGGGCATCGGTGGCGGCGACGATGGCAGCGGTGGTGACGGCGATGGCAGCGTCCCTCTTCTCCTTCTTCTCTTCTCACCCTTCTCCCTCTTCTCTCTATTACTCCCTCTTTTTTTCCTTCAATCACATTATGTCGAGCAAATGATCTAAAATCTGTTATATTCATTTGATCAATCGCCATCGGCGAATCGCATGCGATGCGCTAATAATTAATGACATGGACTTATCTGCGACTGCATGCGGTCGCTGATAGTAAGTGGTCGCACAAAACCTTGGCGCCAATATTTCGTGCCAAATTTTATAAGGCAAATTTGTTATAGCAACCTCCAATGACCGCGTCACGCGGTCATTTGATATCATAAAACTAGATTAATGCACGGTCGCAGATGCCGGTCGCTATTATCATAATCAGCGATCGGATGATACGCGATATTGATTTGTTAATCGTTATTAGGTCTTTTTCTTGTAGTGTAAAGTTGAGAAGGTCGATGAACCTACAACTAGCAAAGGAAAGGAAAAAATGTACAAGTGATGAAGACTTGTAATTTAATGACTTTTATGTTAATAGACTTTATATTTAATGATGTGATGTAATTATTTTATTTCCGCACTTGATTGATGTTAAGGTTAGACAACCTGGGATATTTTTTTGGATTTAATGATGTAACCCTTTTATAGGGAGGATTTATGGTTTAAATGTTATTTTATTTTGGTAGATAGTATGAATGTATGGAAAGTGAATACCAAGTCTTAGGGGAAGGAAGTACCCAGATTTGGGGGTGTCACTTGAAGGAAGACATGGATACTCTCAAATCTTCTAGCTGTGACGCCCCCAAATTCAGGTCTTTGAAACCCGAACTCGGTACTTCACGATATCATTTCTATGAGCAGAATAATAATATTATTACCATAAATATCAAACTTAATTTACATATTAGAGTTGTCTAAATCCCAGGTACGTGACCTTTAAAATATTCATTTCATGATAGATAATAAATATTATCATCTTAATTAAATCTAGCTATTACATAAGATAACACAAACTTATTCTGTCAGTTTTCCTTTCCCTTTGTTCTTAGCAGAGCCTTCTGGTTTATCACATTTAACTGAAAACATTTAAATTAAGCAAGAATGAGCATTTGAGTGCCCAACAAATAATAGCAAACAATAAACGTTAGCTGAAAGAAGTAAACGTTTTCTGTGAATAGCACTTCTTCAACGAATTAACAGTTGTGAAGTAAACTGAAGCAACAATAAACAACATATCAATTCTATTTCAAATTTTTGAAACTACGTACTAACTATAAATAGAGAGCAGTCGACAAATTATGAACTTTGATTTCAATTTTTGAAAAGGTTTAACAAAACTTCATCCGCAAACCACCATAACTTACTAGCACAGGGGTGATCAACCCGTTATGCCCTGTATTCATCAATACTACATGCCAGAATGATATTTTCATTCATGTTATCCGCCTTTGGCGCACAAAAGTTTCCCAGATTCAGGGTGTTCATACTTAGTCTGAATCCGAACAAAAATAATTCGATTGAATATCAATAAGGTTTTATTATGTTCAACGATATTTTTAAATCTGTGTCTAGCTGAGTTACATAGCTTAGACGGCTTTTTAATTAACGTAAACATACTGGAAACCAATAAGTATGGATCAACATGTGATTAAATACAATAATTATCTAAGTGAGGTCACTTGTATAACCATGCTTAAAAATTAACGAACAAAATAAATATCTAGATTGTATAATAATATTATATTGATAAACAAAGATCGGATAATTTAGGAACTTGTATGAATACAAATGTTTGGATACATAATCAATAATAATAGATTTAATAATCTGGCACACCGATAATATAATTTTGAAACTTTCTTACTCATATCCATTGCATAAAGTAAATGCAAAGGTTTAGATACTTGCCTGGTCTGCTGCTTATAGTACACGACTTAGTTTTATCTTTTATATCGAGACCTATCATTCATAAGATTGTTCTTTTGATTAGAATAATATATCATAACACATAGTACTGCTATTTGCAGTCAACACATAACCTAATCACATTGTCACATACTTATATCAGTTATTGAATCATAAACAAATACTTATCTAATCAAAATATCTAAGTCCAAATTAATTTCTGAAACATTTCGGTGTACCGACGACATTATCAGGTAATTATCGAGTCTAAAACTTTATTCTGTAACTGCAATATTATTCTGGATAATTTAAATATCAGTCATATTATTTTTAGACTTATAATAATTTTTAAATAATTATTATAATTTATCAAGATTTTTCAAACACCGGAATCATTATTAAATGATTTAAATATTAAATAATTATATTATCATTAATATTTAAATAATAACCAAATATTAACGAAAACCATTATGAAAAAATATCAAAGTTATTTATAATAACTCAAAATATTTTAAAATATTTTATTACCCTTAAATAAATTTTAAAACATTTAAAATCATTTTTAAATAATTACTATTAATATTTAAATATTAATGTAT
The DNA here is from genome assembly GCA_020205605.1 of Panax ginseng. Taxonomy (NCBI): domain Eukaryota; kingdom Viridiplantae; phylum Streptophyta; class Magnoliopsida; order Apiales; family Araliaceae; genus Panax; species Panax ginseng. The sequence goes on along the minus strand of CM035128.1, from coordinate 87,398,407 downwards.
TATTCACTAAAATATTAAAAGTCATTTATTTAACTTAAAATATTTTAAAACAATATATATCGCTTTTAAATGATTTTTAAATTAATAAAACTATTTTAATATATTTATTTAATATAATTATTAAATAAATTTAATATCAATAATATTAAATTATTAATAAAATTTAACTTAAAATATTAAAAATTATATTTTATAACTTGAAATATTTTAAACTATATATTTTTCATTTAAAATGATTTTTATATTATTAAAATCATTTCAAATTAATTAATTTAATATAATTATTAAATAAATTTAATATCATTAATATTAAATAATTCATGAAATTTTTATTAAAATATTAAAAGTTATATTTTATAACTTAAAATATTTTTAAATACCTTATTATCATTTAAAATGATTTTTAATATAATAAAATCATTTTAATTTATTTATTTAATTTATTTATTAAATAAATTAAATATCAATAATATTCAAATAAATACTAATATTTATGAAAAATATGTCAAATTATTAAAAGTTAATTTTTATAACTTAAAATAATTTTTAATATCAATTTTGTAATTTTCAAAAATTATTTTTTATTTTTAAATGATTTTTAAAAATTAATATAAATAAAATTAATAAGTCTGTCGCTAAACCCTTTAGCGACAGTAAGTGTCGCCTTAGGTGTTCTTTAACACCAAGAACATTCATAAGATAGTTTCGAGTGACCATGTTTGACCAAATTTAATTCAGTGTCTAAGATGTTTTTGGACTGGCTAATGATTAAATATTGTAGTATTTATGTAATACTACATGTTTGTAACAATTTCTTGGCCAAATAGCAACATACAAGTATGATCTAAAGCTCAAGAACAAGCTGTCAAAGCTGTTCTTCATTTTCTAGGTTACCCAGAAATGAAGAACAGTTCGTGTAGCCATATTTTGGCTTCCACAACTTGCATTTCTTATGATGTTTTTGTGATCTAATGCTTTTAGTGTGTAGCCAACTTGTAACAGAATCGATCTAATGCATAAAACCAATATAACTACAACAAAATCGAAAGATTTATGCTAATCAAACCCTGTCAGAGATCACGTTCTTGAGTTTTCTGGGTTACCCAGAAAACACAATCCGTGATCGTTTGGCTTGCTTTGACCAGCCACTGTGTTCAACCCGTTTGATTTTTAGGTGTTCTATTAGCATGCATCTATAATCCATGTACCAATCTATAACTTAGATATAAGAACATGAACAGAAAAACAAACACACAAAAGATCTGAGCCTCTAAACTTCCTGTCAGAGCTTTCTGGGTAACATCTGGGTTACCCAGATTTGTTTGGTCATGGTCGGTCAACCGACTTTGACCATGAATAACTTTCAATTTATAGCAGATTTGACCCTGCTTAAAGTTTCAGAGTAAAGCCCTTACAACATACTACAAGTACAAACCTTTAAACATACAAAACCATAAACAGAATGAGATCTATGAGGTCTAACATTCGTTGTCAGACAATATTTTCAAACTTTTCTAGATTTTAAAAAACTTTAAATTCGTGCATATAAATGTTATGGATCTATCATTTATCAACCCAGATCACTTAGTTACACATCATACAACATATTAAAACATACCAACATAACTTTTATCATAGCAAGCAAGACCAGATTTTTGTTCTAGAGTTTTATACCTTTCTTGGACCAATCTTGATTCTAGGCTCCTGATCGGATATGAAGATGGTAGGAACTTGATTTGGGGACTGAAATGTTATTGTATTTTGTGGGTTTAGAGAGAGAGGGTCTAAGTTAAGTGTATGTGAGCAAATAGGCTAAATTATGTGCTTTTATCTCAATTGATCTATATATATATATATAATGAATGTAAATGAATTGGCTGAGATAAATGGTTGATTGCTGGAGTCTTTAGTCACATGGGTGAGTTAAGAGTTAGTAAACAACTAAAGTTTTAGCAAGATTTGCAATCAAGCTAATAAAGAATATGCAAAAGGATAGTTTGGTCATTAGTCTTGAAATTTTAATGGCACATTGGTAACTTAGCTAACCTTAGGGTTTAACCCTGAAGGTTTAAACCCTAAGTTTTACAAAAATCAATTTCTAGTATTTTTTAATTTGGTTTAAAATGTAGAATATTAGGTTTCTAAATATAGAAATTAGGATTTCTTAATTAGTTATGTTTTCTAAGTATATAGAACATGAAAATTAGGTTTAATAATTCACTAATTAGCATTAGGGCTTATAATTAGCAATTAAGGTTTTTATTTTAGTAATTAGGGTTCCTAAATAATAATTAGGGTTCACCTAATTAACCTTAAATTCTATAATACTTAACATTAGACACAATAACATCATCACTTATTAGTCTTAAAGTCTTATTTGACTTCCGAATTAGGGTTTATTGACAAACATTATGGTTTTCTAATAATGTACCATAACTGTTCCACAAATTAACATTACACACATAATGTACATATTTATAACATTGAATTATATTTAATATTATATTATTATTCTCATTCCTTATTCAAAATCCAAAATTAGGGTTTTGAATCCATATCTGACTTAACTTTCATATATACCATTATTAAGTTAAAGTAATTAACTTAATTAATCTGAAATAAATTCATATAATAAAATAGTTATTATAATAATTCTATAATCATTTCATATATTATTTAAATAATATTATAATTATATTTTCATGAAAATAAATAATAAAAATATTTCTACTACAAAATTAATTTATTATAAGAATATAATTTATAATAATCAATAATTCCTTAAATAATTCTTATTTATCACATATATACATATATTTTACCTTATACATATTCCCACCTTTATTAATTTTTTTTTTTACGTAAAATTTCTTATTTAATTATATCAAAAATATTGGGTTATTACATTCACCCTCCCTTATAAAGATTTCATCCCCGGAATCACCGTTTTAATACTTATATATACTAAGCTAAATAGTATACACATTCATTGCTAGTAGATGTCGATTAGATTCGATCGAACTGATTTTTAACTATTTAGCATAAAACTTGTCTATCTGATTAAACGGATATTTGATTTCTAATAGAACTCAAATTCCTCCTTCAAAATTTTTTTATAAAATAATTTACTATATAAAGGAAAATCATATATAAGAAAAATAAAATTTATTCGAATAATACCTGGAGTTCAATCACCGGTTGCTACAGTATCGTGAATGGTCATGTTGAAGACTCTTGCGGTTGATTTTTTTGGTTTGCTTGTTAAAGTCGGTCCAGTTATCGCCAGAGTCCCGCTGCCTTTCCCCATATTTACACTCCCTCCCTCCATTCTTCTTTTCGGACAGTCCTTCACCTTATGCTCCGTTGACCCACACAGAAAACACCCACTGCTCATCCTAGGATTGGGACAGTTGGGAGAGATATGTCCCTCCTGCCCGCACTTGTAGATACAAACTTTCCTTTTAAACACTCACCAGAATGATTCTTCCCACAATTCTTACACTGCACAGCCTGCTTCTTAACACCTTCAGGTTTGACCTGAATATTCTGAAAATTATTCACCTTCCTCTTCCCATTTCCATTATCACTATCTGCTTCTACCTTCTCAGCTGCCTCAACCTTACCCTTGTTCCTCTTTTCCTTATTATTGAGACTCATGGCCTCACTTCCCCCTTCGGCTATGATAGCCTTTTCCAGAAGGGATGCAAAAGTATCAATTTGCAACACTGCCACCTTATTCTAGATCCAGGGTTTTAATCCCAGCTCGAACCTCCTTGCCTTCCTTGCCTCCGTATCAACTTGATGAGAAGCGAACCTAGCCAATTCATTAAACTTTGTGGCATACCCTGACATCGTCATATTGTCCTGCTTTAACTCCAAAAATTTCACCTCCATCCTAGCCTGCATACTAGATGAAAAATAGTTTTCAAAAAACAAAGTTTTAAACCTAGCCCAAGTAACCACTCCTTCTCCTGCCCTAGCTTGATTTGCCTCCCACCAAAAAATTTCCTCCCCTTTCATCATATAGGTGGCAAAAGCTGTCTTTTGCCCCCCGCTACCCTAACTATCACAAACGCCTTTTCTATTTCTTCTACCCAAGTTTGGGCTTCTATCGGGTCAGTTGTCCCTCTAAACTCTGGCGGTCCTACAACCTTAAAATCTTTGAAGTTTTCCAATCGATTGTCCAAATTTGATTCATTGGGTGGCATTCCTCTTTGCGTAAGCTTGAGCTACCATGTTTGCAAAGTTTTGAATCGGGTCTGGTTGTTGTCCTCCAACGTTGTTGACAGATTCTTCTGCCCTTTAATTTCGGGTTCATCTCCTTGGCGGCATTATCTGATTAAATAAAACCATAAATTATACTTTATTAACTTACATTCTAAACCTTATCGTATAAGTTAAATATATCAAACTTATTTTATTAATCAAACATAGATTCATATTCATTTAACTAATTCATAGTTCTTTACATAGCATAGCACGTACTGCTTTAAACATCCGATATCCCTTTGTGAGCACAAAAGTCGGGATTCGCTGCTATAACTTATACAAAAGTTGAGAATATTACATTACACAGACATAACTATCATATATACAACACCGAACACACATATTTCAACAGTACTTATACTACTTATTCACTACGCCTTTTTCTTGATCTTGGACAACCTTTCACCTGATGACATTCTATCCCACAAATAAAACAGACACCTTGCTTCGGATTAGGACAATGAGGAGAGATATGCCCCTCATTTTTGTAATTGTAGCAAACATTTCCCCCTTTTCTGCATAAGCCTTCGTGTTTCTTGTTACAGTTTGTACACTTTTCTATTCTGCTAAGGTTCCCTTAGTTGTTATCAGAATTTCCTATATCACGATCTTTCATCTTTTTTTTCCCTTCTTGCTCAGAGCTGCACACGATTTGTTGCTTTTGGCTCCCATCTGATCAATTTGGATTTTAAGCTTATCTTGTTCTTCCATTGTTTCTATTAATGCTTTTCGCAATTGACTATTTAGTAGCTTTTCTATTTACCACAGCTTTTCCAAAGAAGAAACCTTGTTCCTCAAATTCTGCAATTCCGTTGATGTTTGGTTAGCTTCAACTTTCGTGTCCGAATCACTATCTGTTAATACTACAGTTTCCAGATCTGGTTCTACATTTTCCAATATCACCACCTCATTAGGGTTGCTTGCACTAGGAGCCTCTATTTCAGCTATTGGCTTTTATATTGGATCGATTATGGAGGTTGGCTCCTTCTTTACGATCTGAGGGTATCCTAAACCTTTTCCACCTGACATCTACACATAAATTATCTTGATTATAATATAATATATACACAACAAATAATAGTTTTATATAGGTTATCTGTTATTTTGGTTGACGATGAATTTATCCAATTCATCTCATTTTAAACTCTATATGAGTTATTTGTATTTTCAACGTTTCCCTCTGTCCTAAGGTTATAGCCTAAGGTTTATCCCTACCTAAGGTTTCTAACCTATAGCTCTGATACCAACCGGTGATGCCCCCAAATTCAGGTAATTGAAACCCAAACTCGGTGCTTTACGATATCATTTCTATGAGCGGAATAATAATAATATTAACATAAATATTAAACTTAATTTACATATCAGAGTTGTCTAAATCCCAGGTACGTGACCTTTAAAACATTCATTACATGATAGATAATAAATATCATCATCTTAATTAAATCTAGCTATTACATAAGATAACACAAACTTATTCTTTCAATTTTCCTTTCCCTTTGTTCTTAGCAGAGCCTTCTGGTTGATCACACTTAACTGAAAACATTTAAATTAAGAAATAATGAGCATTTGAGTTCCCAGCAAGTAATAGCAAACAATAAACGTTAGCTGAAAGAAGTAAATGTTTTATGTGAATGACACTTCTACAACGAATCAACAGTTATGAAGAAAACTGAAGCAACAATAAACAACATATCAATTCAATTTCAAATTTTTGAAACTACTTACTGACTATAAATAGAGAGCAGTCGACAAACTATGAACTTTGTTTTCAATTTTTGAAAAGGTTTAACAGAAATTCATCCGCAAACCGTCAGAACTTACGAGCACGGGGGTGATCAGCCCTGTTGGCCGATTTCGCAATCAATTATTTGTGCAAGTATACACAGTCATCAAGTAATAAAGTGGTAAATTAAGTGTCGAACCCATAGGGAATTCCAATCAATAAACTCCAACTACTAGCACTATACCAATTCAATTTTATTTAAACAACTGCAATTTGTGATTTTTCTAATTAAGAAAACTAAATTGACTAATTAAAACTAGATTACTTTAGAAATTAATTCAAATGAATAAAGGTTAAGACTACAATATCTCCAATTTATGTACTACAAACCAATTATCCAATTAACCCAATTATTACGTCTTCTTAATTGTTAACATGAATTCTAGTTGTTAAAAGCCATTTCCCAAGTGAACAGATAACTTTTATTCAATTTAATTAATTTGGCGATATTCCTATGCAAAATAATTAAATCAAACCCGTTAAGTTCCAATTCCAAATTTGTTACATGCAGTGAACATATATTCCTATTCAATTCACAATCCTAATTATTCAACTCATGCAAATAATTAAGCATACATGTTATCATGTCTAGTTCTAACCCTAGATTTCATCTCCCGAATCCTTCTAGAGTAACACAGTAATTATTGGCCAAATAATTAATCAATAAGCACAAAACATGATAAATAATTCACCTGGACATAAATAATTGGATTAAATTAAATAATTAATTCATAGACATAAAAGGTTCAATTTGTAATCTTAGTTGAAAATTAGTTCATACTGAAAAATAAAACCAACAATCCCATAAAAATTATCTCAAAAGAATTACACAATTAAAAATAAAGAAGAAGAAGAAACTCTAATAGAAATCCTTCAAGCTTCAATCTTCAATTGAAATTCTACTTTGAAATCTTCTAATGAAATCTTGATTAATCTCCAGCTATGATGGTTCATAATCCCTTAATTTTAGCTGCTTCCCCTTTTAAATACTCCTTTTTTCCTTAACAAAGTCCTAATCCTTGTCAACTTCTCTATGCACGCGCCTTGTCCACGCCAGATTAAGCTTCAGCGCCCCGGCGCTAAGATTAACTCTAAGAATAGCGCCCTGGCGCTGTAGTTCAAATAATTTATAGTTTTGCCACTCGTATGCTAAAATCCCCAATTTGTCCCTGCTCTGCCTTAATCTGCAAAATAAACACGAAACACAGTAAAAAATCTTCTAAAAGACTTGAGAACAACAACAATTTAAGCCTGAATTTATCCAATTCATGGGTATATTAGCCATTCATCAAATAGCCCCAAACTTAAACCGTTACTTGTCCTCGAGCAACAAAATATAATGCAATAAAAGAAAATTAAATATACCGTGCAAATGCAAATATACTAACTACATGCTTACGATTCCAGCAGTCAAACAGAACAAGGTATACTCATCAGGCCTCAGAAAAATCACAATAACATGCTAGTACATCATATCAAGATAGATCAATAATATCCCAACAATCATCAAATCTAAACATGTTATTACTGATATCGTGCGTGTGTGCTCAACAACCATGCTAACCGATGAAGAGAAAAATAAGAAACATAATAAATTTCATGGAAGGCATCATAAAGTATAAACTCGAGAACTCCAAAAACAAACTAGATCCAGCTAAAATCAAACAATTACCAAAGTTTAGGGGTCAAGATGAGATACTTATGCTTTATTTTTGTTTTTATTTTTTATTATTTTTTTAACAGGGGCTTTTTGCACTTTTTCCCGTTTTATTTATTATTTTTTATTTTTTTTCTATTTCTCATGACTGTGCAATGTCTCATTCCATTAGGCTAACATCTTTTTACCTCTTAGCGAGCTTTGACAACGACTCATCTGGTAGTATAAGACCTTAGTATTTAGGTGTAGAGACACTCCCTCGGGCTTACTTACTCAAGTAACAACGGCCCCGAAACAAAACTAGCCACAATTTTCTATTTTCTATTTTTTTAATAAAGCTTATATACTCCAAATATTTCCCCCAAACTTAAATTCATGTCTAACTTCAGCCATCACTACCTATTCATGTTATTCTTTCATTCAACTAGCATTATCCTTTATAAATCCATTATCTATCCATTTAGACTTAATCAGCCAACATGGTCGTTTCTTAACATGTGCTATCTTGATAATATTAGTTTCAAACAGAAAAAGATTTAAATCATGTTAAGAAATCACATCACAGGCTTAACACTCCTTACTAGACTTGTTTATGCAATTTCAGTTTCATCATTGGCCCCGGATATACTTAAACTATTTAACAACTGGAATTGTGTGAAATACTAAATGCAACACTTAACTCAAAAGTTAACTTCAAGTTTAACAAACTAAAACATACTCACAACCTAATTTCCATAAGCTACTATAAACATGCCACCTAAAAATGCAAATAAAACTAAACTACCCCAAAACTTATAATGAGCAATGTCCTTATAAGTATTATTCACTGAAATATTAAAAATCATTTAATATAACTTAAAATATTTTTAAACCATTTATATCCTTTTTAAATTAATAAAACCATTTTTAATATATTTTTTAAATATAATTATTAAATAAATTTAATATCATTAATATTAAATTATTAATGAAATTTACCTTCAAATATTAAAAAGTTATATTTTATAACTTCAAATATTTTTAAATTATTTATTTTCATTTAAAATGATTTTTATATTATTAAAATCATTTTTAAATTAATTAATTTAATATAATTATTAAATAACTTTAATATCATTAATAATAAATAATTCATGAAATTTGCCTTAAAATATTAAAAGTTATATTTTATAACTTAAAATATTTTTAAATACCTTATCATCATTTAAAATGATTTTTAATAAAATAAAATCATTTTTAATTAATTTATATTATGCATTTATTAAATAAATTAAATATCAATAATATTCAAATAAATACTAATATTTATGAAAAATATGTCATATTGTTAAAAGTTAATTTTATAAATTAAAATAATTTTCAAAATCAATTTTGTAATTTTAAAAATTAATTTTTATTTTTAAATGATTTTCGAAAAATTAATATAAATAAAATTAATAAGTCTGTTGCTAAAGCCTTTAGCGATAGTAAATGTCGCCTTAGGTGTTCTTGAACACCAAGAACATTCATAAGACAGTTTCGAGTGACCATGTTTGACCAAGTTTAATTCAGTGTCTAAGATGTTTTTGGACTGGCTATTGATTAAATATTGTAGTATTTATGTAATACTACACGTTTGTAACAATTTCTGGGCCAGATAGCAACATACAAGAAAGATCTAAGCTCAAGAACAAGTTTTCAGAGCTGTTCTTCATTTTCTGGGTTACCCATAAATGAAGAACCGTTCGTGTAGCCATATTTGGGCTTCCACAACTTGCATTTCTTATTATGTTTTTGTGATCTAATGCTTTCAGTATGTAGCCAACATGTAAGAGAACCGATCTAATGCATAAAACCAATATAACTACAACAAAATCGAAAGATCTATGCTGGTCAAACCCTGTCAGAGATCACGTTCTTGAGTTTTTTAGGTTACCTAGAAAACACAATCCGTAATCATATGGCTTGCTTTGACCAGCCACTGTGTTCAACCTATTTGATTTTTAGGTGTTCTATTAGCATTCATCTACAGTCCATATACCAATCTACAACTTAGATAAAAGAACAAGAACAAAGAAACAAACATATAAGATCCGAGCCTCTAAACTTCCTGTCAGAGCTTTCTGGGTAACATCTTGGTTACCAAGATTTGTCTGGTCATGGTCGGTCAACTAACTTTGACCATGAATAACTTTCAATTTATAGCAAATCTGACACTGCTTAAAGTTTCAGAGTAAAGCCTTTACATCATACTACAAGTACAAACCTTTAAACTTACAAAACCATAAACAAAATGAGATCTATGAGGTATGGCATTCGTTGTCAGACAACATTTTCAAACTTTTCTAGATTTTGAAAAACTTCAAATTCGTGCATATAAATGTTATGGATCTATCATTTATCAACCCAGATCACTTAGTTATACACCATATAACGTATTAAAACATACCAACATAACTTTTATCATAGCAAGCAAGATCAGATTTTTGTTCTGAGGTTTTATACCTTTCTTGGACCAATCTTGATTCTAGGTTCCTGATCGGATATGAAGATGGTAGGGACTTGATTTGGGGACTAAAATGTTATTGTATTTCGGGGATTTAGAGAGAGAGAGAGAGAGTCTAAGTTAAGTGTATGTGAGAAAATGGGCTAAATTATGTGCTTTTCTCTCTCTTGATCTATATATATAATAAATGTAAATGAATTGGTTGAGATAAATGGCTAATTGCTGGAGTCTTTAGTCAGATGGGTGAGTCAAGAGTTGGTAAACAACTAAGGTTTGAGCAAGATTTGCAAGCAAGCTAATAAAGAATGTGTAAAAGGGTAGTTTGGTCCTTAGTCTTGAAATTTTAATGGCACATTGGTAACTTAGCTAACTCTTAGGGTTTGACCCTTAGGGTTCAACCCTTAGGGTATAAACCTTAAGTTTTACAAAAATGAATTTCTAGGATTTTCTAATTTGGTTTAAAATGTAGAATTTTAGGTTTCTAAAAATAGAAGTTAGGATTTCTTAATTATTTAGGTTTTCTAAGTATATAGAACATGAAAAATTAGGTTTAATAGTTCACTATTTAGCATTAGGGCTTATAATTAGCAATTAGGGGTTTTATTTTAGTAATTAGGGTTCCTAATTTAGAAATTAGGGTTCCTAAATAATAATTAGGGTTTCCATAATTAACCTTAAATTCTATAATACTTAACATTAGACACAATAACATCATCACTTATTAGTCTTAAAGTCTTATTTGACTTCTGAATTAGAGGTTATTGACTAACATTAGGGTTTTCTAATAATGTACCATAACTGTTCCACAAATTAACATTACACACATAATGTACATATTTATAACATTGAAATATAATTAATATTATATTATTATTCTCATTCCTCATTCAAAATTTAAAATTAGGGTTTTGAATCCATATCCGATTTAACTTTCATATATACCATTATTAAGTTAAAGTAATTAACTTAATTAATCTGAAATAAATTCATATAATAAAATAGTTATTATAATAATTCTATAATCATTTCATATATTATTTAAATAATATTATAATTATATTTTCATGAAAAATAAATAATAAAATATTTCTACTACAAAATTAATTTATTTTAAGAATATAATTTATAATAATCAATAATTCCTTAAATAATTCTTATTTATCGCATATATACATATACTTTACCTTGTACATATTCCCAACTTTATTTTAAAAAAAATTTATACGCAAAATTTCTTTTTTAATTATATAAAAAATATTGGGTTATTACACTAGCTATGTTAGATCTCGAAATTTTTGAAATCAAGCTAATTCGCACTAATGTGCCTTTAAAAATACAAATAAATTTTGTTATGAGTAACACACGGTGACAAGGTTATGGATGTGGACTTTGAGCCACTAACACATTGTTACCTCTTGCGGCATGATAACACCAAAAATAATTTTCAATGGTTTTGAACTGTTTAAAGAAGAGTCTATGCTAATTGTTTCGGCTAGACAAATTTTAAAATATGAAAATGTATTTTGGTCATTATTGTAAATTATATGATTTCGATGTGACAAATGATGAAGTCATTAATGCAGTCTCACCTAGTGTTGGATGTGATCTATGGATCGTCATTCAAGTATGGCAGGATGCATCATGAGGAATTCATAAAATGACGTCATTCTCAACGGGCTGTTAAACAGTGCGGTATTATGCGTCTTAAAATAATTTTCAATATTTTAAGAAATAAAGATTAGTCAAAGCTATTTGAATCTGCTAGACAAATATGTTTCATTGCAAATAATAAGCCTTTGAACTATCCGACTAAATTTGTTTACTATGGATTCCAGAACATCCCTACTTAGGAAAATTTTTATACAAGATGAATGTGAACGTCGTTCTAGCAAGAACTAACACAGGGCATAGCAGGCCGATCACCTATGTGTCCATAAGAAAGATAAGTAAGACGGTTTACAAATGAATATATGTTAAAACCTTTTCAAAATAAATTTCGTAAAAGCTCATTCTAAACAAATCGTTTGATTTCCTGAGTTATTTATATTTGCTTCACAATTATTGAACAATTCTGAAGAATTTATATTCTAGCAGTTGGATTTAGCATAATTGAAGTTCTTTAGAAAGGAATGGGTTGTAGAATGCAACACGTGTGATCGAATCTTTAAAAAACAAGAAGAAATGGAAGAATATTATGAATAAAAATTTTTGAAAACGGGAATGGATGGGAAATGGTCGCATGAAGTTTAAAAATGTGTAAGTTCGAGAATTTTTGGAGTTTTGAGCATTAGAGGGATAGGTATGAGAAAGCTGAACACTATTGATTTGGAGATGCATGAATATGTGTATGTGTTGTTATATGTGAAAATAATATATTTTATTATCACTTCAACTAAGTAGGGAGTTTCGATATTATGATTCCGAGGACAGAATCCTTATAAGGGGGAAGAATGTGACGAATTGAATTTTTAAGAATTTATTAAATAAAATTATTGTTATGTGATATTTGGTTTTTTGAGTATAACTTAGCTGCACAAGTTGATTATTTGTATAATAATAAATATACTATTATTTATTATTATAAATGGAATGAATGTATAATTTATAGGAAAGCAAAGGAAATTAGCAAATATATATTTTTATATATTCATCTTGATTAAAGATAAATTGTTAAAAACAATTTATTTTAAAGAAAGAGAATGAGTCCATATTAAAATGTTTTATATAATTATTTTAATATCATTTTAATATGGTAGGGCTTAGTATATTAAATTTAAGTATACAATATTTTGTATGCAATAAATAAGATATCTTTGAAGTAATTTATGAAGATAAATTATTTTAAGATAATAAATTATCTCATTAAATAAAATATTTTTATGTATAATTTCTATTTATTTGGAAAAGAATTTTGGGTATTATATTTTAATATTTGGTGATAATATGTAAATAACTTTCTACGCGATATGTACGGAAGGGGTAAAATAATAGGATTGATCATTTGGTTATAACCAAACCGAATAGGTTATTCGATTATAAAAGAATAGCAAAATCTTCTTATTTTTACTATTCGAAAAATCAACTGAATTAAGGAATACCCGAATGATCAAAAATCGAATAACCGATTTTGTTATTCGGTTATTACCGAAATTAAGTTCCATATGCAGAGAAAGAGAGACTAGTATTATGTATGATTGGATTTGGGCTAACTGAAAATGTCTCAACAGACAAAGCTTATTAAAAATCAATACCAGAGATAGAGAGCATGAGATGGTGGGACGGTGAGATCGTGAGCCTCGGATGCCGGAGATAGAGGTGAAGATGATGGTCGGCGAAGATGGTGGTTGACGAGATGAATCTGAGATCATATGAGACTTGAGAGCCAAGAGCCAAGAGCCAAGAGGGGAGAGGAACTGAGATGGAATTAGGGGCAGTAGGGCACCGTCGCACCGACTCGGAACTGAGATGGAATTAGGAACTGAGCTGAATCTGCTCTGTTTTTTTACAAGAGAGAGAGAGGGAATGTGAGCTTCTCTCTCTATATGTAGATGTGTATGCATATTTATATTTATTTATGGGGTTTGGTTTTGTGTGCAGAGTCAACATTCATTTAAATCTCATTGAGATCTGATGAGATCTGCTTTTTCCCCCAAAAAATTATGGATATATGGGCCATGGGGCACTTTTTGGTGATTCTTGCCCTGTCCAAAAGAATTTCCCCGTCCAAATTTAAAACCTTATTTGACTTATCAGGTTCAGTACATCATACAAATATTAAATCTATTTTTTTAATGAATATGTTCGGTTATTTGGGTAACCGAATATGATGATTTTAATAACTGGACACGAACACCGAATACCGAATAAGAATTCAGATATAACCGAATTATCAAGAAATTTCGGTTAAAATAATTCGGTTCGATTCGATTATATCCATTTTTTGCCTAGTCCTATAAAATAAGCATAAATATATAATTAATGTATGTGTATTACATTACAGTATAACAAAGCATGAGGTGGGAGATATTAAACTGAGTCATAATATTCATGTAGAAGGTGTTGAACTCACAATGATAATAGGCAGAGTACTAAGCTAAGCTAGGAGACTTAATCATTTTATATATATGATGATCAACTCTTTCATTCTTAGCTTATTCCATTCCAAAATCTTTCCTGCTCATAAGCTATAAACACTAAATATCCTCTGAAATTCCTGATGAAAATAATTAGGTTCCTTATAGAACTGGAATTGGAATTGAGGAAGAATCAAGAGAAGAAACTTGAATCAAAGGTATGTGTATATCTAAATGTTTAAGGTTATGATGATTGATTACATGGAATTGGGTATTGATGTTCTAATATTCCTAGAAAGAGTTTCAAAAAGATTGGGATTTAATAATCATGTCCTTTAAGCATTTGTTGAAATGCTAAAATGAAAACCAATTTCTGAAAATTTAGGAATTCAAAAGAATATAGGGATATGATCATGGTAATTGGATTTTTTAAAAGTGAAAAGAACCTTGGCCTACCTATTTGATTGTGTATATTAGAAAGGTTTAGAAGTTTATTTTCCGCTCTGCAGAAGTAGAGTACTATTTACTTTAAAAGCGGCGAAGTGGTAGCAATTACGCTACTTCAAACCAAGATCAAAGACAATTTGCATTGGTCTCCAGAATTGAAAACTGAATTTTCTTATATTATAGAGTTCTGAGTATGTATGATAGGCTTCTATAAACTTAAAAATGTACCTGAGGCTATGTTTCAGGTAGTATTGTCTTATATGAATTATCATTGCATGATTAAAAAAAGTTTTTTTTCAATGAAAAACTTATATTATTTTGGAAAGTAGAAGAACAGAACTTAGTCATACATTTTCAAAGTCTTAGTATGGTTATGTTGTACTTGTAAGTATCTCAGATAAGAGTTAGCATGACCAAAGATTTATTGAAACATATAAGTTTTCTAAGAGAAGTCCAATGGAATATCGATTCAATATTGAATAGGATGTCTTTTAAAAAAAACAAGAACTATAAATAAAACCTTGATTTATATGACATACTAAGTATCAAGGACATTAGTATGAAGCCAAATGGACATAGCTTGAAAAACTCAAGTCTAGAGTGGACATGGAGTATACAAATTTACTACTCCCAGAAACTAACGATGGCAGCGACTTCGCAAATACCTCTGAGATACACCAAGATAATTTTGCTTTGAACTGAAACTTAGTTCATGCTAATACAAATCCTATAGGATAAGATGCATGATTAGAATAATATACTTGGTGTCCAAACTTAGAATGACAATGTCAAGCAAGGAATTGAATAAGTATGTTATAAATAAAACCAATAAGAAAAATAGAAACAAAACAAGCTAAGCTAGTATACTACTTTGCATGGATAATATAACAGATGTGTATATGTTTGATTATATGATCATATAGGATATACGAAGCACAGGTAGTTGTAGTTATAATCAACTCACAAGGCAAGTCTTCTAGTTTCAATTTGCTCCATGAATTTGATATGGATTGTCTATAAACTATGTTATAATGAGCATGTTAAATTTCATATGTTGTGTATATGAATCTCGAAAGTCAAATTATGACTATATATGGTTGAGTTATGGAACTCAATTTGTGATATGTGATATATTAGGCATGTGGAACTTATATGTATCTTAAACTAATATTTATGTTGAGCATTAAATTGAATAACTATTTTAAATTAAGATATATGTTGGGCGTGAAACTTACATGTTATATGGGGCATGAAAGCTATTAGATTTGCTAAGCTATCGAGCTTAATCTTGTAAAAATAAATTTTTTGCTGGTAAACGATAGAATGCGACATTATTTGCTACTCGGATGATGAAGAATGAACAATTTGTGGAAGATTACACTATCTTAATTTAGAAGCTAATAGATTTTGACTTTTGTAAATCAATAAATGTGTACAGTTTGATATATTTAATAAAAATGTTTACTTTGAAATGGGATGTTTTGTGGTGAATGTTTGTATATAGAATTATACATGTGAAATATCAATACAACAGATATTAGGTATTGATAATTAAACTCTTAAAGTTTATTTACTCTGATTATATTGGAAATTATGAAGGTTGCGATTTAGGGAACGCGGGAAAAGAATGATATATAAAAGAAATTTTTAATTATTCGCATTTTCAGCCGATATTGCATCTAATTTTGATGTAAGGCTACATTTGGATAGTAGTGAACTCACAAGGTCAAGACTAATTTTAATCCTAATACTGGGTTAAGTTGGTCCCTATTTTGGGGACGTCATATTTGGTATCAGAGCTATAAGAATAAATGTTGAAAAGAGCCCTGAGTCTCTCGCTGGTGACTACATGTAAAAGGAAGGCACCGAAGCCAGACTCTCCTTAGGGGACGCTGAGCAAGTCGGTGGCAAGCTGATAGTTACCACTGTAAGGTGTTATGGTTGAAAGCACCATGAAAGTTACATTTGGTATTAGAGTTATGGGTTATAAACCTTCGGTAAGCGTACCCTAGGCTATAACCGTAACAAAGATATATAGGAAAGAAAAGGAATGCTAAGTATTTGAGGTTTGAATGATCTTTCATGATAATAAAATTTATAAGAGAATGTGATAAAATAATACGCACAGATTCAAAGAAGAATCTTGAAAAGTCAAAGGATCAGGGAACACCTGACCTAATTTATAAGGGATGATCACTACGTGATCTTATTAAGTTATAAAAAGGGCTAATGAATTAATCGAAGAGTTGAAGGTATAACTGAATGCTATAAAAAGGTATTATTAATAAAACTCAGTAAGAGTTATAAAGATGATGGAATATAAATTAATGAAAATTCGTATTAAAGCAAAGAGCAAGATAAGAGCAAGACAAGAACAAGATAGGATTGGGTGCGATTTCAATTGAGGACTCGTGTGATAGCTAAGTTATGCAAACCTTTGTATGGAAGGAGGCTTTGTGCTTGGTTTAACGACCACTTAGTCTATTGTATTAATAATTATTTAAATGTCGGTGTCGCGTTATCGATATATGTATGGTGAGAAGGTGATTCTTTCCTCATATTTGTATCTGATAGTAGAGAATATAGGACTAGGTTCGAGTTCCTAAAACTAATATTTATGGCAAGTTTGTGACTCATAATCATATGGAATGTTTTGAACCCCTAAGCATATGGACAGTCCCTGATTGGTTCTTGGACTACGTATTGCTAGGATAAGTTCTTAAACTCATATTTTGATAACAAGTTCCTAAACCTATAAAGTGTGAAAAGTTTGACGAAGTATATAAAAATACTATAGATATGGAACTGATTATCTTTTGTATTAGTGATAGGATTGCATGATGAAGCTATGGAGTTATAAGGAAAGCTGAAGCAGATGAAGGAAGACATGGATACTCTCAAATCTTTTAGCTATGTTAGGTCTCAAATTTTTTGAAATCAAGCTAATTCGCACTGATGTGCCTTTAAAAATACAATTGAATTTTGTTATCATCAACACACGGTGACAAGGTTACGGATGTTGACTTTAAGTCACTAACACATTGTTACCTCTTGCGGCATGATAACACCAAAAATGATTTTCAATGGTTTTAAACTATTTAAAGAAGAGTATGCTAATTGTTTCGGCTAGACAAATTTAAATTATCAAAATGTATTTTAGTCATCATTGCATCATTATATGATGTCGATGATGATGCAGTCATTGATGCAGTCTCACCTAGTGTTAAATGTGATCTATGGATCGTTGATGAGTGAGTTTTATACACATGAATTTGATATATTCGGGCTTAATTTATTGTTGTTCTCAAGTCTTTTAGGATATTTTTATGTGTTTGTGTCTATTCATGCATGTTTTATATTGTTTTGTAGGAATTGGGACAAAAGTTACTTGGATCTACGTTTGGGGTGGCTAGATTCGCGTTTTTGGTTTGCCATTTACACATCAGTCACTTCAGAGCCAATTTTAGTATTTCTACAGACCTTATTTCAAAAATCTTAAAGAATGAAAGTTGTAGATCTAATTTTCCTCTTTCTGGATCATCGTGAATCATCTAAATCGGAGTTCGGACGAAGAAGTTATGGCCATTTTCCCAAAGGACGTCGGAGTAGAAAATGTCGAACTTATACTTATTACTTGAGGCACTATCCTTAGTTCATTTCACATCATTTGAGGTGCTATAAAGCGATGTTTGAGCGTCAAGCCCAGGCGTTGGAAGTGGGGGAAGGGCTTAGTGATGGTCTCGGGCCAGCGTTTTGGTAATTTTGACACCTTTTGACTCCAAATTTGATTGGGTTTGTTCTAAACTCAAAATTGGACTTGTAACCTATAAATACATGATGTAAGGCATAAAATAAAGGGGGATTACATAGATTAGACTATATTAAACACTCCTTTAGATTAGAACATAACCCTAGTTCTTATTAGTTTTGGGGATTGAAGCAACTTGGAGACCATTGAAGATTCAAAGCGGGGAGCGAAAAAAGGAGTCTCAAGGCTACTGACAATAGATTATATTCTCTTCTCTTCTCTTACTTTTATCTTTTAATGTCTATTCAATTGTGGATTCTTGATTTTAATTCATTAATTATGAACTAACTCTTTCATTAAGATTTCAATTGAACTTTTTATGATTATGAATTGATTATTTGATTTATTCTAATTATTTATGTTGAAGTGAATTGTTCATCTTGCTTTGTGCTTATTGATTAATTATCTGATCAGTAATTACCGTGTTACTCTAGAAGGAATTGAGAAAGGAATTCTAGGGTTAGAACTGGGCATGGTGACATGTGACTTAGTTATTTGCACAGTGAATAATTAGGTTTGTGAATAGAATGAGAATATCTATTTGCCACATGTAACACATAAGGAATTGGAATTGTAACGAGTTTAATTCAATTGTTTTGCATAGAGATATAGCAAAGTTAATCTGGGTTAAATAGAAGGCAATTGATCACTTGAGAAAGGGCTTTTGGCATTTGAGAATTCCTGTTAACAATTCAGTAGACATAATAATTGGAATAGTTGAATAATTGATTTATAATTCATAATGGGGATATTGGAGTCTTAATCCTTATTTACCTAAATTTAATCAAATCTTAGTTGTTTATTTGCTTTCTTTTAGACTAATCTCTTTTAATTGTTTAATTTAGTTTTCTTAACTAGAAAAATCACAATTATTGGTTGTTTAAATAAAATTGATTTGGTTAAGAGTTAGTACTTGGTAATTTTTATTAAATAATTCCTCGTGGGAACGATACTCTACTTTCACTTTATTACTTGTTGACCGTGTATACTTGCACGTATTCATTGATTGCGAAATCGATCAACAATCGTCATTCTAGTATGGCAGGATGTAGCATGACGAATTCATAAAACGACGACATTCTCAGTGGGCTGTTAAACTAGTGCAATATTATGCGTCATAAAATGATTTTCAATATTTTAAGAAATAAAGATTAGTCAAAGCCATTTAAATCGACTATACATATATATTTCATTACTAATAATAAACCTTTGAACTGTGTGACTATATTTGTTTACTATGGATTCCAGAACATCCCTCATTAGCAAAAATTTTATACAAGATGAACGCGAACGTCGTTCTAGCAAGAACTAACACAGGGCATAGCAAACTGATCACCTCTGTGTCTATAAGCAAGATAAGCAAGACGGTTTACAGATGCATATATGTTAAAACCTTTTCAAAATAAATTTTGTAAAAGCTCATTCTAAACGAATCGTTTAATTTCCTGAGTTATTTATATTTGCTTCATAATTATTGAACAATTATGAGGAATTTCTATCGTGACAGTTGGATTTAGCAGAATTGAAGTTCTTTAGAAAGGAATGGGTTTTAAAATGCAACACGTGTGATTGAATCTTTAAATAACAAGAAGAAATGGAAGAATATTACGAATACAAAATTTTGAAAACTAGAATCGATGGGAAATGGTTGCATGAAGTTTAAAAATGTGTAAGTTCGAGAATTTTTGGACTTTTGAGCATTATAGGGATATGTATGAGAAAGCAGAACACTATTGATTTGGAGATGCATGAATATGTGTATATGTTGTGATATGTCAAAATAATATATTTTATTATCACTTCAACTAAGTAGTGAGTTTCAGTATTGTGATTCCGGGCACAGAATCCTTATAAGAGGGGAAGAATGTGACGAATCAAATTTTTAAGAATTTATTAAAATAAAAATTAAATTAAATTAAATTATGATTATGTGATATTTGGTTTTTTGAGTAAAACTGAGCTGTGCAAGTTGATTATTTGTATAATAATAAATATACTATTATTTAATATTATAAATGGGTGAATATAATTTATAGGAAAGCAAAACGAATTTAGCAAATATATATATTTTATATATTCATCTTGATTAAAGATAAATTGTGAAAAATAATTTATTTCTAAGAAAGAGGAATGAGTCCATATTAAAATGATTTATATAATTATTTTAATATGGTAAAACTTAATATATTAAATTTATGTATACAATATTTTGTATACAATAAATAAGATATATTGAAGTAATTTATTGTAACAATCCGGAATTTTAAGTGCTAAGTAAATAATTAAGGAGCTAAGAAAATTAATTGTTACGAGATAACATTCTAATTCAATTAATAAATTAAGTTAGAGAGTTTATAATGATTAAATGGATTATTATAATGTTGTAATTTAATTTAGTAAATTAAGTGTGACCATAAACTATATTATAAATGGTTTATTAAAATAAATTAAAGGAGTTTAATTTAGTTTTGCCAAACAAGGCTTAAATATATTAAGTCGTTAATTTTTAAAGAGTTTTGCCAAACGGAGCCTTATGGCTTTTGGGTTTTTTGAATTTTAAATTTTAAATAATATAAATAAAATAATCAAATAATAAATAAAATATATTTATAATCTATACGTTATATTTTGTAACCGATATTAGTTATTAGGCTTATTATGGCCATATCAGTTTCTTTTATTTTACGCTTGATTATGTTTACGTATTCTAGACATTTGGATTAAGCCTAAGAAAAGAAATGAAAGAAAGGTTTTCAGAGAGAGAGTTGAGAGAGACTAGAGTGAGTTGAGAGGAGAAAAGGGTCTGTGAAGTTGCAATTCTCAGAGGTTAGCAAGGATTTTCAAAGCAATCAAAAAGGTATTTTTTCCATAACCTTAATATTGTATTTACATATATGTGTTAATATGTTTTACGATATAATTTAAAAGTCTCTTTGTTCTTGACGATAATATAAAGTCTTTACAAAAATTGTCTGAAATCCATATTTTTATAATGGGTGATGAAATCATGTGCATGTGTAGTTGTAATATTATAACTATATATATAGATATATATAGGTGATTGTATGATTAGCATATACATGTATGTGATTGTATGAATTATGATCAAAAAGGAAGAAATTGATTTTTACAGTGTGAATATATATATATATATATATATATATATATATATATTTTAATGGCGTGAGTTTTAATTTTATGTTCTATGAATTACATTTTTGAAATTTTGCTTTACAACTAAATTGTTTGCAGTTGGAAGTAGTAGTAATGCTAGAAGTTTATGTGTAGAGAAAGAATTGTATATTAAATTCATTTAAAAGAAAGGAAACTATTTTTCAGGTGTATGTTCTTGTATATGGCTTATAGCATAAAGAATAAATTTGATGGTGAAAGTATATACGAGTTGTAAAAAATTGAACTGTGAATTGTTAATCGGGTATAAAATAAAGAGAACTTTGTTCAAAAGAATCAAATTGGTGTATCATTATGATTACGAGTGTTCATCGTGTGTCAAGAAATATCAAAATGGAGTTTTGGTTTTAAAATATGCTATTCAAGTATTTAATTTTTCTAGAATTATGGTTTAAGTTGTGTTAATTTAGTATTTGTATGCTTGGTGAAGTTTATGTGTAATTTGCATAAGTTATACATGTTAATTGGTGTTAGAAATTAAGACATAGCTTTGTTTTGTGTTTTGTTTTGGGGTGTTCTGTAATTCGGAGCCTCAGCGTTGCGCCCCAACTCTGAATTTCGTGCCCTAGCGCCAAAATCTGCACTGCAACGCCAAAAATGGCCCAAAAGTTCGCGAGCTAGCACTAGAATTTGTGCCCCAACGCTTGAATTAATTCATGTAAATCTATGTCTCGCGGCTTCAATGGTGGAAAAGTGGTCTGGGTCGGATAGTTTTGACCTCCTATAGTAAAATGACCATAAACTTTTCATAAGAACTCCGATTGAGGTGATTCAAGATGATTCGGAAAGAGGACGAATAGGCCTATAACTTTTATTCTTTAAGGTTTTCAATTTGAAATATTTATGAAGGGTCAAAATGGCAATCATTAGGACTGTTGTGTATTTGGAGCCAATCGGAGGGCGTCGGGATGCGCGAATGTAAGTGCAATCCTTTGTGTGTTCGTATAACTTAATAATAACGTGTTGGACATGTAATAGGATGTTGTATCAAGTTGTTAATGTGTATGTGGTGCAATGACATGATCACTTAAGTAGTTGTAATAAAACTAAAAAGTAATGTTCATGAAAAGATGCGATGTTGTTTAAACTTAAACTTAGTTAGTAGCTTTACTAAAAGTAAGAAAGAATCTCATAAAGGTAATGTTAGTGTAACTAATGTGTATTGTCAATACATATGGTATGTGTAGGACTTGGGGTGAACGTGAGTAGTGATTGTTTAACTTACGCACGAGGCAAGTTCCCTAACCTTTGCTACTTTATTATTCAGCAAGGTTACTTTTTACTATTATGTTATACTTATGCAAATTCTCTATTTCTAATCTCTTGTTTAACGATTTATTGTCATGCAAGTTCTTTAACCCTCATTTATTGTTGAGCAAGTTAGTTAATCTTTATTTATTCCAATCGAGATTACCTTGGTTATTCAAAGTTTGTACTCATTTATTGTTGAGCAAGTTAGTTAATCTTTATCTCTTTATTCAAAGTCTCAGATTATTATTGGAAGAAGTGTGTTTATTCAAATTACTAATAACCTGTTGTTTGATCTTTGTTCTTTGATATCATTGAACTATCTTACGTTATTGTACTGAACTCTAAGTTGCTTAGCGATTCTTTACCAATTCAACTAATCCTTAGTTGATGAATGTTCTAAAACCCAAACCAAACTTCCTTTGGTTTGTTTATGTACTCACACAACTTTGAAAGCATGTTGTCAATGATAACATTTGTTCAACCTAGAAATTGTTAATACTCTAGCCCTTATTGATTCATCGATATACCTTGTTCATGAAGATATTATAATCAAACCCTTGAATAGTTATTGGTTCCTTTGATTCAACCAAGATTACTTGGTTGATGGCGTTCTAAAATCTAGACTTCCTTGAAGTTAATTCCCAACCAAACTTCCTTTGGTTCGGAACCTAATAATCTAAGCTAAGATGAACAACCCTATATCAGGGGATTATTTTAGAGCTACGCAATAGCATTAAAATGTTTGCGCAATATATAGTACAAAAGGTTGATCACCTGGAGTACTGAATGATGGTCCATATAGTCGTTTTAGATCGTTAAAGGTTCTGATGAGAAACACACGTGAACCTAGGACATAGATGATGATTATAGTCTTTTAGACTATTAAAGGTTAAAGTAGAAATACTTGTAAACCTAGAATAGATTTCATGGTCTTGTGACCCTCAGTATATTCTTTGATGTTGTTATCTATTGTTAACTTAAACGTTCATTATTCCTTTGAACTCATAGTTGTTGAATTAATTTTCTTGTTCCGATAACAATACTTTACCATTGAAAGCTCAGTTAATTGTCATTCATAAAACGTTATTGTATATTATCATTCTTGTGGGCAATTGTTTGCTCACTCTTGTACAAAATAATGCAGATGAAGTTACGAAGTTTGAAAAGCTTTATACAAGCAAGGGCAAGGACAAAGTGCTTGATTAGACGACAACGTATAATTTATATTTTATTTATGAAGCTTATGTAATGGATTTAGTTATAATCATGTTTTAATTTTTTACGAATGATTGTAATAAAGGTTAGATGACCTGGGATTTATTTTAGATTATGTAACCCTTTAATGGGAGATTAATTGTTTAAACTTTTGAGTTTAATTATAACCTTTGTTTATGGGTAGTTAGTTATGATTTATTTGGACAGTGAACATCAAATCTGTGGGGTTGAAGTGCCCGGATTTGGGGGTGTCACAAGTTGGTATCAAAGCCTTAGGTTATAAACCATAGGTGGGGAAACCTTAGGCTATAACCTTCTAGGAGATCGAAAATATAGAGGTGATAAACTCTTATCGAGTTGTTAAGGAGCAAGTAATAAAATACTTATGTGTTTATGTGTTAATGACTTATGTGCTCGCAAGTACTTAGGAGTAGCAAGTATTATACACATTTAAGTTGTGGGGTTGTTAAACTTTGTTGTCGAGAAATGAGAAGGTCTAGCGGTAAAGCACCAAGCCACGTTAGAGCAAGAAGATGTCGCAACTCAAGACCTTACTGCACAATTTGCAGATGTAGAGCGGATATTAGCTCAGTCAGAATATTAAAGACGATAGTTATTAGTGGGGAAATGAGATTGCGTAGGAATGATCGAAAGAATTCAAAGAAAGCGTCTGTAGAGTCAAGACACGAGGGTGAAGGCTTTTAAACGCATAGATCGTGTTGAAGAAGGCCAAGTGAATGATGGAACTTAGAATTTAGTATTCTATTTTCTATATAGGTTGAGATTTATTTTTGGTATGTGATAGATCGTCAATGGTTCGTATCATGGAGCAAGAGCGCAATGAAGTTATACAATGTGGAATGTTCTTGTAGATTGCAAGAAAAACATTAAGATTATTTATAAATCACGATGAAAATAAATAAAATGTAAATCCTGACTTTTGAAATAAATAGTGAGATATGATGAAGTAATCCTAAAATTTTATTATTACAAGTATAAATAGTAGTGAGGTTATTTTGTGATGTGGTGATGTAATAAACAAATAAATACATTGTTATTTATTGTATATAAGTGTTTAAGATAAGTTTGAAAATTTTAATGCATGTGTGGATGAACGATGATCTAATAGTTCAAGTTTTAAACAGTAAGATGCCGCCTAGAAGAAGACATCAACGTCAGTAGAGACCCAAGGAATATGCATACAATAGGTAAGCTAACTGTTGAGTAAAATCTAGTTACACACAACACGCAAGTACACGCGGTCAACAAGTAATAAAGTGATAAGTTGAGTATCGTTCCCACAGGGAATTCTAATTAATAAATCCCAACTACTAATACTATATCAATTCAATTTTATTCAAACAATGATAAATTGTGATTTTCTGAATTATTAACTCAAAATTAAACACTTAAAGATATTGTACTAAGATAAACGAATAACTAAGCTAATACTTGAGTGAATGACTTCCGATAGGTAAATATTAAGACTTCAATATCCCTAATTATGAACTATAAATCAATTATCTAATCATCCCAATTATTATGTCTACTGAATTGTTAACAAGAATTCTCAAATACCAAAAGCCCTCTTCCAAGTGATCAATTGACTTCTATTTAATCCAGATTAATCTTGCTATATTCCTATGCAAAACAATTGAATTAAACTCTTTCCAATCCCAATTCCTTATATATTATATGCGGTGAACAAATATTTCCATTCAATTCACAAACCTAATTATTTACCGTGCAAATAACTAAGTCACATGTTATCATGTCCAGTTCTAACCCTAGAATTCCTTTCCCAATTCCTTCTAGAGTAACACGGTAATTATTGGCCAAATAATTAATCACTAGAATCAAAACATGATAAACAATCCACTTCAACATAAATAATTAGAATGAGTGAATAACTAATTTATAATCATAAAAAGTTCAATTGAAATCTTAATTAAAGAATTAGTTCATCACGGAAATAAGAACCATTAATTGTTGACAAATCATCCTTAAAGAATTACAAATTGAAAATAAGGAGAAAAAGAAGAAACTCTGTAGCCAATCCTTAATCTCCAAGTAATCTTGTGTAGCCTTCAATGGAAGAACTCGTTGAATCCTTCAAGAATAATCAAAAATCCCCCCTTTTATTTCAGCACTTAGTTTCTTTTTATAGCCTCCCCCAATCCTCATCCAATTAGGTTTTTCATTAGCTCCCAATAGCCAAGTCAAGTCCAACCAGAAGTCAAACGCGCTAATCTAGTCAAGGTCACTGAGGCTCGGTATACCGTAGTAGAGGTGTAATTTCAGTACCCATTGACGGACTTCTCTAAAATTACCAGATTGCCATTAAATGCTTGAATTTCCCATAATTGCCCTCCAACTTTCCAAATCAAAAAACAAGATATAAACACAATAAAAATGCTACTAAATAACTTAAGAATGCAATAATTTAAGTCTAAATATATCCAATTTATGGGTATACTACCCATTCATCACTAACGCAAATCCAATGCCATAATTGGTGAATTTTCTGGTGGGAGCACTGGCAAATCAACTGAATTTCTGGCTATACAATCAAATCTCAATGTTCAAACCAAATTCGTTTACAACAGAGCTGGAAAGAACGATTGATGTGAGATTTCTGGAAGGTAATACAATCATCATACAATCAAGAGAAGAGGGAAGGAAGAGTATGATGATAAGGTGGATGATAGTTATCTGACCGTGCCGCTCGGAAAAGAAAGTGGGACAATAATATTAACGCTGAAAATCAGCAAGGGAAGGAAAAGAATAAGGTGGAGGCGTGTAGCAACTGCGGAAAGAAACATGTAGGTGTTTGTTTGAAGGGGAAAAGGGTGTGCTTTAATTCTGGTTTGAAGGGCCACATTGCACCAAAGTGTTCAAGACCGAGGAAGGAAGCTTGTTTCACGTGTGGATCGAAGGAGAACTTGGCTCGAGAGTGCCCAAAGAAAGCGGTAGGAAAAGTCAGTGGAAGCAAAGGGGACAGTGGCAAACTGGTTATTGTAGAATCAGCTCCGCCGAGTCGACCAACCGAACAATAAACTAACATGACGATCCAGGACCTAATGCAAGGTATGGTTCTGAGCAGTTATCTATACGGTAACGTGTTATTTAATTCAAGTGCCACTTGTTAATTTATGCCTGATGAATTCGTTTAGAAACTAGATTCGTTTCGAGAAAAGTTAGACTATTCCCTAAATATGGAAAGTGTGAATATTGATTCTTTTAAGTTGATGTGTAGAATTTATGTATTGGAATTAATATGGCACCTGTGATGTCTCTACTAGATAATATAAGAATGTTGTGTTGTATAGCGATGCATCCTATAATATACTAGGTTGTGTGTTTAGGCAGAGCGGCAGGGTCATTTCTTATGTATCGCGTCATTTAAATTTTTTATGTGAAAGGATATCCGACTCATGATTCGGAGCTAGAGCTGATAGTGGTTGCCCTGAGGATTTAACGATATTACTTTTGGATAATAGTGTGAGATATAAACAAACCATAAGTGTCTAAAGTATATAGGGGTATTTAAGTGTGCATTGAAGTGATAGTAGGAGTTGATCATGGATTGTGAATGCAAAATCCTAAACGATCGTGGTTGCTGGCGTCTTAAGAAAAAAAGAGTAGTAGTTATTCTTGTTAACTGTGCAAGATGGGTTCATAATAGAAATGACTAATTTGTGGTAGGAGGTAAGATATATGAAAAGTCAGAGGAGAAGCTATTCAGATGGAAAACCATACAGCTTTGTTGGATAGGGTAAAGGAAGAGTAGCTCCAAGATGAAGTTGTCAAATTCATAATCGATACTGAAAGATAGTTGAAAGTAGAAGGAAGAAATTAGGTTTCGCTAATGCTAGGAATTGAAAATGAAGTTTTGCATAAAATTTATATATTGAATCAACTAGGAAACACGAAAATATATATTGCCTTCGATAATACTATTTGTGGCAAGATATGGTGATAGAGTTTATAGTATGTCAAAGTTAGCATTTTACCTATCGATCAGTGTGCGAAGTTATATGTTCACAAAATTATTTTAAGACACGGTGTTTCAGTGTCAATTGTGTCGAATTTTCACGATTCATATCAAATTTTCAAAAAGGGTTTGCAAGAACGTGTGGAACGCAATTAGAAATAAGTATGTCATATTGTTTGCAAATCGATTATCAAACTAAAAAGAAATCCAGACATCGGAAGGCATGCTAAGCGCACGAGAAGTTTTCGATAACGTCATACGAGGAATCCGCATTGAGCAAGTTATGGGCAAGTTAAAAATAATTGAAGAGTAAGGTAATGTTCGGTGGGATTTCAACTGAGGACTCATATGGTGACTAAGTCGTACAAAGTTTTGTATGGGCAAAGGTTTTGTGCATATACTTGGTTTATCACATTGATAATCATTGGAATGTCGGTATCGCGCTATCCATGTATATGTGGTGGAAAGGTGATTCTTTTCTCATGTATATATTTGATAGTTAGATGATATTAGGATTAGGTTCGGTTCTCAAAACTAAAGCATATGGTAAGTTTGTGACTCATAATCATATGGTATATTTTGAACACCTCAGCGAATGGACGCCTATGGTCTGACTAGGATAAGTTCCTAAACTCATATGATTGTGGCAAGTTCCTGAATTTCTAAAGTGTGGTAAGTTTGATGAACTATAGTGGGTATAAAGCGTATATAGTATAGGAAGCATTGATGAAGTTGAAAAGATGGTTTAGAGGTAACCTTACCTCTACAGTAGAGCGCATTCGCAATGTTTTTCATGTTTCGGTGATATGATCAAACAAGCTCGACTGCAATCATGTGACCAAGTACGAACCGTTTATGGTTGTTCTACTAGGAAATTTCTATCCAGATAGTTAACAGAAAAGAACAAATGCTTAGGGATAAGGTAATACCTTCTGTGAAGGTGATATGGAGGAACCACAGCGTTGAAGATGCTATGTGGGAACTCAAAACTGAAATGATGAAGAATTACCCTGAGTTATTTGTTTAATCTATGTCTTCGATTCTGGGGACAAAATCTTTTTAAGGAGGGAAGAATGTGACGAATGATTTGTTTGAGTTGTGATTCTGGGGACAGAATCCTTGTAAGGAGGGAAGGATGTAACAATCCAGAATTTTAAGTGGTAATTTTGAATATTTATTGAATTATATAAATATTCAATTGATGTGTTTATTGTTGAATAAAAATTTGTTTAATTATTTGTTTGATTTAATTAATTATTTATGTGCTAAGTAAATAATTAAAGAGCTAAGAAAATTAATTGTTACCCGATAACATTCTAATTTAATTAATAAATTAAGTTAGAGAGTTTATAATGATTAAATGGATTATTATAATGTTGTAATTTAATTTAGTAAATTAAGTGTGACCATAAACTATTTATAAATGGTTTATTAAAATAAATTAAAGGAGTTTAATTTAGTTTTGCCAAACAAGGCTTAAATATATTAAGTCTTTAATTTTTAAAGATTTTTGCCAAACGGAGACTTATGGCTTTTGGGTTTTTTGAATTTTAAATTTTAAATAATATAAATAAAAAAATCAAATAATAAATAAAATATATTTATAATCTATACGTTATATTTTGTAACTGATATTAGTTATTAGGCTTATTATGGCCATAACCGAAAGGTTTTCATAGAGAAAGTTGAGAGGAGAAAATGGTCTGTGAAGTTGCAATTCTCAGAGGTTAGTAAGGATTTTCAAAGCAACCAAAATGGTATTTTTCCCATAACCTTAATATTGTATTTACATATATGTGTTAATATGTTTTACGACATAATTTAAAGTCTATGTGTTCTTGATGATAGTATAAAGTCTTTACAAAATTGTTCAAATCCATATTTTTATAATGGGTGATGAAATCATGTGCATGTGTGTAGTTGTAATATTATAACTATATATATAGATATATATAGGTGATTGTATGATTAGCATATACATGTATGTGATTGTATGAATTATGATCAAAAAGGAAGAAATTGATTTTTACAGTGAATATATATATATATATATATATATATATATATATATGTATTTTAATGGCATGAGTTTTAATTTTATGTTCTATGAATTCTGTTTTTCGAATTTTGCTTTACAACTAAATTGTTGCAGTTGGAAGTAGTAGTAATGCTAGAAGTTTATGTGTAGAGAAAGAATTGTATATTAAATTCATTTAAAAGAAAAGGAAACTATTTTTCAGTGTATGTTCTTGTACACGGCTTACATAAGAATAAATTTGATGGAGAAAGTATATACGAGTTGTAAAAATTGAACTGTGAATTGTTAATCGGGTATGAAATAAAGAGAACTTTGTTCAAAAGAATCAAATTGGTGTATCATTATGATTACAGTGTTCACTATGTCAAGAAATATCAAAAATGGAGTTTTGGTTTTAAAATATGCTATTCAAGTATTTAATTTTTTTAGAATTATGGTTTAAGTTGTGTTAATTTAGTATTTGTATGCTTGGTGAAGTTTATGTGTAATTTGCATAAGTTATACATGTTAATTGGTGTTAGAAATTAAGACATAGCTTTGTTCTGTGTTTTATTTTGGGGTGTTATGTAATTCGGAGCCTCAACATACCAAGTTTCACGCCCCTAACTCAATTTTCGCATCCCAAATACCAAAAAATGGCCCAAAGGTTTTGCGCCTAATAGCAGAATTCAGCGCTTGAATACTGCCACTTTCTCGCCCGACTCTGGAAAAGTGGTCCAGGCCTGAGTTTTTGACCTCCTATAGTAAAATGGTCATAACGTTTTCATATGAACTCTGATTGAGGTGATTAAAGATGATTCGGAAAGAGGACGAACATGCCTATAACTTTTATTCTTTAAGGTTTTCAATTTGAAATCGGTATGAATGGTCAAAATGGCCATATTTAGGACTGTTGTGTATTTGGAGCCAATCGGAGGGCGTCGGGATGCGCGAATGTAAGTGCAATCCTTTCTGTGTTCGTATAACTTAATGATAATGTGTTGGAAATGTAATAGGATGTTGTATCAATTTGTTAATGTGTATGTGGTGCAATGACATGATCACTTAAGTAGTTGTAATAAAGCTAAAAAGTAATGTTCATGAAAAGATGCGATGTTGTTTAAACTTAAACTTAGTTAGTAGCTTTACTAAAAGTAAGAAAGCATCTCATAAAGGTAATGTTAGTGTAACTAATGTGTATTATCAATACATATGGTATGTGTAGGACTTGGGGTGAACGTGAGTAGTGATTGTTTAACTTACGCACGAGGCAAGTTCCCTAACTTTTGCTACTTTATTATTTAACAAGGTTACTTTTCATTGTTATGTTATACTTATGCAAATTCTCTATTTCTAATCTCTTGTTTAATGATTTATTGTCATGCAAGTTCGTTAACCCTCATTTATTGTTGAGCAAGTTAGTTAATCTTTATTTATTCCAATCGAGATTACCTTGGTTATTCAAAGTTTGTACTCATTTATTGTTGAGCAAGTTAGTTAATCTTTATCTCTTTATTCAAAGTCTATATTATTATTGGAAGAAGTGTGTTTATTCAGCTACTAATAACTGTTGTTTGATCTTTGTTCTTTGATATCATTGAACTATCTTACGTTATTGTACTGAACTCTAAGTTGCTTAGCGATTCTTTACCAATTCAACTAATCCTTAGTTGATGAATGTTCTAAAACCCAAACCAAACTTCCTTTGGTTTGTTTATGTACTCACACAACTTTGAAAGCATGTTGTCAATGATAACATTTGTTCAACCTAGAAATTGTTAATACTCTAGCCCTTATTGATTCATCAATATACCTTGTTCATGAAGATATTATAATCAAACCCTTGAATAGTTATTGGTTCCTATTTGATTCAACCAGTACTTGGTTGATGAGCGCTCTAAAATCTAGACTTCCTTTGAAGTTAATTCCCCAACCAAACTTCCTTTGGTTCTAACACGATAATCTAAGCTGAGATGAACAACCCTATATCAGGGGATTATTTTAGAGCTACGCAATAGTGTTAAAATGTTTGTGCAATACATAGTACAAAGGGCTGATCACCTGGAGTATGGAATGATGGTCCATATAGTTGTTTAGACTGTTAAAGGTTACAACAGAAACACCTGTGAACCTAGGACATAGATGATGATTATAGTCTTTTAGACTGTTAAAGGTTAAAGTAGAAATACTTGTAAACCTAGAATAGAGTTCGTGGTCTTGTGACCCTCAGTATATTCTTTGATGTTGTTATCTATTGTTAACTTAAACGTTCATTATTCATTTGAACTCATAGCTGTTGAATTAATTTTCCTGTTCCGGTAACAATACTTTACCATTGAAAGTTCAGTTAATTATCATTCATAAAACGTTATTGTATATTATCATTCATGTGGGCAATTATTTGCTCACTCTTGCACAAAATAATGCAGATGAAGTTACGAAGTTTGAAAAGCTTTATACAAGCAAGGGCAAGGACAAAGTGCTTGATTAGACGACAATGTTTAATTTATATTTTATTTATGAAGTTTATGTAATGGATTTAGTTATAATCATGTTTTAATATTCCGCGAATGATTATAATAAAGGTTAGATGACCTGGGATTTATTTTAGATGATATAACCCTTTAATGGGAGATTAATTGTTTAAACTTTTGAGTTTAATTATATCCTTTGTTTATGGGTAGTTAGTTATGATTTATTTGGACAGTGAACACCAAATCTGTGGGGTTGAAGTGCCCGAATTTGGGGGTGTCACATTTATGAAGATAAATTATTTTAATATAATAAATTATCTCATTAAATAAAATATTTTTATGTATAATTTCTATTTATTTGGAAAAAAAAATTGGGTATTACATTTTAATATTTGGTTTATAATATGTAAAATAACTTTCTACGCGATATGTACGGAAGAGGTAAAATAAGCATAAATATATAATTAATGTATGTGTATTACATTACAATATAACACAGCATGAGGTGGGGGATACTAAGTTGAGTCATAATATTCAAGTACGAGGTGTTGAACTCACAATGATAATAGGCAGAGTACTAAGCTAAGCTAGGAGACTTAATCATTGTATATATATATATATAATATATATATATGATGATCTACTATTTCATTCTTAGCTTTATTCCATTCCAAAATCTTTCCGGCTCATAAGCTATAAACACTAAATATCCTCTCAAATTCCTGATGAAAAAAATTAGGTTCCCTATAGTTTATAGAACTGGAATTGGAATTGAGGAAGAATCAAGAGAAGAAACTTGAATCAAAGGTATGTATATATCTGAATGTTTAAGATTATGATGATTGATTACATGAAATTTGTAAGACCCCAACTTTTTATAAATAAAATTGAATTTCCTCTAATTATTATTTTGAATAATAAGGTGTTAATTTGATATAATGCTTTGGTTATGGGTGAAATGTGCAAATGTTGAAAAATAAGCAAGTGGTTATAAAATATTCATTGTTGTCGGGGAATATTCGTACGACGGCGCATCCATTTGTGGCCCCATAATGAAAAACGGTCGGATGAAGAAAATGACAAGTTTGAGTTTTTATAAATAACGGCGTAATTGTTACCATTAACACTATTGGAATACCTGGTGATTAAAATACAGTAATACGCGTGGTTGCACAGTAGCAAACGGTATTGTACAATATTTTTAGATTATTAATTATTACGTAAGAAGGCACTACTTAATAATTTTTACAGTAATTACTGTTTAATATTTTATTTTATTGATTCAATAATTTCTACGTTGATATTTTATATTATTGTTGTTTTAATAATTGTCACTACATAGTATTTCCCATTATCAGATCAATAATTTGTATTATTTAAAAAATATTATTTGATAGCATTATTGGTAATGTTTAAGGAAGTTCTGTCAAAGTAAAAGGGTTTGGTCATCTAATTGCGCTCTAGTAAGGAGAAATTCTTATTGGAAAGCCCCCTCTTTCTTGGGAACGACCTGGTTGTCAGTATTGTTGTCGACGTCGGGATTTTTATTTGTCCCTTTTCTGTTCTTGTTCTTTGGTGTTCTCATGTTATGTGAGATTTGTTTGAAAAAATAAGTGAAAAAGGTCCGACATGTATATATTGACGATTTGACTATAAGAGTTGCCAGTTGGTGTTTTTAACTGGTTGTACCAACGCAACTGAGAAAAGGTTTGCATATTGACCTAGTGATGTGACATTTAAGCAGATTACTGTGAATCAAAGATTCATTTGGGTTCGAGGGCTTGATTATGCGAGAGGGAAGGTGTTAGGCACCCTCGACATCCGTGTTACCACGGTGACCGCCACTTTTTAAGAAACTGTTATATGAATGTGTGTGTGTGTGGGTCAATGTGCTGTTATTTGGATGTAGTGCTATGCCTCGTTCGCACCTATATACAAAGGGTTTGAATTTGTATAAAAATTCAGTTTTAAACAAGATATAACAATGAGGTTTTGTAAAAGAGGTTTTCAAACCATGTGCTCAATAGTAATTAAGGCCTTTGATACTTCCATTTTATTATTAAATGTTTGGCTTGGTTGCTTTTACTTTTGAGATGCGAAGCATCTTCGAGAAAATAATATATAGCAGTGCCGAACTCCTTATGGGCATGAAAGCCATCTAAGGAAATTCAAACACCGTGAATAATTTACAAAGTCGCTTACATCGAAAAAATGTCCATCACGGAACCGAATCTAGATTCATGAGTCGAATCATGATCACATGATTCCTAGGCTCACATGATGCCGTAGTTTATATAAAAGCGATGGCAGCGATATATATATAAAAGCTATATATATATATATATATATATATATATATACTGACATGATCAACCACCACGAAGCACCTCTATGGGGGATCAGAAATGTAAATATATAAAAGCGGTAAATATATATATACAGACATGATCAACCACCACGAAACACCTCCATGGGGGATCAGAAATGTAAATAAAGCAATAAATAAGATCAACTGCCACGAAGTAAACTCCAGGCGGGACTGAATGTAAATAAAGTAGTAAAAATGATCAACCGCCACGAAGTAAAGTCCAGGAGGGATGGAATGTAAATAAAGCAGTAAAAGCGATCAACCGCCACAAAGTAAACTCTAAAGGAATGGAATATAAATAAAAGCGATAAAAAGGCCATGAAGTAAATTCGAATGCCAAATGAAATGTATATATATATATATATATATATATATATATATATATATATATAGGATCGGTCAAGGAGTTCGGACTGATTAAAATGCGAATAGATTTTTTTTTTTTATAGAACAACTAAAAAATAAAATTATGGAACTGAAATTTTTTCATAATATAATGTTTTGGGCGTGATTTGGATACCTATACCAAAAAAATGTATGTACAGTCTGCACAGGGGAATGCACATGCGTTCGCAAGAATTGATAGAGGTTTGGCTAGGATTTTACCCATTTCTAATGGTGAGTATTTCTCTTATAATTTCCCATGTACATGTTAAGAGTGTTGACTAACAGCAGATGTTTGCCTTTGTGTGGGCAGTTTTGAGCCTATAAGAGGCTCCCATGCTTACGTCTGGTGAGTGTGTTAGGATTAGATACCTACCCACGAGGACGGCGATGGCATCATTCCATACTAGCGGAGGTCCCTATAGCTGAGGGTTTTACACATTGCCGCCTACAGCTGGAGTTATTGACAACTGATGTCATCACATGGATTCCCTATTCAGGGGAGCATTTGAGCATTGGATTTGAGAATGGGTACCCAACTGGTGTCGAGTACGTGATTTCCACCCTTAAGATTCCTCTATTCATAGATGGCGGATGGGAGCTCTATTTAGGAGAGCCTGCTATCAGGAGCATTACATGAGAGATTAGTATACCGATCTTGCCTGTTTCATAGTCACCCGTCATTGATATCCCATTATTGGGTGTTGACGGTTTTACATTATCAGAAGGTCCCTGTACTCAGGAGATATTCCAGTATTAGTGGTTCCCTCGTACCATTGGAGCCTAGACCCGCGCCACTCAGTTCATGGGGTATATGGTTCCTAGATCTGTGATGATGATGGATTAACTAGCCTGTGTCTGAGATCTGACTCATTTGACACAGATTGGCAGTTTGACCCAGAAGTTGGACTGGGCACATTTCTTTATCCGACACTTGGGAAGAGATCCTTCAGAGGCAGATACTTTTGATCCTTCCAACTTTGGCGCTGGCCCCTTAGGTGACCCATAAAGCTTTACCGGTGCAGATCCTCTCTTGTATAGGCTTGACATCCCTATGGATAGAGATCTAGTGACTCACGAGGAGTTACATCAGGTGGACAGGATTGATGATGTAGAAATTGACACCATTGTCTTCTTCAGATGTATATTCTCGTTATCTCTTTTGATAAGTCTTTGTTAGACATTGGGTGGCTTTCCCCCATTCTCGCTATATCTTTTGATAGGCCTCTGTTAGATGTAGGGAGTCTGTGCCCCCATTTCCCTATATTTCTAGCTGTACCGAGATGTATTAGATGATGATATACTTAGGAATGTATGTATAGTTTTCCATTCCCTATATCATATTGCCATCTATTGTTTATCATGCATGTATCATGTTATACATATGTATGTATGTCCATAGATATTCAGCATTGACCCCTAGATGGTCTTATGACACGACCCGTACATATGTCTTCTTCGACAGTTAGCCGTATTAATCATACCCCACTAGTATTGGTGGCATCCCGTCTGAGATCGTGGTATGATAGTATGTCACCTTCGGACAGGGTGACTGTAGATCAGTTATTATAGCATACTATGGCTCTCCTGATGTTTCAGGTTCCCGCAGGCTTCATAGAGGGTATACTCGAGCATTGGATACCGGAGAAACAGGTCTTCCATTTTGGCATCAATGAGTTGACTCCTACTCTAGAGGAGTATGCACGGTTGATGGTGCTGCCTTTAGATATACCTTACGTGCGGATGGCCATCGGCGACATGAGCCGACAGTTTATGACTCTCATCGGGCTAAGGCGTAGAGTTGTACAGGATGAGATCACATCCGGCCATGTTGTATCCCATCGTTTTCTGATGGACAGATTTGGCTCTGAGGATAGTTATACACGGTACTCCGGGGATTTCACCATGCCGGAAGATCATTGGCACTTTACCAGAGTAGATGTCTTGCTACCGTGCGTATTGTCGTATGTATACATGCCACGGTACATGGATGAGCTAGATATTGGCATTATCATGGCAGTGAGAGCTCTCAGGGAGGGTCACACCTTTGTACCGATGATCATCGCAGAGACACTGAGGTCAGCCACATATTGTAGTACTTATCCTGCAGGGGTATTCACAGGAAGCTCGGTCATGTTGCACGTGTGGTTTATGTCACACTTGAGACCGATTGGAACTTTCAGACGGCATGGGTATTGTTTCACCCATGAGATAGCTATGTCATACTCCTTTCAGCCTGTGGAGTATACAGATCCTGCGTCTTGGTTTGTTTTCCTGGCAGGGATCGGAGATCCATTTAATATATTATCGTGTTCAGGGCTCAGCTCACCCTACAGCTTCATCACTCATGCTCCGGGCATGGATTATCTCCATCTAGCTGGTTTAAGGGGCATGACTACTTACTACCCACTGGCCGTGATGTGTCAGTTTGATCTGTTCCAGGACTTCCATCATTTTGAGGGGGCATTGAGTCAGTTCTTAGCTTCTCGCTACTTATCAGCTGAGGATAGATCCAGGATGTATGCCTGTTTGGATCAGCGTGAGCTAGCTGAGTTTTTTGTTAGTCACCTAAGTTGTTCTGTAGAGTATTCCGCATGGATAGTGATAGAGACGACATTGAATATGGCAGTATCCACAGTGCAGGGGATTGATTCCGATGATGGGGAGCCTATGGAGGAGACTTATATTCCCACCGAGGAGGATTTGACTACTGGGTTTCCAGTAGTTGTGATGGATTCTCCTACTACGAGTGCTACTGTGATTCAGCATTCAACACAGTATCTGGAGCAGAGTCTTCATCTGATGACCTTTTATAGAGATCAGGCTAGGGCCTTGATATTGACAGCTCTTGATGGGAGAGACGTCGCTCTATTAGAGAGAGACGAGGCCAGATCAGCTAGAGATGCATTGATTGTAGAGCGGGTGTGATGCCCCCAAAATAGGTATACATCACCCATTCTGAGTTGTCAATACATGGTACAGAAACAACTACAACTTTATTATTACAACAGTAAAACTGTGAGTTTGAATACAAAGATTATCTTCTAGACAATATCTATACTCAAATAAATCCTCATCATATTTATTGATACATTATTTTACAAAAATGGTGAGGACTACTAAACAACTCTCTCTAGAACCTTCATTCCATACCCCACTCAAGCTTTCATATATTCTCGCCTCCTGAGAAGAAAAATGGAACAAAAAGGAAAAGGGTGAGCTCAACTAGCCCAGTAAAGAATATTATGACTAAGATAATATACAACAAATTATCATTAGTCTTCAACAGGGAAAAAATCTAATAGAATACAATAGACAACAAGTTTTAAATCAATATTCGCGCGTGAGAATAATAATTCATTAGAAGAGTTAAGTAGAGAATGCAAACTACTATCTTCTATGTATGAATTTAAAAGTTCATCGTCTATCTTTTATCCCTGTAACATCAATCAATATATATATGGAATCAAATATTCATCTTTGCACTACAGGCCAAAGATATTCATCAGTTGGTCATGTTCATCTAAACTCCTGTTCATCTTTGCACTACGGGCCAAAAATATTCATCAGAAATCATTCATCTTTAGACTACAGGCCAAAGATATTCAATAATATCATCATTTAAGACTGAGGATGATGAAAAATATTTTTAAAGAAACGAATCCAGTGAAACAAAATGACAAGGATTAAGGATTAAGGATTCGTACTTTGTTTTATCCATGTCCAAAAATACTTTAAAAATAATCATAGTGGTGTAAAATTCAAGAATGATCAAAACATGGATACAATCAAAGCTAGTATCCACAATAGATATTTTAGACGAAAAGGAAAATTTTCATTTTTCGATGAATAGTGTAAATGATAAAGTGAATAAGTCAGATATCGTGAATAATGTATGCGTATCGTGAATAAGAACTCCGAAACACTAAAAGTTCCAAATTTGATTAAAAGTTCAGATCAATACTTGGCATAATGATATTAGAATAAATAATATCATTAAAAAAATAATATCCTTACCTCGGAAGATCAAGTTTAAAAATTTGAAACACCTGGATATAGGCATGACTTGAACTTGCATCGTATAGCAATACTCAAAATATACTCAAAATACTCACAAGAATACGCTCGATAATATAGAGAGAAAAAACTTGATTTAAAGTGTGATTTTCAATTCTAACCTAAGCACCTATTTATAGGAAAATGCTTAGAACACTAAAGTAGAAAATTTAATATAATATTAATATATAAAAATTTTTCCTCACTATTACTCTTATAAACCGAAATCAGCTCATTTCAACAACCAACCAAGCCCACCAAACATATCAAAACGTTTTCTAATTTAAATTATTTTAAACTTCCAAAAATCAATTATTTGAACTTGAAATTTCAATAATTCATAATAAATAGCCCTTTTATCGGAAAAATTCGAATCTCAAGAGTTTTTATAGAAATCCAATTCTCTACAACTTTGCGGAAGAAAGTTTTTCCAAATTCCAAACATGTAAATTGGCCAAAATCCACAAGCGAAGCGATTTTACATTTATAATCAAATTTCGATCGAAGAAATGGGGTCCACCACACATAAAACATGCTTTAAATATTTTTTTAACAAAAATACTCCTCCTCCACATATACTCATATATCCCACATTTATCATAAAATATCATCATTATTATATTATTAAAATATAATAATATATTTAAATAATTATTTTATCGGAAAAAGATAAAATTTCAATTTTCAACAATTGTCACATTAAAAATTTCTCCATCTATATCCACATAAAATCAATATTTTCCTCATCATATGAATCAATAATTAATTATTCACAAATAATATTACGGAATCACAATATTGACAACCGTGCGCCCTCGAGGAAGAGGGGCTTTCCAATAAGAATTTTTCCTTCTTGGCGTAATTAGGTGACCAAACCTCTCCTTAGATGTAACTTTCTAGACATTGCCAATAATGTTATCTAATAATATTATTAGGATAATATGAATTATTGCTTCGATAATGAAAAATCTTGTGTAATGACAATTATTGAAACAACAACAATATAAAATATCAACGAAGCAATTATTAAATCAATAAAATAAAATACTGAATAGTAATTACTGTAACCATTATTGAGTAGTGCCTTCTCACGTAAGAATCAATAATTGGTGCAATACCGTGTGCTACTGTGTTTTAATCACCGAGTATTTTAACAGTATTAACGGTAACAACTACGCCGTTATTTTTAAACAACTTATATTTGTCATTTTCTTCATCCAATCGCTTTCCGTTATGGGGCCCACACATGGTCTGCTTGCTGGTCGTCGTACAAATATTCCCAGATAATGCGAATATTCCATGACCAAACGAATATTCCCAAACAACAATGAATATTTTATAACCACTTGCTTATTTTGAAATATTTACGTATTTTACCCATAACTATCCACATTAATCAAATCAACCCTTACTATTTCAAAATAATAAATAGAAAATTAAATTTCATTAATAATAAGTTGGGGTCTTACAATGGGATCTTTGCCTCTATCTCACTTTGAATGTGGTCAAGCATTCACGAGATAGTACTTCAATGAGATCCCTTACGACTGGCATCCTTGCCGATATGAGTGCATACATTGATGAGCATCATGCCACCATACAGTTAGCCTCGGATCTGCTAGCTCGTGTAGATACCATTAGGCAGGAGCTTGCAGCGTTACCTCTTTCTTCGGAGAGAGATGCTATGTTAGATCTGATAGTACGCATACATATAGATTCGTAGATAGACTTGTATTTTCCTGCACAGACTAGATTAGCCATTTTATCATGTACAACACATATGTATACATCAAACAACATTATATATGGCAGGAAAATATATTTTGATTCACTTCCCCTTTAGTTGTGCCTCAATACTTGCTTGATATTTACATGTTTCTTCAGGGCTTGTGATCTTGATGTATTCTGAATTCATCCTTGAAGTGTGGACATTGAGACGTCGCAAGATCTTTCAGAATGAATCCTTGATCTTTGTGTATCCCTACCATCTTTGGTGTCTTAAGATTGGTTTCTTTATGGAAATGAGTAGAGGAGTGTGATTTTTCCTCTTTGAGATTGACCGCACCACAGATGGTCGCCAGTACTCCTATTTAAGAGGAGCCTAGTTAATTCCATCTCTTATGGATTGGTGTTGCTCTTTGAGGCACAACCGCATCTTAGATAGTCGCCGGATCTCCTATTTGTGAGGAGAGGTCAGGTAGTTCCATCCCTTTGGTCCGAAGTCGATGAAATGTGGTGGATTAAAGTTTGATCCCAGTACCGTTGACAAGTATTTGTGTTTTGGTAGGGGGTTAGACCGAACCATAAATGGCTTCCTACGTACCCCTATTGAAGAGGAGATCAGGTCTGCGTAGTTCGAACCTGGTGTAAGAGGTTTAACGCTGAATGGTGTAAGGGTAGAAATGTTTTTTGTTGTTTTTGTTTTTGTAGAGAAAGGGCATAAATGTTTTTGTTGTTTTTATTTTTTTAGAGAGAGGGTAGAAATGTTTTTGTTATTTTTTTTATTGCGAGAGCCATATAGAATATGGTTGCCTACGTACTCCCGGGTATCAAGGAGAACAGGTCAACGTAGTTCGCCCCTCAGGATGATTTGCAGTCGAAGAAAAGTTTGAATCCCATATACAGGCTAAACTACGGGGGAAAGAAAGTTTGATCCCATTTTTGGGACACTGAAGGTGTGAAAAAGTTTGATCCTAAGTTTAGGACAAACTGTAAGTGTGAAAAAGTTTGATCCTATGTTCAGGACAAACTGCAGGTGTGAAAGGTTCAATCCCTGGTAGGATAATCGAAATTATATGAAAGGTTTGATATGAAGTAAAACTAGGCTGAATGCTTGAAAAGTATGTTTCCCTGAGGGGCAGAAGGGTATGAAGAAGATGTTGTATGTAAGAAAGGGTTAGAAAACTTGAATGACTGGTGATATGATGATCTAAAACCAGGATGTTCGCTTGATGGTAACCTCAGACATAGTACCATTTCACGCTGTCCGAGTTGATGAGTTGTGGAAATGCATCGCCGTCCATTTCCTATAGTCGAAGAGCGTCTCCTGTCAATACCTCCTTGACAATAAACGAGCCTTCCCAGTTTGGAGCGAATTTTCCCTTAGATTAATCTTGGTTATCAATGATCTTCTTCAAAACCAAGTAATGTTGTTTAAACTACTGTAGCCGGACTTTTCTGTTGTAGGATCTGACGATCCTTTGTTGGTATAACTGACCATAGAAGATAGTCGCGATTCGCCTTTCATTTATTAGAGATAATTGGTCATATCTGTCTTGCACCCATTGGTCTTCATCCAGCTGAGCGTCCATCAACACTCCGAGGGATTCCATTTCCACCTCTATGGAAAGTACTGCTTCCATCCCATACGCTAATAGTCTTTGGGTTGCCCCGGTGGAAATGCGTATTGAAGTTACGCCAGAGGCTAATAAAGTCAGAGGCAAGAGGTCAGGACATCCTTTGTGATTGGCGGACATCTTCTGCATCATCTTCTTGATGTTTTTATTAGTCGTTTCAACATCACCATTCATCTTTGG
The DNA here is from genome assembly GCA_020205605.1 of Panax ginseng. Lineage (NCBI taxonomy): Eukaryota > Viridiplantae > Streptophyta > Magnoliopsida > Apiales > Araliaceae > Panax > Panax ginseng. The sequence continues at coordinate 87,355,398 of CM035128.1, read as the reverse complement.
ACGGTAGATGACGGAGTTAAGGTGTTTAATGTAGAATTTATTGCATAACTCCTCCATCATTTTGTTGTTGAGGTTTTTAGCATTGTCTGACACAATTACCTCTGGTTGTCTATATCGATAAATGACATTGTTTCTGATGAAAGCAACAATGACTTCTTTGGTAACCTTGGGGAAGGAGGCTACCTCTACCCACTTGGTGAAGTAGTTGATCATGGTGAAGATAAACCGATGCCCATTACTGGCTTTGGGCTCGATGGGTCCGATCACGTCCACTTCCCACATTGAGAAGGGCCATGGTGAACTCATATTGTGGAGTTCCCTTGGAGGGGCGTTGATAGCATTCCCATGAACTTGGCATTGATAGCACCTCTTGACGTGATCATCACAGTTAGCTTTAAGCATCAACCAGTAATGCCCTATTCTGAGGATTTTCTTAACAAGTAAGGGTCCGCTCATGTTTGGGCCACATACTCCACCATGGATTTCATCCATGAGCCTATGAGCTTGTCTTTGTCCAGACATCTAAGGAGACCTAATCCTGCATGTCTTTTGTAGAGTGCATCTCCGCTCAGGTAGAATTTCATAGTCATTCGATGGATCCGCCTTTTTTTAGTCGGGCTCGCCTCAGCGGGTGTAGAGTCATCTCATAAATACTCCTTGATATGCTGATACTAAGGGTGTTGGATGGGAGGTAGCTCATCCGATACTTGTCAAACGTAATTCCCATAAGCTGGAGCCTTTTGTAGGGCAAATGGGATGCTTGACATGTTTCCTTATCATATATGTTTATCAAGGAGGCCAAAGTTGCTAGAGCATCGGCAAAATCATTCCTACTCCGAGGAATGTGGAGGAAGTTTACTTCTTCGAACTCCGAAGCCATCTGTAGAACTTGCCGATGGTAAGGCAACAAATGAAGCTCTTTGGTTTGATAGATTCTCGTGGTTTGTTTGATTACCAACTCCGAATCCCCAAAGACAGTTAACCGTTTGATGCCCATTGAGTGAGCAAGTTTTAGCCCCATGATACATCCTTCATACTCGGCTGTTTTTTTGGTGCTGACAAACTACAATTTGACGACGATGGGATATTGCTCCCCCGTACTGGATACTAGAACTGCTCCAGCTCTAGAATCTTCTGTGTTAACAGCTCCATCAAAATACATTTTCCACGTATGGCATGCATCGTACAGATGGTGTTGCTGAATTGCCATGATCCCTTCATCGGGGAAGTATGTTTCTAAGGGTTTGTAATCCCCTGCGGGTGCGGCGGCTAGTTGATCCGCAATTCCTTGTCCTTTAATGGACTTTTGCGTCACGTAGACGATGTCAAATTCTTGCGAGAATCCACTTTGCCATCGATACCGGTAAACAATTCGGTGTGGAAACTTCTTGAACACGTGTTGAGAGGATCCATGTGGGAAATGAGATGGGTTATATGACCATGGAGGTAATGCTGTAACCTCATGGAAGCCCATGCTAAAGCACAATAAGTCTTCTCAATCAGAGTGTACTTGTGTTCACTGTTGCTGCTGAATCTTTTGCAGAGGTAGTAGATAGCTCGCTCTTGGCCTCTATCGTCTTTCTGTCCTAGCATGCAATCCTAGCATTGTTGTTAATGGAAAGGTACATGAACAGAGGAACATCATCCCTGGGTGGTACCAAGACAGGAGCATTAACCAACTACTCTTTGATTATAAGGATGGCTTTCTGACACTCATCATTCCATTTCATGGAGGAGTTCTTCCTTAACAGCTTGAATATGGGCTCACAAGTTGTTGTGAGTTGAGAAATAAACCTGTTAATGAAGTTGATTCTTCCCAAAAATCCCCGTATTTCCTTATCTGTCTGAGGAACGGGCATTTCCTTGATGGCCTATATTTTGGTGGGATCCAGCTCAATCCCTTTGTGGCTAACTAGGAAACCTATCAACTTACTTGATTTAACACCAAAGGCGCACTTGGCTGGTTTCAACTTCAAGTTGTACTTATGCAACCTCTTGAAAAGCTTTCTGAGATAGTCTAAGTGGTCTTCCTCCCTTCGGGATTTGACAATAATGTCATCCACGTAGATCTCTATCTCTTTATTCATTAAGTCGTGGAAAAGAGCCATCATAGCTCGCTGATAAGTTGCTCCGGCATTGATGAGGCCAAATAACAACCGTCTACAACAAAAGGTTCCCCAAGGCGTGATGAAAGCATTTTTCTCACGATCCTCCTCAACAACCATAATCTGATGATACCCAGCGAAGCAATCTGCAAAGGAGTACATGTCGTATTGAGAAGTATTGTCAATGAGAATGTGGATGAATGGTATGGGAAAGCTATCCTTAAGGCAAGCTTTGTTCAGATCCCGGTAATCCACGCAAACTCGCACCTTTCCTCCTGGTTTAGGTACGGGCACTATGTTTGATAACCATTCAGGGTATGTAGACACCATAATGATGCCTGCTTGAAATTGTTTCACAATTTCTTCTTTAACCTTTAAACTCCACTCAGGTTTCAATCGTCTGAGCTTCTGCCTGACTGGCTTGAATCCCTCTTTAATAGGTAGGTGATGAAGGACAATGTCAGTGGACAAACCCACCATGTCTTCGTGAGACCATGCAAACACATCCTGGAATTGGGTTAGTAGCGTAACCATGTCATTCCTTTGGTTTGGAGTGAGGTCTGAACCAATCTGGATTAGCTTAGGGTTTTCTAAGGTTCCGAGATTGAAAGATGTGGTTTGATCAAGGTTAGGTTTAGGTTTGTCTTTGACTCATTCCTTAATCTCCTGAGGTATCTCAATGTCCTCTTGTACTTCCATCAAGCTTGAGTCCAACTTTTCATCAAAGTTACAGTCCTTGTGGAGAAAAGGCACCTTATCGGCAAAGATAGTAGGCACATCTAAATTCAAAATATTTTCTATATAAATAAATCATAAATTTAATCCGTGATAATTTTTTTTTTTAAAATAAATATGGGTGATATGTATGCTCATCAGGTAATATGTATATGTTTATATGTGTGATAAATAAAATTTATTTATTACATTAATTATTACATATGTGCCAAATAATTTTATTTTATATGAAATATTGATTATTATAAATTATATTCTTATAATAATTAATTTTATATTAGAAATATTTATTTTATTAATTATTTTTCCATGAAAATATAAGTATATATTAATTAAATAATATATGAAATGATTTTTAGAATAATTATAATAATTATTTTATTATATGAATTTTGTTCAGGTTATTAAGTTAATTATTAATAAGGTTAATTACGACAAATAAATCAGATATGAAATCCAAACCCTAATTCTGGGTTTTGATCAATGCATGAGAATAATATTATACTATTAAATATATTTTGATTTTTCGATTACTATAAATATGTATGCTTGTATATACGTATTGATAATGATTAGTTAATTATGGTATATTATGAACAAAACCCTAGTAATATTTTATAGATCCTAATTTCGATGTCAAACGAGATTTTTAAAATATATTAAATTCTGTGTGTATTAAGTGAATGATGTGTACTAAAAGGATTTGATGCTAATTAGGAAACCCTAATTATAGGAAACCCTAATTGTAAATTAAAACCCTTGTTTAATAAATAAAAACCATAATTGCGTATTAGTAACCCTAATTATTATAATCCTAAATCCTAATTGCTATATTAGCAAAGTTAATTATGATTAGTGATTATAAAACCTAATGTTCTGTATAACATAATTATTAATCTAATCTAATTAACAAACCTTAATTTTAAATTTTAGAAACTAAAATAATTTTATTTTACTATTCTCAAACCCTAGTTGCTAAAACCTATTTATGCTATGTGCTTTAAACCTTGAGGGTTAAACCCAAGGGTTTGTCAAGATTACAAGATTGCCATTAATTTTGCAAGGCTATGGACCAAAATACCCTTATGTGCATTCTTTAATAGCTTGCTTGTAGAATTAGCTAAAACTTTAGTTGTTTACCAACCCATACTAACCCCATGTGACTTAAAATTTTCGTGATTGAGCTCTTTATCATCCAAATACATTGCACATTTGTAGTATATATAGATTGGAGAGAGAAATATTTCATTTGTTCACTAACTTTTGCCCAACACAACCAATCCTCTCTCTCACTAAAACCAATGATTTTAGAAAGCATTTCAGTTCCATTTTCAAGCCCCGCGAAATCCACTAACAGATTCATAAGCTAAAAATCAGAAATTAAGCATTTAAGGTATAAACCCTAGCCTTGATTTCTGTTCTATAATCTTTTGTTAGATCTTGTGTTTAAGTATTAGATTATGTTGGTTTTAGTGTTTATAGATGATCTAGGTTGGTATCTTACGGATCCATAACATCTAAGTACTCAAATTAATGATTTTTCAAAAATCGAAAATTTTGTTTTTTATGTGCTGACAATGAAATGTCGGACACTATAGATCTTTAGTTGTTAAGTGTTTTTTTGTTTTCAAGTTGTTATTGGTAGCTTTGTAATGTGTTCTTTAATCTCCAAGTGGAATCATGTCATTTGATCTCTAGATTTGTAGATATTAGCGATCAAAAGTTGTTGGACCCAAGATTGGCCGTCAAATTCTGGGCAACCAGAAAGTTAAAAACTCCGTCTGACAATGTTTTTCAAGGCCCGGATCTGACAGATTTTGATGTTGTTTAATGTTGTTGTTTGGTACATTATGTAGCTGGTTATGTGGACTATAGATCTGGGTCATTATATCTCTTAAAACATCAGTATATTGATCAGGTTAGGTGGTCAAACTAGCCAATTGGGCGATTCTGGATTTTTAAAATTTCGAAATGGGAAGAACATGTTTTTCGACATGCTTTGACCGACCCATAGCATCTTGATCCGTTGTTGTTTTGATGATGTTTTGTAATAGAACTCTTTAGTTACATCTTTGTCTACACATACTAAAGCTTATAGATCACAAAAACCATTGCTCGATTAGCATGTAGTGTATGCTCAAAGTATCACTTTCGAAATCATTCTTCATTTTCTGGGTAACCCGAGAAATGAAGAAACGATCTGATTCTTTTTTTGAGGCTCGAGATCTCTCTTGTGTTATATGTTTTATGAACTTTTTGTTGTTGAATCTTGTAGTCGTGCATTAGTACTACATTATTTGACCAACAACTTTCCGAAACACATCACACACTATTATAATCTTGGTCAAACCATACAACTTGAAAATCGATGCAGCGGTGTTCTTGAGCTCAAGAACACCTAAGAGGCAACAGACTTATTGTGTCGCTATAGGCTATAATGACGGTTCCTATTTATTTTATTTTACATTTTTTCGAAAATGATTAAAAATTAGAAAATAAATTATAAAAATTATTAAAAATGGTTTTAAAATTATTTTAAATTATGAAAAATAATTTACGATTATTTGGGCTATTTTTCATTAATATTTATAATTAATTGAATATTAATTATATTTAATTTATTTATTTAGTATATTAAATAAATTAGAGAAAAATGATTTAATATTATGAAAAATCATTTTAAATAATAATAAGGTATTTAAAAATATTTTAAGTTATAAAATATAACTTTTAATATTTAAAGGTTAAATTCATTAATTAATTATTATTAATGATATTAAAGTTATTTAATAATTATATTAAATAAATTAGTTTAAAAATGATTTTAATATTATAAAAATCATTTTAAATGAAAATAAAGTGTTTAAAGATATTTTAAGTTATAAAATATAACTTTTAATATTTAAAGGATAATTTCATTAATAATTTAATATTAATGATATTTATTTAACATTAATGATATTAAATTTATCTAATAATTATATTAAATAAATAGTTTAAAAATGGTTTTATTAATTTAAAAATCATTTAAAAGGATATAAATGAATTAAAAATATTTTAAGTTATATTTAATGACTTTTAATATTTAGATAAATAGTACATTAATATTTAATATTAATGGTAATTATTTAAAATAATTTTAAATATTTTAAAAATCATTTAAGGGTAATATAAATGTTTTAAAAATATTTTGAGTTATTATAAATAACTTTAATATTTTGACAATGGTTTCATTAATAATTTAATATTAATTAAATATTAATGATAATAGAATTGTTTAATATTTAAATCATTTAATTATGATTTCGGTGTTTGAAAATTTATGATAAATTATAATAAATATTTTAAAATTATTATAAGTCATAATATGACTGATATTTACAGATGTTGAACTTCGAGATAGAGTCTTAGACTCGATAATTACCCGATAAAAGTCATGTCGATGAAATGAGCATATTTCGTAAATTGATCTGGACTTAGATAATTTGATTAGTTATGTGTTTATGATCCAAAAACTGTTGGACCTATGTGACAATGTGATTAGGTAATGTGTTGACTGCAATAGGCAGTGTTATGTGTTACGATATGTTATACTAATCAGTAAAATGATCTGATTAATGATAGGTGATTTCATAAAAGATAAAACTAAGTTGAGAATTGTAAGCAGCGTATCGGCAAGTATCCTACCTTTGCATTTCCTTTATCTGATGGACATGAGTAAGAATGTTTGAGAATTATATTATTATCGTATGATTTATTAACCCTATATTATATATGCCCATTGATTATCAACATGTTAGTATATAGTAATTCGGATATATATTCATTTATTAATTTCTATAAATGGTTATACAAGTGTCCCCACTTGGATAATCATTGCATTAATCACATGTTGATACACCTTTGTCAATTACCCGTATATATATATATATATATATTATAGATTATTGTTGATCAAGATAAAACCTTTGGTTTGGAACCCGACAAGTATGAACATCCCTTACACGGGAAAAATTTTATGCACCCAAGGTGGGCAGAGTGAACGATATCACATCGTTCTTGAAATGTAGTATTGATCAACACAGGTACAACGGGAGTGATCACCCCGTGTCAAGTAAGTTATGACGGTTTACGAGATGATGTTCTATTTAACCTTTTCAAAATAAAAACAATGTTCATAGTATGTCACTTTAACCCTATTTATAATCAATATGTAGTTTCAAAAATTTGAAAGAGAGTTGTTATGTTATTATTATCCTTGGTATGCAGTTACTTCACAACTATTGACTTGTTGTAGAAGGATAGTATAAAAAAACATTTAAATTCTTTCAACTTATATATATATATATATTATTAATACTTGTTGGGCACTCAAATGCTCATCCTTGCTTAATTTAAATGTTTTCGACTAAGTGCGAAAAAAGCTTGAAGGCTCCACTAAGAACAAGGGAAAGGGAAAGTTCTTTGAGTGAATGCATTACTATTTCATGTAATATTTTAAGATTATGAATACTATGATATTTAATTATCTAATATTATGTAATGAATGTTTAAAGGTCTCGTACTTGGGAATTAGACTCGATGAATATGTAAACTTAAGTTTATCTTTATATTATTGTTATTATTATTAGTATTATTCCGCTCATAGAAATGGTATCGTGAAGCACCGAGTTCGGGTTTCAAGTATCCGGATTTGGGGGCTTTACATCATTGGTATCAGAGTTATAGGGTTAGAAACCTTAGGTGGGTTAGACCTTAGGCTAAAACCTTAGAAAAGAGGGAAACGTTGAAAATATAAATAACTCAGATAGAGTTTAAAAAGAGATGAATTGAATAAATTCATCGTCAAACAAAATAAAAGATAACTTGTATAAAACTATTATTTGCTGTATGTATATACTATATACTAATTAGGATAATTTATGTGTGTAGATGTCTGGTGGAAAAGGCTTGTTATATACTTATAGCATGAAGAAGGATCAAACCTATACACCCGAGCTAATATCGAAGCCAATAGCTGAAATAGAAGCTCACAATGAAAATGACTTGGATGAGGTGGTCATTGTAGAAAATGTAGTACCAGATCCGGAGATGGTGGAGCTGACAGATAGTGATTTGGACAATAAAGTTGAAGCTGATCAAGCATCAACGGAGGTGCAGGATCTGAGGAACAAGGTTTCTTCTCTAGAAAAGTTGTGGGAGATAAAAAAGCTGCTTAATAGTCAATTGTGTCAGGCGTTAATAGAAATAATAGAAGAACAGGATAAGCTTAAAATCCAAATTGATCAAATAGGAGCCTCAAGCAAAACTTCATGTGCAGCTCCGAGCAAGAAGGGGAAAAGAAAGATAGAAGACCATGATTTAGGGAAACCTGATAAGAAGAAAGGGAAAAGAATTTGTTATCTTTGCGGCTATGAGGGACATACTACTCGGTATTGTCCTGACTATAAACCGGGAGCATGTTTTATTTGTGGAAAGGAAGATCATCAGGCGAAGAGTTGTCCAAGAAAAAGGCTTAGTAAATAGGTAGTGTAGGTTCTGTTGTGTAGGCATGTTTAATATAAAATGTGTGCTTAGTATATCTGTGTAATGATGTATCCTCAACTTTTATGTTGGTCGAGATTGTAAATCCTGACTTTTATAATCACAATGGGATAGCTAATGTATAAAGAAATATGTGCTGTGATATGTAAAGTATTTTGAAATCGATGAATGAATATGAATCTAAGTTTGGGAAAAAAAATTAAAGAAGTTTAATATAATAAACTTACATTATAAGGTTTAGAGTGTAAGTTAATGTATGGTTTTACTTAACTAGATAATGCCGCCAAGACGTCAAACTCGAAACCAAAGGGCACAAGAATCTGTCAACAATGTTGAGGGACAGCAACAAGCAGATCCGATGCAGCAGTTTGCGAATATGGTAGCTCAGGCTATGCAACAAGGAATACCAGCCGCAGAGAACCAGCTGGGTAATCACTTGGCAAATTTCAAAGACTTTAAGGTTGTAGGACCACCGGAATTCAAAGGTACAACTGACCCTGTAGAAGCCCAAACTTGGGTTAAGGAGATTGAGAAGGCGTTTGTGATAGCTAGGGTAACTGAGGGGCAGAAGACAGCTTTTGCCACCTACATGATGAAGGGTGAGGCGAATTTCTGGTGGGAAGCAAATCAAAGCGAGGCGGGAGTGTGGTAACATGGGAAAGACTTTATTAGGTTTAATACTAAGACTTTATTTTTCAAAAATTATTTTTTAGCTAGTATGCAGGCTAGGATGGAGGTGAAATTTTTAGAATTGAAGCAAGGGGATATGTCAGTTCCAGAATATGCCGCAAAATTTAATGAGTTAGCTAGGTTTGCTCCGCATCAAGTTGATACAGAGGCTAGGAAGGCGAGGAGATTTGAGCTGGGATTAAAACCTTGGCTCTATAATAAGGTGGCAGTGTTGCAGATCCCAACATTTGAAGCACTCATGGAGAAGGCGATTATTGCTGAGGAAGGAAGTGAGGCCATGAGCCTTTACAACAAGGAGAGGAAGAACAAAGGCAAGGTCGAGGGAGCTGAAAAGGTAAGAATTAATAGTGGGAAGTAAGGGTGGAAATGAAAAGAGGAAGGGGAACTACTTTGGTGATGTTCAGATCAAACAAGAAGGTGTTAAGAAGCAGGCGGTGCAATGCAAGACTTGTGGAAAGAACCACTCTGGGGAGTGTTTGAAAGGGAAATTTGTGTGCTACAAGTGCGGGCAGGAGGGCCATATCTCTCCCAACTGCCCCAATCCTAGAATGAACAGTGGTTGTTTTATTTGCGGGTCAATGGAACACAAGGTGAAGGATTGTCCGAAGAGGAGGGTAGAGGCAGGTAGTGTGAATACTGGCAAGGGCAGCGGGACTTTGGCAATCACGGGACCAACGGCATCGAGCAAACCAGCAAAATCTACTACGAGGGTTTACAACATGACGGTCCAGGACACGGTGGCAGCTGGCAATGCAATTCCAGGTAATATTCGAATAACTTTTATTTTCGTATTTATGATTTTCCTATATATACTAAATTATTTTATAAAGAAATTTTGAAGGAAGAATTTGAGTTCTTTTAAAAATCAAATTTCCGTTTAATCAGAAAGACAAGCTTTATGTGTTAGTTAAAGATCAGTTCGATCAAAGTTGATCGAGATCTACTTGCGATGATTGTGTATGTTATATACCCTGGTATGTATAGGTTTTAAAACGGTGATTCCGGGGACGGAATCTTTATAAGGGAGGGTGAATGTGACAACCCTATATTTTCTATATAAATAAATCATAAATTTTCCGTATAATTTTTTTTATTTAAAATAAATATGGGTGATATGTGCCAAGGTAATATGTATATGTTTATATGTGTGATAAATAAAATTTATTTATTACATTAATTATTACAGAGATAATTTTATTTTAGAAATATTGATTATTATAAATTATATTCTTATAATAATTAATTTTATATTAGAAATGTTTTATTAATTATTTTTCCATGAAAATATAAGTATATATTAATTAAATAATATATGAAATGATTTTTAGAATAATTATAATAATTATTTTATGAATTTTGTTCAGGTTATTAAGTTAATTATTAATAAGGTTAATTACGACTAATAAATCAGATATAGAATCCAAACCCTAATTCTGGGTTTTGATCAATGCATGAGAATAATATTATACTATTAAATATATTTTGATTTTTTAGTGTTATAAATATGTACTGTATGTACGTATTGATAATGATTGGTTAATTATGGTATATTATGAACAAAACCCTAGTAATATTTTATAGATCCTAATTTCGATGTCAAACGAGATTTTTAAAATCTGTTAAGTTACTGTGTATTAAGTGAATGATGTGTACTAAAAGGATTTGATACTAATTAGGAAACCCTAATTATAGAAAATCCTAATTGTAAATTAAAACCCTTGTTTAATAAATAAAAACCCTAATTGCGTATTAGTAACCCTAATTATTATAATCCTAAATCCTAATTGCTATATTAGCAAAGTTAATTATGATTAGTGATTATAAAACCTAATGTTCCTATGTAACATAATTATTAATCTAATCTAATTAACAAACCTTAATTTTTAAATTTTAGAAACTAAAATAATTTTATTTTACTATTCCCAAACCCTAGTTGCTAAAACCTATTTATGCTATGTGCTAAACCTTAGGGTTAAACCCTAAGGGTCAAATCCTAAGGGTTTGTCAAGATTGCCATTAATTTTGCAAGGCTATGGACCAAAATACCCTTATGTGCATTCTTTAATAGCTTGCTTGTAGAATTAGCTAAAACTTTAGTTGTTTACCAACCCATACTAACCCCATGTGACTTAAAATTTTCCAGCAATTGAGCTCTTTATCATCCAAATACATTGCACATTTGTAGTATATATAGATTGGAGAGAGAAATATTTCATTTGTTCACTAACTTTTGCCCAACACAACCAATCCTCTCTCTCACTAAAACCAATGATTTTAGAAAGCATTTCAGTTCCATTTTCAAGCCCCGCGAAATCCACTAACAGATTCATAAGCCAAAAATCAGAAATTAAGCATTTAAGGTATAAACCCTAGCCTTGATTTCTGTTCTATAATCTGTTGTTAGATCTTGTGTTTAAGTATTAGATTATGTTGGTTTTAGTGTTTATAGATGATCTAGGTTGGTATCTTACGGATCCATAACATCTAAGTACTCAAATTAATGATTTTCAAAAATCTGGAAAATTTTGTTTTTGTGCCTGACAATGAAATGTCAGACACTATAGATCTTTGGTTGTTAAGTGTTTTTGTTATTTTCATGTTGTTATTGGTAGCCTGTAGTGTGTTCTTTAATCTCCAAGTGGAATCTGTGTCATTTGATCTCTAGATTTGTAGATATTAGCAGTCAAAAGTCGTTGATTGGCCAAGATTGAATCGGCCAAATTCTCGGCAAAGCCTGTAAAGTTAAAAACTCCGTCTCGACAATGTTTTTTCAAGGCCTTGGATCGTGATTTTGATGTTGTTTAATGTTGTTGTTTGGTACATTATGTAGCTGGTTATGTGGACTATAGATCTGGGTCATTATATCCCTTAAAACATCAGTATATTGATCAAGTTAGGTGGTCAAACTAGCCAACTAGAACTTATTTACCATTTTTAGAATTTCCAGAAATGGGATGAACTTGTTTTTCTGACATGCTTTGACCGACCCATAACATCTTGATCCGTTGTTGTTTTGATGATGTTTTGTAATAGAACTCTTTAGTTACATGTTGTCTACATACTGAAGTTTATAGATCACAAAAACAATGCTCGATCAATGTAGTGGAGGCCCAAAGTATCACTCGTGTCGAGTTATTCTTCATTTTCTGGTAACCTGAAAATGAAGAACAGATCCTGACAACACTTTTGAGGGCTCGAGATCTCTCAGGTTATATGTTTTATGATCATTTTTGTTGTTGAATCTTGTAGTCGTGCATTAGTACTACATTATTTGACCAACAACTTTCCCGTAAACACATCACACACTATTATAATCTTGGTCAAACCATGCAACTTGAAAATCGGTTCAGACAAAGGTTCTTGAGCTCAAGAACACCTAAGACGACAGACTTTGTGGTCGCTATAGGCTATAGCGACGGCCCTATTTATTTTATTTTCTGCTTTTCCTAAAAATGATTAAAAATTAGAAAATAAATTATAAAAATTATTAAAATGGTTTTAAAATTATTTTAAATTATGAAAAATAATTTCGATTATTTGGGCTATTTTTCATTAATATTTATAATTAATTGAATATTAATTATATTTAATTTATTTATTTAGTATATTAAATAAATTAGAGAAAAATGATTTAATATTATGAAAAATCATTTTAAATAATAATAAGGTATTTAAAAATATTTTAAGTTATAAAATATAACTTTCAATATTTAAAGGTTAAATTCATTAATTAATTATTATTAATGATATTAAAGTTATTTAATAATTATATTAAATAAATTAGTTTAAAAATGATTTTAATATTATAAAAATTATTTTAAATGAAAATAAAGTGTTTAAAGATATTTTAAGTTATAAAATATAACTTTTAATATTTAAAGGATAATTTCATTAATAATTTAATATTAATGATATTTATTTAATATAATGATATTAAATTTATTTAATAATTATATTAAATAAATAGTTTAAAAATAGTTTTATTAATTTAAAAATCATTTAAAAGGATATAAATGAATTAAAAATATTTTAAGTTATAATTAATGACTTTTAATATTTAGATAAATGGTACATTAATATTTAAATATTAATGATGATTATTTAAAAATGATTTTAAATGTTTTAAAAATCATTTAAGGGTAATATAAATGTTTTAAAATATTTTGAGTTATTATAAATAACTTTAATATTTTGGCAATGGTTTCATTAATAGTTTATTATTAATTAAATATTAATGATAATAGAATTGTTTAATATTTAAATCATTTAATTATGATTTCGGTGTTTGAAAATTTATGATAAATTATAATAAATGTTTTAAAATTATTATAAGTCATAATATGACTGATATTTACAGATGTTGAACTTCGAGATAGAGTCTTAGACTCGATAATTACCCGATAAAGCTGTCGATAGACCGACATATTTCAGAAATTGATCTGGACTTAGATAATTTGATTAGTTATGTGTTTATGCTCCAAAAACTATTGGACCTATGTGACAATGTGATTAGGTAATGTGCTGACTGCAATAGGCAGTGTTATGTGTTACGATATGTTATACTAATCAGTAAAATGATCTGATTAATGATAGGTGATTTCATAAAAGATAAAACTAAGTTGAGAATTGTAAGCGCCAGATCGTGCAAGTATCCTACCTTTGCATTTCTTTATGCAATGGACATGAGTAAGAATGTTTCGAAATTATATTATTACTTGTGATTATTAACCCTATATTATATATGCCCATTGATTATCAACATGTTAGTATATAGTAATTCAGATATATATTCGGTTCGTTAATTTCTATAAAATGGTTATACAAGTGTCCCCACTTGGATAATCATTGCAGTTAACCACATGTTGATACACCTTTGTCAAATTACCCGTATATATATATATATATGTTGAACTATAGATTATTGTTGATCAAGATAAAACCTTTGGTTTGGAACCCCGACAGGTATGAACATCCTGCTCACTGGGAAAAACTTTTATGCACCCAAGGCGGACCCAGTGAACGATCACATCGTTCTTGTTATGTAGTATTGATCAATACAGGGTACAACGGGCTGATCACCCCTGTGCCCGTAAGTTATGACGGTTTACAGATGATGTTCTATTTAACCTTTTCGAAAATAAAAACAATGTTCATAGTATGTCACTTTAACCCTATTTATAATCAATACGTAGTTTCAAAAGTTTGAAAGAGAGTTGTTATGTTACTATTATCCTTGGTACGGATTATTTCACAACTATTGACTTGTTGTAGAAGGATAGTATAAAGAAAACATTTAAATTCTTTTTACTTTATATATATATATATTGTTAATACTTGATGGGCACTCAAATGCTCATCCTTGCTTAATTTAAATGTTTTCACTAAGTGCGAACAAACCAAGGCTCCACTAAGAACAAGGGAAAGGGAAAGTTCTTTGAGTGAATGCAATACTATTTTATGTAATATTTTAAGATTATGAATACTATGATATCTAATTATCTAATATTATGTAATGAATGTTTAAAGGTCTACATACTTGGGATTAGACTCGATGATATAAAAATTAAGTTGATCTTTATATTATTGTTATTATTATTAGTATTATTCCGCTTCATAGAAATGGTATCGTTCAAGCACCGATCATAGCGATTCTTGTTGATAATGTACTTGAGTTACTGATGAAGGGTGGAAGGAACGGCTCCAACCATATGAATCTATGCTCTTCCGAATAGCAGGTTGTATCCTATGGCTATTTTGAGCACATGAAAGTATACACTGAATGTATGTAGACCAATCTCTACTGGTAATTCAATTACTCTAACGGCGTTTCGTCGGGACCCATCAAAATCTTTGATAATCGTATGGCTGCTTTTGATCCTCTTGGGGTTGATATTCATCTTCTCGAAGGTAGCATAAGGACAAATATTCAAAGATGAACCTCCATCTGTCAAGACTCCTCCTACCATGTATCCGGAGGACAAAACCGCTATGTGCAACGACTTGCAATGACCGGTCCCTTCAACAGGTATGTCATCATCAGTGAAAGATATCACATTGTTGTTGAAAATGTGATAAACCAGATGTTGGAATTTTTTCACATCCACTGATTTTGGTAAATGGGCTTCTTCCAAGACCCTTAACAATATCTTCCTGTGATCTTCGGAAGAGAAAACCAAGTCCAGTATGGAAATTTGTTGTGGAGCTTCTCTCAAGCTTAAAACCACCTTGGCTTCGTTATAGCCCATGGTACGGAGGAACTCTTCAATCTTCTCCATGGGAACTTTCCCATTTGATTTGATGGTGGGCTTCATCACCCGATGGGGAAGATAAAGTGGATTCTCCTTCACCAATATATTAGTTGTATGTGATGTAGATCCTTCACTCTGTCCATAATTCTATGGGACTTTGTGTAGGCTGACAACATGATACTGTGGTCTGAATGGTAAGTTAATTGGCTCTAGTGCAGCCACTTTTAAAGGATTGTCAGCTCCTTTGAGTTGAATTGCTTGTATTGTGGGTGGTCTGGCAGTCAAATCATCCTCAGCGGATATAACTGCTACGCCGTCCTTCAATTTTGTAGGACATGTGTTCCCACTCTCGAGTAGCAAAGTGTCATCGTATGCCATTTGCAGGACACTGCAGTCAATTAAATTTTGAATGAACTGGCGGAGTGCCCAACATTCTTCTGTGCTGTGACCGCGAGAGTGGGAGTGATATTAGCATACTCCCTCGGAATTAAACCGTCTGGAACGGGGATTGATTGGAGGTAGAAGGGATGTAATTATTCCTTCATTGATCAACATTTGAAATATCTCCTCCATAGGTTATGTAACGCCCCTAAAACAGGTATACATCACCCATTCTGAGTCGCCAAATACATGGTACAGAAACAAATACAACTTCATTAATATAATTATCGTGCAAAATACGACAAAACATATACTGTGAGTTTAAATACAAATATTTTCTAATAGACAATATTCAAGCTCAAAAGGAGTCCTCATTACAATTATTGATACACTATCTTACAAAAATAGTGAGGACTGCTAAAACAACTTTCTAGAACCATCACTCCATACCCCGGCTAGATCCTGCTATATTCTCACCTCCTGAGAAGAAAAATGGAACAAAAAGGAAAAGGGTGAGCTCAACTAGCCCAGTAAAGAATATTATGACTAAGATAAAGAACAACAATTTATCGTTAGCCTTCAACAGATCAGATAAAATATAACAGACAACTAGTTTTAGATCAATATTTGCAGCGAAAATAACCATTCATTAGAAGAGTTAAGTAGAGAATGAAATCTACTATCATCTATGAATTTAAAAGTTCATTATCAATATTTTATCCCTATAATATCAATCAATATACATCTTGCATCAAATATTCATCTTTGCACTACGGGCCAAAGATATTCATTTGTATCACCAGTTGGTCATGTTCATCTTTTACTTTTACGGGCGGAAGATATTCATCGAGTAATCATTCATCTTTTTTCTGAGGCCAAAGATATTCATCAAATATCACCATTAAAGACCGAGGATGATGAAAAATATTTTAGAGAACGAATCTAGTGAGATAAAAGGACAAAGATTAGAGATTCGTACTTTAGATAATTCAAGTTTAAAAATACTCTATAATAAACCATAATGGAGTAAATTCAAGAATGAAGATCAAAACATGGATACAAAAAGAAGAGAAAATTTTATTTTTTGGTGAATATTGTCGTATACGTGAATAGTAACCCTGACATAAAAAGGTAGAAATTCCATAATAAAATTCATATCAATATTTTAGCATAATGATATTGAAGAAAATAAAATTATTTACGAAGAAAATAACCTCCCTTACCTCGAAAGAACAATATTTCTGAATGGAATATCAGATATGATGCTGATGAAAACTTGCACTGAATAGCAACTCTCAAATGATCTAAATACTCACAAAATACTCTCGATAATATAGAGAGAGATAAAACTTATTTCTGGTGTGATTTTCAATTCTAACTAAGCACCCTATTTATAGAAAAATGCTAGAACGCCAAAGAAGACTAAAATAGTAAAATAATATTTTTTTTCTTTTACGCATGCCAAGTTGCCAGTCAAGACAAGCCCTCCACCTTTGAACAAAAATTTCCAGCACATGTTTTCATAAAAACAAAAGTGGGTCCCACCTATAATTTTAATAAAAACATTTAATTTCTGAAACATCAATAATTCATAATAAATAGCCCTTTTATCAGAAAAATATGAATTTTATGTCCATTCCATAGGAAATTAAATTCTCTACAACTTTGTGACTTTAAGTTTTTCTAAATTCCAAACAAAAAATGTCCGAAATCCACATACGGACGATTTTTAATACCTCCATTCTGACAAAATACTGATAAAATACCTCAACATTAATTTCTTCGTGTATATCCACACAAAATAAATATTTTCCTATCCATCATTTATGTCCACAAAAAATAAATATTTCTTTATCATATAAATCATTAATTACATATTCACAAATAATATTACAAAATCACAATTATGACAACCAGGTCGTTCCCAGGAAAGAGGGGGCTTTTCGATAAGGATTTCTCCTTACTGGAGTGCAATTAGGTGACCAAATCTCTTTTCTAGACAGAACTTCCTTAGACATTGCTAATAATGCTATCTAATAATATTATTTAAATAATATGAATTATTGATCTGATAATGAAAAATATTGTGCAGTGACAATTATTGAAACAAGAATAATATAAAATATCAATGCAACAATTATTTAATCAATAAAATAAAATATTGAACAGTAATTACTGTAACAATTATTGAGTAAAGCCTTATTCACGTAAGAATCAATAATTCAAAAATCTTTATCAAGCAATCTGGTAATACTCTTTGTGCGACCACGCGTATTATTACTATATTTTAACCACCAGGTAATCTAACAGTGTTAACAATAATAATTATGTTGTTATTTATAAAAACTTAAACTTGTCGTTTTCATCATCCGACCGTTTTCCGTTATGGGGCCCACAATGGCTGCGCCGTCGTACAAATATTCCTCGACAGCAAGAATATTCCACGACCAAACGAATATTCCCCGACAACAATGAATATTTTATATCCGCTTGCTTATTTTGCAAAATTTGCACATTTCACCCATAACCAAAGCATTATATCAAATTAACTCCTTATTATTTAAAGATAATGAATAGAGAAAATTCAATTTTATTTATAATAAGTTGGGGTCTTACAACCTCCCCTCCTTATGAAATTTCGTCCTCAAAATTGATGTATGTACCTGGTGTTTCGAAAAGGTGAGGGTACCTCACTTTCATTTTAGATTCCAACTCCCAGGTCATTTCCTCAATAGCATGGTTCCTCCACAAAACCTTGACTTATGGTATAACCTTTGTTCGTAGGTCATGTTCTTTCCTATCCAATATCTTGATAGGTACCTCCTCGTACGTTAAATCTTCGGCTATCTCATCTGGTTCTAACGCAATAATCTGGTTTGGGTCTTTCACATATTCACGAAGCATAGATATGTGAAAAACATTATGAACATGAGACATGCTTGGAGGTAATACAAGTCTATAGGCCACATTTCCTATTCAGTCAAGAATCTCAAATGGAACAACAAATCATGGACTGAGTTTTCCTCTCTTCCCGAATCTTGTAACTCCCTTCCATGGAGCAATACGTAACAGTACATGATTTCCAATATTAAATTCCACGTCCTTTCGATGAAGATCAGCATAACTCTTTTGTCGATCTTGTGAGGTCTTTATACGTTGCCGGATCATTTGAATCTTTTATGTAGTCATGCGTACTAATTTTGGTCCCAACAACGTTTATTCACCCACCTCATCCAAACATATTGGAGAATGACACTTTCGTCCATACAACGCCTCGAATGGAACCATGCCTATACTTACTTGATAATTGTTGTTGCAGGAGAATTCCACCAATGGTAAGTATTTATCCCAACTCCCTTTGAAATCTAGGACACAGAGTCTTAATAGATCTTCAAGAGTTTGAATAGTCTTTTCCAATTGCCCGTCCGTTTGAGGATGGTATGCCGAACTGAATCGTAAATCCGTGCCCATAGCTTTCTTCAAGCTAACCCAAAATTGTGAAGTGAATCTTGGGTCACGATTCGAAACTATGGATACTGGCATGCCATGCAATCTCACAATCTCAATTACGTATATACGAGCAAGACATTTTAGGGAATAAGTCTCACGTATAGGCAAGAAATGAGCAGACTTGGTTAATCTATCAATAATAACCCAAATCGCATCTATACCTCGAGAAACCTTAGGAAGACCCATAACGAAATCCATAGTAATGTGTTCCCATTTCCATTTTAGAATCTCAAGTGGTTGCAATGGACCCTTTGGCACTTGATGCTCCGCCTTTACACGTTGACAAGTTAAACACCTTGAGACAAACTCCGCGTTCTCTCTCTTCATATTGCTCCACCAAAATGTATGTTGAAGATCATGATACATTTTCGCACTCCCAGGATGGATTGCAAATGGTGTGTTGTGTGCCTCCATCATGATTCTATTCTTCAAGTCAGAATTGTTAGGAATGTAAAGTCTGGAGTTGACTCAAAGTATTCCTTCTTCATCAATTCTTACTTCTGGAATAACACATTCTTGTACTTTCTTCTTCATACGTATCATCTCTGGGTTTGTGGCTTGAGCAGCTTTAACTTTATCGATTAAAGTCGGTTCTACTCGTATGTTTGATATCATCACATGGGTACTTGGAGCCTTTACCTCTATCTCTATCCTTTGTAAGTCATACAAAATGGGTCTTTGCGTTAACAACATCACACTCGTACCTACATACGATCTTCTACTCAATGCGTCAGCTACAACATTTGCTTTTCCAGGATGATATTGAATGCTATGGTCATAATCTTTCAACAGCTTGAGCCAACGTCGTTGCCGCATGTTGAGTTCCTTTTGGGTGAAGAAATATTTGAGACTTTTATGATCCGTATAAATCTCCACTTTCTCCCCATACAGGTAGTGTCTCTAGATTTTCAACGTAAAAATGACTGCTGCCAACTCCAGATCATGAATAGGATAATTCCTCTCACATTCTTTGAGTTTTCGCGAGGCATAGGCTTTGACTTTCCCATGTTGCATAAGAGCACATCCTAACCCTTTTCCTGAAGCATCGCTGTAGATAACAAATCCATCTGAACCAGATGGTATTATCAGAACAGGTGCCGAAATCAGTCTCCTCTTGAGCTCTTGGAAACTCTTCTCACATTCCTCGCTCCATACGAATTTTGTATCTTTCCGAGTCAGCTAAGTTAACGGAGTAGCGATTCGAGAAAATCCTTCCACGAATCTTCGATAATAAACCAGCTAAGCCTATAAAGCTACGTACTTCGGTCACCGACTTCGGTTGCTATCAACTTTGTATTGCTTCAATCTTCGCCGGGTCAATAGATACTCCATGTTTTGAAACCACGTGCCCAAGGAATGCTACTTCCTTAAGCCAGAACTCGCATTTCTTCAGCTTGACATATATCTTGTTGTCACGAAGCCTTTAAAGTACCAGTTTCAAATGGTGCTCATGATCTTCACGGCTTTTGGAATAGATGAGGATGTCATCAATAAAGACAACAACGAACTGATCAAAATATTACTTGAATACGCGGTTCATTATATCCATGAGAGCAGCATGAGCATTAGTCAACCCAAAAGACATGACTAAGAATTCATAATGTCCGTACCGAGTTCTGAAGGCAGTCTTTGGAATATCCTCAGTTTTAATCTTCAGCTGATGATATCCAGAACGAAGATCGATCTTTGAAAAGAATTGTGCTCCTTATAACTGGTCGAACAGGTCATCATTGCGAGGAAGGGGATACCTATTCTTGATGGTGACATGGTTCAATTCTCGGTAGTCAATATAAAGTCACATACTCCTGTCTTTCTTCTTTACGAATAAAATAGGAGCACCCCAAGGAGATGTACTAGGATGAATGAAAGCGATGTCTAATAACTCCTGTGGTTGGACTTTTAACTCTTGAAGTTAAATAGGAGCCATTCGATATGGAATTTTAGAAATGGGCTTTGTACCCGGTTCAAAGTCAATAAAGAATTCAACTTCACGTTCTGGGGGTAGACCAGGAAGTTCTTCAGGAAATACGTTAGGAAATTCACTAAAAACAGAAATATTATTCAAATATGACGTGTTTTTGTTCAAGTTCATAACATGGGCTAAGAAAGCTTGACATCCATTTTTTAATAAACAAATACCTTTATGGCTTAATATGACAGTGATTGACTTTAGTGGTTTGGTTGCTTGAATTCGCATACCAGGTTGGTTAGGAATATGAAAACTAACCACCTTACGAAAACAATCAATTTTGGCATGATGAATAGTTAACCAATCAATCCCTAAAATTACATCAAATGTAAGTATCTTTAAAGAGATAAGATTAACAGGTAATGTGATGGTGCCAACTTGGATCAAGCAAGATTTATAAACAGTGGATGTAATGAAAGTTTCTCCTAATGGAGTCTCCACAGATAAGTCAAAGTCTAATTTCTCTGAAGTACAGTTTAAACGTTGAGCACAAGCAGGAGAGATAAAAGAATGGGTAGAACCAGTATCTAGTAAGGTATAAACTTTGCAAGAGTTTAAGATTAGCTTTCCCGTGATCACCTCGTTCGGGTTTCTCGTGTTTTGGCCAGTCACGACAAACGCTCTCCCTTGAACCACGCTCTAAACCATCGACTTTATTTTGTCCGTAGTCGCCTTTGGTGCCGCCATCCCAGCTGGACTTGACTTTGCTATCGGACAAAACCGAGCTATATGACCGTCTTTTCAACAACTGAAACACACCTTGGAAGGCTGAGAACCATTTAGACTTATGTGTCCTTTCTCTCCGCATCTGTAGCATCTAACTGGCGGTCGTTCTCCTCTAGAATTTGTTGCTGGTTTTGATGCTGCTGCTGCTGCTGATGTCTTCCCATCATTATTAAATATACTCTTTTTGAAAGGTCCACTTGACTCACCTGTCCTATTATCATGGCCACGATTACCACCAAAGTGGTAACCACTTTTGTCCGTATTTTTCCCTCCCCGCTGGTTATCATTGCTCCGATGACTGCTTTCACTGGTATGACCCTGGTTGTGGTCCCTCGGTTGAACATACTCATTATCTCCCTCTAATAATTGAGCCATGTTGACACCATCTGAATACAGATAAAATTTGTGAGAGATAAGGTATTGACGAATCTTGGGTTTTAGACCTCTTAGAAACATCCGCGTCATACGTTCCTCAATCTCTACCAAATGAGGTGCAAACTTGGATAACTCTGCGAACTTGGTCTTGTACTGGAACACCGTCATGTTGTTCTGTTCTAGTCTAATAAACTCTACCTCCTTCATATGATGAATACTTTTAGGAAAGTACTTGTCATTGAACAGTTTCTGAAATCTTTCCCAAGACATGTTGAGTGTGGTTAGCTGGGTACGCTTCACAGATTCCCACCAGTAATCTGCCTCACCATGGAACATAAAGGTGGAGAATAGAACCTTCTGTTCTTCCGTGCATCCCAAGACATCGAATATCTTGGTAATTTGCTTGACCCACATTTCACATTTTAATCGATCTCGCTTTCTCCGACTCGTGGTCCTAACTCCTTGAACTGCTTGGCTGTGACAAACCGCGCGTTGCTATCATTTCCACCCGTATTTTGTACACGAGTCTCCCTCGTTTGATTTTGCATGAACTGTAAAAAGCTTCTAATCATCCCATCATTCATCGTTTTCTCGGTAGTGTTGTTTACAGGAGGAATATTTCCTTCCTGTTGCACGTTCTCCTGGATGGTGATTGAAGGTTGTTCCACAGTCTCATACACTCCATTGTTAACGTTCTCAGCTGCCATTCTTAAAAACTGCCATAAAACAAGGGTTAATTAAACAAATTAACATGTCACATAATATCCATATATTATGACCGACCAACAAATAAGCTTAGGTAGGACACACTAGCGAATGATTTACTCGTCTCTCCCCTTCTAGTTCTATTCCCCGATCTCCGCCAGAGACCATATCCCTAAGCTCTGATACCAACTGTGACGCCCCCAAAACAGGTATACATCATCCATTCTGAGTCGCCAAATATGTGGTACAGAAACAAATACAACTTCATTAATATAATTGTCATGCAAAATACGACAAAACATATACTATGAGTTTAAATATAAATATTGTCTAATAGACAATATTCAAACTCAAAAGGAGTCCTCATTACAATTATTGATACACTATTTTACAAAAATAATGAGGACTGCTAAAACAACTTTCTAGAACCATCACTCATACCCCGGTTAGATCATGCTATATTCTCACCTCCTGAGAAGAAAAATGGAACAAAAAGGAACAGGGTGAGCTCAACTAGCCCAGTAAAGAATATTATGACTAAGATAAAGAATAACAATTTATCGTTAGCCTTCAATAAATCAGATAAAATATAATGGATAACCAGTTTTAGATCAATATTCGCAGCGGAAATAACCATTCATTAAAAGAGTTAAGTAGAGAATGAAATCTACTATCATCTATGAATTTAAAAGTCCATCATCAATATTTTATCCCTGTAACATCAATCAATATAAATCTTGCATCACATATTCATCTTTACACTACGGGCCAAAGATATTCATTTGTATCACCAGTTTGTCATGTTCATCTCAACACCTGTTCATCTTTGCACTACGGGCCAAAGATATTCATCAGGTAATCATTCATCTTTGCACTACAGGCCAAAGATATTCATCAGGTATCACCATTAAAGACTTAGGATGATGAAAAATATTTTAGAGAACGAATCTAGTGAGATAAAAGGACAAAGATTAGAGATTCGTACTTTAGATAATTCAAGTTTAAAAATACTCTATAATAAACCATAATGGAGTAAAATTCAAGAATGAAGATCAAAACATGGATACAAAAAGAAGAGAAAATTTATTTTTTGGTGAATAGTGCCGTATACGTGAATAGTAATCCTGACACAAAAAGGTAGAAATTCCATAATAAAATTCATATCAATATTTCAGCACAATGATATTGAAGAAAATAATATAATTTACGAAGAAAATAACATCCCTTACCTCAAAAGAACAGTATTTCTGAATGGAATATCGGATATGATGCTGAAGGAAACTTGCACTGAATATCAACTATCAAAGTATCTAAATACTCACAAAATACGCTCGATAATATAGAGAGAAAGAAAACTTGTTTCTGGTGTAATTTTTAATTCTAACTAAGCACCCTATTTATAGGAAAATGCTAGAACGCCAAAGCTGACTAAAATAATGAAATATTATTATTATTTTTTTCTTATACACATGCCAAGTTGCCAACCAAGACCAGCCATCCACCTTTGAACAAAAATTTCCAGCACATGTTTTCACAAAAACAAAAGTGGGTCCCACCCATAGTTTTAATAAAAACATTTAATTTCCTAAACTTCAATAATTCATAATAAATAGCCCTTTTATCAGAAAAATATGAATTTTATGTCCACTCCATCAGAAATTAAATTCTCTACAACTTTGTAGCTTTATGTTTTTCCAAATTTCAAACGAAAAATGCCCGAAATCCACATACGGACGATTTTGAATACCTCCATTCCGACAAAATACTTATAAAACACCTTAGCATTAATTTATTCATTTATATACACACAAAATACATATTTTTCTATCCATCATTTATGTCCACATAAAATAAATATTTCCTTATCATATAAATCAATAATTAATTATTCACAAATAATATTACAGAATCACAATTATGACAACCAGGTCTTCCCAGGAAAGATGGGGCTTTCCGATAAGGATTTCTCCTTACTGGCGTGCAATTAGGTGACCAAACCCCTTTCCTAGACAGAACTTCCTTAGACATTTCCAATAATGCTATATAATAATATTATTCAAATAATATGAATTATTGATCTGATAATAGAAAATACTGTGCAATGACAATTATTGAAACAACAATAATATAAAA
The DNA here is from genome assembly GCA_020205605.1 of Panax ginseng. Taxonomy (NCBI): domain Eukaryota; kingdom Viridiplantae; phylum Streptophyta; class Magnoliopsida; order Apiales; family Araliaceae; genus Panax; species Panax ginseng. The sequence continues at coordinate 87,330,277 of CM035128.1, read as the reverse complement.
AATCAACGCAACAATTATTGAATAAATAAAATAAAATATTGAACAGTAATTACTATAACAATTATTGAGTAGTGCCTTCTTTCGTAAGAATCAATAATTTGAAAATACTGAGCAATACCGTAGTGCTACCGCAAACCACGCCAGACATCGTTTTTTAACCACCAGGTAATCCAACAGTGTTAACGGCAATAATTACACCGTTATTTATAAAAACTTAAACTTGTCATTTTCTTCATCCGACTATTTTCTGTTATGGAGCCCACAATGGCTGCGCCGTCGTACGAATATTTTCTGACAGCAAGAATATTCCATAACCAATCAAATATTCCTCGACAACAATGAATATTTTATAACCACTTATTTGTTTTGCAAAAATTGCATATTTCACCCATAACCAAAGCATTATATCAAATTAACTCCTTATTATTTCAAGATATTGAATAGAGGAAATTTAATTTTATTTATAATAAGTTGGGGTCTTACAGGTTGGCTAAGGTATGTAAATTCCCGTTTGTTGGTAAAATCCCGACGGAATTTGGCACTTGCTCTTTTTGCAACTTTATCCTCCAGTGTTTCAGTTTCTGAAGGCGAGGATGGAATATTCACGACAAAAGGAAGGAGACTAGTGTGGCGACCCCAAATCCAGGTACTTGAAACCCGAACTCGGTTCTCCACGATACCATTTCTTTAAGCTGAATAATACTAAATAATAATATAATTCGAACTTAATTTACATACATCAAAGTTTACTTTCCCAGGTACGTGACCTTGAAATACATTCCTTACAATACCTGACAATAGATTCCATTGTCTTACTAACTATAACCATTAACTCATACTAAATCTCATTCGAACAACTTTTCTTTTCCCTTGTTCGTGCCTGAGCCTTCACGTCGATCGTGCGTGAATCGAAAACATTTAGTTTAAGCAAGGATGAGCATTTGAGTGCCCAAAGAAATAATAGCAATTATATATATGTTTGAAAGAATATAAGTATTCTCTTTACATAACACTTCTACAACGAATCTAAAGTTGTGAAGTAATCATCTTGATAAAAAATTCACATAACAACTCTCTTCCAAATTATTTAAATTTGGCTCGCTCTACCCATGAATAGGGTTTAAGAATCATACTATGAATATTCTTTTCATTTTCGAAAAGGTTTAGCGTAAATTCATCCATGAAAACCGTCATATAACTTACGGACACGGAGGGTGATCACCCTCATTGTACCTTCAGTGATTGATCAATACTACATAAATTGAACGAAATTCATCGCTCACCCTTTGTCCGCCAAGCGCACATAAAAATTTTCCCATTATCGGGATGTTCATACATGCCCGGTTCCAAACCCAAGGTTTTAATCTTGCTTCAACAATAATATGTAATTCAACATATATGTATACGAGTAATTGACAAAGGTATATCAACATGTGAATAAATGCCATGATTATCCAAGTGGGGACACTTGTATAACCATTTAGAAATCAACTTAACAGAATATATATCTGAGCTAACATGTTGATAATCAAAGCGTATATAATCATGCAGACAGAATAGAACAATTACAAACTTCTTACTCATGTCCATTGCATAAAGAAAATGCAAGGGTAGGATACTTACCGATTTAATTGATTACAAATCTCAACTTAGGTTTTATCTCTTTATCACAACCTATCAATAAGCGGGTCATTCGTTCGATTAGAACAATATATCATAACACATAGTCTCGTCAATTACTACAAGACATAGTCTAATCACGTCATCACATAATCGCAGTTGATCATACTTTCTATTCTATACTTTTATACATTTTTCAAATATCTCATCCATGTTCTTACAAAGAGCCTTTTCTTTCTATTATAGGTCTCGGCATTTGTCGGCGCTGCATCGACTGACTTTTATCGGGTAAATACTTTGAGTCTAAGACTCTTATTCTATACCTCAACATCTCAGAATATCGGACATTTTACTTTTAATCATTTTCGAATTTTCCGTAAATTGAAAATTTTAAAATAAATCAAATCACACCAAGGGCTTATAGTGATATAACTCATTACTATGGGTGCTCTTCATCAAATCTCGACTTTATAACCTAGGTTCTCAAGTCGTCACTAGTTTGACCTTGATATCACTTTCAAACATCTAATCATAATTACATGACTTAAACATTAAACAATTCCATTATCATTAATAATTAATTTATATTAAACTATTAATGAAACCATTGCTAAAATATAAAAGTTATTTATAATAACTCAAACTATTTTTAAAACATTTATATTACCCTTAAATGATTTTTAAAACAATTAAAATCATTTTTAAATAATCACCATTAATATATAAATATTAATGTACTATTCATCCAAATATTAAAAGTCATTAATTATAAATTAAAATATTTTTAAATCCTTAATATCCTCTTTAAATGATTTTTAAATAAATAAAACCATTTTTAAACTATTTATTTAATAATAATTATTAAATAAACTAAATATCATTAATATTATCTTAATATCATTAATATTAAATTATTAATGAAATTATCCTTTAAATATTAAAAGTTATATTTTATAACTTAAAATATTTTTAAATACCTTAATTTCATTTAAAATGATTTTTATAATATTAAAATCATTTTTAAACTAAATTATTTAATATAATCATTAAATAACTTTAATATCATTAATATATAATTAATTAATGAAATTCATCACAAAATATTAAAAGTTATGGAAAATAACTCAAAATATTTTCTTATACCATAAAATAATTTTTCATGATTTTTCATGAATTAAAACTAATTTTAAATTATTTATTTAATATTATAATTAAATAAATAAATACCTTTTATATTTCAAAAATATTAAATATTTATGAAATATACTCAAAATAATTAAAAACTATTTTTCGGACTTTAAAATAATTTTTCATAATTTATTTGGTATTTTTAATAATTAAAAACTAATTTTTCTAATTTTTAAATTAATTTCCTAAAAATCGTAAATTAAAATAATTAAAATCTGTCAAGCTAAAGGCCCCTATAGTGACGTATGTCGCTTATAGGTGTTCTTGAGCCTACCCAGATCTTCATAAGGCGTAACCGAAGGTGGCCTACTTTGACCGTGAATAACTCTCTCATCTTAACGAATTTGGACAATCTATAAATTGGGTCTTGTAGAGGAAATACAAGACTACAAGATCCAACAATCATAACCTCTAAACAAACATCAGATCTCGGATAAATCAGCCATCAAAGTAGCTACTAAAGTCATTCTTCACGAAGAACAGCTTCCGAGGTGCCTACTTTGGACCTCTATAACTTGATGATCGTGTAACTTTTATGTAATCTATCAATTCCAGTGTGTAGACAACATGTAGGACTATAACTCCAACACTTAACATCATCATAACAACAATAAATCAAGCATCTAAAGTATGGTCAAACCTTGTAAGAAAAATCAACACTTAGAAAATTCAGGGTCGCCTGCAATTTTCCTAATAATGCTTAACAACCCAGTTTGACCTTAAATAACTCTTAATCCGTAATATATATGGACCTGATTCTTTTTGGAGGTTAAATACCACATAACAAGCTACACATATCAACCTTTAGAACACAAAATACATTAAAGATGACCGAGATATAAGGCCTGACATTTTCCAAAAAAAACATTTCTGGACACTTAGAATATTTTCTGGGTTTGAAAAACAAATGGCCAATGCTTAACCAACCCACTTTGACGGACTTATAAATCTCGATCTAAAATAGATATAGACCTGATTCCTTTTGAAGTTTAAAGACCACATAACAAGCTACACCTAACAACTTTTAAACAACAAAAACAAGAATAATCACGAGAGATATAAGTCTTGACATTTGCCCAAAATCATCACGAATTTGGTTTTTCCAACTTGCTCAAATCTTCAAATTCGTGCACTTTGATGTTATGGGTTCATGATTTTACAACCCGAACATTAATAGACTCTCTATTACACTACTTTAAACAATCAATTGCATCAATTAACATCGAATCGAAGGATTTCTAGAATTTAGGATTTCCTACCTTTTCAAGCTTGATTTTTGATTTACGCTTCTTGATGCTTCCGATTTGTTATTTGTGATGGTTGGGCTTTGTTTAGGGACCGATATGCTACAATAATTCGTAGGTTTTAGAGAGAGAAGCTTAAGGATGAGAGTTGGATGAATTTTAGTGTACAAAAATGCTAACTCTCTCCAATCTATTTATAGAATAATTCAAATGCCTTGGATGCTCAATTTGGTTGTATAATTGAGGTGTAATGGTATAGTAGCATGAGGGAATTCTAGAAGGTGGTGGTTGGCTAGCTTTTGCAAAGATTCTAGCAACAATGCTACTAATAATACACTAAAATGGACAAAAAGGGTATTTTGGTAATTTCCCATATAATTTCATGGGCATTCTTGTACATAGCAATTAAATGTAATATTTAATCACTAGATGGTAATTCTTATCATTTACCAATTACTTCTTATCCTTTGGTAAATTAAAACTTTTATACATTAACATCGTAATTAAACCCAATAATTTTAAATTAGGATTTTGATTGAAAAATTAGGGTTTTCTAATTAGGGTTTCTTAACGCCATCAATTAGGGTTTCTAATTGACCATTAAGGTTCTCTAATTATCTGTGTATGTTCTAACACAGTCATTACGATCTCTAACTTTAACCGATTAGGGTTGTAATAATTAGGGTTTGTCCTAATTATCGACAAACAATAGTAATTAGGGTTTTCTTCTAATTACCGACATCTTATACACAGTAACCTTCATATACACTCAGAAACTTCATATACACAAGCATTACTACTCGGTCATTTCTCATAACTAAGTTTAATAATTAGGGTTTCACAAAGACGGTAATATGCTATGACCTAATTGGTAGATCATTATCAATAATATTATCTCATCACTACATACCACGATACATAATTATTGTAATCAGTAAAATCATTATAACAATAATATAATATTATTATTCTCATCTCTTGATCACAATCCCAATTCGTGGTTTGGATCTCATATCTCGACTTCTCTTTCGCATATCAAGTTAAAATACTTGATTTAAATATTCTCGAACAATTCATATAATAAAATATATATTATATAAATTCTAATTATCACTTCATATATTATTTCCAATCATGTTATCATGGAAAATAATTAATAAAAAATATTTACGCTTGTAAATTAATTACCATAAAATATAATTTGTAGTAATTAATAATTCCAAAATTATTTCTAGTTTTTAAAGAAATAAATATATTCGTATTTATTGTTCACTTATTCTCGTCATTAAATAAAAAAAAAAATTATACGCAAATTTTCTTATTTATTTTATTTAGGAAATCTCGGGTTATTACAACTAGCATGCTCCTGATTGATTAATTAGCGTGTGACTTGGTGTTGGTGAATCACCAGTTCTGCTAATTGATGTACTTGTTTGCAAAGAGCCTTACTTTTCGCTCCATCATAAACTGGAATTGCGCATAATCCCATATGTCAGCACCGTCTTTGTTAGTCTGGGAAGATTCAACAACATAATTGGAACTCTGTCCACTGCTCCAATTAATCATATTGACCTCTCTTTCTTTATGTTGAGTAAGAGGATTGTCTTGCACATGAGGTTGGTCGGGTTTAGTCACGATAATCTCCCCATTGTTGATTAAGTCCTGGATCTTATGTATCAAGGCCCAGCAATTCTGAGTGTTATGTCCCGGTGCCCCAAAATGATAAGCACACTTTGGGTTGGCTGGTGAAAAAGATGTGTAATTTTTTTCTGAGTAGTCAGAAGAGTAAGGATATTCTGGAGCGAGTCCCCTAAGGGTGTGAACACTCGGGGGGCCTCTGACTTCTCCACCTTTAAGCAATGGGGGGTTTGAAGATTGTGCATGCAAAGGGGAGTAGTTTCTCCTTTGGACATGCATGTTTTGACTGCCTTTTTGACCTTGTAGTATCAAGGAAACATCTTCCTCTTTTTTTTATGGACCCTCCGGGGGTTGTTTCCACAAGTTCCAGACTGGATGTGCTCAGCAACTGCTTTAAGAGTGGCTAGGTCTTGAATCTTTCCTGACTTCAATCCCATCTCAGTCATCTCTCCATGCTTGATCATTTTAGAAAATGGTTAGCCAATGCCAGCTAAAACTCTTTCATAGAAAGGAGCTTCTTGTATGTCTATAAAGGTCATGACCATTTCTGATTCTGTCATGGAAGGAATGACTTGAGCAGCAAGGCGCCTCCACCTTTGAGCATACTCTCTGAAAAACTCAGTAGATTGTTTCTTGACCTTGGTAATCTGGTTCTGGTCAAGAGCAATCTGAGATTGGAAGTTGTACTGAGTGAGGAAGGCATGAGGTAGTTCACTACTACAAAACAGTAAATAGATAACACGAAAAAAACGTTGTGTTTTCAATCAGAAAAACGTCATGGTTAAGGGTGTCATCTATTTATCACCCTTACACAACGTTTTTAAAACGTTGTAGTTAGAAACATTATACAACGTTTTTTAAGAAAAAAAGTTGTAGATTTGTTTTCCATAAATTAGCAGATGCTTGAAAACATTGTAGAAGATATGATTCCACAACGTTTTCTGGCAAAAAATGTTGTAGTTTAATATATCAAACAACGTTTAGGCACATTTACACAACGTTAATAATGTGTCATCTAGTTAGATAAATTTATATGTTTTTAAAACGTTGTAGTGTTACTTAAAAATGTTGTAATACATGCATATAACATTTATTTTTAAATATCGACCATAGAAAACAACAACAGACAACGTTTATAAAAGTTGTAGATTGACTTGAAAAAAAAAGAAAAAATAGGTGTAGTTCACCTATATTATCAGTGCACCTGCAATCTGCTAATGCCATGATATATAGGTAAAAAAGGTCTAAATTCTCATTTAAATTTAAAGCCAAAATGTATCAACCATTCAAAATACATCACAATAATACCAAATCATGTATATTATTGTTCCCAATACATCGTAAAAACTGCATATTTGACAATCTTTCCTATTTAAATAATGCTTAGAAAAGCGGTAGAATATCCGGCATACTTGATTGTCTTTCACAGTTAAATAGAGCCCACTACTCTCCAGGTGAGCCACCTGCATAAAATATCCCGCTAACATGGCCTTTCTGATGTTGATGTAGTAGTCACGACTATTGAAGTCTGTGTTGCAGAGCTTGAGGTTGAACCTGGCAATGGTGCGAGCTAGCTATTACCTCACATTATCCGCATATTTAAGTGCCCTATGGTTGACAAAATTTTCGTAACACCATGATTGGTCATCATCTGAAACCCATTAACAAATACACAAGTTTATGAGCACTAAATCATAATAATGATGGCCTGATAATTTAATTAATGGGAATATTAGATGAAGGACACATTCACCTACTGTAGAAAAGCATTAGTTAACTAATTTGGGACAGTTTTAACCCTTGCAATTGAGAGCTCAAAAGAGCCCCCCGACTCAATAACTCGACTGCCTATTATTGTCAGAATATGTCACGCCACTAGCAGTAGCTATTCCCCTCTTTCTTGACCCTTTTGTGGTAAATGTTGGGTATTACACGAGTTATATATATTCGTGTTGCAGAGAAGTACCACACCACCATATTTAGTAGTTTAATGTTTGCCGAACTAAAGCTCAAAGAGAGCCTCAACTAATACACGACTGCTACTACCATGTTTCACTATGATATTGTCTAAAATTTAATACTCATACTTCAGTAATCGAACAACTAAATCTTTATAAGAAAATCTAATAATCTATAAACAACTAATAGAAAAATTAATTATTGTTATTGAAGAAGATAGATAGCAATATTATATTGCATTACTACTGCTAAAGATGTGAAGAGTCTGTTATGTCTTAACTGCAAATGAAATAGACTAAGATAGTGGACTCACTCCCAAGGGTCATCAACATTTTGTTCATCTACAATTGCACAGTATTTTGGACAGCTCTAACTGAGGCTTTGTAAAAACCCAAAACCCTAATAAGACTCGTAAGTGTAAAATCCCATTATATAAACAAAATTTCTCTGTTCTGAATGAGTTATGTGTTAATATATACTTGGTTTTACAAATTTAACCAAATAAATTTTTGTCCGAAAAACGTCGAGCTTGACACCTCGTGCTTAATTTTTTTTTCATATTCAAACTTTTCGATAAAATTATTTCGATAAGTTGATTTGTCGTGCTTGTTAGGATTAGTGAGAATTTAGGTTAATAACCCTAGATTAAAAAACCCTAACCCTAATTAAAAAAACCCTAACCCTAATTTATAAATTAAACCCTAATTATCTAATTAAACCTTAATTAGATTATCTTAACACCTAATCATGGTTAGTAAACTTCAATTAGGTACTAATTAACGTTACTTAACATTCCTAATCATTAGAAACAAAACTCTAATCAAGATTAGTGAAGATTAAAGCCTAATTAAGCTACTAAACAAACCTAACTAGCTCACAAGTAGGTTAGGAGTCACCATTGCAAGTTCCAAGGTAGCACATGACATGCTTGTAACTCCCAAGCATCACCATAGTCATTAAATCAGATCTTTTTAGAGGCAAGTTGCTCAAAAATGACCAAAAAGCCAAGTTGAAGAATTCTATAAATTGGAACCTTAGGGCTAAGCAAACTCACAAAATTCCTAAGCCTAGATACACTTATAAACCTACCAAATCAAGCCTGGGTGATAGCAGCAAAAACATCAGAAGCTAGAATCAAAATTTGCTTAAGAAAAGGTATAAACCCTAGTTGATAATTAGCTCTTTGATCTTATGTTAGATTTGTTGTTTAGATGTTTAGAATTATGTATTAGTATGTTAGATTGGTAGAACACATTTTCATAACATCTAGATGCCTTAATTAAGATTTTTAAGAAATCTGAAAATTTTGAAAACAAAGTCTGACAGTCGAATGACAGAGGTTATAGATTCATATGTGTTTATGTTTTGGTTTGGTAATTGTTTGGTATTTTTAGCCTGTTAGTAGGTCTTTAATCTGGAAAAGAAAACAGGTTTATTTGAACCATAGATTTCAAGTTATAAGCAGTCAAAGTGGGTTGACCGTTCACGGATTGTAGTTTTCTAGGTTACCCAGAAAGCTCAAGAACAGTTGAACCGATTACTTTGACCAATCTGTTTAATCGTCTTCTATTTGTTATTTTTGTAAATTTTTATAGATCAATACTCTGTTATATGTACTACATATCTATAATCTTTAATGGAACAAACAACGTATAGGTTTACTGGAATTGATGGTCAAAATCCATTGACCGAGCATGACTAAGTTTTCTGGGTTTTCCAGAAAACTGAAGAACATGAAGATTGGCCCATAGTGCATGGATAATTTGATGATGTGATTGGCAGGATCATGACCATTAGTTAAAAGTTGAATGTCTTTGGCCATAGTGCACTGACAGACAATTGATTGGTATGATCATGACCATTAGTTTTATAGTTGAATATCTTTGGCCCGTAGTGCAAAGGTAGACAACTGATTGGTATGATCATTGTTATTACATTTGAATATCTTTAGCCTTTGGGGTAAGGTTATTGAGTAAACGTTCTATTAAGCCTTTGTGGCAAGGAGAAACTGTTGATTTAGATGATTATAAATATGAATTGTGGATTTAACTATAATCTTTGGTGGTTCAGGTGAAGACAGGTGATGATAGTTCTTTTTGTCTTGGGTATAACAAAGAACTATTGATGAGTATTACAGGAATGAAATATTAACGATGAACTTTTAATCTAGAGGAGATAGTAGACATTATGTTCTACTTGACTCTTCTAATTGATTGCTTATTCTGCTGCAGTTAAACTTGTTGTTTATTGTATTCTATCAGTTGTTATATTGTTGAAGGCTAAGGATGATTTATTTTGCATTATCTTAGTCATAATATTTCTTACTAGGCTAGTTGAGCTCACCATTTTCTTTTATTGTTATCTTCAGGAAATGAGAATATAGTTGGGATGAGTCGGGGAATGGAGTGATGGTCCAGGATAAGTGGCTTTAGTAGTCCTTACTATTCTATGAAATAGTGTAATAATAATTGTATTGAGGACTCCATTGAGTGTGAATATTGTCTAGAAGATAATATTCGTGTTTAAACTCTCAGCTATGTTTTGTTGTATTTTGCACAATAGTTGTATAAAGAAGTTTGTAGTTGTATTATGTACCATGTATTTGGCGACCCAAGATGGGTGATGTATACCTATTTTGGGGGCGTCACAATTATGACCAGGGATTATTCGGTATAATCATGACCATTGATGATTACATGAATATCCTTGGCGTGTAATCTGCGAGGATGATTCGATGATGTAGTTTATTTATTGTCGAGTCTCAAATGATAAAGTTGATGAAAAACTTTTTAAATCATAGAAGATAGTAGATATCATGCTCTACTTGACTCTTCTAATGGATTGCTTATTCCGCTGCAGTTGTTGATCTAAAACTTGTTGTCTATTATATTCTATTAGTCGTTATACTGTTAAAGGCTAAGGATAATTTATTCTGCATTATCTTAGTTATAATATTTCTTACTGGGCTAGTTGAGCTCACCCTTTTGCTTTCATTGTTCTCTTCAGGAAATGAGAACGTAGCTGGGACGAGTCGGGGAATGGAGTGATGGTCCAGGATAAATGGCTTTAGTAGTCATCACTATTCTGTGAAATAGTGTGATAATAATTGTAATGAGGACTTCATTGAGTGTGGATATTGTCTAGAAGGCAATATTCTTGTTTAAACTCTCAGCTTATGTTTGGTCGTATTTTTGCACGACAGTTGTATAATTAAGTTTCTATTTGAGTTATGTACCATGTATTTGGCGACTCAAGATGGGTGATGTATATCTGTTTTAGGGGCGTCACATGTACCAGCTCTAGCTTGATTCATCTCCCATCAGTAATTGGCTTCTCCCTTCATCAAGTACGTTGCCAAAGCTGTCTTTTGCTCTCTCGCTACCCTGGTGATAATGAATGTTTTCTCCATCTCCTTCACCCAATTTTGGGCTTCTATCGGATCCGTGGTTCATTTGAATTTTGGCGGTCCTACCGCTATAAAGTCCTTGAAATTTGTCAATCTATCAGTTGGCTGATTTCTCGCTCTTCTTGCTGGAGCTCTATTCCCTATAGCTTCGGCTATCATATTTGCAAAGTTTTGCATTGGTTCAGCTTGACCTCCTTCATTATTCACCGATTGCTCTTCTCTTTGATTTCGATTCTGTCCTCTAGGCGACATGATCGGATTTAAATAAAAATCTTACATTAATTCTCCTTTACACAAACTCTTAACACAATAAGCATTCAACACATATTTCTTATATAATTGCATATTTATTCAAATAGCACATAGTACATTTAGTACTTAACACATATTACTATCCCTTGTTAAATAAATTTCAGGATTAACAACACAACTTTACACAAAAAGTTGCAATTCTCGAACTTTACACAGAAAGTTGAAATTCTCTATCACAAGTAGCTATTCCCAGTTCATCAAACTTACCACACTTATGAGTTCAGGAACTTGCCACAATTATATGAGTGTATGAACTTATCCTAGTCAGACTTTTGGTGTCCATTCGCTGAGGGGTTCAGAAACATTTCACATAATTATGAGTCATAAACTTATCATAAGTATGAGTTTTAAGAACTCACAAATTAATCTTAATCTTATATTCATATAGAAAATATAGATTTTATTTATATAAACATATATATATTTACATATGTTTACACATTGTTCTCGATATTACAACTTTTAGTATCATAATCTTCTACCAAAAGATACTAACGCTCAAACTTAAACTATCTACCGTCCACTCCCTTTACCAATCTTCTTCTTGCTGGGACACTTGTTGAATCCGTGCCCCATTTGCCCACATGAAAAACACTTCCTCATATTCGGGTTTGGACAATGTAGGGAAATATGTCCTTCCTACTTACAGTTGAAACACATATTCTTCCACATCATGCATTTTCCCACGCGAGTCTTTCCACACTTGTTACAGACTTGCTTCTTCTTCGGGTTTGAATTTTCAGAATTATCACTGTCGTTGTCCCTCTTTCTCTTGTTCTTGCCTTTCTGCTTGGTTGTTCCCTCCGATGATCCACCACCTTCTGTCATCATCCTTTCCACTTGCGCCTTCAGCTAGTTCCGTTCTTCAGTCATTTCGTGTAACGCTCGCTCCGTCTTCCACAACTCCTCCAAGAGAAATACTTTACTCTGGAGTTCCTAAACTTCTGCAGATACTTGATCTTTCTCCCCAACTTTAGTCTTATTCTTTAACTCCACCTTAGCTTCTTCAGACTCTGCCTCCTCATCACCACTTAGATACATCTCAGGATAATCATCAGGATCACTCCCGAGATTGATCATAGGTTCATCTTTTCCTACCTCTTCCATTAACTTGTTTTGCGCTGGCACCTCGGCTACTGGCACTGGTGGAATAGCTGCTGGCATCTCCGTACTCATCTTATCTTCTCCCGACATCCTACAATTAGTTAAAACAAATTGATTAGTACTTCACCAGTACAAAATTCGCACACTATGTGTCCAAATATCTCAATATCGATACGCTTCGACAATCCCTCACTTAGTACTCAAAACGAGTATTCTATATCTCGCTTATGGTTATAATCCTAGGGTTTTCCCCATCCCACTTAAGGTTAATAACCTACAGCTTTGATACCAACCTGTGACGCCCCCAAATCCGGGTTACCTGACCCCTGAGTTTGGTGTTCACGATCCACAATATAATACCATTTAACTACCCATTCATATAGAAATAGTAATATATATCACATTAACATATGTTGTTAATACATTAGTCCAAGGTCCGCTAACCTTAACATTACAAACATATCCTTTAGATATACAAAAATGGTTTACAATACAACATAGTAAATATGCTAATCATAACTAATTTATCACGATGCCTTTTCCTTTATTCTTCACTGCACCTTCTGCCACTTCGTTCATAGCTGAAAAGTTTTATATATAGCAAGGGTGAGCAACAAGTTTGCCCCACAAGTTAAGACATACGATAAATGTATAGAAATAAATGACAATTCTTCTCGTATTCTATACAACAATAATCTGATAATGAAAGAGTATAACGCCTTCAAGGTTTTCTACGATATTTAAATGAATAATCAAGAATTAATTCTACGAAATAGCAAAGTGGAATGTTTTCCAGATTTATGCTGAGTGATCCATTGAACCTTGAACTTCTCTTCTCGAGTAACTATCAAAGTTTTGACTTTGATATACCCAGGTGTATCAGATAACCATAAAGATTAAATCATACCCCTCTACAAGTACTTAGAGCGGCCAACTCCTTGTACCCTATATTATGCATAATACTTAATCGCGCACAAAGGCCGAATATACGACCAATAAAATGTTTCCTTTATATAAAAGGTTGTTCTTCTCAGTCTCAGAATCAAGATTTGATTTAACAACGAAATACCATGATTTCAATTTCTAGTTAATTCTCGATGTAGCCAAAATAATTGGCATCGATCTGTCAATAACAATTGAATTCTCTTCTCGAATCTATTAAATTCTAACAAATGTTCGTCTAACTAGAATAATTAGCTAAGATATTTCTCAACATAATTTGACAATAAACAAGAATTATCTGTATTGTCAATATTAACTTCTACAGATGTAGATATCCAACAATAGTTATTCTCCGAGTATATTTCAGAATTAGTAATTCAATTTGAATTATTAAACATTCACTAACTGTGAATATAACCAATAAATTCTTGGACGTGGTACAATTAACAATAATTAACCACTATAATATTTAAAAAGTATTAACTCAAAATTGAGTTATGAAACTTGCCTTCCGCGTTGATTACTGCTACACAATATATTTATTTGCGTTTGAAAGACCTATAACCAATAATATCGGTCTCACAATTAGCACAATATTTCACAACACGTATCACTGTAATTTACAGTCAATACTTCTCCTAGACACATTACCACATAGTCACATTAGTGTTTATAACCTATATAAACACTTAACAAGTCTAACTAGTTCAGTCTGGTTGGACTTCGGTCTATTCTCGGTGTTCTGGTCACCCTATCTGATGATTAACACATTGATTGTCAATTAAATTCGGTTTCTAAGCTTCAATATTATTTTAGATAAGTCGTATATCATTTATAATATTTTTCGGAAGCCTTTAATAATATTTAAACAATTATTATAATTTATAATAATTTTTCAAACACTGGAATCATTTTTAAATGATTTAATTATCAAATAATCTTATCATCATTAATATTTAATAATATAAAAATATTAATAACATACTTGTCAAAATATTAAAGTTATTATTAATAACTTAAAATATTTTAAATCATCAATATTCTACTTAAATAATTTTAAAATTATTTTTAAACCATCACCATTAATATTTAAATATTAATGAATTTATCATTAAAATATTAAAAGTTATTAATTATAACTTAAAATATTTTTAAATCGATTTTACATTTTAAATAAATAAAATCATTTTTCTATCATTTATTTAATATAATATTTAAATAAATCTAATATTATTAATATTAATTTATTAATGAGTATTCTCAAAAATATTGAAAATTATATTTTATAATTGAAATATTTTCTAACACTTTATTCTCATTTAAAATGATTTTTAAATCTATAAAATCATTTTTTAACTTATTTATTTAATTTAATAATTAAATAAATCTAATATCATTAATATTAAATTCTCTAAAAATATTAAAAGTTATATTTTATAACTCAAAATATTTTTAAATTCATTATTCTTATTTAAAATGATTTTTATATAATTAATTTTTTTCCCTCTAATTTATTTAATATACTAATTAAATAAATTAAATATCATTAATATTCAAATAATTATAAATATTAATGAAAAATATCCCAAATAGTTAAAAATTATTTTTCATAATTTTAAATAATTTTTAAAACCATTTTTTGTAATTTTTATAATTTATTTTCTATTTTTATTCAATTTCTAAAAAATCAAAAATTAAAATTAATAAAACCGTCGCTATAGCTATAGGCTATAGCGACATAAAGCGTCGTTGTTGGTGTTCTTGAGCTCAAGAACACTGACAGCTCAATATTCAAAAGGTCTTGTTTGACCGCTTCTAATTCTCTGTTTAATTCGTTTCTGGGCAAACTTAAGCATCAATATTATAGTCATTATACAACATTACAACTAGCAACCAATGGAGATCTGGGCTTGCAAATATGCTGTCAAAGCATTCCTGGGTTTTCCAGAAACCCAGGTAGTCGACCAGTCACTTTCATGCTCCATTTAATCTAGGTTCCAGTCATGCTTTATGTGTTATTATGATTCAAATCTGTAGTTCGTGTGTCAAGGAATAACACTACAACAATAGATCGAATAAACAACAACAAAATCACAAGTTACAACTTGGTCAAAGTGTAGTAGCCCCAAATTCGGGTCCCAAATCACCACGGATCTGGTACAATCATTCTATAACTATTGCGGATGATATAAACATAAATTGTTTATACATTTAACTTTACAAACTATTCCCCAAGGTCGAGTAGCCTTAACTTATACACACTTCATAACTTATTTGACTTACAACAACATTAATACACAATACTTATACAAGTTTAGCTGCACACATAAACTTAAATCTGGAATTGTCTTTAACCTTTCCTTGTATCCACCGTATTCGCCTTAATCTACAATGTTTATCATGATATAGCAAGGGTGAGCATGAAAGTTGCCCAGCAAGTTTAAATTTATTTAAGGATATATCATGATTGAAAGAGTCTGAATAATAAGCTGGCTATAATTCATCAATATAGTTGAGAACTAGCACGAACAAACTTTTGACTGAACAAGTATTAAACATGAACAAATTTATCTGGACCGATGGTAATGAAGGTGATCAGCCATTCATACCTGACTTATACATGCAATATGTATATAGTACAATTCTACATGGCAATCAACAATGATTAACCATAAGCATATCTGAATGAAACAACTTTGAGTAGTGTTAAGAAAAACTTGCCTGTTTCGTTGATTATCGTTACGTAATTTAATAAGATTTGACTGAAGACCTAATATATACATAATATCGATATACCAATTAGAATAATATCATCATAATATAATACTATTATATATATACATAGAATAACCTAAACACATAGCATATAACCCTATTAGTCTATTCAGCACATAAAACTTAGCATCAAGTCAGACTATTTAAGTTTGAGTTGAATCCGACAAAATTCTAACATCCCGACGGTCTAGTCGGACAATTCTCGAGTTTAAGTTCAATTAAACTCTGCCTAAACACTTAACAATTATCTTTAGATAATTTATTATCAGTCAAAATATTTTTCATAGGCTCATAATAATTTTTATATAATAATTATCATTTATCATGATTTTTCAATCATTACTAACATATTTATATGATTTAAATACTTTAATATTATATTATAAGTTTTTCTTAAACATAAAAGTCAAATACCAATCCAGCAACCCTGATTTGGAATCCAGTTGTGACAACACGAATTTTTATAAGTTATTAAGATAGGAATTTAATAATTAAAATTCTTATTATGAGATGTTTTGAGTTTGAGTATTTATATATATATATATATATTATATATTTTGAAATATGTGATGCGGTGTGAAGAGAAATATATATATATATATATATATATATATATATATATATATATTACATATATTGGGAAAGTAATAGTTGAGTTAACTATTGAAGGAATTAATGAATTTTATAATTAATCTTAAATATTTATTGAGATAAATAAATAATTGATGAAATTGTGGTATAATAATTTAGTTTTTGGTGTATGATAATTAAGTTAAAACAAAGGTAAATTTTATTAGTTGAAGATTTAATTTAATGAATTAATTAAATTAAATGAGTTGTTTAATATTAAAGAAAATAAGTAATTAAGTAAAGTGATGTTTAAGTCTAATTTATTAATTAAATTAGATATATAATTATTTATTAATCATCAGAATAATTATAATAAAAATTATAATTATTATATTTATTATTGTAAGTTATGTAATTGGTTACAGGTGTGACAAATAAAAACTATATAATATAATACTATTAAAATAATCTAGTATGGGGGAGATTTTGTGTAAAGCAAACACAGCCTTATGGCCTTTGGTTTATTTTAACTGACGCATGTTGGGTTTTATAATTGAAGTATATCGTGGGTTAGTGGGAGTTAGTATTTGTTCACGCATTTTATTTTATCTAAGGCTAAACTAAGAACAGAGGGTTGAAGGAAACAAGAGAGAAAACACAGAGATTAGAGAGAAAGCTTGGTTAGAGAAGAAGGGTTTTGGGGAAAAGGATTGCTCTCAATTTTGCTAGCATACAATCAAGGGTTTAAGGTATAAATTTTTTCTAAACTATATGTTTTGATTTCCTTGTTGCTATTCCCTAAAAACTTATAGTTATGATTAAATTGATATATATATACTTGTATATATGGATTATAAATTGATAATCATCATATATGGTTAATATTTATACATGATTGTAGTAAGAGAATCTATGAAAATTATGATTGATATTCTTGGATTTTTGGGGAAACGGTAGAAATTGGGGGAATGATTTCTTCAAATAATTGGTAACTGTGTTGTAAAGGGTTTATAATCTGTTATCTATCTTATGTAGATATTATTTGATGATTAAAAACATGAAATTGGGTTGTAGTAGAAAGAATTCTTATAACATTATTTTTCCATGAAAATTGGCTTTTGAAAGTACAAAATTTTATGGTCAATAGGTATTATAATCTATAAATTGGCGTTGGATTATGTTAGTATGTGAAGAAATGAAAACAACCCAATTGGAGTGAACAAAAACGGATGTAAAACGAATTCGTAGTGATTGAATTTGCTAAATATGTTAAAACATGAAAATAGTGTATGAACATGTGTTTTGGGTCAAATTTTAGGTTGGTTCATGTTTTATAAATTATTAGAATTCTAGTATGTTGTAGTTCTATGAATTATAAATCCATAGAATCAAAAACGGACTAATTTGGATGTGTATAACTCAAGTTAAGAAGATTAGTAGGAGAAAAGGGTCAAAAATCGTAAAACAATGTAATCTAAAGGCGTAGTGCTAATTGACCTCGCATCCCAATGAGGCGGCGTCTTGTGCATGCCTTGTTTGGTGTCTTTGCAAGTCACGCTGTGGTCTTGTTGTAACTATGAAGGAATTGGGCATGGCCGCGCCCCTAGTGTGCACAGTGTGACTGTTTTGACCTAGTTTGGTAAAACGGCCATAACATTTTCATACGAACTCCGATTGAGGTGATTCAAGATGATCCAGAATGAGGACGAATAGACCTACAACTTTTATTCTTTAAGTGTTTTAATTTGAGGTCAGGAACAGTAGTCAAAATGGTCATCTTTGAGATTGATGCGTATTCGGAGGCAATCAGAGGGCGTTAGACATGCACATACACAAGTATAGTGATGTCGACGATAATAGATGTTGTTCTAAGTTATATAAAATAAATATTATGAAGTATAAGGATGCTTAATATTAATAAATGATACATTAGATAAGTTGAATATGCATACTAAGAACACACAAGAGAGACACGTTGGACGTGTGACGAATAAACGTCGAAACGCCGTGATAAGTGTTAATGAACGTAAAAAGTGTTTTAAGTCAAATGAAATGAACATTATAAGGTATGAAATGGGTTTAATATAAAACCAATAATGATTCCTAGAAAGACTTAATTACTTGAATGAACTTCGAATGTGAAATATAGTGAGCTATAAGTCGAAAGTTAACACAATAAAATTGAACATTGTGTATTGATAATAGGAAGTGTTGTGAGATGTAGAGTAAAGTTTACATTACAACTACTATGCATTGCTATGTGACTAATAGTTGATGTGTATGATTATATAATTGTGTAGGGCACGTGAAGTGTAGATAACTGTAAGCTGTTAAACTGTTATTGGTAAACAACGATCAAGGCAAGTCTTTCAGTTCCTATTTGCTATGTGAATTTGATTGTTTTAAATCTTTATTGAAAAGAGCATGATGTATTATATATATGTTGAATGTATGAAATGTTAAAGTCAACTTATGACTACGTTGATTGAGTAAAGCATGGTGATTGGGTAAATAACTCAATCTTTATACTTGTTATATGAATTGTAACATGTATGTTATGTTAGTTCAATGTTTATGAGGTATATGTTGAACATGTTATTATGTGCTACGTGATGCATGAAAACTTTTAGATTTTGCTGGGCTGTCGAGCTCAACCTTGCAAATAACCACTTTTGCAGGTTCAAGAATTAAGGTAAAGTTATGTGTTACTTGAAAGACATGAATCAGATGTGATACTTGAAGATTTATACACTTTGGTTGTGTTATTATTATTTGAACCATGTTTAAGGTTCCGAATAATGTATTAATGTTGAATTGTAATATCATTTTGCGATGTAAACTATTGTAGTATTAAAATGATTTTGAGATATTTAGATGTAAAGGTTGAAGGTTTTGGGAACGAGAATAGTTTGTAATAGAAAATTTTAATTATTTCACAAATTTCAGTGGTTGTATTATCGTTTAATGATGTAAAATTAGAGGTTGAATGTGTTATTAACGACCGAAGTTAATAATTAAATTGTATGAATTTTGGGGTCGTTACACCAACAAGCTGGATTCAAAATCTAGTATCTAGATGGCCAATCCAGCAAACTAAACTAAAATCCAGCAAACTGAATATCAAATCCAATAACTAGATTGCAATCCAGCAAGCTGGATTCAACATATTTTCAATTCTGTAAACTTCTTTTCAATCCAACAAGCTGGATTCCATATCCTTTTCACGAAAACACCAAATAAATTTATTATTTTTCTATCCTTTATCCAAACACATATACATATATTTCATACACAAAAAGTATATTTCCATAATTTTCCAATTTCCTTTAATATTTTTCAAAAATCATTTTAGTGTGTAGCTTAAGAAATTAGCCCTATCATGCTTAACTCCAGAAATTCCCATCTCCTGACACAATCTTATACATGTTAACATGAGCCTCCAGTTTAAATTTTGTGGACATCGGAGTTATAGAACTCCGGTTATAGCAATTTTCGTCAGAAAATCACAAAAATTGAAATGGTCATAACTTAGTCATTTTAAGTCGGAATGAACTCATTTTTGGACAAGAGGTATTTAATACCATATATTTTCATATCCCCAAAGGCCAGAATTTATTTCACAAACTAAGTGGCCGAAATTTCCATTTTAAATTTCTAGGCAATAACTTTTTGGTACTTTGCAGTTTTTGACTCCTTTGCTAAAATCAGTCCACACAAAAATCTACAAAACCTTTTCAAGTGATTCCACTTAGATAAGTTAGAAAACTCATAGATCTAACTCTAGGACTTGACCACACTCAAAAATTCTAAATATAATAGGAGATATGGTCATTTGAATTACATGTTTCGTTTTCACCAAAATTTGATTTTCAACTCTTTGTGATTTCTAAGAAGCTTTCATGTTTTCACATAATAACCAACATAACTCATCATAACACTTACTAATACTACATATACCCATGATTCTACCATGACACATGATCTATTTTATCAGACAATCATCAAACACAAGATTAAACACTATCAATACTAAGAAAATTAGGATTTTCTACACTTTGAAAACCTAGCTTCACTTTTCTTGATTTTGATCTAAATTTTGACTCTTAAAATGGATAGATCCACACATAAAACACTCTAAATCATGTAGATCAAAGATTTTTGAGTTTTGAAACCTTAGATCTTTATTGCATCAAAATAACTTAAAAAGGATAACTTAGGTTTGGTTTTATACCTTTGATTTCTTGACATATCTTTTTCTTCCAAACTATGTGATGGATCTTGAATGGCATGGATGATCAAAATCCTCTTCCTTCGCTCTTGGGAGCTGCTGAAAATGACTCTCTCTCTCTCTCTCTCTCTTTCTAGTTTTGGTTGTTATTAGCTAACTAGGAAGTAATAGAATGAGAGAAAAATAAAATAGCTTTTGTGGTTTAGTAAAAACAAATGTGTAGATATATTAGTATATCTCACATTCATCTCCCAATAACTCTAGCTCTTCTCTCTCCCACTTAATCATTTAATGTTACTTGTAAGAATGTTCAAGAATGTTGGATAAATAAAAAGATGACACATTGAGAGTTGGTGAAGAGTTGGTGACCAACTTATACAAATATTAGACCAAAATAATTTTAGTCACATGCAATATAACACCCACAAAGGGGCTGAGTACTCCCCCCTTTCTTTGCTCCATTTTAGTTTATTTTTATTGTTAAAATTGATTAATCCAATGACCAAAAAGTCCCTGTTCAATTGAGCTAAAAGTTGGGTTTTTCATTAAATTCTTTTGGGCTTACAAATTTAGTTTCTTTGGGCTCTCTACTTAACATGTTTGGGTCATGTAAATTTACATATACCAACACTCTTAATATTACCATTCCCTAATTATTTAATTAGGATTTTCATTTACTCAATTATAATTTAAATCCTTACTCATGTACATTTATTTTCTTAACCCAATTAGACTTGCTATAATTAGGATATAAAATTAATTAATTGAGAAGTATAAAATAAATCTCTTCGGATTAGTATATATTATAAATACTAATATTCTCCCATACCATAACCTTTAAGTTATTCAATTTTTCATTCCTAATATATAATTAGATTACCCTAGTTTCTTTTATTTAATAAAAAAATACATAATATTCATATTCATTACACACATAACTTTTAATCCCTTAGGGTTTTATACAAAACATTAGGGTTTCTAATTTAACAATTAGGGTTATCCCTAATATATACTCAAAAATACTTAAGCCATTATATTTAACCTTTGATTTCCCAAATTAGGGTTTTGAATATCCGAATTAGGGTTTCGAATTCTCGAAACAGAAATTAGGGTTTTTTGAACATATCGTTAGGGTTTCTAACAGTTCGTTAGATTTTTCTAACTTAATCACCATATTCATATCATGAATTTAGGGTTTGTCACCTATGTAACTTATCTTGATCAAAATTTGATCCTTATCCACAAACTATATACATAAATTTTTTTTTACTGTTCACATATATGATCACATATACCGACTCGTATACACTTAGATACTTAACCTTGATAATTCATCACAAGAATTTTAAATCCACCAAAATCTTATACCTCATTACCAGACTATCACTTACAGTCTATCAAACAATTCAAGTCTTGTCCAAAAATTTTGAAATTCTTAAAATTTCATTACAGAACTGCCAATTCCATACACTTATTTTCTGTCTAGGTTCTAATATTGAACCTTAAATCAATCAATTATGATTTTAAAAATTTTCTAAATTCTCGGGTTGTCACACAAAGGCTGTTAGAAACTTAGTTCATAGAGCTTCTGGAAATTCCCAGAAAGTGCATCCGTGATCAAATGGTCTAGTTTGACCATTCATTATAACCATCCTATGTGTTGTTTAAGAGATCTACTAGCATGGATCTAGAGTCCACATAACCAGCTACAAATATGTTACAACAACAACATCATAACACTAAAAACCTGACAGATCTGGACGTTACAAAACATTGTCAGACTCGATTTTTAAATTTCTAGGTTGCCCAGATTTGGCTCGGTCATGCCCGATCAACGGGTTTTTGATCGTTAATAACAACAAATGTAGACATTTAATGGCTGTAAATCCACTTACAGATCAAAGACAACATGACAAGCTGTAGATCCAAAACTTAAAATAACACAAAACATTAAGGATTTACAGGCCCTAACATTTCGTTGTCAGACTACCTTTAGAGCTCAAGAACAGTTTTGAAAAATCATTATTTTAAAGCATTTAGATGCTATGGAACCATGATGGATCAACATAGATCAACAAAAGACATCATATAACACCTGATTAAACACTTAAACACAAAATATTTCTTAGCATGTACGATCAAAATAGGTTTTAGGGTTTATACCTTCTAGTTCAATCTTTGATTCTTGCTCTCAAAATCTGATATAAGTGTTTAAGAGAGGTGTTTTATGACTGATCTACTAAAGAATTTCGATGATCTTGGTAAGAGAGAGAGTAGCTGAGAGCTTGTATGAAAGTTAGCAAGTTTATGTGATTTTCTCTCTCCCAAACCTATATATATTGTGATATAACACTTTAGATCTGATGTTATTAGCTGATTTGCTGATATATTCACTCACATTGGTCAAAATAGTTGGTCACCTACTAAAGGTCTTGGCAATTCTTACAAGTTACCAATTAAAGAAAGTAAAAAGGGTATTTTTGTCATTTGTAAAATAATTTTAATGGCAAACTTGACTTTTGAACCAACCCTTAGGGTTTAACCCTAAGGTCCTAACCCTTAGGTTTTAAAATTTTAGTTTCTAAACCAAATTAGGGTTTTAATTAGAAAATTTAAAATTTCTAAATTATAATTAGGGTTTCCTAATCACGTCAACGTTTAATAAATACATTAAGCTTATCAATTAGGATTAGGGTTTCCTAATTAGGGTTTAGGATTCCTAAATTTTAAATTAGGTTTTCCCGGCATACAATTAGGGTTCCTTACTGAGCGTTACGATTTCTAAATTTGCTATTAAGGTTTCTAATACCGTATTAGGGTTTAATAATTTTAAACCTTATCCGATCAATTATTGATCAAAACTTCTATACATTATAAACACATACTTATCAATACAATTATTTTAATTTTATTTTCTATCAAATCCCTATCCAGAAATTAGGGTTAGGGTTTTTAAAGCTGTGAAACACAACTCTACTCTGATTTCTCAGTCAATACACAAATTGACTAATTCTCAAGATTCGTATCACAGATACACAGTACAATATTAACAGTCAATATTAAATTTTTAAAAAAAAATTCATAAATTTTGGATTATTCAAAATCCCGGGTTATTACAAGATGTATATTTATTGATTTTACAGTGATAAAATATTGATGATGGACTTTTAAATTCATAGATGATTGTAGATTTCATTCTCCACTAAACTCTTCTAATGAATTGTTATTTCCGCTATGAATATTGATCTAAAACTTGTTGTCCATTATATTTTATCTGATTTGTTGAAGGCTAACGATAATTTGTTGTTCATTATTTTAGTCATAATAATCTTTACTAGGCTAGTTGAGCTCACCATTTTCCTTTTTATTCCATTTTTCTTCCTAGGAAACGAGAATATAGCAGGACCAGTTGGGGTATAGAATGATGGTCCTAAATAGTTGTTTTAGCAGTCCTCACTATTTTTTGTAAAATAGTGTATCAATAATTGTAATGAGGACTTATTTGAGTGTGGATATTGTCTAGAAGACAATATTTATATTTAAACTCACAGTTTATGTGTTGTCGTATTTTGCGCGACAATTGTATTAATGAAGTTGTAGTTGTTTCTGTACCATGTATTTGGTGACTCAGAATGGGTGATGTATACCTATTTTAGAGGCGTCACAAAATTGGGTATTAATGTTCTAATATTCCTAGAAAGAGTTTCAATAAGATTGGGATTTAATAATCATGTCCTTTAAGCATTGGTTGAAATGCTCAAATGAAAATCGATTTCTGAAAATTGAGGAATTTAAAAGAATATAGGGAAATGATCATGGTAATTGGTTTTTTAAAAGTGAAAAGAACCTTGCCCTACCTGTTTGATTGAGTGTATTAGAAAGGTTTAGAAGTTGATTTTCCAAGCTTTGCAGAAGTAGAGCACTATCTAGTCTGAAGGCGAAGTGGCGTAGTTGTGCCACTTTCCAAGCTAAGACCAAGTAGCAATTACCGGGTCTCCGAATCTCGAAAAAAAGCTGAATTTTCTTATATTCTAGAGTTCTAGGTATGTATGTTAGGCTTCTATAAACTTAAAAATGTACCTGAGGCTATGTTCAAGGTAGTATTGTCTTATATGAATTATGTAACGCCCCAGAAAATTGAACTTTTGTAAATACTTTTAATAATAGTGAATAAAATAATATTATTTATTATTATTACGTATGGATAAGACGTATGTCGTTCTATAACCTAGAAACGTTGGAATGTCGTAGTATTTTAACTACTTGGGAGAATTAAAGTGTTTGAATTTCTAAGACGAAAACAAAAGCTTTCCGAGAAATTTTCCAAAAAATACTATTCATCAATTTCTGCTTGGGAATTATTTTTGAACTTTCGAGAAATACGTAATGTTATAATATCAAGGTGATATGGATTATATAGTAATAACCTAAGTATGGAAAACATAATATTTCGCATGCGGACTTAATTTGGGAACGTTAGGTTTATTAAGCATTAAAGGAAGAAAGTTGTGTTCGTATAGTGTGTATTCATTATATGAAGGTAATGAATGTAAGTATAATACAACGTATTGTACTATTATGTATGAAGAATGAGATAACGTATATTACGAATTAATATACGAGCTAGTATATGAGGATTATACGTGGGGTATAAATGTTAAGTTGCTTAGTTAAAGGTAATTGACTTGTAGGATTATTAACCTAATAGTATAAGTCCAATAGAAGTGGCAATCAAGCCTAAGTGTTTGATAAGTCATGAGTTCAAATTATGGAAGTATAAGCCCAATAAAGAATTAGCTAGATTAATTAACAAAGCCCAATGAGTAAGCCATGATCCATGGGGCAAACCAAGTATGAAATGGGTAGACTTGATGGGTAATCAAATTGTGTGGTGACCAAGTGATGTGCTAGACAAGGAATGAATAGTAAAGAGGTGGAGGATTGAGGAGGTGGAATAAGGAGGTGGGATGGTATTATTGACCATTTTACCCTAGCTTTGAGTGGGCTATAAATACAAGCCTCATTTCATTTTTGTTGGTTGTTATTTCATCCAACACTTTCCTCTCAAAGATAAGCTACTTAATTGGTAGAGAGAATAAGCACTTTTAAGTCAAAGCTTCCTTTGTTAGATTTTCCAAGAAGAAGAAGTTAGACATCAAAGGTAATGATCTTCTGTCCAATATTATTCCATCTTTATCATAATAAGAGAAGTGTAATTAATGAACATGTATGCTAAGAACATATAAGAATTAAGTTATAAATGGACTTAAGCCGAATAAGTTGAATAAGCAACTTGAACTCTAATAAGTTGTTAGAATCATGAAGAACTTATCATATGTTGTCATATGATGTTAATTTGTGGAATATAGCATGAGAATGTAGATTAATGGACTTAAGTTCATAGTACGTCATTAGCATGAGAATTTGTAATTAATAAGTTGATTAAGTCATTGACTTATAAGAATAAGTCAAAACCTATTTTGATTATAAGTTGGTGTAATAAGTAACTTTTAATGATCATATGTTGGTTAAAATCCATTTAGAATCATTAAGATTGTAGTTTTGTCGGAATTCACACGATTAGACGATAATCGTCGAGTTCGTGAAATTCTCAGAATGGAAGTCGTATTTTGTGTTTGAAGTAGGAAATGTTGGTTTTCGATGGAGACAAGTCATATTGGGCATTATAGAGTTGCGGCTCAAAAATGACCGAATTCCGACTTTGAACGAAGAAACGAGCGTTGAACGTTCACGAACATTTATCGTTTTCATTAAAAATGAACTAATAGTTGAAATTTTAGCAAACAAAGTCAAATAGATAAAATTCTTGCATGAATGCATAGATGATGTAATTTGTGAACCGTAGGATTTTGAACGAGCCAATTAGGACTTATAACGAAGAAGTTATGAGTCCGGGAGTTTCGTAAAATTTTTAAACTTTGCAAATTGTTTAAGGCACGAGTTGAGCCAGCAGTCACCGTAATAGTGTCTCGAAAGACATCTTTAACTCAAGTGTACAACGCGAGATAATGAACAATGTGTGGCGCCGCAATGCCATGTCCGGATGCCAGGTACTGCTAACTCGCGCCGCAACGCGAGATGAAGAGTAATGGGTGGCGCCGCAGCGCCAACCCTAGGCAATGGATAGTAAAGAATAATTACAAGTACAGAATGAAAGGGAACTTTATAGTAATGAACTAAGGCATAAACATGACATTGTTAGGACATTGTTAGACACTTACGTATGATGATTAAGAGCTAATAATCAATCGAAGATGAACGAAATGTGAATGACGTAATGAAAGCCGGAAACCCATAATAGTAAATCTAAGTCAGGATTTACATTGAGATGAAGGGTAAGATATATTAGTATACATATTTGATTATATATGACCTAATGTGGTACTTTATATGATCATGTATTGTAGAAATGAAGAGACTTAAAGTGTACGTGTGTTAATCAGTAAGCAGACGCTGAAGGCAAGTATTCTAACCCTTGTTCCAGTTTAGTCTGAACAAGCTTTGTAATTCATGTATTCTTTCGCATGAAGTTTTAACGATGAAGTCTAAAGCCAATTCTTTCGGCTAGACTTATATTATGATTTTGTCAAGCATGATTAATGTTTACCGAGTTATATTGGTATGGTTTTTAATCGAAGACCAAGTATGCTAAAATGTTTTTGTCGTTTAACGACAGGCACGTGAGGTTGCCACAACTTAAACGTATACACGTTTAATGAATGTAGTGTTGATTAACATAGAGTACTATGGGTTGATCACCCAGAAGTGCTAGTAAGTTATGTCGGACTTACGGACTTAGTGCCGAGTTGTCCTTTTTAAAAGAAATTATGAACTGCTCATAGTCTTGAGCCTTAGTTGATATTCTACTGAATATTTTTGTTGGAAAATGTTTTGAATGAAAAGAAGTGCTATTTTGAATTATTGATAGTACTTCGTAACTATTGTTCAGTTATTGAAGATATATAAGTTCTATGTTTCAAGCATGTTGTTTATTAGAATTGTAGTACTTGCTGAGCTAGTCATGCTCACTCTTTCTTGAACCATATGAACACAGCTAAGATCGAGCGGACCGAAGGCTCAGGAAAGGACAAAGGCAAGGCGAAGACGAACCCTTAGATTACTTATGTAATAGTATAGTTGAATGTATGTAATATATTGAATATTATGACAAGAACAAACGAATGGGTTACAAAGAACCTGGGAAATGTAATATTATTTTGGATATATATAGAAGTTATATTAGTCCTTTTGAGAATATTCAATTGAATTAATGAATGAATGAATGGTAGTACCGTGTAACACAATCTGTCGGGTTGGAAGAGACCCGGATTTGGGGGCGTCACAAATTATCATTGCGTGATTAAAACATGTTTTTTTAAAATGAAAAACTTTTATTATTTTGGATAGTAGAAGAACATATCTTAGTCATACATTTTCAAAGTCTTAGTATGGTTATGTTGTACTTATATTATGTATCTCAAATAAGAATTAACATATGACCAAAGATTTATCGAAACATATAACTGTTCTAAGAGAAGTCAAATGGTATACCGATTCGATATTAAATTGGATGTCTTTTAAAAAAAAAAGAACTACAAATAAAACCTGGATTTATGTTACATACTAAGTATCAAGGACATTAGTATGAAGCCAAGTGGACAGAGCTTGAAAAACTTAATTTTGGAGGGGACATGGAGTAGCGCAACTACGCCACTCCCAAGCTTAACAGTAACGTAGTTACGCTGCACTGCAGATACACCAAGACAGTTTTTCTTTGAATTGAAACTTAAAGCATGCTTATACAACTCCTATAGGATAGGATGCATGATTAGAATACTATACTTGGTGTTCGAACATAGAACGACTATGTCAAGGAAGGGATTGAATAAGTAGGTTATAAATAAAACCAATAAGCAAAATAGAAACAAAACAAGGTAAGCTAGTATACTAATTTGCATGGATTGTATAACTGATGTGTATATGTTTGATTATATGATCATGTAGGATATACGAAGCAAAAGTAGTTGTAGTTATAATAAACTCACAAGGCAAGTCTTCTAGTTTCAATTTGCTCTATGAATTTGATATGGATTGTCTATGTAATACCCGAGAAATTCCCGTATTATTAAATGAATATATTAATGGAAATAATATTTCTGTGAATATAAGTGTTATTATTTTATGAGTCGGTTAAATCAAGTGATTCGTACTTGATCGATGCATATTAAGTTGTGTGAAGTGACAATGGGATTTGTGAAATGCCTTGTGTGGCATAATGTGAAAAGAGGAAATCCATTAAGTAGATTAAAACGAGAATTAAGAAGATTAATCGTGTTGATAAGATGATTTCATAATTGTAATCAATACGCTCGTAGACTCGTAGTAACACGTTTGTGGACAGTATTTCATGTAATATAAAGCGAGTTTAGCGATGAAAATTGACACGGGCTTAAGCTAAACCAGTCTTAACCATTTGTCGAGAACGCATAAAGTAACAATTGCTACCGTCTCAATAATATAAATCAAGCGCAAATTTGCCGCCAAAGGGTCGATTTGGGAAAATTAATTTTTCTACCTTAGAAATAAATGGAATAATTATGTGATATGTGTAACATAAATAAACCATGAAATAAAGTACGTTATGTTTAACGAAGGGATTATTAAGCTATTAATTAATATTAATTGATTGTGGTAGGATATTGATTACTTGATAATGGTAATATGTGATTAGTAGTATTTGCAATATATCTATAGTTGTAATAAGAATTATATAGATAATTTATGGGTATAGAGATCCATGAAAACATTAATCAAGAAAGTGGATACTTTATTTATTTCACATAAATAAGTAAGTTATTAATATAATAATATTATATTAACGACTATGTGCATGTGAGCAATAATACAACTATATTATATAGTGTAGTGTGACCTTTATGTGACTATATATTAAGTTGTATGGAACTATATTGTATGAAGAAATGTGATTAAACATATTGGAACTATATGTTATAAATACATTATGAAATATCTATGTGACAGTGTGTAGGAAGGTATGCATTAGAAATAAAATGTACATGGATTATATGTATGTTGCATAACATCTACTACCTTGAAATGATGAATCATACTATGACATAAAGTTATAATGTGGTTATGTGAGTAGTAGATAATTGTGGAACTACCCGGACAATAATATCTGATTGCATTATTTTATTGAGTGTATTTAATGTACATGGACTATATGATGTGAGTATGTAGATAGCCCTAATTTTCCTAATATGGTAACAATTATACATTAAGATTACATTATGGGAATTAAATAAACCAAACCAAACCTTGATAACATGAAATTTTGAGTATTTGAATTGTCCCAAATTAAGTGTCCCATTTACTCCTTCCTCAGACACGTGAATCACATAAAGGCTATAGCCTATTTTCTTTTCTTTCTTCCAAGCATCTAGCTGATGATTATGGTAGGGAGTGGTGGTTATGATGAGTTTCAACCACCATCTAATAACTCCTCCTTATACTTAATGCAATCCTTCAATCCATGAGTTTGATTTCTTGGGCAATGGCTTGGCATGGTCAATGAGTTTCCTATAAAATGAACACTTCCCTTTATTCTCTATGTTGCTTGGAAATTGTCTGAGAATTTGCCAAGTAGTAAGGTTGAGAGTATACAAGCATTCTTAGAGCTTAAGAGTTCATTGGAGCAAGTTCCTTTCACTTTTGCAAAGGTATAACTCCTCTTCCTTGCTTCTATTTTCAATTTTTATAAACAGAGTTCTTAAACTCTTAAAATTTAAATTCTTGAATTCATGTAATTAGATGTTAATAAAGTTGGGTAGGGGTTATACAGTTGTTATATAACCATATAAATATGTTTCTACTGTAATAGAAATGTTTAGAATCCATTTCGTGAGTAATTTATGTGTTTGGCTAAAAAGTTGCTGAAAGCACCGCTCTCTGGCTCGAATTCTAGTACCACTACAGCAATTGCTATTATATATTGTATTGAGGCGCAGCGTCTCTATTTTTAGTTAGAACTTCTGTTTTGCAATTTGATCCATGTTAATTAAACATTATGACTCAAGCTAGCATGTAAACATGTGTATGATGTATATATGGATATGTTAACCTAATGTGAGCATTTTTAGACTAGATTGGAATGATTAACGAAAGTGTATAGTTTAAAATGGATTTATGACCTTAGAAACAAACTTGATGAGTATGAATAACATGTTTATGTACTGACTTTGCAAGCATGTTAGGATGACTTAGAAATGCATGAATAAACCTTTAGCTTGTGTTTATATGATTAGTAAGGAAGCATGAACATGTTGAACCTACTAGTAAGCTTTGAATATGAATATTGTCAAACTACATTGAGGGTTAGAAACTGATAATTGTGATCTTGTTTGATGATGCTCTTAGACTCACTCATGTAGCATAAACATATATACACCATGCTCGTTAGTTACACATATGTGTTATGAATACTCACAAGCATGCCTAATATGAGTTTTATAACTATCTTGTATGTTTAGAGAATAAGCATGATAGACTTTGTGGTTTCATGACCTTGAATGGCCTTAAATATTGAAATGCTCAAACTTAGAACCATCTTATGAAAGAAGGAACCTAGATTAATTTAAGAAGAATGTGAAATCCTTTAACATGATAAATTATGATTGTGTGTTCAAGCAAGTTTGACAAAACCACAAGGCAAAGAGATGTAAGTTTGCTTGGTCAGGAGATGAATAAGCAAATGCTGCTTTAGCCCTAGGTTTAGCTACGGCGAATTGCCGGCCACCGAATCTTGAATTCTCGTGATTCGATTTTGAACTGATGTTTGAAGCATGCCTATATGATTACTTTAACTTATCTTACATGACCACAATGCTATGTAATGTGTTAAGAAGCATGCTATGCAATAGAGATAAATGTTGATCATGAATTCCAAATGATAAGTCCAAAGAATATTTTCAAGAAATAAAGCAATCAAGACTTTGTCGTAATTGTGATGACTTACAAACTGAATTGTGCTATGAAAATATAGGGTAAACGATGTGTATGAAGTTATATCTAAGTTAAACATTTATGTGTACATTGAACTTACCTATATGTGTTAGCTAATGAACATCTTGAACATATAATACGCTATAAAAAGGATTCGAAAGTGTTGATTTCTTAAAGTGGATAAACTACGCTTAAGGCAAGTTCCCTAAACTTACTCTAATTATTATTGAGCAAGTTTCCTTGAACTTCACTCTTGATTGTGCAAGTTCTTTCTTTACCCTACTTTTAAACTTATCTCTCTTGAATGTAAGTTATCCCGCTTATTCTCGCTCAATCGAGCTAATATGCTTAAATTCTTGTGAAAGTTATTATTCATGTTGAACTTAGTATTGTTCTTGAATATTGTGAAAGAGTCGATGCCATTTGATTCGGCTTAGACTATATGCATGTTTATAAAAGTTGTCCAAACCAATTGATTGGTGCGTAAAATCTTGAAAATCGAGTTGACAACCCTTTTGGTAAGGGGAGTGTATGTCGTTGGAAACCCCAACACATGAATGAATATTATTGTGGTGTTATGCATAACGTAAAGTATTGTAGACCGATCATCTATAGTACTTGATATTTTTGGTTATCGCTTAATATTGGTAACTCTAGTGGAAGTTCAATAGTCCTTAGTGATCGCTCAAGATAAATTGTTTATCCAATTGGATACATTGATAGTCGTCAATTCATATATATCTCATTGATTTATATTGAATTATCGTTCTTATTCCAAGAATTGTTGATATTCCTTATCCATGATGTTATTCTCGACACTTTGAACTATCCTAGAAATGACACTTTGATATTTCAAACCTTGTGATATTATATCCTACACCCTTTGTTGATATTACTTGTCGGGCAATTTGTGCTCATCCTTGCTTATTTAAAACCTTTCAGCAAGGAGGAACAGGGAGGTGTCTCTCGAATGCATAAGGGCAAGGGCAAGGGCAAGGCTACCACTAGCTTGTTCCTTTTATGTTTAAAAACTATTATGTTATGTTAAGACTATTTGCAGACTATGTTTAAACTTAAGTAGATTATGTAATAGGTCTTTATTCGATACTATTATGTAATCTATTAAGTAATCGTAGTTATGAGACTTGGGGAAATAATTATAATAAATCATCAGATATTATTCTAATTTAGATTTTCCGCTGTGAATGTATGATTTTAGTTATTATGGTAATACTTTGAGAACGTGATGAACCAAATTTGAGTGACCAAGTGGAGGTCCAAATTTGGGGGCGCACAGTTGGTATCAAAGCTTTAGTTATAAACCTTAGGAGCGAGAGTGTCCTTAGATTATAACTTAAGAAAACTTAGAAGTTAGGGAAGGAGATAAAACTCATGTAGAGTTTTCCTCGAGAGACTTAGTGTGTTATGAAATGTAACTTCATTCTATACAATGAACTTATGTTTGTTTAACATTCTAATGGAGTTGTTGTTTGTGTTGTCTTATGTTGGTGATTGTAGGATGACCGATATGGGAGGACCTAGCCGAGTAGTAGAGAGAGGAGCCAGCATGATATCCACGTAGTCTATGAGACACCCTTGATAGCAGAGCCTATTTCAAAGAGGGCCCCTTTGGATGATGATGATGATGAGGAAGAGGTGGAGTCTCGATCCGAGGGAGGAGCCTTTGAGGAGGAGCCCGAGCCTAATGGAGGACTCCGACGAGGCTACTTTTGAGGATCGATGTTAGGAGAGTATGAGGAGCAGATATTGGAGTTGGGATGTAGAGTGGAGGAGCTAGAGGCCGAGGCTAGGGAGAGGAGTCTGCTGCCTGTGGTTGAGGGACGAGGACCATCGAGGCAACTAGTGATGCAGGAGATGGAGGTGGAGATTGCTCACCGTAAGGAAGCAGGGATCCAGATGGGAGCTTTGTTTCACCGAGCTGTGGCAGCAGGAATGTTGAGGTGGCAGGTGAAAGCTAGAGGAATTAGAGCAGTAAGGTTTTGAGTGAGAGGACGAGAAGGAGGCTCTCCAAACTCGGCTAGAGATGGAGGTGATGGATAGGATTCACTTCGAGGAGAAGTGGAGGAAGCCAATGATAAAAAGTGATGATCTAGAGGATGAGGTGCGTGTAAAAGAAGGAAGATGAACAAGATGGGCTATGCTCTACGCACGCCATGGAGAGATTGATCGATGGGGTACATCACTACCCAAATGAAAGCAAGGATGTAATCTTGACATACCATAAGCCGAGACATGGTGGTGCACATCACATGTATGAATATCGTGAGCACCGAGAATGTGGGATGTTAGATTGAGTCTAGAGGGAAAAGCTCAAGAGTGTAGTAGTATTTTTATTTATGTGTTATTAAAATGTTGTTGTAATCTCAATCTTTTGTGTAAGATGTGATATAGTGGTAAACCCCCAAACTTCCTCAAAAAGTGTTAGAGGGGTAGAAGTTAGTGTTATCCCGCCTTTTTGTGATATTAGGGATATGTGTTATCATTTATAGCAAGATGCTAGAAAAGAACATGTAATGTAACCCTTTGGCATATGAATATAAATGATCTTATTTCGTAAATGTGTTATAAACTTGTAGTTCTTTCTCTATTAAGAAATGTCTAAGTATTATAATTAGATAATAAAATGAAAATTTTGTGATGCGTAAAAATGCCGCCAGACGTAGAATAACCGCCCCGTAAGAGTCGCTTAATGATGAGAGAGGTCCTCAGAGATCCGATACAGCGACTGGTAGATTTATTGGGAGAAGCTCTGAGGGGAAGAAACGAACCTGCACTCACCCGCTCCCCAAGTCGTCCCAAAGAATAACCTTCAAAGATTTTAAGAGTGTAGACCCCAGAGTTCATGGAACCACCGACCCGATAGTTGCGCAAACCTCGATCAAGGAGATCGAGAAGGCCTTCACTATAGCTCGCATGTGGTGAAGACCAAGAAGACAATATTTGCCACATACATGATGAGGGGCGGCTAAGCAAACTATTGGTGGGAAACTAATCAAGAGAGAGCGGGGGGAAGGAACGATAACATGGGAGAGGTTTACTACGTTGTTTTTTCGAGAATTATTTTCCAAAAGTATGAAGAGTAGGATGGAAGTAAAATTCCTAGAGTTAAAACAAGGTGATATGACGGGCGATGCAATACGCAATTAAGTTCAATGAACTAGCGCGATTTGCAGAAAGCACCAAGTTGTGGATGAGGAGAGGAAGGCGAGACGCTTTTGAGCAAGGGTTGAAGTCGTGGTTGTATAATAAGGTATCGCCTTCCAGATTGATTCCTTTACAACATTGTTGGAGAAGGCAATCATTATGAAGGTGGCAAAGGAGGCCTTAAGTCTATATCATAAGGAGAAGAAGAATAAGAACGCCGGTAGTGAGCATCGTGGAGGGGCAGCAAAGAATGAGGAAGTAACTCTAAAAGAGGAAATGGGAAAAAACAACAACAATGTAAACAATAACCAAGGTGGAAGTCACCAGGAAACTTCAAGAAGAGGATCAAGCTTGCAAAAAAATGTGAAGAAGTCATCAGGAGAATGCTCGAAGAGGAAAAGCACTTGCTATAATTAATTATGCCAAGAGGGGCACATATCGCCAAATTGCCCAAAGTCAAAGAAGATCGAGGATGTTTTGCTTGTGGATCAACAGAGCACCGTATAAAGGATTGCCCAAGAAAGGAAGCGGTGGAGTCAAGGCGTGCCAAGGAGGAGGAGGAAGTAAGTTAATGATTGGTGGACCTCGCAAGAACCCAACCGATCGACCGCTCAAACTTTTAACATGACCGCCCAAGACGCCAGAGTCAGAAAGGACGTGGTGTCGTATATAATCCCAATCAATAATATAAATGCTTATGTATTATTTGATTCGGGTGCCACCTGCTCGCTTTGTATTTGAAGAATTTGCTAGTAAACTTAGTACACCCCGAGAACGCTTAGAAGATCCTTTAAACATAGAAGTTGCGAATAAGGAAATAATCCTCAGAGAATACGCCTATCAAAATTGTCGCAAAACATTAGAGAACATGAACCGAAAGCGTAGACTTGATTCCTATTAGATTAGGAGAATTTGACGTAATATCGGGATGGATTGGTTATATAACCATGCAAAGAAAGAATTGACCGTCGTAATAAATGTGTGAACCTTCGCACTCGAGAGTAAGTCTAAGGTAGTGTTTTTATGGTAGCTCATCGCTAAGCAATCGTGTTGCACGCTACGATGATGCAAAAGCCAAGAAATTGTTAAAGAAAGGATGTGTAGGTTATTTAGCTTACATCGTGGATACTCGTAAAAAGGGAGTAGAGATTAAAGATATACCCGTAGTGAGTGAATTTCGGATGTGTTTCCTGATGATCCGCCTCGCCTTCCGCCAAATGCAGAGAAATCAATTCAGTAATAGACTTAGCACCGTGAACGACACCGATTTCAAAAGCTCCATATCGTATGGCGCCAAAGAGAAATGAAGGAATTGATGATACAACTTCAAGAGTTATTGGATAAAGGTTACATTCGACCGAGTGTGTCTCCTCGGGGAGCACCAAAGGTTATTCGTTAAGAAAAAAAGGATGGATCGATGAGGCTCTAGATCGATTATCGAGAATTGAATAGAGTAACGATCAAGAATGTATATCCATTACCAAGGATAGATGACTTATTTGATCAACTCAAGGAGCGAAGTGTTTCTCAAGATCGACCTACTGGACGGATATCATCAACTGAAAGTGCGATGAGGATATACCAAAGACTCGCGGCTTAGAACCCGCTATGGACATTACGAGTTTTTGGTAATGTCATTCGGTTTAACTAATGCTCCTAAGAAAGATTCATGGACTTGATGAATCGAAGTTTTCAAGCCATACTTGGATAAATTCATAGTAGTTTTCATCGATTTATATTTTAATTTACTCAAGACGGAGGAAGAACACGCCAAACATCCGAAGATTGTTTTGGAGGCACTACGAAAGGAGAAGATGTATGCAAAAGTTTCTAAGTGCAAATTTTGATGAAGAAGGTTCAATTTTTAGGCCACGTGGTGGATGAGAATGGAATCTCAGTAGACCCCGAAAAGGTCAAAGCGATAAGTAATTGAGAACAACCGAGAACTCCGACGGAGGTGAGAAGTTTCTTAGGGTTAGCTGGGTACTATCAAAGATTTATCCAGGATTTTTCTAAGATAGCAACCCCATTAACTAATTTGACGAGGAAGACGGTGAAATTTGTATGGACCGACAAATGCAAATAGTGTTTTCAAGAGTTGAAGAAGAGATTAAGCGAGGCGCCTGAAATTATCATTACCAGATGATACGGAGGATTTGTGGTGTACAAAGATGCGTCGATAGAGGACTTGGTTGTGTGCTTATGCAACACTAAGAAAGGTCATTGCAGATGCATCACAATAATTGAAGGATTACGAAAAACAATACCCTACTCATGACTTAGAGTTAGCGGCAGTAGTTTTGCGTTAAAGATATGGAGACATTATTTGTACGACGAGAGAGAAATGTGAGATATACACTACCACAAAAAAGTCTCAAAAATATCTTCACACGTATGAGTTGAATATGCATGTAGAAGGTGGTTAGAATTGATCAAAGATTATGACCGTGAGATTCTTTATCACCCGGGGAAGGCAAACGAAGTCAAGCTGCGCGCCCGAAAGCAGAAAAAGGAAGGGAGAAATTGTTTCAACCGACAACTCGTGAAGAGTTAATAAGAGATATGGAGAAGTTAGAAATAGAGGTGAAGGGACCCGAGAGGTCTGAAGAGAAGTTATTTCTAATGGAAGCTTGTCCGACATTGTTGGATAGAGTAAAGAAAGCGTAAGAGAAAGATGGAGAATGTGAGAAAATCAGGAGAAGGACCACGGAAAAAGAGGAAGAAAAATTTTGAATAGATAAAGACGGTATCTTAAGATTCGAAAGGAGAGTGTGGGTACCGGCAAGAAGGGCCGAGTTAAGAGAGGAGATTTTGCACGAGGCACATAATATGACATATTCCGCTTCATCCGGAGGCACAAAGATGTACCGGACTTGAAGCAACATTTTTGTGGCCAAATCAAACGAGAAATTGCGAGTACGTTAGAGATGTCTTACGTGTCAACGCGTAAAAGCAGAGCATCATCAATGAATCGAAAGTGGTTTATTACAACCATGGAAATACCAGAGTGGAAATGGGAGCATATCATGATGGATTTCGTGGTAGGACTTCCAAATACGCAGTAAAGGTTTGATGCCATTCGGGTTATCATGGATCGACTTACATAAGACCGCACATTTTCTACCTATCAAGATCCGCTACAAGTTAAATCAATTAGCGAGTCTACGACGTAAAGGAAATTGTTTCACGACATGGAGTGCCGGTGTCGATTGTTTCTCGATCGAGACCCGTGTTTCACGCCAAAATTCGAAAAAGCTTGCAAGAGAGAGATGGGAACACAGCTTACTGTTAAGTATCGCTTATCATCCTCGCATAGATGTATGGACAAAGTGAGCGAAACAATACAAACGCTAGAGGACATGCTTAGGACTTCATGCGTGATGGACTTCAAGGAAATTGGGATTACCACCTACCCTTAGTCGAATTTATGATAATAATAGTTACCATGCGAGTATCTGGCATGCCACCGTATGAAGCTCTTTACTAAAGGAAGTGCGTAACGCCATTATGTTGGGACGAAGTCGAGAACGACTGAATACTGACCAGAAAGTTAGTACAACAAACCGCAGATGTGGTAAAGATAAGAGCTGCACTTAGTAGCAAACTCAAGATCGCTGTAAGAAGTACGCAGATTGCATCGACAAGACCGAGATTTTGAAGTCGGCAGCCAGATTCTTAAAGGTATCTCCATGGAAGGGAAAGATCCGCTTTGGCAAGAAAGGAAAATCGAGTCCAAGATTCATAGACCGCTTCGAGATACTAAAGCGAGTGGGGCGGAGTAGCATATAAAGTTGCACTACCACCTAAGTTGGAGCACATCCATAACGTGTTTCATATATCCGTGTTATTACCCATACAAGCCCGACTACAAACACGTGATTTCTTACGAACCCATTCAAGTGGAGAAGAACTTAGCGATGAAGAAATTCCTCGCCCAAATTCTTGATAGAAAGAGCAAACCTTAAGAAATAAAGTTATTTCTTCCGTAAAAGTATTTTAGCATAACCACGATGTCGAGGAGGCAACGTGGGAGTTAGAAGATAGGATGATGAGGGATTATCCCCATCTATTTGTGTAACCTTGTAGCAATTTTGGGATGGAATTTTTATAAGGGGGGAGGATGTAATACCCGAGAAATTCCCGTATTATTAAATGGATATATTAATCAAAATAATATTTCTGTGAATATAAGTGTTATTATTTTGTGAGTCGGTTAAATCAAGTGATTCGTACTTGATCGATGCGTATTAAGATGTGTGAAGTGACAATGGGATTTATGAAATGCCTTATGTGGCATAATGTGAAAAGAGGAAATCCATTAAGTAGATTAAAATGAGAATTAAGAAGATTAATCATGTTGATAAGATGATTTCATAATTCTAATCAATACGCTCATAGACTCGTAGTAACACGTTTGTGGACAATAATTCATGTATTATAAAGCGAGTTTAGCGATTAAAATTAACACGGGCTTAAGCTAAACCACCAGACTGCCAAGATACGCAAGCAAATTGCTACCGTCTCAAAGAAGATAAATCAAGTAAGCAATTGCTGCCAAAGGTCGATTGGAGAAAATTAATTTTTCTACCTTAGAAATAAAATGGAATAATTATGTGATATGTGTAACATTAATAAACCATGAAATAAAGTACGTTATGTTTAACGAATATTAATTATTAAGCCATTAAATAATATTAATTGATTGTGGTAGGATATTGATTACTTGATAATGGTAATAATGTGTGATTAGTAGTGTTTGCAATATATCTATAATTATAATAAATCAATTATATATGATAATTACATGGGTATGGAGATCCATGAAAACATTAATCAAGGAAGTGGATAATTTATTTATCTGACATAAATAAGTAAGTTATTAATATAATAATATTATATTAACGACCATGTGCATGTGAGCAATAATACAACTATATTATATAGCGTAGTGTGACATTTATGTGACTATATATTATATTGTATGGAACTATATTGTATGAAGCAATGTGATTAAACATATTGGAACTATATCTTATAAATACATTATGAAATATCTATGTGACAGTGTGTAGGAAGGTATGCATTAAAAATAAAATGTACATGGATTATATGTATGTTGCATAACATCTACTACCTTGAAATGTTGAATCATACTGTGACATAAAGTTATAATGTGGTTATGTGAGTAGTAGATAATTGTGGAACTACCCGGAAAATAATACCTGATTGCATTATTTTATTGCGTGTATTTAATGTATATGGACTACATGATGTGAGTATGTAAATAGCCCTAATTTTCCTAATATGGTAACAATTGTACATTAAGATTACATTATGGGAATTAAATAAACTAACCCAAGCCTTGATAATGTAACGCCCTGGAAAATCGAACCTTTTGTAAATACTTTTAATAAGGAATAAAATAATATTATTTATTATTATTATTATTATGTATTCGTAAGATGAATGTTGTTCTATAACCTAGAAACGTCGGAAAGTCGTAGTATTTTAACTATGTGGGAGAATTAAAGTGTTTGAATTTCTAAAACGAAAATAAAAGTTTTCCGAGAAATTTTTCAAAAAACACTTTTCATCGATTTCTGCTCGGGAATTATTTTTGAATTTCTGAGAAATACATAACGTTATAATATCAAGGTGAGATTGATTATGTAAAAATAATCTAAGTATGGAAAACGTAATATTTCGTATGCGGACCTAAATTGGGAGTGTTAGGTTTATTAAGTGTTAAGGAAAGAAAGTTGTAATTGTATGATGTGTATGCATTGTACGAGGTAATGAACGTAAGTATAATACGACATAGTATACTATTAAGATTGGAGAATGAAATAACGTATATTACGAATTAATATACGAGCTAGCATACGAGAATTATACTTGGTGTATATATGTTAAGTTGTTAATTAAATGTAATGGACTTGTAGGATTATTAGCTTAATGATAGAAGTCCAATAGAATGTGATACTCAAGCTCAAGTGTTTGTTAAATCATAAGTCCAAACTTTTGTAATGAAAGCCCAATAAGGAATTAGCTAGATTAATTAGGAAGCCCAATGATAAGCCATGATCCATGGAGCAAACCATGTTACTGTGGGTAGACTTGATGGGAAAGAACTTTGTGTGGTGATCAAGTGTTGTGCTAGCCAAGTTTACTTAGTTGTAAAGTGATGAATAATAAGGAGGTGGAGTTAAGGAGGTTAGTTAAGGAGGTGGGATGTCTTAATGACCATTCTACCCTAACTTAGCCAAGCCTATAAATACCAAGCTTCACAATTCATTTGTTGTTTGATAAATTTCTCCCAACTCCTCTCACGATAAGCAACTTATTTGGTAGAGAGAATAAGCCACATAAGCACTTATAAGCCACTTCAACCTTTGCTAGATTTTCCAAAGTGAAGTGAAGTAATAGTCTTCAAGGGTAAGACTCATACCTATTATATTTATCTCTTCTGTGATAGTATTGATAAAGAAGGGGGATTGTTTTTAAGAACATTTAATAAGTTATTGATGAATGAACTTAAACCGAATAAGTTGAATAAGCAACTTGAACTCTAATAAGTTGATAGAATCATGAAGAACTTATCATATGTTTGTCATATGATGTTAGTATGTTGAATATAGTATGAGAACATTGATTGATGGACTTATGTCCATAGTAAGTCATACGCATGAGAAT
The DNA here is from genome assembly GCA_020205605.1 of Panax ginseng. Taxonomy (NCBI): domain Eukaryota; kingdom Viridiplantae; phylum Streptophyta; class Magnoliopsida; order Apiales; family Araliaceae; genus Panax; species Panax ginseng. The sequence goes on along the minus strand of CM035128.1, from coordinate 87,288,390 downwards.
TTGTAGTTCATAAGTTAAATAAGTCATTGACTTATGAGAATAAGTCAAAACCTACTTTGATGATAAGTTCGTGTGATAAGTAAATTGAAATATTTATGTTTTGGTTAAAATCCATTTAGAATGATTAGTAATGAAGTTTTGCCGGAATTCACACGATTGGACGATTATCATCGAATTTGTGAAATTCTCAGAATGGAGGTTGTATTTTGTGTTTGAAGTCGGAAACATTGGTTCTCGATGGAGACAAGTCATATTTGGCATTATAGAGTTGCGGACTCAAAAATGACCGAATTTTTACTTAGAACGAAGAAAGGAGCGTTAAACGTTCACGGACGTTTATCGTTTTCGTTAAAATGAACTAATAGGTGAAATTTTAGCAAATGAAGTCAAATGGATAAAATTCTTGCATGAACGCATAGAGTATGTAATTTGTGAACCGTAGCCTTTTGAACGAGCCAATTCGGATTTATAACAAAGAAGTTATGAGTCCGGGAGTTTCATAAAAGTTTCAAACTTTGCAAATTATCCGAGGCATGAGAGTTGGCAATGCTGGGCCAACCCAAGGCCAAATGAGTGTGCTCACTGAAAGACCGCAGATGTTGATTAATAAAGACACCTCGCTAACTTCACTTCCACATATGACCTATGTAGAGTAAGGACTTATGACATATTGCCAGTCCGGGACTTGCCTATCGTTAACTCATGTAAGGCAAACAAGAAATAATGGGTGGCGCCGCAGTGCCAACCCTAGGATGTGGACAGTAATGAATGTTTTCTGATATAAAGTGAAAGAGAACTC